>CM065593.1:68648523-69248523 GCA_033119425.1 Bufotes viridis
TCTGGGGGTATTTGCATCCTATGTCTTCTAATCCAGGCTCATGATTACTCCTGAATTTATGTTTGATCTTACACTATCCTGGATGGCCAAATTTACACCTTCAATTTCAGCATGAACTCGCATACCATCTATACACAGTCTATACACAATTTATACAGTAAATTTCAATCTTATAACGACTAAGAAATGCTTAAGCAATTATACAGCAATATACATGGTTTTAGGAAAAACTATTCACTGCACACAGCACTGTTTTAAGATTTGGGGACTCCAGACCCCTTCTTTTGTTTTAGGAATATCAGATTCCTGGGACTTCAGATCCCTATAACTTCTTTAGGAATATCAGATTCCTGGGATTTCAGATCCCTATAACTTCTTTAGGAATATCAGATTCCTGGGACTTCAGATCCCTATAACTTCTTTAGGAATATCAGATTCCTGGGATTTCAGATCCCTATAACTTCTTTAGGAATATCAGATTCCTGGGAGGCGCACAGAAGCGCTCACCGGGTTCAAATAATCCGCTCTCACAGTATAGGGTAGTAATAATACATAAAAAAATATAGAATCACTTACCCGATACTGTTTATGGCGAATCCCACCTTCTGACACCAAACTGATAGCTCTTTCCAATTTGAGGCGGTTTATGAGATGGTCATACAATGAGGCATCAGACCTCCACCGGTATATTTTCCCCTTCAGTGAATAGCTTTTCCTCCAGCTGGGAGATATGTAAAAGTCAGAGCTCAAGCTTGGACAGTTACAATCTGAAGTCTTTATTTCATAGTACATGTATTTATAGGACATTGGGGGTGGGAGTACCAACTTGAGTTCAGCAGATGACAGGTTAATTTAGGGAAGTCAGTAAATAATACTGGTATCTGCCATATACAATACATGAAAGGGTATTTTACATATTACAATGGTAGTCTAGATGCTAACAAGTTAAAGTCGTTACAGGTTGCTCTCATGTACCTGAGGTTCCTGCTGTCCATTGTATTTCCAAGTGATAACTGTGTGTCATGTATTGTAATCTCAATGTCTGCTGGGGTCGGCTCGCATACAGGAAATAACCTCCGGGGATGTGTTCTTTGAGGAAATGACCTGTCTTGTAACAAGTGGCAGTGCCTGATATAATATATATTTAATAGCAAGGTTAAAAATCCCTTTCAATCCAACCATTGATCCCAACTTTTTATACAAAAAGAACGGGATCACTTTCTATTCTGAGAGCTGCACTGTGTGTCCTCCTCGGGCTAGAGACCTTGTGTGTATATGTACATAACATATGAAACAAAAGTACAAATCATAAAGGAGATAAAAAAAAACCTTCTTGTGCAATTGGCGCACAGTAGGAAAAAAATATCTTGCATAGTGGACAAGGGAAAAAGAGAAAGGAAAGTTGAAATAACTATGAAGGAGATTTGAAAAAACCTTCTGTGTAATTGGCGCACAGTAGGAAAAAATCCCCTGCATAGTGGAAAAGAAAGAAGAAAGAAAAGTAAGAAAGAACACAAAACATAAAATAATCAGTGTTGTTCTAAGAGTAGCACCATGTGTCCTTTGTGTCTACTAGGCTTGGCATCAATCGCAGAGTGGAGACGTGAATGTCTCTTGCTTCCTGGGGTGATGAGGGGCATATCGAGGTAGCTTCTCAGAGTGGTGGGCACACATTGCCACTAGCCAAACAGTGGCTGCTAGCATTGTGTCTGCTACAAAGGATGCCATTGCTGCACAGATGTGAGGTCTTCCATGGGTAGGGGTGTACATTGGCATTGTACAGAGCACTGAAGCTTGCTTCTTCCTAATGATTGGATCCAACTGGGACTCGTCTGGTTCTGGTCACTCAGGCAGAGGTGAGGCTTCCTTCAATTGGGATGCATGAATCCAAGTAGGATAGTTGTCTGTTGACACTTTAGTTCTGGTCATGGCCTGGACTGTCACAGGGGTTCCATAGGGTGGGTCGAGCGACTTCAACTTATGGAGAGACTTCATCAGGACTCTGCTGATGTTGGTGCACCTGTTGACAAGCGAAGCAAGCGAAGTATCACCATAATCACTGCTTTTATTTTCCAATCAGTCCCAAACCATGTATTTGGGGTGGGGGTGCTATTTTGGGAATTTCTACTCTACTACTCCTCCCTTTGACCATAGACCGCTAGCGTCTCTGGTCAACCCTTGAAGCTCCCAATAAACGATGTCTGCTGATGTTAGACCTTGGTTGCGCAATTTTGTGTGACACAGGAGGCTGCTTTTGCTTGACTGTCTCTGTAGTGAACCCTCTATGCTGCCATTTTACTCCAAAATTATGACACACCGAAAATGGGAATTTAGAATCTGTGTACACATTTACTCGCCTGCCAGCCATAATTTTGCAAGCTCTAGCAAGTGCGAATAACTCTGCAGCTTGTGCTGATGAGACAGTGGCTGGCATGGCCTCAAGAACTCTATCGGGCAATTGTACAACTGCATAACCAGCATGAAACGTTTGATCATCTGGTCGGGTGCAGGAGCCATCTACAAAAACATCCTCTGCATCAGGAAATGGAACACTTTGTAGGGTGGGGTGGGGGCTAGTAGCTATGTGAATGTGTTCTGCACATTCATGTTGTTCTGAGATCTTATCTTGTGGGCAGTCAATCATGTGTTGTGTGGACAGATTTTTTCCTATAAGGTGTAGGACAGAGTGTGACGTGTACAGTGTGGTATCATGTCCCAGTGTGATCGAGCTTGTTAATTCTACAGCCATTGCACATGCTGCCAAAGTCCTGAGACATGGTGGCATGCCCTGTACAGTGACTGAGGGTAGTTTGGATATATATGTCACAGTCCTCAACCGTCCTCCATGGTCTTGAGCTAACACAGCAGCTATGGTTTCGCAAACCATGCTGCGGATGCCAGTTTACAAGGACTTTCTGGAGAGCTGTGGAGTAAACTGCAGGTACATCAATTAGACCTTGTGGCAATCTGCACCAGGTCATTTGATGGCCTTTGAAGACAAACGCCATCAGTGGCTGCGTCTTCCTATCCAACGGTATGCTAAATCCACATTTGGGAGATTACCCACACTGAAAAAAAACTTTTACGTTTAGTGAATATCCAAGCAGTAGGTCTCTATTATATAAAAAACAAACAAAATACTTACAACAAAAATGTACAGGTAGAAAGAAAAAATAATAATAAAAAAATCATACAAAAATATTCTGCTGGCCATTAACACATCGCACACAGACAGACAGATAGACAGACATATACTAACACCACCTGCCAACCCAACGTTTGTTCTGGTGTGTAAACAAAGACCTCTTCCTGTGAATTTCATTCAAGGAGCAGATGATATTCACACCTAAAACACAAAAGGTTATGTGGGAACAAAAAATACTTCCACATCACAAAGGTACAGTATACATGACTGTTTTAACCAACACATGCCTGTCTGTTATTTCATTGTTTGCAAACAATTACTAATTATTGAGCTCATGATACCACGTGGTGACTATGAAAACCTTTTCAAACTGATATAAAACCTGTGAACACAACAAAAACATTAGTGTTTGGCCAGTTTGACTAAGCCGCCTTTAGTGGCTCCTGAAAAGAAACACAGAGGTAATTAATTACACACAATTATCATAACAGTCACATCTTTATTCCCTAAGCTTTGTCCTGTTATCTGTATGGCTGGAATATAAGTCCCATATTCTTCTTAAACTAAGCAAGCATTCTTCACAAAATTTTCCATATTGTTAATGAAAAATGGTAATGCAAAGCCAAAATGGAAGATTAGCTTTCACCATAGAATGACTTGCAGCAGACTTAGGAACATGATCTTAGTTCTAAACTTAATATTTAATTTCTTTCTGGGATTCTTCTTACCATAAGAATTGCCCATTTTATTTAGCTAAAAATATACAGTGAGATCAGCTGAATTTGAAGGTTTAGCTAAGAATGATTATGTTTGTGTTTAGTGCAAATACTTACTGACAAACCTTATGCTTATCAGTTTATATGTTTTCCATCCTATTTCTTCTAATCCAGGCTCATGACTGCTCCTGAATTTATAGTTGATTTTTAACTATTCTGGGGGTATTTGCATCCTATGTCTTCTAATCCAGGCTCATGATTACTCCTGAATTTATGTTTGATCTTACACTATCCTGGATGGCCAAATTTACACCTTCAATTTCAGCATGAACTCGCATACCATCTATACACAGTCTATACACAATTTATACAGTAAATTTCAATCTTATAACGACTAAGAAATGCTTAAGCAATTATACAGCAATATACATGGTTTTAGGAAAAACTATTCACTGCACACAGCACTGTTTTAAGATTTGGGGACTCCAGACCCCTTCTTTTGTTTTAGGAATATCAGATTCCTGGGACTTCAGATCCCTATAACTTCTTTAGGAATATCAGATTCCTGGGATTTCAGATCCCTATAACTTCTTTAGGAATATCAGATTCCTGGGACTTCAGATCCCTATAACTTCTTTAGGAATATCAGATTCCTGGGATTTCAGATCCCTATAACTTCTTTAGGAATATCAGATTCCTGGGAGGCGCACAGAAGCGCTCACCGGGTTCAAATAATCCGCTCTCACAGTATAGGGTAGTAATAATACATAAAAAATATAGAATCACTTACCCGATACTGTTTATGGCGAATCCCACCTTCTGACACCAAACTGATAGCTCTTTCCAATTTGAGGCGGTTTATGAGATGGTCATACAATGAGGCATCAGACCTCCACCGGTATATTTTCCCCTTCAGTGAATAGCTTTTCCTCCAGCTGGGAGATATGTAAAAGTCAGAGCTCAAGCTTGGACAGTTACAATCTGAAGTCTTTATTTCATAGTACATGTATTTATAGGACATTGGGGGTGGGAGTACCAACTTGAGTTCAGCAGATGACAGGTTAATTTAGGGAAGTCAGTAAATAATACTGGTATCTGCCATATACAATACATGAAAGGGTATTTTACATATTACAATGGTAGTCTAGATGCTAACAAGTTAAAGTCGTTACAGGTTGCTCTCATGTACCTGAGGTTCCTGCTGTCCATTGTATTTCCAAGTGATAACTGTGTGTCATGTATTGTAATCTCAATGTCTGCTGGGGTCGGCTCGCATACAGGAAATAACCTCCGGGGGATGTGTTCTTTGAGGAAATGACCTGTCTTGTAACAAGTGGCAGTGCCTGATATAATATATATTTAATAGCAAGGTTAAAAATCCCTTTCAGGCCCCTTTCAATATTCAGCATATTGGGCAGACTAGATGGGCCAAATGGTTCTTATCTGCCGACACATTCTATGTTTCACACGAGCGAGTATTCACACGAGCATTGTGCCCGCACAGAATCCGGACCCATTCATTTCAATGGGTCTGTGTACATGAGCGTTGGTTTTCACGAATCACTTGTGCGTTGCTTGAAAATCGCAGCATGTTCTATATTCTGAGATTTTCACACAACACTGGCCCCATAGAAGTGAATGGGGCTGCGTGAAAATCGCATAGCATCCGCAAGCAAGTGTGGATGCAATGCGTTTTTCACGGATGGTTGCTAAGAGATGTTGTTTGTAAACATTCAGTTTTTTATCACGCGCGTGCAAAACGCATTAAATCGAATTGCACCCGCGCGATAAAAACTGAACAACTGAACGCGATCGCAAACAAAACTGAATATATTTGCTTGCGAAATCGCGCATCTTTCACTGAACGCATCCGCAACGCATCCAGACCTAATCCGGTCACGCTCGTCTGCAAGGGGCCAAAGAGTGGGAAGAGAACACATGCATGCACCAGGGGGAAGGAGGTGGGGAAGGCCATGAGCAGTCTGAAGCATGGAGTACATCAGTAGAAAGGTGTTGCCAGTGGGCATGGACGTATGCTAATGTCATCGTAGAACTAAATGAAATTTTTTGCTTCTGTCCCTTTAAATTTTAATATGTAATACACACAAATAAGTAGCCGGGGACCTGCAAGAGGGCAGGAATTAGAAAGAGATAACAGAAATGCTGCAAGAGTGCTGCAGTGGAGAATTGTACTGCATGAAGGCCTGCACCAAAGAAATGCTAGGGAATAGTGAAAGTAGCCGTGAACATCAGAAAAGAACATATTTTAACTGAGACTTTTATTATAAACATAATCTAAAAAAAAAAATCCCACCATAGACTGAGCCTTTTCAGCTTAACTGTGTAGAATGGAACAAGTCAACAGACTTGTTTCCATATCATTAGAACTGCCATAAAGCATGTACATACATCTTGCCGCACTGTCTATACAAACAATATAAGAAGGAAGTGTGTGCCTCCAGTATGGTCATCCAAGAAAGTTTTTTTTAAAAGTAAATATCTACTATATTTATACAAAATAACAAATCAAGATAGGGCAGCACTACCTTAGTCCACAATCGGACAGTCCTTTTGTGGCGGTGCCTGTGGTTACGGATCCCGGTCTGTGGATCCCCGCAGTAAGTTCCAGAGCAATAGATGAAGACCACGGCACTCTTCTTGAAAGCAGTGAAATTTATTAGCCCAGCATGCGACGTTTCGACAATCAGTCTTTTTCAAGCATACACATCCTTGTCGAAACGTCGCATGCTGGGCTAATAAATTTCACAGCTTTCAAGAAGAGTGCCGTGGTCTTCATCTATTGCTCTGGAACTTACAAAATAACAAATTCATTATTCTACAGACTTACATCTTATCAGTGAAACTAAAATGACATACGTGAGACAATACTTTTAAGAATAAACATAGTCTCCAGCAGGATTTATTATTTAGTGGCAAAACAATAGTAAGGGGCACCCGACAAACTCTGCACATCAAAATGCAAAAAATGGACCCCAACCACCCCAGACTGGTATCTAGTGACTCATTTGGAGGAACCGCCAAGGCTGCTTCACGGCTCAGCCTTACATCTGACACTGTCGACTCTATTTATTAATAATATCACTGCTTCTGTAATTCCCCATAATGTATTTCTTTCTTTGCCATACTCGTTTGGTTCTGCACAACATATTTACAACATGTATCGTTTCATTTCTTTATTTCCTCCTGAACAAGGTTGGATTTTTGGGAAACAAGGGAGGCGAATGTTCTGCTTACAGAGCCACGCTGAATAATATGGAATTGTAAATGAATTACTTAGGCAGTGAGAGCTGCGTGGAATATTAACATGCTGCTTCAGGCTGCTCTCTCAACAGGAAAGGCACGAGTGCCACATTCATTTACAATTAACAATAATCAAATAAGAATGTCTTTTCATTAATCTACACATGTCAAATGTCACATTACACGGGTGCCAGGAGGAATCGGAGAAACATACAAAGCGGTATGAGCAAGTAACATCTATTTTAATCAAAGCAATGTCCCTCGACATGGGCATAAACGTGTTCAGGTTTGGAGGACTGGCAGCCAGAATAGGCAGCTGCCTAGGGCAAAAGTAGGATAGGGGGTTCATAGTTCAGAACTGAGTGCAGCAATTTTGATATTTCTTCTGGAGGCCCTTATGCTGAACCATCATTAACCAATATTCCATGACATAAAGAGATTTTCAAATTCTTTGAAACATTCTGTGTGTTCATTAATGGTGGGCTGCCTCCAGCAAAGTGGCTTCTGACACTCAGAGGACCGACCTATGATCTACGGCCTATTTGGGTTTTTATCTTCTGTTTACTAAGGTAAAGGAATGCGGACTTAAAGGGCTCTGAACATTACTTTATGTAGAGAAATAGCTTAATGCTATGGACACCTTTGGGCTATTGTTTGTTGTTGCATTATACTCATTTTGGAATAATAATGGTCTTGGATTTAGTTTTACTGCAGACGGATGCTTCTCCTTCTCAGTGAATCCATAAGAGAACTCCTCTGATGGCTCGAACTGTAGCCCTTATCTCTGAACTCCCGACAACTCATATACAAACATTAAAGGGATTCTCTTACCACCTATAACCCCTCTGACCTAAACATATGCTCATGTCCAGGGTAATATCAGGATTCCCAAGCTAGCCTTATTAAATCGATCTGTGGCTTTATTTTCCTAAAAAACAGGTTACTAACCTGTCAATCACTTATTTAAGGTGCCCAAGAGGAGGTCCGTTGATCCATGGTGCCCGGCCGCATGCCTCGCTGTTCGGTGCCGAGTGCCGCCTTTCCTCTCTTCAGCAGGTTGACGCACAAGGAAGCCGATGCCAGCAGTCCGCACGGGCGCATCAGGCTGAGCCTGTGAGCACGTGCGGGATCTGGCACCGAGAGGAGGGGGGGGGGGGCGAAGCAGCGCTGAGGAGTAGTAGGCGGCGCTGAACACAGGAAAAGCGGCACTGGGCACCGAACGGCGAGGCATGCGGCCGGGCACTATGGATCAACGGACCTCCCCTTGGGCACCTTAAATAAGTGATTGACAGGTTAGTAAAACCTGCTTTTTAGGAAAATAAAGCCACAGATCGATTTAATAAGGCCAGCTTAGGAATCCTGATATTACCCTGGACATGAGCATATGTTTAGGTCAGAGGGGTTATAGGTGGTGACAGAATCCCTTTAAAGCTAAATTCTTATTAAACTGATAAAAATTCAGCTATAATAAGTCTTTATTAGATGTTAGGAAAATACATTTAAAGGAGTATTCACATCTGCACCTATATCGAGAACGGAGTGGGGAAAGTGGTGGCTGGAGGTTTTCCTCAGGTCCGGCCACCAGCAAGCACTCTCCCCATAGAAGTGAATGGCAGCGCTCAGCTATTTTCAGCGACCTCATAGAAATAAATGGAGGGCAGCTGCACATGAGCAGTGCGCCCTCCACTACTTTTAGGGCTCCGTTCTCTGCGTAGGTGTGGGTCCCAGTGGGACCCGCACCTATCAGAGAATGGGGGCATATTGCTAGGATATGCCCCCTATTGTCTGAGATAGGAGAACCCCTTTAAATGGCTACATATTGAACTGTCAGTGCAGCTCTCTGATCAGCTGTTCCCTGCAGCCTCCATTGCTGGAATTAGCTCATGAATGGAGCAGGAAACGCTCAAAGTGTAGTGGCCGTGCCCGGTTACTGCAGCTCAGCTCCCATTGAAGCGAATAGAATCAACTAATCAAGGGATGTGTGTTGTTCCCCCATTGATTGGATATTGATGACCTATGCTGAGGAGCCTGGAAAATCCCTTCATCTTTTGACTTCAGGCAACTGAAAGACAAGGTGCAGCTCTGTAGAAGAGTTATGTTTTTTGTTGCCGTTGCCCCTACCAATGTTATGTATATTTTAGGGTACTTTCACACTTGCGGCAGGACGGATCCGGCCCGAGTTCAGCATTCTTCCCCTTTAAAGACAAACCTTATCACACATCTCCTGGCAGAAGTGAAGGTGTTGATCCCTCTACATTGGCTGCAGTCAAACCCCCACCCCCCCAACCCCCATTTAATGAGTGGTGTGGGAAGGTTAACCAAATATGCAACTTTGAAGATCTCATTGGCAGGACAGAAAGGAGACATGCAAGCCTTCTGAAAATATGGTCCCCTTGGAGGTTTTGGAGAGGGCTCTCATGAGAAGATTTGGTTCCCACTGAACACCCCCCCCCCTTCCTCCTCCTCGGTCTAGTAAACTTGCTGGTGGCTGGCGTCCATCTCAACCGGCCCTGTTGAAGGGAGGTTGGCTCCTCAGGGAGGAGACACAGGTGACTTTCATTGGTGTGATGCTGTCTTGGATATTAGGACTGACTATACCAAACACACATCCCCCCCCCCCACCTCCCCAGTGTGTCTCCCCTGAGTGTTCCTGTCTATTTGTGTTTTTCCTTTAGCTTGCTAATAAAGGGGCAACGAGGGAAGGAAGCACGTTCTATCTGACCTCTTCTAATTTGCAAGGAAAGGTCTGCAGTCAGCTAGATTGGTGTAGGGCCTGGTTCTCGCCTTGTTACCCCAGCAGTTTCTCTGATTGTGCAGGTCTACTTGCATATAAAATTGTGTTACGCTAACATTCCTTCGCAATATCATTTGGTTCATGTAAATGTCTGTATTGTCATTTTATTAGTATCTTGTTGTACTATGCTATATATACAATGGCTTTATGTAACAAAATCAATAAAAGTGAATTTACACAAAAAACTATTTAGTATTTTGCAGAAACTTAAGATCATTGAATTTCTAGAATTTTGGCCTTTCCATACCATTAACCTATTCTTAGACAAAAGATCTCAAATGTTATCATTTGCTAGTGTCCGTCATCTGACCACATGCTTTCTTACCATGGCTGAACACAAGAACCCATGCTTCATGCTTCACAATGTAAGTTCAAACATGTTATTATCTTACATTTATTATTCTGTTAGTCAAACATTGTTACATAGATTAACAGTTTCAATACTAGACATTCCATGCAATTATTATTATTTAGTGATGTGGAGAAATTGCTATAAAATGAAAATTTTGATTTCTGTCAAGAGCTTTTTACTGGAAAAAATATAAAAATAGATAACATTAGATACAACAGAAACATATCTCCTACAATATTATCTGTATAAAGAATATACAAAAATCGTATTCTTCAATCTTTGACCTCCTGCAATATATAGAGAGAGGAATGTCTCTAGACTCAAGGCAAGATAGAGAACACACCATAGAATTACAGCTACTAAAACTTTATCAATTGTATTTCTTGTTGCCTTTAACATATATATATGGACTCAACCTCTATGTGTCCTTGTACAAAAATAGGAAAGAGAATATGGAGCCATACTTTACATACATGTTTTATCCTACAATGTGCTAATCTTACAATAAGTATCACATTCCTCTGTATATATTATATGTATACCATATAATAATTATGCCGTACATTGTCTTATAATTAATCAGAACTTTTATGTAGCTAACTTTAATGGAAAAAAAATATCTTATCCTTATCCAGGGCAAAACCATTACCAATATCTGTCCTCACTAGATCTATTTCTAGCCAATACTTAACCCCATTCTCATAACTTCTCTATTGATGAGATCCTGGAATATCCTGCTCAATGTGACTGATTTAGAAATGTCTAAATATTTTAGTTCATTTAAGAAATCCATTGACTGCATTTTCTTTAATTTTTCTTCAATAATGACAGGATAATCACACTTAGAACCCATCTGGTTTTAAATGTCTATACCTTTGTCCCCTAGACTAGTATCTGCCTTAGAAATCTGGTACATATATTTTTAGATGGCTGTGAGTTATGTTCAGTGAGAATAGGTGTCTGTGTATTTCTGTGTGTGACTGATTTTATCATATGATAGGGTCTAAACATTACATATAACTTTCTGCGTTCCTTATAAAGAGTATCTTTGCTTCTTTTACATGTATATGAGATGTGGATCTTCTTAGGCCGGGTTCTGTCTATTTTTACATCTACCTGTGTTTGTGATGGAGACATGTTCTGCTTCATATTTTTCTCATAATGTCAATAAACTTTGTAGCCTGAAATAATGTTTATTTCTCTGATGCCAACACTAATACCGAAGGCTCTAAACCAGGCATGTCCAAACTCCGGCCCTCCAGATGTTGCAAAACTACAACTCCCATCATTCCTGGACAACCTACAGCTATCAACCTACAGAAGTGCATGATGGGAGTTGTAGTTCTGCAACACCTGGAGGGCCAGAGTTTGGACATGCCTGCTCTAAACATTTGAACTTTCTGACAAACATTTGAATGATATGTGAAGGTTTGGCATTCTCAATAACCGCTTTGTATGTCTGTTCAAACATGCCAATTTTTAATTCTTTTAGAATTTCATATTTGGGCATGCTGTCTCTTCTAGTGCACCAAATCAGCTCTTTTAATCTTTGAACATCAGTATGAAAAATCCACTTATCATCAACCTGTTTCATTGCGAGACTCATAGAAAAATGAACAGGAAGCCACAATCTAAATAATCTATTCTTTTGTTTACTTGATCATTCAAATTTGTCTGCATGGCTTTCAAAAATCTAAGAATTGATGCTCACATGGATGTTTACATCATATGTGGGGATTTCTTTGCATATTTTTATGAATTGCTTCTGCAATTGTAATTGTAAGCTTGCCTCTTTAATATGCAATGTCTGCTGGGATATAGACTTGTCATTGTCTACTGACACAAGGTCACCTTCAGCAGAGATCTGCAATGTTTTCTCTTGTTGCATTGACCCTTTCTCATCTATACGGTTAAGGTCACCTTCAGCAGAGATCATACATATGTGTTTCATCTCATCCTGCTGAGTTCTCAAATCATCATTATTCTTACTTTCTCTTACTTTATTGCCAATTCCACCCTCAGATAATGCATCTTCACAGATCACATCATGTGTGGTTGGAACTTCACTAGTACAATTATCTGACACTACTCTGTGAAAGATCTTCACCATATGGAAAATATTTCTTATTTTCTCTTTCTCTTTACTGACTAAAATACGCTGAAATTCTATCTTCTTATTCTCCTGTTCACATTCTGCATATAAACTAACCCATATCGTCTGCAGATCTAACTGTTCACTAGGCATAAACTTAAATTGTAATCTACTCTTATCAGAAATAGAATTGATTATTTCCATACTCACAACCTCCGTAGATTCAAGGCTGGGCTTCTGTCATCAGCATGTTTTGGTATGTCTGGCACTTGTTGTCCTCCTTCAGAAGATTCTTCTTAGATTCTCCGACTATTACAGCTTGAAAATTCTTTTTGAGTTCACTCTTCCCCCTCTTCAAGCTGATATAGCGGTATGTCATTAGCTCGCCAATGTAAATTATTGTCCAATTGTAAAATAAATATGTATAAAAAATATAATAACTGGTTTGGTAATCCTCTCCAAATATAGTGTCTGCTTATTTGGGGTAAGGAACCCCCGGAGGACTTATTCACCAGGATTCAACAAGAGTTATATAAAAAAATAAAATAATGCAATTTATTTTCAGTCTTCATAAAAGTTGATTACTTACAAAAATAGTTTAGGAAATCTTAGTCTATTGTCCATGAGTGAATATGAATGTCCTTAAAGTATCCTTTCTGAAGGGTATGAACCTCCTCCTCCTCAGGCTCCATGTGGGTCTTCCATCATGTTCAGCAGCAAACACCCCTAACAGAGAGAGTATAAGAAGACGACCCCCTTGTCTGTCTCTGTAAATCATTTAGACCCTAAATACAGGCATGTCTTACACATGTATGTGCTCTACATTGTCATATATGGAGACTTCAAATATAGATCTTGACGTTCTCATACAGACCACCCATTGCCAAGTGTATTACTATAGATGGTGTCAGTGTGTAGTGTAATAACTCCTCTATATTAAATACCAATTAATGTCATATTACATATTATTTAACACTTGACCACCTCACTAAGGTGGTCGCACATGCTCAGTTTAAATCTTCAACTGCCATTCACTTTATCTTTGTTTAGAAGCTGTGGCAGTTACAGGGAAAGAGCTACAGCAGAAAGGATACACCCCCAGAGCTGTGATAGAGAGAGAAATGCAGTAGAAAATACAGTACATGCCCCTGGGCCCTGACTTGTAATAGGAAGAGAGCTACAGGAGAAAGGACCCCGCTCAGAGCTCCCAGACTGAAGAGAATCTAGCAGAACAATTGGAGCAATGAATGGGGAGATCCCTGGATCCATGCGAGGTACAGAGCTGGTTCTAGCTTTATTAGAAAGAGATTGTCATGTACTACTGTAGATGATGTCTGATTTTCATTTTTCACATCACTCATGGCAAAACCCATTTAAGTGGTATCCAATATCTAAGGATTATACCATCTCATCCATGTAATAAAGAGTATAAACAGGACACAAATTGATTGATCCATGACCGAATCAGGATTCTCAGTCTTGAAATCTGGGCTCTAACGCCATGACTCACAGTCTACAAGCCTCTCGTATTCACTGGTCCTACTATATATTATCACGTATAGTCTTCTCATCTGCCAAACATGTTCTGCCTCACAATGCTGCACTAATGTGTATAATGAAGACGGAATTGGTGTCACTATGCAATCTTCTAGTCTGCCCCGGACACACTTCATATCACACCGAAGAACCATTAAGAGATCAAAGGGGAAAGATGTCAAATACAAATCCATATCTATATTTTTTAAGTTTATAAGTCAGAAATAATTCACTTTCCATTTTATTCAAGAAGATCTATCGGCTCTGCAGACATGTCTGTGTTACAAAATAATTGTATTCCTAGTGAAAACAACATTTCAGCTGAATTGCTGGCCTATTTCCTTATGCTGTGGGCAGGTCACAGCACAGCATACAGTGCGGTGAGTACAGCCAGCACAGGGGACACTGTATTCACCGCTCCCCAGTCCTGCTGTACTAATGAGCACTTCCATAATGGAAGCACTCATAAGTATGTGCCCTATAAGATGCACTGCCATTTTCCCCCACTTTTGGGTGGCGGAAAATGCGTCTTATAGGACAAAAATATGGTACGTTTTATGTATAATGCTCCTAAGCACCCTCTTGTGGCAGCAGTAGGCAGATTTTTTTTATTTTATTTGAAGGAAATCTGTAACCTCCATATGGCCATATACAGTGCTTACAAGGTAATGGTACCTTTGTCTTTTTCTTTGCACTTGCAGAAGCTGAAAATATGAGGTTTAATTAATATGCAAATGAGCACTCGCAAGTGCCCAGCGGCGGAGTTCACTGTGTTGGAGCCCAGGCTGCTCTGCCTTTTTTCATTGTTTCCCCACCCCAGCCTCTGCCTATGCCTGCCCTCCTATTCCCCTTATGTCATCCTTCGGTCCGGCCGAGATCCCGCGCCTGCGCACTGCCTCGCTGGGCCGGGGCATGCGAACTGTGATGCCCATTGTGGGCACAGCATTGCTTTTACTACTGCGCATGAACGGTGCAAAACCAGCGGCAAGGTGGTGTTCGCCAGTGCATGCGCAGTTGTTAAAGCGATGCAGTGTCCACAATGGGCATCACCAACTCCAACTGGACAAGATAGTCAACGACAATTGTAGGACCTTTGTGACCGTGCAGCATTTGGGGGAAATAATACAGGCTCCCTGCATGGTGCACGTGATAAATTAAGTCGTACAATGCTTTTCGAGTCATTGAAGGAGTTGTGTGGGCTTTAGATATAAAAGGGGTTATCCAAATCTTTACCCACCCTTCCCCCCCCACTATACCCAGGCCCCTCATACACACACCCTCATACAGACAATACTTACCTGGTCCCTGATGCCTGTGTCCTCCCGGATCACTCCATTGCCGTCGCTGCATCTCCCCATCCGGCTGATCTCAACATCCAGTGACGGGTTGTACAGCCAATAGCAGGCCATGACGGTGACCTGCCCCCTTTCTTCACATATGACGTCACCCATGAGGCAAGGGGATTGGGTTACCATCACAGCCTTCTATTGGCTGCAACCCCCAGCACCAGATGTTGTGATCTGCACGACGGGGAGATGCCGCGATGGCTGTGGAGGAATCCGGGAGTTTTGTCTGTATGAGGGGCCTGGGCATTGTGAGGGAGAGGGGGGCTTACAGCTTTGGATAACCCCTTTAACGACCTGTCCTTAGGATGGGTCATCAATATTTGATCAGTCGGGGTCCACCACCTTGTACACCCTTCCAACCCCCCCCCCACATCCCTATTCTGAGCAGCCCAAATTGCTGGAATTAACAGAGTGGAAGTAGTGGAAGCAAAACATTTCCATGCATTGTGTAATGGCTGTATTACAGTACTTCTGAATCCACCCACCATGTTATTTCCAGCACCAGGACAGCTTGATGAGTAGGGGCATCAGGAGTCTGACTTTTACCAATCTGACATGGGTGACCTGTCCTAAGTATATGCCATCAATATCTACAGTCAGGATAACCCTTTCAAGGCCTTTTCAGGCCTGATCATTAAGGGGTTAATGTTACTGAAGCTCTGTATCCGACATATAGATAACATAATCTGTGTATCTATACAGTATAAAGGGGAAGGGAACCATTTAATCAGTGTTGCATATACGGTACTTTTTAATAATGCAAAACGAGAGTAGATTTTTATGATGCATGCTTTACGTTTGTAGCATCTGACCCCTATATACATCATTATTGGACTTGCTATATATTTGGGCTGTTATACTGGTTATCTCCTGGAATCAATATTTTCCATAAGACCAAGTGAAACAAGACCACTTACAGTGATCGGCCAGTGACGACCAGTCCTTGCGCTTCATTAATACCCAGAAAAGAATAGCGCGGATTGGGCAGTGGAAAATCCCTTCAGGGTTAGCAAACCAAAGTACGTTATCATGACAACCTGCAGCATAGACAGGGAGAAAAAAATCCCTGGATAACATAAGTGTCAATGTATATTTGCAATATAGTGTGACACTGTGCCTTCCACGAAGCTTTCAGTCTGTTCTTCCATTAGTCCCTTAATAAGCAATACACACTGAGGAATATGCTATGTATAAAGATTTGCTTTGCTGTGTATCGTGTGCGTATATGTCTCTGTGTCTCTATGGAATTCACCATTTATTGTTAATTATCTAGTATTTATCTGCTGACCAGTAACACATAAGGATTTACAGGAATTACACACAGATGGATAAAGGAAAAATCATTAAATAGGGTGTCCAGTAGGGTTACATTATTATATAAGGGGCATAATGGGTTAAAAAAAGAAGCATTACTTACCTTACCGATCCCCGTTCTAAAGGATCCCAACTGGTCTTCATTTCCTGGTCTTGGCTTAACACGCAGGAAAAGCCCAGAGATACCTCTTCAGCCAATCATGGGCTGAGGTACATCACCACTTTTGCTGGTGATTGGCTGAAGGGACATCTTCTGCTACTTCCTTTGTGTCGAGCCAGGACCAAGAAGTGAAGACCAGTGGTGACCCAGTAAGCGTCATTCTGTCCCACATATAAAATGTATTGCCCTTTCACTTTAAAGAGGACCTTTCACTTGTCGGAAAAAATTAGAGCAAGCCACATGCATCTTCTGAGTTGGAGTTAGTGTGCAGAGAGCGTGGTTTTGCGAGATACGGCATATGTGCAGTACCAAGGTACTGGGGGTATCTGCAATGGGTTTGTACTGTTTTAATGTTTTATCATGTACATCCAGTATGCTCAAACAGGAGGTAAGTGTGGCCAGAACAATCTTGGCAGAGCACTCTCTGGAGTTTAGCATGTGGGCTGGCCCCACCCACTAGTTCCAGAAGAGACCAGTGAGAGTAGCTGTAGAGAGGGAGGAGGGTCCATGTGCTCCTCTCCCCCAGACTCCAGCTTCAAGCACTGGAGCCTCCGGCACCTCCCCGAGCAACAGGAGATAAAAGCAAGAAAGAAATAGAGGAGAAGGATTTGCCTGACTACAGCGAGAGAGAGGAAGACAGCAAGGTAACCCAGCTTAAAGAGTTCCAGACCCTGCTGCTGCAAAGGGAAAATAAGTTAAGACACCTTAGAATAGTGGACACTACAGCCATGGTTGCCAGAACACAGATATTAGCCAGAGATCCCTGTAGCAGATATTTTAGCCAGAATAATCTGAGGGTCAATGCCATATTTATCTGCTTGGCTCATGCTTGGACATCTGGGAGGACTTTGCACTGTATAGAGATTTGTTCGGTGTACTTCAACTTCTGTACTGTAACACAGTTCAATCTGGTCTGGTCTCTGACTCTCTTAACACCACACACTGGCCATTGCATTTCCATCATGTGAAATCCAAGAAAGTAAATCCAGCACTTCAAATCTTCAAATGCGCTTTATTTCTTTACATAGCGGTAACTTGCAGATACAGTCCCTCCACCAAGACAGCAGTTAACAGTTGACGCGTTTCGAACAATTATGTTCTAAATCGTAACGATTAATGAGTCATGATTAAGAGCATAACTGTTCAAAACACGTTAACTATTAACTGCTGCAAGGGCGTAACTATAGGGGAAGCAGGGGAAGCGGTTGCTTTGGGACCCTGACCCAGAAGGGGTCCATCTAAGAGGAGGAGGAGAAGTACTAGAAGATTTTGTCAGGGCCCCTCAACAGTATTACCCAATGAAATTATATACAACGGCACTATAGACAGTGTAGAAAATGGATGGAACAGCTGCCGGGCCTGGTCTGAGAGAGCGATCTTTACTAGCCACAGCAAAGGGGGCGGCATGAAAGGAAGGGGTTGTGAAAAAATTACTGGTGGAAGGGGGTCCCATTCAAAAATTTCTAGTTACGCCACTGAACTGCTGTCTTGGTGGAGGGTCTGTATCTGTGAGTTACTGCTATATAAGGAAATAAAGTGCATTTAAAGATTTGAAGTGTTGGATTTACTTTCCTGGATTTCTACAAATGGACTTACTTGGCCCCAATCCATGCACAGGATGTAATATGAGGAGGTGAGCTGGCAAATATTTATTTCCATCATGTGCCCTGGCTCGCATGGACATTATACCATGGCCACCCCCAAACTAACATTAGGTAGGGAGCCCACAGCTACAAGAAGTTCCCCGAGGGAACAAAGGGTGCGCCTCCTTCACTTCACCGACCTCAGGGAGCGACGACTTGAGGGGGTACACCATGACACATCATAATTAGAGATGAGCGAACACCTGGATGTTCGGGTTCGAGAGGTTCGGCCGAACTTCCGGAAAATGTCCGGGTTCGTGATCCGAACTCAACCCGAACTTCATCCCGAACCCGAACCCCATAGAAGTCAATGGGGACCCGAACTTTTGGGCACTAAAAAGGCTGTAAAAGACACCCAGAGGGATAATATACCGCAATAAACGCATTGCGATTACAACTTTGAGCTAACGATCACCATGGGAACGCCTCCTCCAGTAGAATGTACTGTCGGATCTGAGAATTAAGTTGAAATCACAATGCAATTCTTATATATTTGCTAATCGCATTGCGATTTCAACTTAGCATTGCTAAATAATTCCATCCATATTGTTAACTTACTGAGTCAGTAAGTTAACGAATATGGATGGAATTATTAGCAATGCTAAGTTGAACGGCAATGCGATTAAGCAGATATATAATAATCGCATTGCGATTTCAACTTAATTCTCACATCCGACAGTACATTCTACTGGAGGAGGCGTTCCATGGTGATCGGTAGCTCAAAGTTGTAATCGTAATGCGATTAATAAATACATAAGAATCGCATTGCGATTCCAACTTTTAGTACTCAACTTTTAAAATCGTACACCACTTTAAGTTCCAAAGTTGCAATCGCGTTTGAATAGAACTTAAAGCTGTCTCTTAGTCAGTTTTAGTATTGGTGTGCTGTAATAGAAGTTACATTCGTACGCGAATATAACTTAGAGCAATACAGTCAACTTTACACTGTTAGTTTTATTATCGCGATAATGCAACTATTCAAGAATCGTGTACGTGCGTCTGTATGTGTGTGCGTTACCTCGGACAGTATTCTATTTTGCCAGCCACAGCTGAAACCACTGATTTATGGTATTGCTATTTTGGCAATTGAATTTAACCCCAGAAAATAATCTATCCTTTGCCAGACAGCAGACAGTATTATACTTGTCTAGCCAAAGCTGGAACACCAGATTTAGGGGATTGGTATTTGGGCAATTGTATTTAACCCCTTAATAAAATATAGAAATTTCTTTCCTGAGTTTTTAGGGGTGACAATTAGCACAGCCAAGCCCCTGATGTAGGATATAGCAAAAAAAAAAAACTAGTATTGATGGATTGATGGACTTGGTGGCAGCTTCTTCTGGCGCACCACAAGTCACAAAATGGCCGCCGATCAACCCAGAAAATAAGTGACAGAAAAACGCTCTGTGCAGCCTAAAAACCAGCGAGCAAGTAACTAGCAGAAGTTCAATGATTCTCAGCTGTAAATCGATCCGTTCATTAGGTGCTGTTGCTGACTTTAACCTGCTTAATCTCGCCCTGACAGAAGCTGAGTCCTCTCCCTACACTAATCAGAGCAGTGTGACGTGCGGCGCTACGTGACTGCAGCTTAAATAGAGGCTGGGTCACATGCTGCACTTGGCCAATCACAGCCATGCCATTAATAGGCATGGCTGTGATGGGCTCTTAGGGCAAGAAGTAAAACGCCAGCTGATTGGCTGCTGTGCAGCCCTTCAGAAAGCGGGAAGTAATCGACGAACACCGAACCCGAAACCGAACTTTTTTGAAAATGTTCGGGTTCGGGTCCGTGTCCCGAACACCCCATAATTCGGTACGAACCCGAACGATGCTCGAACTGTTCGCTCAACACTAATCATAATCATGGCAACTACCACTCCCATCCTATGCTGAAGCTCCTCAGGAGCTCACTGCACATACCTTGGCCATGCTTTACTGACATACAGATAAATGTGACTCATCGGGAGCAGAGCATAGTAGAATAGGGCCCTGCTCCCCACCAAAGAATAAAATCCGGCTTTATCTCCACCTACAAGGTAGTAGCAGGCCATTCATGAGATTGTAGACATTTAAGGAATTAACCTGCTCTATATTTTGGACAGGTCTGCTTTAACAATAAAAGGCACAGTTAAAAGGGTTCCGAGCTTATGGGTAAAAAGCCTCTTTTAGGTAACATCTACAGTATATTATGCAGCTGAACAGGAAGATACAGGAGCACATGCAGATGCAACATCAGAGTAAGATTCTGCAGCCAGACAGGCGGTCACGTGATCACAGCTTGGATTGAAGAATCGCCGGCAACAATCCATGGCATGCACTGCTAAGTACTGTGGTGCCTGCACGCCATCTACTGGCGTTTCACTGTTACCACAGAGGGAGTTGCCTAGCTATTGTATAGAATCATCCCCCTAGTGAACTGTATCAGAAGGCGCAGGCGCTGCCAGAGACTAGTGCATGCGCTGTTTATTGTGCAGGATGCTGCACATGTTCATATAATGATCTATATGGAGTGTAGTGTAACATAGCTGGCAACTATTCCAAATTTGCCGGGACTGTCCCTGATTTTGAGAGACAGTCCTGGCAAATTCACGCTGTCCCGGGCTGAGAATGCAGGGGTAATGCCCAATCGAGGGTTTCTGGGCAGGTCCGGGGCGCTTCCAGGACGGCAGAGCATATATGCCCCGTTTTTCCTAATCAAATGTTAGTAAGTATAGTGTAGTGGTTAGTCAATTATAAACATATGTAAGGGGAAATTATGTTGTACAGTGACAATATAATTGAGGTAGAGTTATTATATTAATAATATGCATGTGAAGTGGCATACCCATGTCACAAACCCTCATTCTCTATGGAAATATCTTTATTATATATTACACAGCTTATTATGTAATAACATTATCTTATGTGATTTCTGTTGGCTTGAGGAAGGCCCCATTGAGCAGGAGTGAACCATCGCAAGGGTGAATAAAACCAATTCCTAACTTGCTTCACCACATATTTTGGAGTGCTGCTTGCTTTTTTTGGAAGATAAATAGTACAACAAAATAAAAACTATGCAAATTTCGTATTGCCGTAATCATACTGACCCGCAGAATAAGGTTCTTATGTCACCTTTGGTGTATCACGAACCCTGTAATAACAAAACCCAAAAAGCCATGGCATAATGGATTTTTCACTTTCACTCCACAAAATGTTTTCCCTGTTATAAAATACTCAATATGGTAAATTAAACCATTAAAGGGGTTCTCCAGGATTTTAATATTGTCTAGGGCAAAGCAGCAGCGAGCAGAAAGAGAGACGGGAGATAGCGCATGCACACTGCACGTGCCTTCCCTTCATACAGCTGATTGGTGGGGTGCCGGGTGTCAGACCCCCTCCAATCTGATATTGATGACCTATCCTGAGGATAGGGCATCAGTATTAAAAGATCCTCTTTAAACCATTAAAAATACAACTTGTCCCACAAAAAATAAGCCCTCATATGGCTATGTGAACAAAAAGTTTTAAAAGTTGTGGCTTTTGGAAGATGGAAAGGAAAAAGCAAAAAACGTAAAAACAAAAACTGGCCTGTCCTTAGGGAGCTAAAGAACAATCTGGTCTTCACAACACATTTGCGGAAGTGTATCATGGCACAACCAAAGGAGATTTCTGAGGAACTCATAGGAAGAGTTGTTGATGCTCATTATGCTGGAAAAGCATAATAATAATAATAATAGCAAACCAGCTCTAAAGAGTTTGGACTCCACCAATCCACAGGAGGAAAGTTTGTGTACAAATGGAGAAAATTCAAGACCATTATTACCCTCCCCAGGAGTGGTCAACCAACAAAGATCACACCAAGAGCAAGACGTAATAATCCGTAAGGTAATCTTTAAGCAACTAAAAGCCTTTCAATAATGTCAAAGAGGACCTTTCACCAGTCCTGACATTACCATATAAATAGCTGGCAGGGTAGAGCATACTGATGACATGTGATATCGCTCTTTTTCTCTATGCGCTGCTCCGTTCCCCCGCTGTGCCTCCCGTTTTTGTTTTCCGTCTGGTATCTAGATCCATACCATCGGTACAGGGAGGAGGAGACGGCTATGTTTCTCAGGGGGGGTCTCTTTTTCCCTGGCTATGAGCTGACCAATCGCAGCGGAGAGCATCACAGCCAGGGAGAAAAAAAAAAACTCACCTTCTCCCTGGCTGTCATGCTCTCTGCTGTACATTTAGGTCATGTATGATACATACAATAGTATGAGTGATGCTGTGTATATACTGTAGGTATCTATTTTGATATACATGTACTATAAGTGCATGGTGATATTCAATTGATTATGTACACAAAGGTAATTTTAAGTAATAATAATAATGATAATTATTATTATTATTCATAACAATAATACATCAAGACATGTAAAAGCTAGGTAATTGACTATATTCCTTTATTACAAGGGATTAGTGATGTGCATATAGGAAATTCCTGATGTGTGTGTTATACATTAATATAGGTAATTGATGAGTTGCATCTACTGTACTACAGGTGATGGGCAAGTATGTACAATTCAGGGCATGTATAATATCATTGATACAGATGATAATGAAATTAATAATGTGATATATGTGGAATCTTTACATTGTGGATATTT
This sequence comes from Bufotes viridis, assembly GCA_033119425.1. Taxonomy (NCBI): domain Eukaryota; kingdom Metazoa; phylum Chordata; class Amphibia; order Anura; family Bufonidae; genus Bufotes; species Bufotes viridis. The sequence continues at coordinate 68,671,511 of CM065593.1, forward strand.
TGGATGCTTTAAATTGGGAATAAGTATGTGTGCTGTCCCAGCTATGGCTCTCATTTAGAATCCATCATAATTGTATAGTGTTATGGCTGTTAACCCTTTCCTTAGTGTACTTTGCTGTCATCTAGTGGCCGTTGTTATATTTGGCTTTATGAAGTTATCTATACTTGTAAGTTTTATATGCCATTTATCTTCTAACTTGCCCTCTTCTGTGAGGTCACATCCTGTCTTGCAGTCTTTTCCTGTTCATCAGACACATTTCACAGAGCTGAAGAGATTATTTTTCTGTTACCTCTATCATCAATGTACATTCAATAAATTACCTAAAGGCATATTCACTGCATCTCCCTCACTGGAATTCTACATGCAACTGTCCTTGCTAGAGAAATGATTATAGCGAGTTCACTATGTTCCATTGCTTGTATAAGAGTTTGCCACTCACATTCATCAGAGACTTCTCTCACATACATCAGTGGCAGAATAGTCAAAGGAAACCTAAATTTGCAGTATCTGAATGTACACGCATGGTCTGTGAGCAAGCTGCCGTTCTATCTTAAAGAGACAGTAAATTTTTGAGCTAAAGCATAACATGTCCATAAAAAGCTCTGCGGACTCTTCTGTTGCTGGACCAAAGCAAATGCATCATGTTTGTGACAACTCTGATGTACAGAACTTATGTCTCTATCTTCCAGATAATAGAATTCAGTGCGAATGCTGAAGAAGGTAGTGTTAGAAATTCCTTTGCTAAGTAGGAAGCAGAGATAAGGGCAAAAATAGCAAAGAATGAAGCAGAGGTAAGGACAAAGATGGCGTAGATGGAGGAAGAGGCAGAAGCCCAATCAAAATTCACCAAATCGAAAGGGAAGAAGCAGCTCCATTAGCTAAACTGAAAGTCCTTGAGCAAGCATTATACCAAGATACTGATCTGGACTGCTTCATCCCAGGAGAAGTGGAAGACTCAGCTGACCACACTACTGATTATGTGCTAAAGCAACCATCATCTATACCTCCTGCTAGCAACATTGATCTAACGCTAAAAACAGAAACTTCCAAGTTGCACATGGCAGTGACACTTTCAACGTATCACATGTATGTACACACAGCAACAGATCTTGCTACCTACCAGTGAGAAGGTAATTTCCTGCATCAAGCCAGCAGATCCTCCAGAGACTATATCAAAACTTGACCTCTACATTACATCCTTTTCTCCTGATACTGCTCAGCAATATACAGTACACCAGAGAATTTACACGCCTTAGGGGCACCACAGATTAATCCGGCAACAAGGAATGGGAGATCAGACATGTATGATTTTGCCAGATATGTGATATGCAGGGAGCTAATAAAAAACAGTCTCTTAAAGTTTGATGACCATGCTTAGGACTATAGGGCTGTAATCCAAGATCTTAACCTTACCGCCAAGGAAGAACTTGACTTGCTTATCATCTGGTAAGGCCTAGAATTTGCAGAGTGCGTTAAGACTTTAAGAGCAGTTCATGTGGGCCATTTAAAGGAAGGTCTTGCTGCGGTATTGGAGAGACTTGAACCAACGTTTACCAATTTGGAAGCCACCGAAAGAGTTTTATTTAAAAGAATTCAAACCTTCCCAAAGAAAAATAGCAAGGACAATCACAAGCTTCAGTATCTGGTTGGCCTGCCAAAGGAACTGGCTAAACTGGGCAGAGTGGGGCTCAAGATACATAAGAGAACATAGAGGGTAGTTTATGAACCAATATACGCCACTTTTTGGCATATATTAGGTGCAGATTTTGTCTCAAAGGTGTTTTGCACCAAAATGTGCAACTTTCCCCCCCACGCTGCTCACGCCAGTGCTAGGAAGAGAGGGTGTGGCGTGGGCATGTTAGAGGGCGGGTTGGCAGGCCTATCTCATTTATCATTTTCTACACCAGTTTTTGGTATAGAAAAGGGCTAAAATCTGCACCAGCTGGTGTAGGTTTAAGCTTGTATGCAGGGGTATTAAAACCGGCATATAAATTGCGGTCTTAATAAATTACCTCAATAGTGCCCTTTCCCCCCTTATTAAATTTATCAGTGACCAAGCTTGGAAGAAGATTGATCCAAGCTTCGACTTTGCTTAACCTACTCTGCCAACTTCATCATCATTCTCAAGGAATTATAGCATAACAATTAAAGGGAACCTGTCATTAACTTTATGCTGCCCATACTAACGGCAGCATAACATAGAGACAGGTGAGTTGATTTCAGCGCTCTGTCATTTAAAAGTTAAAAGTAGTTGGTTGCCGAGAACCAACATCACAATCATTTCAGACTGGGCCTGGAAAAGAGTCACAGCCACCTGAGAAGAGTCATGGTTATTCATAAATTCCTGCTCTCCCTGCCCACCTGCTGATGACTGACAGTCTTCTACCTAGTTTTCTCCCTTTCTCTCTAGGAGAGAACTGCCAATCATCAGCAGATGGGTGGGGAGAGCTGGAGATTAGGAATAACTATGACTCTTTTTAAGTAGATTTGACTTTTTTCAAGGCCTGTGCTGCAATGATTATGATGCTGGTTCTCAGCAACATTTACTTTTAGCTCATAAGTGACACACCGCTGAAATCAGCATTTCTGTCACTATTTTATGCTGCCCTCACTGACGTCAGCATAAAGTTGATGACAGGTATAAAGTTGATGACAGGTAAAACAGTATCTGTTAGAAAGACTAACAGTTCCACTTACTGCACCCACCACGTCTAGGCAGGATGCTCCTGCTATTAAAGAAGGGGTCCCCAGTCGTATGTGCCTGATCAACAAAATACCTCATCCTCTTAAGGAATGTTGTGAGTTTAGGACAAAGACCATGCTGATATTCTCTCATAACTTGGGGTATGTTACAAGTGATGCGCCTCCTCAAACCACATTGCAAAGGACTCTAAAGTTATAATTAAGTGTACCGAATGAAGTGGTGACAAACATTACAGATATGCATCCTAACTCCACCTTCTGACAACTCCCAACCTTCAGCAGCCTCTAACCCTATCGCAAAACATGGCGGGAACCACAAGCTCAAGATTCAACTACAACCACTGTCTCCTCTTCATGCACGGAGGTATGTGGGAAAAAGATTGGTCCAAAAAGCTGTGCAAAGGTGTGTCTTGCCAAGGTCTACCAGAAGGGCAACCTGAGAAAGCCACCAGAATGTAAGCCATTATAGATGAATTGAGCAACTGGTTTCTAGCAAAACCTAAATTCTTTGAGATCTTTGGTATAAGGGGACAAGTAATACCATATACCCTCAAAACCTGGTCTGGTCATGTAAATACTTTTTGCAGAAGGGATACTGGGTACGTTGTTTCTTTAATCAATGGGAATACTTATATACCCTTATCAAAATTGATTGAATATGACCAGATACCCTGTGAAAGAGAAGGAATTCCTACTCTAGAAGCTGCACATCATCTCCACTTAAGGTGCCTAGTTAAAGGGGTTGTCTTTGTATGTTTCTAACTAGGAAAATGTAAGGACTTTACAATGCACTTACTTTATCTCCAGTTGCTCCTTTCTCAGATTTCACATCACCTGTGATGTCAGTTTCTCTCCCTGCTCTGATGATGTTTCGTGTACAAGCCTGACAGAGCAGATATGTGTCTGTACACAAGACGTCACTGTGCTGGCCACACCCCCTGAACTGGCCAAGCTGCTGCTGTCTGCTCTCACGCTAGATTATTCAGGAAAGAACTTTAACCCCTTCAGTAGCACAGACTCAGGGCTAGGTACAGGAGCTGACAGACTGGAGGACTTCTGCAGAGCATTTCACAAGAACAGGTAGGGGTAAGATCCTGTGTGTATCAGCAGAGTCATTGTACAGCTGGGAATTGTAGTCCTACACATAAGACATGCTGCTGAGTATCCGAGCAGTCAGACATTTCACTCAGGGCCGGACTTGTATTCGCTCCCTTTGCAGAGAAGGGTGAGGGGCACAAATATTCACAGTGTACAAGGGCAAATTGTGGTGACAGACTCCCTTTAAGTTAACTCCTTTAACTCCTTGAATACCATTTTTTTTTTATCGGTTTTGTGTTTTCATTTTTCTTCCTTGTTTTCACGGAGCCATAACTTTTTTATTTTTCCATTCACATAGCTGTATGAGGGCTTGCTTTTTGCAGGACAAGTTGTACTTTCTAATGCCACCATTTAATATGCATACAATGTAGAGGAAAGTGGGAGGAAAGTGTCTTTCATTCTCTGGATCAGTACGATTACAAAGATAACACATTTGTATAGGTTTTCTTGTGTTTTAATACTGGGGGGAAAAAATAAAACATAAAAAATTTTTTTTATTTTTTTTACATAACCAAATTTTGACCCCCATAACTTTTTTATAGTTATGTCTACCGAGCTGTCTGGGGGCTAATTTTTTGCAAGACGTTCTGTAGTTTTTATTGATACCATTTTGGAGTGTGTGTGACTTTTTGATCACATTGCATTAAATTTATTTTGGGTAAGTGAAGTGATGATTTTTCTGTTACGCCATTCACGGTATGGAATCAATATTTTAATATTTTAATAGCACTGGAATTTTTGGACGCGGTGATGCCCATGATGTTTATTTTTTATTATTTATGTTTTTTTATTCTAGGCAAAGGGGGATTTAAATTTTTATATATATTTTTTTTAAAAAAATTAAAACTTTTTAAAACTTTGTTTTAAACTTTTTTTAGCCCCTCTAGGAGGCTACAATATGCAATATTCAGATTTATTTCTGCTTAGACTGTAGTTCCATAGAACTACAGTCTAAGCTCTATTTGTGGTTCTCCTAAGGAGGCCTGCCACCTGCAGCTCTAATACGCTAGGTCTCTTCAGAGAGATTCAGCACATAAGAACAAAGAAATGTCTCCCCGACTGCTGCACAGGGGAGCCGGTACTAACTCAGAAGCGCTCATTTCCTGTTTTTTAGCTTTTAAGATGCAGTGTTAATGATTGCTCACTGTATCTAAAGGGTTAAATGTCTGCAACCTGCATTATTTCCATTTGTAGATATTAGCCCCGGACTTCTTCTTTTTGAAACACCAGAGACCTGCCAGCTATGGCGCTCGCAAGCAGCATCATATTTAATGTCAAGGCCTCTTATTGCTGTGTCCATGGATCCTGAACCCCTTGTTATTCTCCCTCGAGTGACTTTTCTCACTAAGAAAGTTGGAACTGTTCCTAGTCTACCCAAAGAACCTACATCTGGTAACCTATATCAGAGACAGTGGGAATGTGTTCAGCATCTGGCTGTTTCTGGAGTAGATGGAAAAGGGAGAAGAAAATGGCAGCACGCCAAACCAAACTTACAGGTAAATCTTGTTTTCATGAAGGACTAGAAAGTTGAAAAAAAAGCATGGCCCATGGGACTTATCTCCTAATGAAGATGGCAAGGTTCATACGGGGAGAGTTACCACTGTAAAGCAAGGTGACTCCAAATCTTTTATCAGTCCTGTATCTGAAGTTGTCTTGCTCTTATCTGTAGAGAAGTAAATCACTGTCAAGCCAGAAGTAACCTTCAAAGAACTTTCAGTCAATTTATGTGTTCATCTTTGCATATGTTCCAGAGTCTTGGCTACTGGACAGTGACTGACCTAGTACGGCTTCTCCATATGAAGATGTTATCCATTTGATTATGCCAAGAACAGTTGAACATCAGAAATGTTACTTAATGTCAATTCATAGAGTGAAATCCAAAGATTTCAGAAGGGGAGTTTGCTTTCCCAGCTATGGCTCTCGTATAAAATCCATCATAATTATATTGTGTTATGTCTGTGAGTGTGCTGTCATCCAGTGGCCAGTTATGTTTGGTTTGTGTACGTTATCTATGGTTGTAATTCATTATGTAATTCATCTTGTAACTCCTCCTCTTCTGTGAACTCACAGCCTTTGTCCTACAGTCTTTTCCAGTTTGTCAGACATGCATGACAGAGCCGGAGAGAGGATTTTCCTTTGACTTCTATAATTTCATAAGGTACATTCAGTACATTACACTGGAGCTCTACATGCAACTGGTGTCTCTAGGGGAATGATTATAGCAAGTTCACTATCTTCCATTGCTTGTACAAGAGATTATCACTCACACTCATCAGAGACTTCTCTCATGAACATTAGTGGCAGAATAATATTGATGCTTTATACTGAGCATATAAGTGGCTGCTTTACATTGGGGATATTGTGGATGCTTTACATTGGGGAAATATGTGAATGCGTTACATTGGGGATATATGCGGATGATTTACATGTCGGATATATGTGGAAGCTTTGCTTTGGGAATAAATGTGGATACTTTAGGTTGGAGATGCTTTACATTGAGGATACATGTGGATGCTTTAAATTGGATATATTTGAGGATACTTTACATTGGGTATATATATGCATGCTTTACATTGAGTATATATGTGGATGCTCTACATTGGGTATATATGTGGATGCTCTTCATTGGGTATATATGTGGATGCTCTACATTGGGTATATCTGTGGATATTTTACATTGGGTATATATGTGGATGCTCTTCATTGGGTATATATGTGGATGCTCTACATTGGGTATATATATGTGGATGCTCTACATTGGGTATATATGTGGATGCTCTACATTGGGTATATATGTGGATGCACTTCATTGGGTATATATGTGGATGCTCTACATTGGGTATATCTGTGGATATTTTACATTGGGTATATATGTGGATGCTCTTCATTGGGGATATATGTAGATGCTCTACATTGGCTATATATATGGATGCTATACATTGGGTATATATGTGGATGCTATATATTGGGTATATATGTGGATGCTCTACATTGGCTATATATATGGATGCTATACATTGGGTATATATGTGGATGCTATATATTGGGTATATATGTGGATGCTTTACACTGGGGATATTGTGGATGTTTTACATTGGGGATATTGTGGATGCTTTACATTGAGTATATGTGTAGATGTTTTACATTGGGGATATATGCAGATGTTTTACATTGGCGATATATGGGGATGTTTTATATAGGGGATATTTATGGATACTTTACATTAAGGATACATGTAGGATAAAGGTGGATGCTTTACATTGGGCATATATCTGGATGCCTTACACTGAGGATGTTGTGGATGTTTTCATTGGGGATATTGTGGATGTATTACCTTGGTATATATGGGAATGATTTACATTGAGGATACATGTAGATGCTTTACATTGAGGATACATGTAGATGCTTTATATTGGGTATATAGGTGGATGTTTTACATTGTGGATATAGGTGGATTCTTAACATTGAGGATATAGGTGGATGCTTTACCTTTGGGATATATATGGATGCTTCACAATGAGGATACATGTGGATGCTTTACATTGAGGATACATGTAGATGCTTTACATTGGGGATATAGGTGGATTCTTTACATTAAGGATATAGGTGGATGTTTTACATTGGGGATATAGGTGGATGCTTTACATTGGGGATATAGGTGGATGTTTTACATTGAGGATATAGGTTTATTCTTTACATTGAGGATATAGGTGGATTCCTTACATTGGGGATATAGGTGGATGTTTTAGATTGAGGATACATGTGGTTGCTTTACGTTGAGGATATAGGTGGATTCCTTACATTGGGGATCACCCTTTAGTGCATCTGCTCAGAGGGTGAGTGAATAAGCCAGCACAATAGGGGAGGCAGCAGCAGTGCTTTCCTCTGCAGGCAGAGGTGTCTACAGCACACGTGTGGCAGCTGCAATGAGTGTGTAATGACATCACACAGGGTCGATGTTCTGCTGGCTGAAGCTACAATCCATAAAACTCCACCTTCCTCACGTTATGTCTCCAGCACCAGCACAAAGAGCTCCTGCATCCTCAGCACATCCACAGGCTGCAGCCAGCACTGGAGGCATCAGATCCTCCTGCATTTCTGGGAGCTCACAGCCATAGCTACAGACGTCAGCAGACCTGTTCAGAGGGGTGGTCTTGTTTATTGAGACCACTGAGGAGGGCACAGAGCAGGCACTAAGCCCACTGGGTGCAGAAAAGAAGATACAAACCATAGCACAGGAGGAAAACGATTCAGGAGAGTCTATTCCAAGGCAGACACAAAAAAAAAGCAACACAATGCACTGCAGGAAGCAATGAGGCTACTTTGTAGCATTGGAAGCCTCTATTGTACTTCTGCATTTTCTTTTGATTGCCTGCAAGCAGATAGCTTAACATGTGCCTCCTAGGAGCTCCCTGCCTTGCTTCTGCATACAGGAGATGGACAGAGATCTGATGAGTCCTCACCAGGGTCTACCTGTTCAACATCTGAAGGGCTTCTAGTTCCTCAGTTACTGAAGGATACAGGTCTGCATCTTATTTCTTCCAGATCCTTCATTCAGCCCAGCTGCATTGAGAAAACTATGGGCTGTGGAGGAAGCAGAGCTGATGCCATTGAACCCCGTTACTATGAGAGCTGGACAAGGGAGACTGAGTCCACCTGGCTGACCAGCACTGATACTGAGATGCCACCAGCAGGACTTGGACATTCCTGTCAAGATGACCACAGCTCAACAGAGGTTGGAGTGAGGGACAAGAGAGGATCACATCCTGGTGAGACAAGTCACACTGTCACCTCATCATCATCATCCTCACCACCAACCAGTTACTGATGTCCTATATACATCCATGTCATTCCAACTTATTGTCTTGGTGTCCCATCCATGGAAACTTCTCCTGGAGCAGGACATTTGTGTGGTGTTGTGTCCTCAAGTCTCATTCATGTATGAAGAACCCCATAACCGGTGACTATTTATGTGCTATAATGTGCCTTTGGCCTCATGCACACGACCGTATAGTTTTTTCAGTATTTTGCGGTCCGCAAAAAACGGATCCGCAAAAAATACGGATGACATCCGTGTGCATTCAGTTTTTTTGCAGAACGGAACTGCCGGCCCCTAATATAACAGTACTATCCTTGTCCGTTATGCGGACAATAATACGACAAGTTCTATCTTTGAACGGAAATGAAATACGGAAACGGAAGGCATACGGAGTACCTTCCTTTTTTTGCGGATCCATTGAAATGAATGGTTCCGTATACGGTCTGTATACGGACCGCAAAAAAACAGAACGTAAACGGGAAAAAAAACGTTTGTGTGCAAGAGGCCTTTGACTATGGGCTCGTTCACGCAAATGTTTTTTGCGTTCAGTATACGGGCCGTTTTTTGCATTCAGTACACCGTCCGTATACGGAAGCATTCATATCAATGGGTCCGTAAAAAAAATAAACCGAATGTACTCCACATGCATTCCGTTTCCGTATTTACATTTTTCCGTTCCGCTACATTTTGAGTCATGTCCTATTATTGCCCGCAAATCACGTTCTGTGGCTCCATTCAATTCAATGGGGCTGTAGAAAAAAACGGAATGCGTCTGTATGTCTTCCGTATCCGTTCCGTTTTTGCGGAAGCATCTACTGAAAATTTTATGCCCAGCCCAATTTTTCAATGTACTTACTGTTAAAACATTATTATATGCTTCCATTTCCATTTGCGATCTGCAAAAAACGGATCACAAATGGAAACGATGCAGAAACGGAATGGAAGCAGAACGGAAACAGAAACACAACTGAAACTAAAAACTTGTCAGCTGTCTATGAGGTTAGATTATTCGGAACCCATATTGCCTTTTCAGAGGACCTGGCGGTCAATAATCCCATGCTGTCAGTTTGTGAGAGTCGCTCTCAGGTGGCCAGGGGCATAACTATAATTCCTAGGGCCCCATAGCAAAAGAAGATGGGGCCCCCACCACCTAGTGTAAAAAAATTAAAACAACAGCATAAGTAGTTAATAATTAAAAGTATGATCAATGTAGCCTTGCCTTATGAAGGCAAGCCAACGTGTAGTTTTTAATGGCACCATTTTGGGGTACATCTAGTCATTGATTAACTTTTATTAAGTGTTTCTGGGGAGGAATAGAAAGAAAACAGCAATGCCACCATTGACTTTTTACATTGTAAGTTTTAAGACGTTCACTTTGCGTCATAAATAACATTGTAACTATATGCTCAAGGTCAGAACGATTACAGCTATACATAATATATACAGATTTTTTTATATTTCACAACTTTTTTACAATAAAAAACACTTTAAAAAAAAAAGAAAATGTTTTTGCATCGCCGCATTCCAAGACCCATACTTTTTTTTTTTTTTTAGGTCTGATTCTTGTGGGGCCACTTGTAGTTTTTATTGGTATCATTTTGGGGTACATAACACTTTTTGATTGCTTTTAATTCTGTATTTTTTTGTGGTGATTTGGGGCATTGTTTTTATTTTTTTATGTCGTTCACCATGCAGGATAATCGAACTATAATGTGATAATTGTATAGTTTGGGTCATTACGGATGTGGTGATACCAAATATGTGGAGGGGATGAGGAAAGGTGTGCGTTTTAACTTGTAGATTTATTTAAATAAAACATTGTTTATTTCTTTTTTAACCATTTTATAGTCCCACAAGGGGACTTTGACTTGCGATCCTCCAATTGCATCCATAATATACTGTACTACTTATGTAGTACAGTATATTATGTTGTCAGAAAGATACTGCAGGCACGCTGTTAGGCCATATACACAGGACAGACCTTGGGTACTTCACTGGACCCCTGGGTGCTATGTTCAGACAGAAGATTTCCACTTTCTCTAAAACCTAAGGGGTTAAACGGTTGGGATTGGTTCTTATGCCAATTATGGCCATTAGAGCAGGAGCCCAGCTGTTATATGAGAGCTCTTGCTCACCTCTGCAGTCCTGTGCTCCCAGCTCTGCCATAAAAAGGTGGTGGTCTAGAACAGGCATCCTCAAACTGCGGCCCTCCAGCTGTTGCAAAACTACAACTCCCAGCATGCCCGAACAGCCTACAGGTATCAGCCTGCAGCAGGGTATGGTGGGAGTTGTAGTTTTACAACAGCTGGAGGGCCGCAGTTTGAGGATGCCTGGTCTAGAATAAGGCCCCTTAAAGGGGTTTTCCGAGTTATTTTTTTGTTCTTTCTATGTTTCTAATTAGGCAAATGTAACAGCTTTCTAGTTAACTGAGGTTATCTTCAGTGGCTGGTTTCTCAGATTTTACTGAGGGTCACATGACCTGTGATGTCAGCTTCTCTCCCTGCTCTGATAATGTTCGTGCACAAGCCTGTACACCAGAGTCATTGTGCTGGCCACGCCCCCTTCACTACTGGCTGCTGCTTATTGCTCTCTCCCAGGATTCTTAACCCCTTCAGCTGCACAGACTCAGGGCTGAAGTGTTTACTGTGTAGCTGCAGGCAGTGAGGAGACAAATGCTGGGCATAGGAGCTGAAAGAGAAGTTCTGCAAAGCATTGCAGGTAGGGGGAAGATCCTGTGTGTATTAGCAGTGTCATTGTACTGCTGGGACTTGTAGTTCTACACATACAACATGCTGCTGAGTCTCCCAGCAGGCAGACATGTCACTCAGGGCAGCACTTGTATTCACTCCCTTAGCAGTGCAGGGGGAGGGGCAGAGATTGTTTTTATTGCAAGTAAACAAAGGCCAGAAGAGAACCAGGGAAAGGAGAAAATAGATATTTTTTTGCCTAAAACTTGCTTAGCTTAGTTATATATCGCTGACCATCAGATTTACAGTGCTATATTTTTTTCCCATAACTCGGACAAACTCTTTAATGACCGCTGTAAAAAAAAAAAGGCATATCGGTGATCATTAATGGGTTAAATAACTTATTGCATTTACCTGCTAACATACAGGGGCGTAGCTATAATTCATAGGGTCCCATAGCAAAATGAGATGGGCCCCACCACTTAGTGTAAGAAAATTAAAACAGCAGCATAAGTAGCAACAATTATACGTATGAATAATAGCACCGTATATCAGAAAACCCACATTATAGCAAAAAGCCACTATATTGTTATTATATGTTCATGCACCTGACTGCCCCCCTTCCCCCAACCTCTGGTCCCCATAGCAAGTACTATGGCTGCTAAGGCTACACGTACACCCCTGCTATGATATGGAAAGCCTGTATTACCACATTGTTACATCACAGCAAATTGTGCCAATGGCAAACTCAGTTCTACTACATCATATATGAATGTAGTTTGGGTTATTATTGTGCATTGTATAGGACTCAGTATTTTTCCGCTAGTAAATTATTGATCTGCAATCTCTGCTGATGGAAATAATTGTGTCTGTGTGAGGTTCATAGGAAATCATGACAGCAGGAACATCGGCTAATGATTTTCTTTCTTGGTGGAATCAATTGTTTTTCTCCTCTGATTTACAGTATATGGTGCGCAGCATTTTTTAGAATAAAAAATACTCACGTGAATGTTGTCTAGAACAGTGGCCTCCGACCTGCGTCTCTCTAGCTACAACTCCCATCATGCAGGAAGTTGATGTTTGGATCAGTAGGAAAGCCACAGAATGGAGGAGCAGTGACCTAGAATAACCAGGGTCACAGGTCCCCCTTATCTCTAGTCCAGATATGAACGCTGGGTTTGTTTAGTTTCTCCAGATTACATATAGTCACGTGATGTCATCACTCAGGTCAAAGCCAACATTGCGTATGATGTTGGTGGTAATGTCCGGAGTGTGAAGACTTACAACAAATGTCACGTAGTTTCTATTTGTTCTTCTACCATAAAAGCTCATAGGCACGACTGTATGTATTTTTGCTGTCCGCAAAACAGATGACATCCGATTTTTTTTTTTTGCAGAGCCATTGTAACAATGCCTGTCCTTGTCCCCAAATAGGCCATGTTCCGTTTTTTTGCGGAACAGATATGCGGACTGCAGTAATTTTAGTTTTCTTTGCGCACTCATTGAAATGAATGGTTCCGCATACGGACCTGTAAAAAAACGGAAACAGAAAAAAAATAAGTTTGTGTGCATGAGCCCTAGAGTTTATCATGTTCACAGCACCACAGAGTATTTCAGCTCGTGCATAGCGGTACATTAGATTTTGCCTCGGCATACACTAAACATACAATCATACAATTAAACTGTCAAATCCTAATATATAAAAAAGTTGTATTCAAACCCTTAACATGGATTTGCAGTTTTTATCTTAAAAATTAGGTCACTTGATATAGTTTATGCTATCTCTTTAGAAAGTGCTTTTTTTGCTAAAAATATTCCTCACTGTGGGCTTGTTGAAATTGGCTGTTGTGTATCAGCCCACCAGGAGGCCTGTGTCTTGTATACTGATATCTATTAAAGAACGGATCGACTTATTATAAAGTAGAAAGGTGCTTAGACGGTGCCGAATCTCCTTATAGAGACCAGTCCTGTATGGGGACTTACTGGAAGTAGTCCATGGTATAGGGACTTATTGGTAATGCTCCATGGGAAACAAATTCTCTTTGCACATTTCAAGTGGAAATAATAAAATTATCAGGTAAAGCTTCATTCACACTATGCATTTGTTTGCCATATGTGCAGGAAATGCGGAAACATTCCCAGTGCATACATTAACTATCCATAGGCTGCCATTCACCTGACTGTATATACTACACAGTATATGTTGTTTTTATTTACAATGGGAGCCTATGGGTGATGGAGGCCGCTATATGCATCAGAGAATTGTCCCAATTTTTAATTGGCATTACAGGACGCAGTGTGAAGAGCGCCTGATTACTACCAATCTGCTCTATATAAAATATATGCCCTAGAATAGATAAGGCCTCATGCACACCTATTCACTTCAATGGGGCCGCAAAAGATGCGGACAGCACTCCGTGTGCTGTCCGCATCCGTTGCTCCGTTCCGTGCCCCCGCAAAAAAAATAGAGCATGTCCTATTCTTGTCCGTTTTGCGGACAAGAATAGGCATTTCTATAATGGGCCGCGTTCCGTTCCGCAAATTGCGGAACGGAACGCGGAGCAGCTTCCGTGTTTTGCGGATCCGCGGTTTGCGGTCCGCAAAACACCAACGGCCATGTGCATGTAGCCTAATTCACAGATTTCAGCTGGGGTGTATTTGTGTTGCGATTCTTCCACCTTACAGGATTGTGCTCCTTGGGAAATGGAACGGAAAAACGTAAACGGAAGGCATACGGAGTACCTTCCATTTTTTTGCGGACCCATTGAAATGAATGGTTCCATATACGGACCATATACGAAACGCAAAAAACGGAAAGTACTGTAAACTGATAAAATAAACGTTTGTGTGCATGAGGCCTAATAGAAATGTCAATGTTAGGCCTTATGCACACGAATGTATTTTCTTTGCGTTTACGTTCCGTTTTATGCATTCCGTATACGGACCGTATACGGAACCATTTATTCCAATGGATCTGCAAAAAAAACAGAAGGTACTCCAAATGCCTTCCGCTTCCGTATTTCCGTTGTTCTGTTCAAAGATAGAACATGTCCTATTATTGTCCGCATAACGGACAAGAATAGTACTGTTCTATCAGGGGCCAGCTGTTCCATTCCGCAAAAAACAGAATGCACATGGACGTCATCAGTATTTTTTGCAAATCTGTTTTTTGCGGACCGCAAAATACTGAAAAAGCCATACGATCATGTGCAATAGGCTTTACCATGAGGATCCCTCCTAAATGTCTGCAAGGATCCCACAGTGGATGCACATTGATTTCTGCATAAGGTATACTCCAGGGGACCTACCACATTAAAAAGGGGTGGACATCCCCTTTAAAACTGTTTCTATTGCTATGTATCTGGTATGTAAGCTACCTCCCTGTGATTCCACTTTTATGACTGCATGAGCAGGGCAATGTGGTGGCTCAGTGGTTAGCACTGGTGACTTGCATACTGTGTGGCATATAACCCCGCCACCTCATCTCTAGCCAGGAACACCCACTTATGGGTGGAGTTTACGTTAGCCACACCCGTTTTCGGCCTGGGACAGCCCAAATTGCCAGTACTGTCTTTGAAAATCAGGGACAGTTCTGCCAAATTTGGGTCAGTTAGCAACTATGGTGCCTTGCAAATCTGACTAAGGCCAATATCTGTATGAATAATACCAACAAGTGATATATAGTTCCCAAGTAACATAGTAACATAGTATATAAGACCGAAAAAAGACATTTGTCCATCCAGTTCGGCCTGTTTCCTACAAGTTGATCCAGAGGAAGTCAAAAAACCCCTGTGAGGCAGAAGCCAATTTTCCCCACTTAAGGGGAAAAAAATTCCTTCCCGACTCCAATCAGGCAATCAGAATAACTCCCTGAATGAACGACCCCTCTCTAGTAGCTATAGCCTGTAATATTATTACACTCCAGAAATACATCCAGGCCCCTCTTGAATTCCTTTATTGTACTCACCACCTCCTCAGGCAGAGAGCTCCATAGTCTCACTGCTCTTACCATAAAGAATCCTCCTCTATGTTTGTGTACAAACCTTCTTTCCTCCAGACGCAGAGGATGTCCCCTCGTCACAGTCACAGTCCTGAGGATAAATAGATGATGGGACAGATCTCTGTACTGACCCCTGATATATTTATACATAGTTATTAGATCTCCCCTCAGTCGTCTTTTTTCTAAAGTGAATAACCCTAATTTTGATAACCTTTCAGGGTACTGTAGTTGCCTCATTCCAGTTATTACTTTAGTTGCCCTCCTCTGAACCCTCTCCAGCTCTGCTATGTCTGTCTTGTTCACAGGAGCCCAGAACTGTACACTGTACTCCATGTGTGGTCTGACTAGTGATTTGTAAAGTGGTAGGACTATGTTCTCATCACGGGCGTCTATGCCCCTTTTGATGCAACCCATTATCTTATTAGCCTTGGCAGTAGCTGCCTGACACTGTTTTTTGCAGCTTAATTTGCTGTTTATTAAAATTACTAGATCCTTTTCCATGTCAGTGTTACCGAGTGTTTTACCATTTAATATGTACGGGTGACTTGCATTATTCCTTCCCATGTGCATAACTTTACATTTGTCAGTGTTAAACCTCATCTGCCATTTTTCTGCCCAAGCCTCCAATCTATCCAGATCCCTCTGTAGCAGAAAACTGTCCTCTTCAGTGTTAATTACTTTACACAGTTTAGTGTCATCTGCAAAAATTGATATTTTACTGTGCAAGCCTTCTACAAGATCATTAATAAATATATTGAAGAGAATAGGGCCCAATACTGACCCCTGAGGTACCCCACTAGTGACAGTGACCCAATCTGAGTGTGTACCGTTAATAACCACCCTCTGTTTTCTGTCACTCAGCCAGTTACTTACCCACTTACAGACATTTTCTCCCAGTCCGAGCATCCTCATTTTATATACTAACCTTTTATGTGGTACAGTGTCAAATGCTTTGGAGAAGTCCAGATATACGACATCCATTGATTCGCCGCTGTCAAGTCTAGAACTTACCTCCTCATAGAAGCTGATTAAATTCGTTTGCAATGACCGATCCCTCATGAAGCCATGCTGATATGGCGTTATTTGCTTATTTTCATTGAGATGCTCCAAAATAGCATCTCTTAGAAACCCTTCAAACAGTTTACCAACAATAGATGTTAAACTTACCGGCCTATAATTTCCAGGCTCTGTTTTTGGACCCTTTTTGAATATTGGCACCACATTTGCTATGCGCCAATCCTGTGGAACATTCCCTGTTATTATAGAGTCCATAAATATCAGAAATAATGGTCTGGCTATGACATCACTTAATTCCCTTAGGATACGGGGGTGTATGCCATCCGGTCCTGGCGATTTGTCTATTTTAATCTTTTTAAGTCGCTGTTGTACTTCTTCCTGGGTCAGACAGGTCACTTTTAATGGGGAATTTACTTTTACATTCTGCATTTCATCTGACAGTTTATTTTCCTCAGTGAATATAGTGGAGAAAAAAATATTTAATAGTTTTGCTTTATCCTCGTCGCTCTCTGCAACACCCCCCTCATTGCTATGTAGAGGGCCGACTCCTTCAGATTTATATTTTTTACTATTTATATAATTAAAGAACATTTTAGGGTTAGTTTTACTCTCTTTGGTAATTAATCTCTTGGTCTCTATTTTGGCAAATTTTATTAGTTTTTTACATATTCTATTTTTTTCCTTATAGTTTATCAGTGCTTCCTGACTCCTCCTGTTTTAGTGATTTATATGCTTTCTTATTGTCATTTATTGCCTTCTTTACGGTTCCATTTATCCACATTGGTTTCTTATTGTTCCTTAGCCTTTTATTCCTATAAGGTATGTACCTCTCACAATTAGATGTTACAATGCTTTTAAAAATCTCCCATTTTATGGTTGTACTTTTATTTTTGATGACTTTGTCCTAGTTAGTTAGGCCTATGGCCTCGCTTAGTTGGCTAAATTTTGCTTTTTTGAAGTTTGGTATTTTTGTTCCTCCCTTTAGAAACTCTCGTTTGAAGGTTAATTGGAAGGTTATAACTTTATGGTCACTATTTCCCAGGTGTCCCCCCAACCTGCACATCTGTTGTTTTATCAGGTCTATTGGTTAATACTAAGTCCAGTATGGCCGTCCCTCTAGTGGGGTCCTGAACCAGTTGGGAAAGGAAATTGTCTTTGGCTATTGTCAAGAACCTGTTTCCTTTTTGGGATGTACAGCTTTCAGTTTCCCAGTCTATATCTGGGTAGTTGAAGTCCCCCATGATAACGACTTCATTATGATTTGCCGCCTCGTCTATCTCATTTAGTAATAGATTTTCTGTGGACTCTGGTATATTAGGTGGTTTATAATACACTCCTATTAGTATTTTATTATTGTTTTTTGCTCCATGTATTTCTACCCACAGTCACTCCACATGTTCATGTCCCTCAGAGATGTATTCTCGAATTACGGGATTTAGACACGACTTCACATAGAGGCAGACCCCTCCACCTCTCCGGTTTTGACGATCCTTTCTAAACAGATTGTAACCTTTTATATTAACTGCCCAGTCATAGCTATCATCCAGCTATGTCTCAGTTATTCCCACTACGTCATAGTCCTCCTCACACATCACTAATTCCAGTTCACCAGGCTTGTTAGTCAGGCTTCTGGCATTAGTATACATACATTTGAGAGGTTTATGTGTATTTTTTACCCTACATCTTTCTTTCTGAGGTGTTCTAGTCCCCCCTTCCATTCCTCCCCCAGACACACTACCTTGCCCCCGGTCTCTATCTGCACTATCTTCCCCTCCTATAACGTAATTACCCTCCCCCCAGTCCCTAGTTTAAACACTCCTCCAACCTTCTAGCCATCTTTCTCCCCAACACAGCTGCCCCTTCCCCATTGAGGTGCAGCCCGTCCCTACGGTAGAGCCTGTAGCCAACAGAGAAGTCGGCCCAGTTCTCCAGGAACCCGAACCCTTCCTACACCAGTTCTTGAGCCACTTGTTAACCTCCCTAATCTCCCGCTGCCTTTCTTGTGTGGCTCGTGGTACAGGCAGTATTTCAGAAAATACTACTTTTGAGGTCCTTGCCCTAAGCTTTTGACCTAAATCCCTAAAATCATTTTTAAGGACTCTCCACCTTCCTCTAACTTTGTCATTGGTTCCGATATGGACCATGACCACTGGGTCTTCTCCAGCACCTCCCAGTAATCTGTCAACCCGATCCACGATGTGTCGAACTCTAGTGCCAGGAAGACAGCACACTGTTCGGCGATCACGATCTTTGTGACAGATCGCCCTATCTGTACCCCTAATAATTGAGTCTCCCACTACCAGCACCTGTCTGGCCTGCCCTGCTCTCCTGGTCCGCTGCTTACTGGAGCTGACATTCCCCTGACTGGCAGAGGAAGTGTCTGGCTGCAGCGGTGCCGTCCCTGAACTGTCATCCCCCTCATCTGCCAACCATGCAAACTTGTTGGGGTGTGTCAGATGAGGGCTAGCCTCCCTGGCACTCTTCCCTCTACCCCGCTTTCTTACTGTTACCCAGATAACTACCTCACTCTCCTCAGCCTCCTCGCTACCACCCTCCCCCACATCTACTCCATAGACTGCTTGCTCAGTGAGCAGCAAACTCTTTTCCAAATTGTCAGTGGCTTTCAGTGTTGCAACTCGCCTGTTTAGAGACTCGATGTGCGATTCCAAACGGGTAATTTGCTCACATTTTGAACAAACATATACACCCTCGAACGGCTGTTCCAGGACTGCATACATTATACAAGATGTGCACTGGACGGCGCTGTCAATAATGGAAGTCATACTAAATGGGGATTACACAGGAAAAGAGAGGGGGAAAAAAAATACAATATAGAGCAGTGATATCAAGATTCTTACTTACTGTGGTCCCTTACAGCAGTAGGAAGACTACCTAGAATCAAACCAACTGTATACAAGGATGATCTAATGAATCTCTGTTTCTTTCTCCTTTTCCTAAACTCCGGTTTCTTTAACTCCACTTATGAAAGCAGCCACTTAATAATACAGGCCTCAGGTAGAGCAGCAAGTAGTATAAAAAATAAAGGCCAAAATACCGTATATATAACAAAACAATCTTTATTAATACATATAATAAATAATGTATGGTCATTGTGTATATTATGTATTATATGTGTGTAGGGATGAAACGATTCATCGATGTAATCGAGACAAAAAAATCCTCAATGCAATTTCCCTGCATCGAAGATTCGTTTTAAACAAGATGAACACGGAGCCTCTCACTCACCGCTCCGCGGCCTCCCCACTTGTGTGCACACATCGTCAACAGGCTGGCTGACGCTGTGTGTGATGACAGGTCCCTCCCAGTGCATGCTGGTCCATCTCCTGCGGACTCCATTTCAGAGCACTGCCAGTAAAGGTGAGTATAAAGTTAGCAGGGAGGGGTTTGAAGGGGGCACCTGTGATTTGAAGGGGCTGATGGCACTGGGTGAAATGGATGGTTATGGCATAGAGGGGCTGATGGAGCTGGGGGAGTGGGGGACGGGACATGGATGGCATAGAGGGCTGATGGCGCTGGGTGGGGGTCATGGCAATGGATGGCATGGAGGCACCGGGGAGGGGGACATGGCAATGGATGGCATGGAGGCACTGGGGGAGGAGAACCCAATGGATGTCATGGAGGGGCTGATGGCACTAGGGGAGTGGGGGACATGGCAATGGATGGCATGGAGGCACTGGGGGAGGAGAACCCAATGGATGTCATGGAGGGGCTGATGGCACTGGGGGAGTGGGGGACATGGCAATTGGGCTGGCAATGGATGGCATTGCAGAAGAACAGCCTGCTAGAGTATAACGTATTGGGTATAGCCGGACACAACCAGCTTTGTGCTCTCATTGACTATATTGTGGTCCAAGGCCATCTGGCCACTATACGTCCAAAGCGTTTTTTTTTTTTCATCCAGCCAAAATCCAGCTTGAATGCTGTAACAAGGCTGGACCCCATTACAGTCAGTCGCTGCAGCCGCCGTCAGTATCCAGCTATATCCGATATGGTACATTCTGGCTGTTCTTCTGACAGAATCTATATTGCAGCTGTAAAAGAAGCCTTGTGTGTGTGAAATTATTTGCTATACCACTGTAAGAAATAAAAATATTGTTTTTATAAAGCAATACGTAATTTTAAAAAGGTTTTTCTTATTAGATTACTCGATTAATCGTAAAAATAATTGGTAGAATACTCGATTGCTAAAAATATTCGTTTGCTTCAGCCCTATATGTGTTAATAAAGATTGTTTTGTTATCTACATTTTGGACTTTACTTTTTATACTTCTTCGGAACTGTATACCATTTGTAGGTATTTTGGATTTTTTGGGCTATATGGTTCAGGCTACTTTGTGATATGGAGGTACATTTTTGGTTGGTGTTCATCAATATCTGTATGAAATTTGTATGTTCTCCCTGTGTTCACATGAGGGTGCTCTGCGTTTCTCCCACCACCGACATACTGATAGGGATCCTAGACTGTGAACTCCACTGGGGACAGTGACTTATGGCAATTGGGAACCATGGCATATTTCTCTTGCTCGTACCACAAACATATTCTGCGGCACTGTACAGACATTTGGGGTCATTTATCAAACTGCTGTAAAGTAGGACTGGCTTAGTTGCCCATAGGAACCACTCAGATTCGTCCTTTCATTTTCCAAAGGAGCTGTGAAAAATGAAAGGTGGAATCTGATTGGTTGCTGTGGGCAACTAAGCCACTTCTACTGTACACCAGTTTGATAAATGACCCCAAATGTCTGTACAGTGCCGCAGAATATGTCGGTGATACAAACAAGAGAAATATGCCATGGTGTCCATTTGCTAGCAAGGCCTCTGTTCTGTTGTAATGTCTCCTATCTGTCTACACTTTACACTGTGATGTTTGCTGGATGCGCTCGACTAAAGCCTCGACTGCTTGCTTATCACCGCCCTAATGAAATTCTCTTCCTGCCGCCGGCCATGTACAGGAAATCTCCAGCATGCGTTATTGCCTACATTCGCCACATATAGATGTAAATGGAAATATACTGTAGAGTAAACCCATTTTTACAGATAATAGCATTGGCCCCTACATGTTACATGGGAACAGCACATACATGTAGCTAGTAATAGGCATTATTAAATCATCGGCACCAGTGTCCGATGGCTTAATATGCCTAATTCATGTTTAGGTCACAAAATGGCTGCTCATGGAGGGCCAGGTATAGTTGCCAACTGTCCCAAATTTGGCAGGACTGTCCCTAATTTTCAGAGTCCATCCAGGCAAATTTGCGCTGTTCTAGGCCGGAAGTGGGTGGGGCTGGGTGTTCCCATGGATGGGACTCAGATGTAACGATTTTACCTTCCTAAATGTGAATGTGGCTAGTCCCATCTATCAGTGGCCTCAGTTCACTTACCCTGCGCATGTGCTAGTTCCCAGTGGAAGTGAATAGAGAACGCCGATGGATGGGACTGGTCACATGACCCTCCATCAGAGGCCATTTTGGAATGGTAGTGCTGGCAACCTGATAAGAGGACCTGCTATTAAAAATGATTTAGGCTGTTCCCAGCTAGTAATATATAGAGAGTGACGCTTTTAGAGAGGGTTTCCAGCATTATAAGAACATAGATGTGTTCTTACAAAAAGATTGCCACGCCTGTCCATGGCTTCTGTCTGGTATGATAATTCATCTGCATTGAAGTGAATTAGGGTAGGCTGCAATACCACACACAACCTGTGGATAGGTGTGGTGTGGTTTTGAAAAGAGAGCAACCATGTTTTTGTCACTATGGCACCTGAGCTCTCGGGGCCTGAACTGCTCCCCTGCGCTAAGATCAGGAAAGTTCCCTGTGGTAGCTTCAAGTACTAGAAAGGCTTGGGACTACCACAGTAAAACATTCCTATGTAGCCATGCCTGTCACAGGGCTCGGTGTGTTATTGAATCTTCCATAGGCTGCAATGGTGATTCAGTGCAGTCTATGGGAAAATCAATGTAATGATCGTATGTAAAAATATAAGTAAAAAAAAATCTATATAAGTAAAAAAAATTAGAAAAAATCTTAATCTCCCTTTTACCATACTAAAAATAACAATAAATAAACAATACAAAAACACTGTATCCCAAAATGCCCTGACCATTAAAATAGAAACGCATTTATCCTGTACAGTGAATGCCGTTACGTAAAAAAAAAAAAAAGATTTATAAATAAAAAGTGACCAAAAAGTCATAAGCACTCTGAACTGGTATCAATAAAAACTGGATCGTCCCACAAAAAAATGAGCCTCTGTACAGGTCCATAGATATAACCATAAAGCAAGTTATGGAGTCAGAATTTGACAATACAAATAAAAAATTTAATTTTTCATTTTTTTCTAGTATTAAAACACCAGAAAAAACTGTATAAATGTGGTAATCGTACTGACCTGCCCTCATATGGCTATGTGAACAGAAAAATAAAAAAGCTTTGGCCCCAGGAAGGAAAACTAAAAAAATACTACTCATTGTGCCACTCATCCATCAAGGTGCTGGTTTGTGAATGCCTTCAAAAATGTCGGTCTCTACATTTTGCATACATTAGAACAAGTTGCTTAAGAAAACCAAATCCTGTACTTGTACCCGGATGCCAGGGCATTATTTCTCCTAGTTTGCATTCATCATGGCATCCTGTTTACAAGCAGCAACTCTCAATACAAAGAGCTAAAGCCGCCCATATTCTTTATGGCAGGCACCCCTCTACTGCTCCAGCCTGCCAGAAGTGTCCACAACAACTGAGCTCTGCACAAATGTGCTCAAATCACGAGAAGTTACAAACCCCAACCCAGGGCTACGCTACTCATGGATCCTTCTGAAAACCAAGTCAGGAGAGACTGCCACGCTATGGTCCTATTGTTTTTTGGTTAGGGGTTCCCCAAAAGACAGCAACAGCCAGAGATGTAGAGGAGATGATGTAGTTGTAGAAGAAGATCAAAGGATCTTCCATAGTAAAAGAATTTGGAATTGCTGTTCTTATATACCTATAAGATTTTTTTTTCTTTTATGCAGTTTCCCATATGAGTTAAAAATATTTTTTTATTTTAATAGAAAATGCTTTTATTTTGGGACGCGGTGATGCCTACGATTTATTTTGTTTATTTCTATTTTGACAAAAGGAGTTTTTATATTTTTAAAAACTTTTTTTCTTTTTTACTGCGTGACTATAACAAGCAATCATTAGATTGCCATTTGTTCTGTGAATATTTATCCATCACAGAACACAGCATTCAGTATATTCCATTACAGTGCTGCCACCTGCAGGCCTTTATTGGAATATACGACTGATAGGCATCAGAGCCTAAAGCAGGCTCCAGGATATCACCGGCATATAACAGCTTTCCCATTCTCAGCTGGGGGAGGCTGCTACGGGAGCGGGGGCATCTTCGCAGCTACGATGCCGTGGTCACATTTGACCACACCCTCTAGGGCAGTGATGATGAACCTTTTACAGACCGAGTGCCCAAACTGCAATCCAAAACCCACTTATTTATTGCTAAGTGCCAACATGGCAATTTAACCTGAATACTACAGTCCAATATATCTTCCATGTACTTTATCATTTAGCTATAATAGCCTGCCTACATTCAATGCGCTGCCGGTGCTGTTCATAGTGCGCCCTGCGCTGATGAATGGCAGAAGAAGTCAAAGGCATATTGGAACACCTTAGACTTTTTCCAGGTCGTGGGTGCCCACAGAGAGGGCTCTGAGTGCCGCCTCCGGCACCCGTGCCATAGGTTCGCCATCGCTGATCTAGGGTGTTAAATGTCTGCGATTAGCCTTATGGCCAATAGTAGACATATGCCCGGGTTTCTGCTGTTTGGAACAGCAGAAACCCGGCGGCTATGACGCCTGCTGTGCTCACGAGCGGGCACCATCTTAAAACCATTCTGCCGCAATGATCCAGCCCCGCCTTCAGCATGCTGCTTGGGCTTACCCTAGAAATGAGCCCTGTAATGCCCCCAGTAGTATTTTCCCCGAGTGGCCAAGGAGAGAGTGAGGAGGGTTCGGGCATCCGCCTGTGCATCAGCCCACCGGGAAATTTCCCTGTCGGGTCTATGGCCAGTCCGCCCTGGACTTAAAGTTAACCATAGACAAATATCATGTGCACAAAGCCCTGCAATCCCTGTTTGTTGCCTTGAATGAGATTTGTCTTCATATCATCCTCATTTTATTCTGACATATTGTAATTGTCAGTTCTGAGAAAAACCTTCATTATTCGCTCTGTGCCATGAATTCCTCACCGCCATTAGTCATGGAAATGATATTGTGTACTCAGCCCTGGATTACACCGCTTCTGATGTCTGGTGTGGGCGTTACAGAATTTCCATGTCACTTATTTTCAAGACAGGCAGATATAATAACTACCAATATGTATCATGTGAGAAGTGGCAGTGCGAAGTGAAGCCTGTGATAAAGACTGATGGGTACACCGCCAATTGCTCCTCTCACATAAAAGCCTTAAAGGAGTTGTCCAGTATATTTATGTTGGTGGCGTATTCTCAGCATAGGCAATTACTATCAATGGGGATCCGACACCCCGTACCCCTGTGGATCAACTGTTTTGTGGGTATGGGGTGTCAGCGACAGAACTACACAGCTCATCATTGTGTGGTGGACAATGCTGGTTACTGCACTGAAGTGAATTGGAGCAGCTCTGCAGTAACCAGCTCCATCTACTTCACAGTGTAGTTCCTACTTCTGGTGCCAGAGCTACCCCAAAACAGCTGATCAGGAGGGTGGGGGTGCAGGGTCCAAGGATAGGCCATCAATATCAAAGTATTTGATGAGCCCTTAGAAGGGGTTTTCCGTTAATTATTATTTCTTATCAGGTGCCCGCAGCATGCCCCCTGAAACAGAAGATTCATACTTACCTGCTACTGTCCTTTGTGCAGCCCCTGCTCTGCCCATCCGATGCCCTCGCTTTTTACATCTGGCTGGGTATGGGTATGGTCACATGCATGGGCGTAGCTATAGGGGGTGCAGAGGTAGCAGTCGCTACCAGGCCCAGGAGCCTGAGGGGGCCCAAAGACACTTGTGCCGCATAAGAAGACACACAAAGCACTGAGGGAAGGGGGCCCAAGCTGAACTCTTGCACAAGGGCCCATGTGCCTTCAGCTACGCCCCTGGTCACATGCACCGCTCCAGAAAACCCTTGAAGGTTAACTGTTTGCTATTTCAATTTCATGCAGTAGCTGGGCTTGGGTTAATCCCAAGGCTACTCAAGGCTTCCCAGACACCATCAAGGTTTCACCATGTGTTGCTGCTCTCTGGAGTGGAATGCTAAGGCGTGGTGCACCCCAATAGGAAATAAGTCCAGAGTCAGGGTCTGCAGTCAACCAGTGTGCTTCATTACTGGAGGAACTCAACTGCAAAACAATACAGGCAAGGCACTGATCTGGCTTCCCCAGTCTCCCCACTGGTACAAGAAGGTTCTGTGCTGAGGAAAGGCCTGAACTAGCTGTCCCTCTCTATCTCTTAGAACATTGGTTCTCTGGCCAAAGTGGTGGTGCCCCAGGGCTGTGGCTCAGTGGTCCACTTATCTCCCTGGTCAAAAAGCTGGTGACCCAGGGTCTGTGGCAGAGTATCCCTATATCAGCGTCTTCCTCTGGTCACTCATGCAGTCTGACAGAGTCTCTCCCACTGAAGACTGGTCTCTATCTGCAGAACACTAGGGGGTCTGACTGCTCTTCTTTATATAGTTTCTAATAGATCCAGAAGCTTCTAGTGGGAGGTGTGGAGTGGAGAAGCACAGTCTAACCAAAACAATATTGCAGTTCCAGTCCACCATAAACTTGTAGTGCACCTAATACAAGTCAATGGGAAAGACTAAGCAGTTTTTAGATGTAAACTACAGTCTAGGCAGAGATTAACAAGACAGTCAAAAGGTCACATTGTCTGTTTTCTCCCACCAAAACTTATCTCTGCATATTCTGTTATAGCAACTGTGGAAAATTGCTAGCTTCTCAGTGCAGAAGTAGAAAGTCCCAAAGTCTCTCAGTATTAGCAGGCTGGGTATTACCCCTTTTGCGCAGCACAGTGCAAATACAGTGCAATAATTGTGGAAAGGAACAGGATATGTTACAATAAACATATAAAATGCAGTTCAACAATATAAAACAGTGTAAGTGTAAACAATGGTATAAATCATAATGCAAGTTAACCCTTCAAAGTGCAATAAAGTTTGAATTGATGGCTTGGCATAGTAGCAATAGGGACAGATGTCCACAAACGTTCATACTCCAAAGTCCCTTTGCTCCAGGGTACTACACTTAGATGATATAATCTCTCAAAAGATAGACTCTTTATGCAGTAGTACAGGCGTAGCGATTATAGTTGCCTTATTAGCATTTGACTAGCATTGGGCTGTGGTGTCCATACCATATACCGATCATCACATTGTATTGTCTATTTCATTCTCTATGGCAGTGCCCATTTCCTGCCCTGTCATGGCAGTCTGTGGGATAATGTTTTTTTTTTTTTTACATAAGGGGCAGAATAGTGTAAGAAAAAGCAGTGTGTAGTGAGGCCTGCCCCCTCACCCACCTAGTCAGCTCTGCAAATGGAGGCGGCCAGTCCTACTCATACTCTAGGACAGGCTGCCGGCAGCCGTTTTAAATGAATCCCGGAGAACCTTTTTAAATCATGTTTTTATGTTAATCATATTTTTAAAGAATTTTTGGTAATACATTTGATTTACCATCTCACTATATGTTTTACCAAAAAATCTACTCCCTCCTGACCTCTGCACAGGTCACAGATCATGCCTAGAAAACACTCCCACAGAAGTCAATAAGTTCTCTCCAGTATATTGTGTCCATGACCCCTCCTAAACTAATGGTCTCTGCTAAGTCCATCTTGGGTGACAAGATGGCGTCCGGCTCTCTAAAGGATGAGAGGACAAGAGTGAGGAGGAGTGAGTTGCAGTGAGAGAGCAGAGACAGAGACACAGATGCTGCCCATGGAAGTATAAGAGGAGAGGAAGAATCCTGTTAGAGGGAGAAAAAGGCATTTTTCTCTAATAAGATATATTACAAAGTGTCTTACATTTACCTGTACCACTAATTTATGCAAACATTGTTGAAATGACAGTGCCCATTTAAAGAGGTATTCCCATCTCAGACAAAAATACCCAATTGATCTACAGTAGATCATATGAAGTTCAATTGAAACATTGCATTGAAATTTGAAATACCAGTGAGCACCAACCTTTGGGAGTCCAACCTAAACCCACTGCCCAACACCCTTATTAGCCCAAACACCTTGTCACTACATCTGATTGGCCATGCTGTGTTAATGACCCATGTGCTGCTTCATACCATCCACATGGAAGGATTACAGCAAGTCCTGGCAGGTTTGAGGTCAAGCACGTTTCATGACCCACAGTAACCACATTCAGTAATTAGGACAGGGACAAAATCCAGTATTTCTTAGTAAAGGTGGGACAAACCTCACAAAAAAGTGCTCAAAAGTAGAAGGAATTGAAAGTATTTTTAAAAACCTAACAGTATTGTCATACATCGCCCAAATAAAACTGCTACAGAGCACATGTGCTATGTTGATCAGCATACATTACTCAAGTAAGTAGTACCTAATAATAGTAGTATAGTATATAACTCATAAAGCCTAGTTTCTCAACCTCTAATATATGAACCCCAGGGGGTAAACAACTTGTCTGTAGGGGGTACACATAGTGGTCCACATTTGCTAATGTGATTGTACCTAGACATTGTCAAAAATTGTGCCAAATTTTGGTAAAATTTGGTGCATTTCTGGCACTTTGTGGTGCATCTAGTTTTGCAAAAATCAATTGTGTCTACCTTACAAAGGGGCTGTGGCTTAGCAGTGAAGAGCATAACCAAAGCTGCAACGTTATTGGTCAAAATTATGGCACAAAACGTTACAAAATTCTGTCGCATTGTAAGTCAACCAATTGTTGGTATAGAGTCCGAGAAAAGTGTCTATCCCTGCCTGAGCCACTGTGATAAATCTGGCGACGATCTAGACAGCCAGGCTAAGCTTATGCTGTGTACAGGCTTAGTAAATCTGCCCCATTGTGCTCATGTCATTTTAAGCAGCATAGTGCATGACATATAGCATTGGTATTGATTTAACAGTGGGTACTTCTAGGAACAGTGAGAAACACTGATATAGACTAACCAAATAAGTCACGTCGTTCATATACCGTAGTGCCCTATAATTTCTTGTAAATAATCAATACATTTGCAGTGACCCAATGATTCACTGCTAAAGTTGTCAAGAAGGTGTCAAGACAAGGGTTAATGTATGCTGAAAAAACACTTCCAGCGGTAAAAGTGATTAATGTAGCTTTTTTATGTATCTGTATTCCAAAAGGCTGTATATGGATAGTTAGTAGTTAATTGGCATCCCATAGATACAGTAGCCGGGTGGTGGGCTTGCCCCACCCTCCTGGTAAAAGAGTTGCTGGCAAGTAGGCCGAGAAAGAAGACATATGTAGTTGTTGCTGGCGTGTAAGCCAGAGAAGTTGTAGCTTTACCAGGAAAAAGGTGTCTTTATCCAACCCTGTGAGAAGTGGCGTACATAGAGAAGTAAGGACCCCATAGCAAGGATCAAACCAGGCCCCCCACACAGGACAGAAGGGTTTCTAACTAAACTCTTTTCAGTGACCCTTGGGCCATTTTCCCACTGCCTCATTTGCTAAAAGTTATTCCTTTAGAGGGGAGAGTCCTGACCAAGTTTTCACCCCCAGTAGAGGAGGAGATAATCCCAACCAAGACTGGCCCCCCTCTTGCCCTGCCTGTGAGATAGCAAGCCACCATAGAAGCAATGGTATTAAAAGCCAACCGCAGAGGGAGAGTAGAACAGACTTCTATGGAATGCTGAGGACCATTAAAAGGGACAGTGCATAGACAAGAAAGTCAGGGAAAGGTAATGCATGTTTACGGCTGTAGACTTCACTGCACATGGTTTAGGCTATTTGCTTCAGGTGCCTTTCCACATTACTCAAATACTCAATTCGGTCAGTGGACTGACAAAAATCCCTGTAGGGGTCCTGAACTAAATATCCTTATTGTTACAAATCTAAAATCACAAGACCTACATAGACCACTACACTACATAGACCATTTGTTTATTCCATGGGCGCAGGGCCTATCACAAACCGGAGGATAGCTAGGCTACATCAAGGATCAGGTGTAGTTTGCATGTGTGGTACTGCTGTGCAAAACTAGGAGTTCATTGGTGCACAATTAGGTGCAACCCAGGTTGCTACCATTGAGTGTTATCTTGCTGAGAGTGCTGGCAATGTTATTAATTTTATTTGAGCTGACACAACTGTTATTAAGTCTCTGCCGGCCATTCTGTGGTACAGTTTGGAGTTGGAAATTTATAATCACATTCAGACCAAGAGCACTGCTCAGTTCTGTTGTGTAGGAACTGCAGCTCAGTACCAGCGCACTACATTTAATTCCTGTCCCTGAGAGCTATCTCTCTGTTAGGTGTCTCACAGGCCTAAGACATCTCCCCCTAAACAAACAGTGGTGGTCACACACATTCATGGGCCGTATTAGCCCTCCATTCCTGCCTAAAATGCCGCGCCTAACACTCCTCCATCCGACATATTTCGACGCGATACAGCTTCGTCAGGGGCTTGGAGCAATGGCAGAATTCAACTTTGCGTCTATTATTATATCTAGCTCCCATTGCAAATTATTTCATAATTTGATGAAAATGTACAAATGTTTATGTTTATATTTTTCTTTTCATTTTTATATTCCCTCTTTTTTCTTTTATTGTTTAATTGAAAAATATATATTTAGATAGATAGATATGCATGACTAAAAATGATCTTTGACACAATGACCCATATTTGTCCCTCTCTGGCCATCCAAAAATGTTGGGAGGTACATCCCCCCATTAACATTGCCTAGTGACAGTGAACTCTGTCAAAGAGCATGCCCACAATGCTTTAACATATTATTCAATAAAACATTTATAGTGTTAGTTTTCACGTGTCCAAGTGCCTGCTCTACATCAAATTTTTGGGGCTGATGTTTATATCTCATGCCAAGATGGCATCCCCCATGAGCATGCAACTACATTTAAATACAAAATACAGCTCAGATACCTCTTCTGCATAGTTATCTTAGCATACGTCACAGAGCATGCTCACAACACTCTCCTGTATAAGTCAATGAGGGTCATTTATTAAACAGAAATATACCTTCTGCCCACGCCAGGTCTAAAAAAAGAGGGCGTGGAGTGGGCGGGGAAGGGGACAGAGCAGGAAGAGGCCATTGCCTCTACATAACTCCGGCGGATCCACCGCCAGTGCAGGGGTTGTTAAGACCGGAGTCTTAATAAATATGCCCCTTTGTCTCCATGTTTTTTCATGTTGAGATACCTACATTGAAGCAGTCTCTGGAGCTGACGTTCACATTAAGATGGCTGCTCCGATAAACATTTCAAGAAAATTGAATAAAAAATTGAAAATAGAGATCATAAAAAAATGATGTACCAGCATATTCTATTATTTAGTAAAAAAAGATAAGGTGATCTTTTCCCTTTAAAATCAGTATATTGGAAGGGGACTGTGAATATGGGGAACCATATGATACTGGAGAAACCTTCTGAATTTCTTGCAAACGCCATGGGAGGTTGCAAGATATTTGTGAGAAACCAGAACATTCGACTGTAACTAACGATACCTAGAAAATGTCAATCTTTTTGTCATTCAGATGGAACTGAAATGTTCCTCTTCCTCTGAGAACTGGCCCCATGTGGTCCGCCACGCCGAGCAATGACAGAAAGTATCTTGTGGCGCTCGACTGATATAATTAACTAGCAGCTGGAAAATCCCAGCACATTAGTTCTAGTTTTTACTCTTGATTGATGAGTCTTCCAAGTGACAGATGTGACTGAGCATTAAATATTGTAGCAGATACCACACCGCTTGAAAATGATGTGACTCTTTCAGCCAGCTATAGAGATTTAGATTAGGCATAGTGTACGATTTCATTATCTAGTAGGCACTGGATCTATCTGGTGATTTATATGGGTAATTAACACTGTGCGGAAGAAGAATGAATGGCGCCAGTTAGTAATATGTTTAATGCAGCCATCACGAGTCGGTAAGCTGTGCCTATTGCATTTTGGCTCAAATCTGCGGTGGAAAAATGGTGCAAGTGCCTAATAAATATGGTGGACTCGTGATATTAGTTTCATGTAAATTGTGTTGCTTTTGTTTGTATAGCAGACTATATAAATGTGCATTTGAGAAAAACTCCAACCTATGTTCTTTCAGTAATATTCATAAGAAGCTATAATACAATGTTAGGGTGTCCTGAGATAAATGGTTAAGGTGGTCTCACTGTTTGCAAGAACCAAGACCAATGCTTTTGGTGCTAGAGAATGGATAAGGTCGCCTAGTGATTTCAGAGGCTGCCCTGCCATCAATTTACATCTGCAATAGGCCCCGGTGGGGATGGCATGTGGCAGAGTGGCGCGAGATGGGAGTGGTGGTTGTCGCAGAGGAAATGCCTACTCACAGTGGTGGCGGCCCTGCTTCTGTGCTCCCCTGGGGACATCTAGTGAGAAGGGGACGCACCAATTTCCCCAGGGCACACCCGGGTGAATGGCCTCCTGCCCCATGGACAGTAGGGTGCCCTTGGTGTTGGTGTGGTGAGCTGCAGACCAGGGAACTGGTCAGCTAAAAATAATATGGCCAGCTTATTAGAACAAATAACCGGTTCTTTACTGAACTCTCGGCAGTCTCCACATACAGGACCTAAACACTTTCCCTTCCACCAGGTGTGACATAACATTGCTATAACACAACATTAAACTCCGACCACACATTAGAAAACATAGCATGTACCAAACTCTATTATCAGTAACGGTTACAAAAATCTCATCATTAGCAGTGGCCTCAAGGTCACTGCACGTCTCTTCTGAAGGCGCACATTGACTGGCAACTTATACTATGCCCATCGAGTAGGCTATGTGTGGCTCTTTCTTTTTAGAATGATAAGACGATCTGACCTTTATTTTCTAAATTTAGAGATCATAAATGATTAGCTGGTCATGACTCACCAATGCAACATGTGAGGGAGGTACATGGAGATATGACTTTATTTGCAGGTCTGCTTAGAGTTCAAGCTGGTGTACAGAGACATAAGACACTACTGCAGAGAAAGACCCTCTTTGATTATGTGAAGCTAATGGCTAAGGGTTAAATGATCATAATGACCTGAATATGTGTTTTTTCCCCACTGCCATTCCACCCCTCTCGGTGGCCACCATCAGCTGCTTCATCAATCCTGGTCTCCAGCAGTTCATAGTTACATAGTTACATAGTCCATCAAGTCCATTCGTGTCCCTCTCTTCTTCCTGGCGGGTGAGCTTTGCTCCGTCCATCTCCGTGCTGAGGCCTGCTTCCTGCTATGCCCATAGGACTGGAATGCACCAAACTCTGGTTGTTAACCCTTTAAGGACCGGAGGTTTTTTTTTTTGGAGTTTTCGTTTTGCGCTCCCTGCCTTCCCAGAGCCATAACTTATTTATTTTTCGGTTCACATAGGCATATGAGTGCGTTGTTTTTTGCGGGACAAGTTGTACTTTCCAACGCCACCATTTAATATTGCATATGATGTAGTGGAAAGCGGGGAAAAAATTCTAAATGGGGTGAAATTGCAAAAATAAAAGCAATCCCACCACAGTTTTGCGGCTTTTTAAATTCCGACGTTCGATGTGCAATAAAAATGACCGCTTACTTTTACTCTACAGTTCAGTACGAATCTGGCGATACCCTATATGTATGGTTTTCTTGCGTTTTGAAAAAATTCAAAAGTGGGAAAAAATCAGTTTTACTTTTTTGTCACCATGTTTTGACCCCTATAACTTTTTTGTAATTATATGTACAGAGCTGTATGGGGGCTCATTTTTTGCATCATAATCTTATCTTTTTATTGATACCAATTTGGGGTGTGTATGACTTTTTGATCACCTTTTATGTAATTTTTTGTGGAAAATGAAGCGATCAAAAATGGCGAAAAATGGCGCATTTGGACGCTTTTTTCTGTTTTGCTGTTTGACGTATGGGGAATATTTTTTTATATTTGTATACTATGGGCGTTTTTGCACATTGTGACACCTATGATGTGCATTTTTTAAATTTTTTTAGTTTTTTAATTTTTATTTTAGCAAAAGTGGGGTGATTTGAACTTTTATGTTTTTTTTATTCATTTATTTTAAAACATTTTTTTTTTTTTTTACACTTTTTTATAGTTCCCATAGGGAACTATAACTTGCAAACATCTGATTGCCATTTTCATACATTGCAATGCAATAGCATTGGAATATATGAAAAAATCACATATTTCCTATGAAGCCAAGGCTCCATAGGAAATACTACATGAATTCATTCATAGAAACCCAGGCTACTACAAACATACTCCGGCTCCTCCGATCGCCACATGGGGGAGCCGGAGCGCAAACCGAAAGTAAAACTTTCGGTTTGTGTGCACTCAGATGCCGTGGTCAGAATTGACCACTGCATCTGAGGGGTTAAATGTCCGCGATCGGCATCGCTGCTGGTCACAGACATTAGCCGCGGGTGTCTGCTACAGGAACCATGCGGACACCCGCGGCTAAGTCGCCCGCATGGAGCAGGAGCAGGCACCATCTTTAGAGACAGGACACAGGACGTACGGGTACGTCCTGTGTCCTTAAGAGGTTACAGGGCCATTGCATGCGCTCTAACTGTCCTCAGCTAATGGCTGCCTACCCTGTGGGAATGTGCCTGAGCAATAGGTTCTAGAACTCTACTGTCCGGCAAAGGTGTGCTGCTAGTTTGTTTGCCTGTCTGTGTTCCAACTTCTGCCTGACTTCTGGATTTGACCTTTCACTGCCTGACCTCTGCTTGATTTTTGTTCTGACCCTCAGCTTTCTGCCCTGACCTCAGACTATTTTTCATATAGCTCATACTCTGCCTCCTCTGACCTTGGCCTGTCTCTCACTACAGTTTTGCCTGATTACTTGGTATGCTGCACCAGTGTCCTCTGACCCCTGTGGTCAGCAGTCACTTGAACAGAGACTATTCAAAGAGGTAGCAGCTTTGTGGTTCCCCTGCAGCAGAGTCCACATCCCTGTTTAGGGGTTAAAGGGCGAAGACCAGGGAAACCACTTAGATAATGCCCTTTGGAGTAGCTCCAAGCCAAATCTGTTAGGGCGCAATCAGACGACTGTGCCATGTTTTGCGGTCTGCAAATTGCGTTCTGCAAATCAGCAAAACATGGCTGCCGCCGTGTGCATTAAGCAACTTATAGAAATGCCTATTTTTGTCTGTGATCGTGGACAAAAATTGTAATTGCTCTATATTTTTTGCAGGGCCGTGGAATAGTACAACGCATGCTGATATGTAATACCCGAGAGAGGTGTTATCACTCCTAAACCCTGCTGCTATCTTTAATGGTCTAACATAAATGCCATCTTATGTATTTTGTCCAGGTCCTCTACACTATGCATTCCTAATCTTGTTATGCAACTGTTTTATTACATGTAATGTGTCTGGTTCACCAGCAAGTGGCAGTGCAAATGACAGAGCTATAGTTAGAGAGAATGGAACTCACCATTCCATTCTCCCCCCTTTGAGCAGAAGTGGAACAGTCCTGCTTCCTGCTGCAAGGGTGGGGTAGGAGTTTACGGTTAGTTCTAGTTCTAAGCTAGTCAGGAAGTGTGTAAGCAGGAGCACGCTCAGGCGTGCCTATGCCAGCCAGAGCACCCTAAGCCCTGCTGATTATGGAGAAAGATGTCTGGAAGCCATAAGGGCCAGAGGAATAGTTATTTGGTCACCATAAGAGAAATCAGCAAGAGGAATTATTCTATGGCTTAAAATATGTTCTTTACTGTCAGGAGGGGAATAACAGTTGACGGCACCCTAAGGATACCAGAACAGATCTAAAGTACAGAAACCAGACTTAAGCAGAGTTTAGTGCAGCATAAAGAAAGAAAGTGAAGTATTTAAGCAAGCCTGTCAGTACAGCAGAGAAAGAGAGAAGGCAGAGTTATTGAATTCGCCTGCCAGTTTGTGCCAAAGCCTGCTGGTACTAAGACAAAGCCTGCAAATCATTTGGATAAAAGTTTATTCAAGTAAAGCTGCAGTTGAATTTCACCACAAGGTCTGGACTCAAGTTATTTTTTCCTTCATCCCTCAATTATTCCCCCTTTATTTTACTTCAGAGCTAAAGCTAGGGTCCAGCAGTATCCAGGTAGGAGCACCATGACACATAAAGAGACATATAGCCCGCACTACAACACTCGGCATTCCAAGTAAACCTGGATCGCGATAAGGCCCTGGCGCGTTGCAGATAACACATGGTGTGATGTCCGCATTTTTTGCAGCCCCGTTGAATTGAATGCCGCAAAATTGTGGAACGGATGCGGACTCATTCATACAGTCATCTGAATGAGCCCTTACAGTGACACATCTGCTTTGTTATAATGTGTTTCTATTATTTCCCTTGTTACATTGGAATGAAAATGTGAACTACGTATATTATGTTTTTATTCATGGCTCGAAATTCTTATCTAGATTGTGTGATTTCTATATGTGTATGTATGGGTCCATACTATGGGTCACATGTGGCACCTGGATGAAGTGACAAGTGCTATTGTATCATGGGACAAGGAACCCCCACCCCACATTGTGTACCTGACGTTGGATATGCATGAAGCAAAAGAAAGTGATGGATTTGTGTCGATGAGCCCTGTGTGTACTTCTTCGTCAGCACTGTGTGAGCAAAGAGAAAAGCTGTTCTGTAGAGATAATTGAACATAATGATAGAAATGCATCAGCCTTAAAACATCTAAACATATAAAATAAATGGATTTTGTAATTATTGCAGATTGGTAGCTAAGCGTTCGGTATTAATTAACACATATCCGTGGATAGAACAAAGCAAATAGACGGAATTAAATTTCTCTTTCCAGACAAGGAGAGGTCATGACCCCAACAGGAAGAGAGATATGATATAAATTGGTTGTAAAGATTGCCTGATGATTGCTTGCGAGGTAGGAAACATAATCAACAAATAACATTTACACCACAGTTTATATTTTTTTCAAGATTTGTCTTCGGGTAACATTTGTGCCGAGAGGAAATCTCCAGTGTATTTTAGGAGCAGAACATTAGATCCAAGAAAAGCCTGGAGAAATTGTATTTCTAAAAAAAAAGCCTTAGTGCAAACAAAC
Organism: Bufotes viridis; assembly: GCA_033119425.1. Classification (NCBI taxonomy): domain Eukaryota; kingdom Metazoa; phylum Chordata; class Amphibia; order Anura; family Bufonidae; genus Bufotes; species Bufotes viridis. Next base: position 68,708,079 of record CM065593.1, read on the forward strand.
AAGGCTCAATTCACATCAATACAGGAGAGATCTGTTCTCAGCGACAAAGCTTCCTTACACCTGGGGCAAACATACTCTTTGGTGTGTGTCCCCTTCCCCAGAAAGCATGCAGGCATTTGGGGGGAAAGGTGACTTCACTGAGTTGATGAGCTTGAAAAAAGACACAGGTTCTTGAAGTCCTACTGTGTTGGTCCAAAGAAAGGCAAAAAAAGACCACGAGGGCTCAGCAACATGATCGCATGTATTTTGCAGTCCTCAAAAATACGGACGACATCCATGTGACATCCGTATTGCATCGTTTTTGTTTTTTTGCAGATCCATTGTAACAATGCCTGTCCTTGTCTGCAAAACGGACAAGAAAAGGACATGTTCTATTTTTTTGTGGAGTGGACATACCGACACAGAGTAATTTCCGCATTTTTTGCGGCCCCATTGAAATGAATGGTTCGCATACGGGCCACACACAAAAACAGAACGGACATGGACTAAAAATACGTTCTTGTGCATGAGCCCTGAGGCTGATGCCAATTACCCAATAGTAATGCAAAGATTCCTTCCTGACTACATATATGACAGAATAAATCCCAGGATCAATGTCCCATCTCCGGAAATCTAGTACGGATAACTTGTGAATAAAAATAAGACCACAGCACCCATCCACTAATGGCTTTTGTGGGTGCACGTCCCAAGTTAATTCCTTCCACCGTAGAAATGTATATAAATCATTCCTATTGAGTTTTGAGACAGCACGCCAAAGAAGTAATGTTCAAAAATTCAGCTTTTATTCATTCAAATTTAAGCACCAGTGGTACATTCCTAACATTTATTGCAACGTTTCAGGCCCAATTTTGGTGCCCTTCTTCAAGCTGTGTTTGCGGTTACAGGCCTATGACCTCTGTACTGTCCATTTGTATATATATTATGTATATATATATTTGTACATTATAATTAGGTTTCCTCTAAGCCATCTTTTTTTCTAACCACATGAGGGGTTATTTTAAGTTAGGAGTCCTAAAATCCATTAAATTCCATCCCTTGGCTAAGTGTACCTCCTCTTAAAAAAACAACTGGTCATCAATGAATAGTGCAGGTGAAAATAAGAAACTTTATCTACAGAAAGGTGCTTCTGTCTGCTTTTATCCGGCTACTTTGATCTTTCTTTTAACATTGACACCACCGTCATGGGAAGGCGTGATATTTGAACAGGCAACTGCTGGCCACAGTTGCCTGTGATTTGGTCTTCTTCCTCAACGTTTAGTTTGTGTTTTATGTGCATTCCTGGACTGCTGACCTTCTGCCTGTTAGTGCCTTCAACTGCTGTTTCTAGTTCTAACCCTGCTTGGTATATTACGTCGCGTTTGTTTCTTCCTTGGTTCTGATAATCTCTGGTTTTGATTTGGCCTGTCTGTAGGTCCAGTGCACTTAATCAGGTCAGGGACCGTCTCCTAGTTGGAAACCGCTGTTTAGGAAGGATCGTCCAAGTAGCTGTGCACAGTGGTGCGGGTGGAGGTCAGGTCTGCACTGTTCTCTACCTGACGTGGCAGGCAATTATCAGGAAGGAACGTTTTCTTCCTGACAACTGTGTACTCGATCACTGCATGTAAATGCAGCATTAGTAGCTGGCAGAAGCCTCCTCATCCCTCTTCCTCTCTCCATAGACTTTTGTGTGTGAGGCTGGAGATGGATTGATAATAGAGATAAGAGGCTCAGTAAAGTGGAAACTAGAGCTGCCTAGCCATGAAAATTCATAAGGTATTAAAAACTGCAGCAATTAAAACTGCAGTCTGAGAATCCCATAGGACAAGAAAAGGAGCTGCCTGATGTTTTTACCCTTGACATCTGTAACTCTAACCTCTGGTTTGTTTTCATAGAGGACTGTGTAGCTGTGGATATTAGTCCATAATATTTCTATTGCTTATAAAATGTATAAAATATTCCTTTGGAGGACTTCAGGCTCTTCAAAACAGGCATGAATTAGTACGTTTAGTAGGGTAATACCATACTTGGTATATCATTCCTGATACCACAGTTTGTCAGCTTTTTATGCATGTTCCTTGTAGAAATCCTGCAAAGAACTGCTGACCTGTTCAATTTCAGCTGTAGACCCATTTAGGGAGCAGGGCTTAACCAAAGGGAGGATCTTAGCATTTTGTTGTCCAACTGTAGATAGGAGAGAGAGATTTCTTACAACCATATTCACGATAGTGAAGAGATCATCATGGCTGGGCTCTTGAGATACACCGAGTAGATTTTTATTTAAATACCGTATTTTCAGTTTTTAATTGTAAGCACCAAAAATCAGAATCCAAATAATGCTTCAAATAAACACCCTTTAACCCGGATGCGTCAATGGGAGAAAGATGTTGGTGTAATAGAGGAGGGCAAATGGGAAGATATTCTGGAGGCAATCCCTCTGTCTTCTCTGAGCGAACAAGGGAAACTGTCTCAGCTATTTATTGTACACAGGGTGTACAAAACCCCAGTGTTTTTGCATCATATTGGACTGAGATCAGATGCCCGATGTCCGCGATGTGGCAATGACAATGCGGATTTACTTCATATGCTGTGGACTTGCAGTGGATTGGACGGGTTCTGGACGGGAGTGTTGGACACTATATCTAGGAGAATGGGGGTAAGGATAAAGAGGGATCCAATAGTCTATATACTAGGATATGTCTCTGAACTTGATATCGACAAATATGGCAAGGTGGCTGTAGGGAGACTTTTATATGTGGCCAGGAAACTCATTGCTATGCATTGGATACAAGCCCAGGGTCCGAGACTACGAGAGTTTCTGTGTAAAGTTAACAGTATGTTGGTGTCTGAGAAAGGGGTCTTCACTAAACAGGGGTGTCCGCAGAAATTTGATAGGTTATGGAGGAAGTGGATGGTGAATAATCCTATTGCTCTATGATTGCGTCTGATGGAGGGAAGGGGTGAGTGTCCTCTCGGGGGTGGGATAGGGAAGGGGGAATGGGTGTAAACTATACATTTCATTGCGTTAAAAAAATGAAAACACTAAGACATGTTGCACGGAATTTCTTTATTGTTCTAAATGCTGGCATATGGAGTATATTAACATTACTTCTCTTTTGTGCCATGGTAATTTTTGCGTTTACATCAGAATGCTGTGTCTTTTTCTATTATTTTTTTTTTGTATCTTTGTACATGATTGTACATGATGCTTTGCTTATGGTTTATTAATAAAAAGGATCTGCACCGTAGCTTCGCCCATCGCCCCATTATAGTCAACGGGGACGGAGCGGCCACAAGTGTAAAAGTACCCTTATAGACTCATTTGATTCTTTGAGTTTAAAGAATCCTGTCACACAGAGCAGAGAGCACTACTGAGTCTACTGTTTTTGTTCATTGCAGCAGTGATAAGGGACAGACAGGACAGTCAGCAGAGAGATAAGAGAAATGACAGGACACAAAGTTTAGTTTACAGGAGATCCTCATTCAGATTGAATTAACCCTTTAGGATCAAATTGGTTTCTCAAGGAGATATATGTATGTTAAAGGCATCCCTTCTTCTGAAACATCTGTCTCACTCAGTAGCTCTATAACTAAGGCTGGATTCACACGGTCTGTGTGATACCGGCCTGGATTTCTTCTGCGTGCAGGAGCGCACTGCGTAAGTGGTTGCTATGATGCTGTGCGCTTCCTGCTGCCGTGCAGTACAGTGATACACTCGTACAGATCAAACCAGTGCAATACTGTACTGCGGCGGCGGCAGCAGGAAACGCACGGCGTCATAGCAACCACTTACGCAGTGCGCTCCTGCACTCAGAAGAAATCCAGGCCGGTATCACACAGACGGTGTTCCATGGACGTTTGAATCCAGCCTAAGGATGGGCTCACACTAGTGCTATGGATTTTGTTACGGCTTTCCATTATAACATGGTTATAACAAAAAATAACGGAATCTATAAGATAGAGGTCAAAACGGAAGTCTTTAAGAGGCTTACATCATAGTAGAAGTCTATAGGAATCATAACAGATCCATCTGGTTTCCTGTCGACAGGATTAATAACAAACATACATATCAAAATGGCGGGGGGGGGGGGGCACACTTGGGCAGCTCAGCCTCTGTTGGTGGTGGACCTTGTCCCAGCCCTGACTGTAGGTAATAGCAGGAGACAGGAGGTAACACATACCTCTGTCCCTACTGTTAATCACCATAATGTTGAGCAGGTTCTGCTCCCGCAAGTGGATCAGAAGTTCACATCATGTCTAAAAGCTTCCTATGGTGCATAACCTAAAAAACTTGTTACAAAATCTTAGACTGCACAATATATGTTCCTTATGATGGATGACTATGGCGTGCTGGGCGCTCCTGTACTACTGAAATATATCTTCCAATTAAATGCCAAAAGGACGTAAGGGTGTGTATGGACCAATTCCAGGAGTGTTTCTTGGGGTAGATTCTGATTGTGCACACTGACTATGGTGTGAACGCAGCCATAGGCTACATTCAGTTCACCGTATGAATGGGTCCACAACCTTTCCGCAATTTTGCAGAACGGGTGCAGAACCATTCATTTCAATGGGGCTGCAGCCCCATATGCTGTCCGTATCCGTTGTTCCGTGGCCACACAGATTGCGGGACGCACACGGCCCAGTATCTGTGTTTTGGATCCGCAAAACACTATGTGAATGTAGCTTTATTCAGCATCTGTGGGTACAACAGTTATTTTGGGTTCAGGTCCTATAAGCAGACATGCTATAATGTTGAGTTAGCATATATGTCAGACTATCAATAGTCATCAATAAATATCTGCTCCATATGATTATTTAAGGAAAAACTTTTGAAACATACAGCATTCCTATTAGTGAGTGGTTTTGCGCTGTTCCACTCGGTGCCCGCTCAGCTCCATCTTGTGATTACAGTATCACAGAGTTGTCGTGTAGTTATCACATTTTACCCCATATTCTTTTAAATCTTGTTACTTTCATGTTGTCCGCCAGCACATTTCCAGCACAAGACATTTTCAGGTTCTAAAAAAGTTTTCTTAATAGAATTCTTTGGTCAACATTTTCTTCACAGCTGATGTATTTTATGAAACTTCTTGTCGTACTTGACTATTTTTCCTTCATCCTATTTTTTTTTTGTATATCTATATTTGATCTTTTCAAACAGAGTTCCTTGTGGTTAATGGAGGCCATGGCTTGCTCACTTCTATAAAGCACGCCTAGTCTGTCTCTAGGGTGTGCATGCTCTCCAGCTCTTAAAGGGCCAGAGCGCACATGTCCCTATCTTTACCAGCCAATGGCTGGCAAACTATTGGTATTTTAGGTGACTTTTCCTGTGCACAGCTTCCTGAGCTTTAGGTTCCCTACTTCTAGTGAACAGTTTAGGAGTGTTTTTTTGCTATCTGCCCACGTACTGACCTCTTCCTGTTTTATGACTCTGACCCTCTGCTGCAAGTCCTGTCCTGCCTGCCTTGACCACAGACTTGCTCTATGGATTTGCATGACCACTGCCGACCCTAACCTCTGCTTGTTCCCTGACTACGAGTATTGCCTAACCCTTTTGGTGCCTTGCACCTGTGTCTCTGACCCAAGTGGGTCAGCTGCCAATTACCCCAGGTCTACTCCAAGAGGAAGCAGCTTGGTGGCTCCGGAGCAGCAAAAACTAGATCCCTGTACAAGGGTTAAAGGGTGAATACCAGGGGACTGCCAGGATAACATCCTTAGAACTAGCCCAAAGTCAAACTGGTTAGTTGGCGCAGTGGTACCACACCTATCTCAGAAATGTGCAAGATTTAAACCCTGATGTGTTTTTAAAAAGTTTAATGATGAAAACAGTAGCCTCTGAACTCACATGAAAAAACTCTGATGTGTTAACATAATGGGACTTTCCATATTTTTTACTAGGTTTACTATTTAAAGAAAAGTTCCAGTATAACTTTATTCATTTAAATGTAAGCTCATTGGGAGTCCAGTGGGCGGTCCTACTTGGTGATTGACAACCACCTATTTATACACACACATATCAATTATGGAGTAAGACCGCCCCCCGGACTCCTAAGCTCACACTGAGCAAATATTTAAATGAATAAAATAGAAATGATCCTGGAACTTTTCCCGGCAAAACAAAATCGGACTTATGTAGGTGCCATGTAACATGATTGCAGTCATTTTCTTGTATAACGCTCCTTTCTTTACTAAACAATGGCTGCCTATTTGCATCTGTCAATCAAATGACATCACTTCCTGTTTTAGTGACTACAGAGTCTCTTCTTTTAACAGACCTGACTGTCGTGGTCACAGGTAATAATTCATATGGTGAGTCTGGGAGAGAACAGGGCATCCAAGAAACCAGAGGCAGCCATGGAAGATAGCAGGCACGTGCTTAACCTAGAGGATGAAAAGTAGACCAATAGGTAGTAATCTGCGTAGAACTGTTTTTTTTGTAGGACGTTAAAGGGAAGTTTTTGTTCCCCCAAAGGTTGTGTGTAGTATTGCATCCCAGCCATGAGCTGCAATACTAGACCCATCGTGTGGTCAGGGTTGGCAACCATCCAAAAACTTCTGGACAGTCTGTAAAGATAGGTGACTATTTCCCTGTGTCCATGAAAAAAATAGATGTGCCCACGATTTTTTTTTAGGCTAGTGGCACTTGATTAGATTATTTTGGTGGTAATTATCAGTATTTTACAGCTCACAGTAAATGCTGGTAATGAGATGTTATCACTATTGAGCTATAGACATGTATTACTTATAATCCTTATAATTCATTATGGTTTTCCAAATTGTCCGTAATAATTTTTGCCTTTCCGTGATTTTGGGATAAGTTGTCCTGTAAAAAGAAAACTGCTTGGCAACCTTGGGTGTGGTGCTCTTTTTGGAAGCAAGCAGCCACATCTTTCTAATCCTGGCCCTGGGCCTACAAACTAAACTTAGGCCGTGTAGGGTCCTGCTAATTAAAAGACTTGGACACATGGGTCAGCTCGAAGTAGGCTGGGGATTATACTGTTATAAACACCAGTGCTGATATTTGTGGCCTCCACGCTCATTTTCTTCGCACCATCAGCTTATGAATGACCCCACTGCTAATTTTCTGCTAGGTTATATTTCCATGTAGAAATGATCGGAGCCTTAGACCTAGAACATATTGCGCAGTTGCACAATATTTCGTTAAATGTAGAAGTCTGTTGTTAAGGTTTAAGATTTATCTTGTCAAATTAAGAATCTATTGCCACAACACTCATACCGTCACATAAGACGGGGAAGCAGACGTATCTGCTCAGCCATATGTCTGCAGAAGTGTATGTAGCTAATCAAAGATTTTACAGCACAGATGGCTCCAGTCTTTAAAATAGCATTCCTTTCATCTGCTTCATTGTGTGAGGCTGCATTCGCTATAGCCTACCTGTCACGTATTCCGAGATATGCACATTTCATCTGCTAACACAATGCTCGATTCATTAGGACTTAGTGATCATTAAGACAGAAAAATCTGAAAAAAAGCTAATTTAAAAAAAAATGTAAAAGATTATTGCAAATATCCACAGAAATGCAAATGAACCCATACCATCCAAACTGCAGACACCTAGACAGCTGTTTCTGGATTTTTGCCCCTCATCAGTATAGAGGGGGCCACTGGTTGGCTGAATGTGATTCCTCAGATGCAGATTCCCATTGAGGAGACACAGTAGTGTATGAAGGGGGTCATTAGGGGGTCATTTATTAAGACTGGAGTTTTAGACGCCGGTCTTAATAATCCCTATATCTGTCAGTGGATTCGCCGAAGTTATAAAGAGGCGCAGGCCTTTACATAACTTCGGTGCATCTCGCGCCAGTCTAAACATAAGCCACCTTCCTAGCTGTCTTACAGGCATAGAAAATGATGAATGAGACGGCCTGCTAGCCCGTCCCCTTCCCTGCCCACACCACAGCCCCTTTTTTAGACGTGGCGTCAGAGGCTTGGCTTTCTCCCCAGGAAGATAGGACGCTAGCGGCACTGCTTGCAACTGATCGCGTCTGCTGGCAACCTAGGTAGAGGAAAACGTATGTAAATTACATCATACCAACCAAACTAGAGATGGCGTACATTTATATGATCCATGGCCGTTCCAGAGAGCACTTTTACCTTTTTGCACACATTTCTTTTAATGCTAATTCATCATGTTCACTTTGTGATATACTGTATACTACTCCATAATATTGACGCCGTTTATACTTTATTAACTCTTTCTTTTCTGGAAATCTGTCCAGTAATGACATAACAGCCATTATCCTCCAGTCCTGAAACCAGACATATTGTTTGTCAGGGTCGGTCCTGCTGTTACAACGATATCTCTTTTCTGAAAATCTATTGTGGCATCTGTCTGCAGATGAGATGCTGGCTTATTTGATTTCCGAGTCATGGCTCAAGGCCTATTTAAAGGGTTGAACATTGACTTATAGGATAGCTGCCTTACATCTGGTGGCATCAGAGGCAAAACTTATTAAGAGCTCCTTTGCATCCCTTTCTTCCCAGAATAAAAAATAAATAAAATAAAAAAAACACTTTTGGTTCTTTTTGTAAACATGGCTTCTATGTAAAGAGGGGCACTGGAAATCTGTAGAGCTGCTGTGCACCGAGGGTCTAGGCTCCACCCTCAGTGCACTTAATTGCACTTGGTTGGTTACAACACATGCAATTGGAGAATTGTGGATGGCACTAAGAGCACTGTGCAATGTAATTTGGAGACGCATGGCTGGCACTGGAGCACCATGGGTGACTGGAGCATTTTGAATGGCACTGGAGGTGTTTTGACTAGAGCTGGGGTTGGCACTGTTATAGAGGCACTGTGGGGCACAATTGCTGCATTCCACAAACATGGTAGGTGTGCTACGGAGCATGTAGTCACTTGTAATGCTCACCCAAACTGGTTACACCCATCTGGAACTTTGTTGCAAACTGCTAGTGATGCATTCATAACTTCTAGCTGGAATAATAAATGAATGGCACATCACAGAGTCATAAGAATAGATGCTCCAGAATTGTTTTCATGGAGAATACAAGTAGTTACTAAAACAGACATGTCAGGAGAGGGGGCGGCTAAGGCAGTACGACATCTTATGGGGCATGCCAATTATAGAGGTATACAGGAACAGAATATACAAAAAATATGGCTCCATACAACCCCATGAGTGGCATATTATAGCTCCATACGGCCGCGTGCATGATCCTCAATACTGTGAGAGGACACCCTGCCGAAGCATTTAATACTGTAATACGATGTAAATTACAATTTATTACATTTCATGTTATTTCTCCATTGTACCATTCACTATAAATTGCTGGTATACACCAGATTTCATACACTACTTTCTGTCTAAGTATATCTTAGGCCTAGTTCACACTTCAGTGAATTGATCAGTGATTTCCATCAGTGATTGTGACCCACAATCACTGATGGAGAACACTGACGTGTAATTAAGGCTTTACAGCTTTGCTACTTTGCTTCAGAGATTGTTGGATGTTTTACCTTGGAAAAACATTGATATTCTGGCAGAATCTTTCATTTTTCATCATATAACCTTACTACCTTTATTTGTACTAATATTCTAGCACTGAAATGACCCCTAAGACGTGTGTAAAGCCTAGTGCGGAAAATGTTAATTTTTCATGGCATTGTATAGCACATTGACCTTTTGCTGTTGGTCTCGTTCACATTTCTGTGCCTGTTTAACGTCTATGTTTCATCTGTGAAGATGTCCGTTAAGAATCTGTGTTTGGTCCGTGTGTCCGTTTTTTGCCTTCCATGTGTCAGTCGTATTCCATGGACAATGCTCGGCTAAAAATTAATTTCCAGAGCATCTCCTACTAACTGTCCATAAAAACCATTTACAGAACCCAGATGCCCTTCTTGTTGTGTCAGTGGTTTTTCATCGACCCATAGACTTCGATGGGCCAAAGTGTTGCACGTCTCCTTGATGTTTCCATTGACCCACAGACTGTGGAAAACCACCGATATGTGGACAAACACATTAAAAGTCAAATGGGTACGTGTGCTGTCCGTGGAAAACAGATCTGTGATTTGCTGAAGTGTAAACGAGGCCATGATATGTTGCTGAGGTCAAAGGACAGAAAGAGAAATTGTCCACAGGGATATTTGAGCAACTGGCTAGATTAATCACACTTTGCTAGTACGAGTCCGTTCTGTCTCATGACAGCTGGCGGCACTTTTCAGTATAACAAGCAGTCATGTTGATGATACATGCATCCACAGCAGCAAAGTGATTCTTTCCAGCCAATTTCAATACGGCCCATCAGCTTTAAAATTGATTGCACATAAAAAAAGGTTTTATGTATAGTAGTTCAATATACTGCAGAACCCCAGACCAACCTGAACTGATGCTTCCATCTGTCCATTTACCTAGTGGTCTTATTGTATTATGTCTACATATATTTTCTTAACTAAATCTTATTATATTGCGTCTATTTTTTCTTAACTAAATCTTATCATATTGTCTATTTTTTCTCAATTAAATCTCATTATATTGCGTCCATATTTTCTTAATTAAATCTTATTATATTGCGTCTATTTTTCTTAAATAAATCCTATTATATTGCATCTATTTTTCTTACATAAATCTTATTATATTGCGTCTATTTTTTCTTAACTAAACCTTTTTATATTGTGTCTATTTTTTCTTAGCTACATGAATAGATACTTAATCGGTGACTTATATTTTTTTGCTTTAGGTATTATGGAAGATGGGAAGTCAACTCAGACGTGTGTTACGGTGTCATCCTCCGGTAAAGAAACCCTCAAGAAAACAAATTCCGGAACACAATGTGGGAAGCCGACAGTCTACTCCACAGGAACGAAAGCACAGAAACAGAAGAGTGTGTGCAGGACTACCGAGGTACAATGCTACAAGAGTGGCCAGGGTCTGGGACCCCCACCGATTGGTTGTTGGAAGAGGCCTGCAGTGCTCAGTGAGTGGAAGGCCTCTTCCTAGGTCATTGACTTCACTGTGCATTAGTCATGTGGCCTAGGTGCAGCTCAGTCCCATTCAATTGAATGGGGCTCAGCTGCAGTACCAAGCACAGCCAGTATACAATGTACGGCACTATGCTTGGTGAACTGTGAACAGACCTCAACGCTCACCAGAGGTCTAGTGAGCACAACGGCCTCTTCAAACAGCTGATTAGTGGGGGTGTCTGAGGATAGGTCAATATCACATTCCCAGATAACCCCTTTAACAGAGCACAGAACTGATTTTTTATCATATTGGTGATCATATTGATCTTCCATATTTATAACACCTTACTCCAAACTTGACTATGTGGCTAAAATCAATGAGAGTGCTTCGTAACTGGAAATAGAAAGTTGTTCCCAATAATTGTCCACTGTAAATGTGCTGCCAGTCACCCGACGAGCAACCAAATGATTGTTCATCATGTGATGATCATATCTTTTGACCTATAGACAAAATTCTACTTTCTGCTTCTCAGAGAATCAGTCAAAGAGCTGCTCTGATTGACTCGATCTGTAGCCTTTCCTGAGTCCATTAACATTCATTTTAGCTAAATTCTTATCAGTTTGTTAAGAAATTTATTTAAATGTTCATGAGCTGTCAGGACTTCAGAGATAAAGATTACATGTCCAGCCCTCCGAGTAGCTCCCAGATATTCACTGATAAAGAGAGATGCACTCAAAGTTGTAGAGGAAAAACTGTTTTCCAGGAGTATTACAGTAATGACCCATCCTCTCGTCATCAGTATCTGATCGGTAAGAGTCCGACACCCGGGACCCCGGAGGATCAATTGTTTGAGAAGGCAGCGGCGCTTACAGTAGCGCCACAACCTTCTCTCAGCTTTCTCAAGGCCAGTGACGACACGTTCCTCGCTCACATAACCTAGGCGCAGCTCAACCCTATAGAAGTGAATGGGGCTGAGCACGATACCAAGGATAGCTGCTATACAATGTACGGCACTGCACTTGGTGAGCTGCGAAAAGGCCCCGGCACTACTACAAGCACCTGTGCCTTCACAAATAGCTAAGCCTCGGGGGTTCCGGGTATTGGCCCCTTACAATGAAATACTGATGACCTATCCAGAGGTTGCAAATTTTGAAACAACTTATTTCTTTTTTTTACCCCACTCTTAAACTATTTTTTTTTAAAGTGACCGGGCTTAAATGGGTTATCCCATGATTAAGGTAAAAAAAGTGAAAATCATACATAATCTGTACATGACAACTTCTTTCTAACAAAGGTAGAACCAGCCATGTACCTCACATGAATCCAGAGATCTCCCCAGTATTTGCTCCAATTGTTCTGCTAGATTTATTTAAGGCTAAAGGGGGGAGGGGGTCCTTTCTGAGGGGACATGCCCTTTCTGTTGCAGCTGGTGGCAGTTGAAGGATGGAAATGAGCATGTGCTTTAGTCTCAGTGAGTAGGACAGAGAAATTAAAAAAAGAGCAAACAGCAGGTGGCGCTATACAGATAGATTTCAGTGAATAAATCAGTAGCTGTAATACATTCTTAATTATATGCAATTAGAAAAGTATTCAGATCCAGGGGCTGGTTTGAAATCTGTAAAATATTTTTCGTGGGACAACCCCTTAAATGGGAGCTGGCAATACATATAGATATGCGACGGACGAGAGGGCATGAAAGGCCCACGCTAGGGTCCCTTTAACCTCTTGCCGACCGCCTCACGCAGGATTGCGTCCTGCGGGCGGTCGGTCTGTTCCTCCTTGACGCGCCCGCGCGTCATCTCGCGAGAGGCGAGATTTCCTGTGAACGCGCGCGCGTGCGCGCGTTCACAGGATCACGTCGGGGACAAGGTAAGCTACAGCCTGCCAGCGCTGATCGTGCGCTGGCAGGCTGTAGAAGTTAAAAATGGCATATCAGACGCTGTTTTGTTAACAGCGTCTGATATGCTTGCTGATCGTTCCTTTGGTGGTCCCTTTTGCTTGGGACCACCAAAGAAACTTTTATAAGTGCACCAAAACACCACACAGACCCCCCACCCATCCACCCCACCCCCCACCCCCGTCACTGATTAACCCCTGATTAACCCCTGATTAACCCCCGATCACCCCATGTCACCCCCCTGACACTAATTACCCCACTGTAAGGCTCATTCAGACGTCCGTATGTGTTTTGCGGATCCATGGATCCACGGATCCGCAAAACACGGACACCAGCAATGTGCTTTCCGCATTTTGCGGATCCGCACATTGCCAGAACTATATAGAAAATGCCTTTTCTTGTCCGCAATTGCGGACAAGAATAGGACATGCTCTATCTTTTGCGGAGCTGCGGCCGGATGCTTGGGGGCCGAAACCCGGAAGTTTGCGGCCGCAGCTCCGCAAATGCTGATGCGACGAGCGCATAGTGTGCTCTCCGCATCACCGCCAGCCCCATTCACACTGAATGGGTCCGCATCTATTCCGCAGAATTGCGGAATAGATGCGGACATTTTTGCGGACGTGTGAATGGGGCCTTACTACTTTTTTTTGCACATTTTTTGGCAGAGATTTATTCATCCACATTGATCGATGCGAATGAGGAAATCTGTGCCGTTTTGTTTTTTTTTGCACATTTTTGAGCAGAGATTTTTTCATCCACATTGATTGATGCGAATGAAAAAATCTGTGCCGTTCATTTTTTTTCTTTTCAGCGCAGAGACTGAACGGGAAAAAATCTCATTACCCGTATGCTCAATATAAGGAGAATCGCAGAAACTCCTAATGCTGGCCATACGTGTAATGATTGTGGAGACCCTCAAATGCCAGGGCAGTACAAACACCTCACATGTGACCCCATTTTAGAAAGAAGACACCCCAAGGTATTCCGTGAGGGGTATGGCGAGTTCATGCAAAATTTTATTTTTGTCACAAGTTAGTGGAATATGAGACTGTAAAAAAAAAAAAAACAATTTCCGCTAACTTGTGCCAATTTTTTTTTTCTGTGAACTCGCCATGCCCCTCACAGAATACCTTGGGGTGTCTTCTTTCCACAATGGGGTCACTTGTGGGGTATTTATACTGTCCTGGCATTTTAGGGGTCCTAAAGTGTGAGAATCCAAATGCGTAAAAATGGCCTGTGAAATCCTAAAGGTACTCATTGGTTTTAGGGCCCCTTGCGCATCTTGGCTGCAAAAGTGTCACTCATGTGGTATCGCCGTACTCAGGAGAAGTAGGGCAATGTGTTTTGGGTGTATTTTTACATATACCCATACTGTGTGTGAGAAATATCACTGTAAACGACAACTTTTTACATTTTTTATTCAAAGTTGTCAATTTACAGAGATATTTCTCACACAAAGTATGGGTATATGTAAAATACACCTCAAAACACATCGCCCTACTTCTCCTGAATACGGCGATACCACATGAGTGACACTTTTGCAGCCCGGGTGCGCAAAGGGGCCCAAATTCCAACGAGTACCTTTAGGTTTTATATGGCTGCTCACAATTTAGCCTCACCCAAAATGCCAGAACAGTACAAACACCCCACAAATGACCCCATTTTGGAAAGAAGACACCCTAAGGTATTCGCTGAGGGGCATAGTGAGTCCATGAAAATTTAACTTTTTGTCAAAAGTTAGCAGAAAGGTAGACTTTATGAGAAAAACAATAAAAATCAATTTCCGCTAACTTGTGCCAAAAAAAATCTTCTATGAACTCGCCATGCCCCTCACAGAATACCTTGGGGTGTCTTCTTTCCAAAATGGGGTCACATGTGGGTATTTATACTGCCCTGGCATTTTAGGGGCCCTAAAGCGTGAGAAGAAAATGCGTAAAAATGCCCTCCTAAAAGGTACTCATCGGTTTTAGGGCCCCTTGCGCATCTTGGCTGCAAAAAGTGGCACACATGTGGTATCGCCGTACTCAGGAGAAGTCGGGCAATGTGTTTTGGGGTGTATTTTTACATATACCCATACTTTGTGTGAGAAATATCTCTGTAAATTGACAACTTTGAATAAAAAAATGTAAAAAGTTGTCGTTTACAGCAATATTTCTCACACGCAGCATGGGTATATGTAAAATACACCCCAAAACACATTGCCCTACTTCTCCTGAGTTCGGCGATACCACATGAGTGACACTTTTTGCAGCCAAGGTGCGCAAAGGGGCCCTAAAACCAATGAGTACCTTTAGGATTTCACAGGCCATTTTTACGCATTTGGATTCTCACGCTTTAGGGGCCCCTAAAATGCCAGGGCAGTATAAATACCCCACATGTGACCCCATTTTGGAAAGAAGACACCCCAAGGTATTCCGTGAGGGGCATGGCGAGTTCACAGAATTTTTATTTTTGGCACAAGTTAGCGGAAATTGATATATATTTTTTTTTATTTTGTTTTTTACAAAGTCTCATATTCCACTAACTTGTGACAAAAATAAAATTTTACATGAACTCGCCATACCCCTCACAGAATACCTTAGGGTGTCTTCTTTCCAAAATGGGGTCACATGTGGGGTATTTATACTGTCCTGGCATTTTAGGGGCCCCTAAAGCGTGAGAAGAAGTCTGGAATCCAAATGCGTAAAAATGCCCTGTAGAAATCCTAAAGGTACTCATTGGTTTTAGGGCTTTGCACCCAGGCTGCAAAAAGTGGCACACATGTGGTATCGCCGTACTCAGGAGAAGTAGGGCAAATGCTTTGGGGTGTATTTTTATATATACCTATACTGTGTGTGAAAATATCTCTGTAAACGACAACTTTTAAAAATTTTATACAAAGTTGTCAGTTTACAGAGATATTTCTCTCACCCAACATGGGTATATGTAAAAATACACCCCAAAACACATTGCCCTACTTCTCCTGAGTACGGCGATACCACATAAGTGACATTTTTTTGCAGCCTGGGTGCGCAAAGGGGCCCAAATTCCAACGAGTACCTTTAGGTTTTACATGGCGGCTCACAATTTAGCCCCGCCCAAAATGCCAGAACAGTACAAACACCCCACAAATGACCCCATTTTGGAAAGTAGACACCCCAAGGTATTCACTGAGGGGCATAGTGAGTCCGTCTGAGATTTCTTTTTTTGCCAGAAGTTAGCAGAAATTGAAACTTTTTTTTTTTTTTCTCAGAAAGTGTCATTTTCCGCTAACTTGTGAAAAAAATGAAATGATACATGAACTCACCATGCCCCTCCGCGAATACTTTGGGGTGTCTTCTTTCTAAAATGGTGTGATTTGTGGGGTATTTATACTTTCCTGACATTCTAGCACCTGAAGAAACATGACAGGTGCTCAGAAAGTCAGAGCTGCTTCAAAATGCAGAAATTCACTTTTTGCACCATAGTTTGTAAACGCTATAACTTTTACCCAAACCAATAAATATACACTTATTGGACTTTTTTTTATCAAAGACATGTAGAACAATAAATTTAGAGAAAAATTTATATAGAAATGTAGTTTTTTTTGAAAAATTTTACAACAGAAAGTGAAAAATGTCATTTTTTTGCAAAAATTTCGTTAAATTTGTATTAATGGCAAAAAAAGTAAAAATGTCAGCAACAATGAAATACCACCAAATGAAAGCTCTATTAGTGAGAAGAAAAGGAGGTAAAATTCATTTGGGTGGTAAGTTGCATGACGGAGCAATAAACGGTGAAAGTAGTGTAGTGCGGAATTGTAAAAAGTGGCCTGGTCATTAAGGGGGTTTAAGCTAGGGGGGCTGAAGTGGTTAAGATGTTTTTGTTTAGAGTTTTTTAAGTTTTTGTCGTAACGCCAGTTACGAGGGACTAAGTCCCCTATGTAGAAGGTGATAGTGGAACCCAGGTGTAGGAATGCTACAGTGGTACGAGGGTGGCCTAAATTGTCATACAGAATGGAAAATTGATAGTCAGTTATATCACCCAGAGGTTTCAAAACATAGGAAGAAAAAATGGAGATACCATTAAAACGTAACTTTTAATAATAAATACAATAAAATCCCTATATGGTACTCAATATTGCAGCAAAAAACAAGATAGAAAATCAAGTGCTCGAATACACACTAAGCATCTGGTGCAGTCAAGCACCAAAAAACAGGGATACCTACAAACACCTCCCAACCGGGGGTTCCCACCATGTAAAATAAGCCAAAATAATTGATTACAGGTAATGGACGGGAAAATATGGGGTGGGTACTAAGTCCCTAGTCAACGGGTGCTAATAAGGCCCTATCTCCTAACCACGGAACACTCGTCCTGATGAAAACGACTCCGTCCGGAACCTGGCCCTCATACTACTTGGCCCTAAATTGCCCTAGTGCAGCTAGTCTCTACACGCATGTTTCAATGTTACTATCATCAGGGCAAAATTCAGCATCAAGCAGGGCTAAATCATACAGAAAAGGAGGGCATACATCAAGCAAAAATTCACATAGGCACCGCTGACTTTTAAAGATCACCTATTGACAAGATCAACTCTATGATACCAGGCATAGAGCTGGTTGGGTTGATCCTGCTGATTAAAATTATACTTGTCTTCTGAAAATTGGTTGTGGTATACATGTGAAAAAAAGATTTTTTTTCTTTTTTGCAAAGAAGGCTTCAGTGGGGTGAGGCCAGCCTTGAAAGGCTGAGAAGCTGAAGTGCTAGAGTGTCTAGGCTCCGCCTCTCAGTGCACTGAAGCCCTCATTTGCATAAAAGAAGAAAGGTCCCTAATTATCTGTATTATATATATAATCTAACTAACACAGGAAAGCACAGAGCACAGCAATGACACTGCTGTCTCTCTCAGAACTGAAAAAAAAAACAGCAGAAAATGGCTGCTGGGGAGGTTCTTATATAGTAAGGGGTAGGTAACTTTCCTATTGGTTGCTAGGGATGTTGCTAAGCTCAGACAAAGACATTGCAGCCTTCTCATTGGCGCACAAGCAAGAAGCAGAGAGGGATCATGGGTTCAGAGGAAAAAAAATCTAGAATATTCGTGAATACGAATATATAGCACTATATTCTAAATCTTCGCAAATTCTCGAAGTGGCGATATTCACGATTAAAATTTGCGATTTGAAAGGGCATCACAGTCATTGCAGTTTATGTATGTCATATGTTCCTTATGCTGGATATATTACTACTATGTAAAGCTATAATTACCTACATGCTCCTTATTTGCTGATGTAAAAACCTAATAAAAATTTTATTAAAAAAACAAAATTTGCGATTCGAATATTCGCACCCAACACTACTAACCACCTACTACTACCTACTAAAATGGATAAAGAGTCCATGGCAGAGGGTAAGGTGCCTAAACGTTCCAGTGAACAATGGGTCCCACACTTGCGGTTCTTCACAAAGAGTCCTGGTAACACAAATGATAAGCACAAGCGGCTCAGGTAACCCTTTGAGTCCATCGCTTGGGTGCTGGCTTGTAACATTGCAAAAACATCTAAAGGAGCGCGAGTGGCATTTGAGTCCATTCCTTGAGGCACCTGACTTCGAATGTTGCTTAACCAATCTCAGTTGTTTTTTTTTTTTCTTTTCTAAACCTGAGAAGGTAAGGTTCAATAGGCGCCAACTTGAAATAGATGAAGAGAGTCCCTTTTGTAGGTAAGAGAAAGGAGGGTGGCTATATAGGGCCCAAACATTAAAAAAGACAAAGAGTGACCAGTCTTATGTATCTCACCCTCCTGAAGCTCATGGGGCTACTAGGTTTTTCATATGCAATAGAGAACAAGGTGCGGGCGGCACTACAAAGGCCCGTATAAAGCGCGATACACACTTGCCTGTAGCCAATCCTCCGGTCCAGGTAACGATACATACGGTGCTCAGCCCAAAGATAGACAGTCCATGAATACTTTGAAGTAGAGAGATGAGAAAAGGCGGCACTCGTCCACGTATGAAGAAAGGTATCTTTATTGCGGGCATCCAGTATAACAACAACCGGGTAGGGGCGGCTTTCCAACCTCTAGCAAATAGGTGTAGTGGCGACGGCCGTTTCACGCAACACTGCGCTTCGTCAGGCCACCTGAAGCCCAAGCGTGGAAGCACGCATTCTTAATGGACGCACTCGCACATCACACCATAGACAGGTGTGGAAAGCCACGCCCCCAAACACCGGGCTTAAAAACAAATTCCATATACAGCAATGAAAAGGTCAATCATAAATCATAAATACAAGGAATTCTAAGTACAAGTTCACATACAATATAGTGCGGTTAATACAAGCCTGGGTACAACAAGCCTGGGAGGGAAAAGGCAAAGGAAATTTACAAATGCACTGATAAATCATTCTTATCATTTAAACCCATACTCCCCATAGCTCGGGTGCGGATAATCCATCTGGATTCAGATTGCAACAATAATTTGTGGCGATCTCCTCCTCTTTCAGGAGCATTGACAATTTCAATACCTGCAAATCTTAAACAGCGAGGGTTACTATTGTGTTTGTCCCTCACATGTTCAATAAGACGGGGACATCCCTTCCCCGTAATTACTGAATTAACATGCTCCCTAAAACGTTCAAACATCGGGCGTATAGTTTTGCCTATGTAGAAATTGTGACAACCACAAAATACCACATAGACAACATAGGGAGATCTGCAGGTAATGAAATGACGAACTCTATGGGTAACTCCACCCAAATTCAACAGTCTACTCTGGGCGTTTTGAGGGCAGAAGGAACAGTGACCACACTTATAATTCCCGGGTCTAATGTTCCTAGTAAGCCAAGACTGATTTGTTATGGGGCGTAAGACACTATGTACCAGTCGATCTCTTAATGTGCAACATTTTCTGAAAGCTATCAGAGGTTTTTGTTCAACCACTTTGCACAGGGTCCTATCACCCTTTAAAAGGTCCCAATTGTTCCTGATTGCATTTTTTATAACCTCAGCCGCAGGGCTGAATTTGAATACAAATGAGAATCTCTCTGGTGTGGCATGTTCCTTTTGCTTATCAATGAGGAGTTCAGATCTAGGACGTTTGGCCGCTCTAAACAGAGCTCTATTGACATCCTTCGGTGGGTAACCCCTAGCAACAAGGCGCTCGGCAAGAGAGCGAGCCTGTCGCTGAAAACCTTCATAAGTACTATTAATCCTTCTGAGACGTATGAACTGGCCGTAAGGTACGGCCTTCATTACAGGCTCAGGGTGAAAGCTGCTGTGGTGTAGCAACGAATTGACGGCCGTGGGTTTGCGGAAGCCCTCGGTAACAATGTCACCATTGACTACAGATAGTTTAACATCTAGAAAGTCAAGGGACTGTCCACCAAAATTCATGGTGAACTTCATATTCATGTCATTCGTTAAATTGAGGTGGTCAACAAACCCACGGCACTGCAACTCGCTGCCAGACCACAACATAAACACATCATCCACAAAACGGAGGAATAGCTGAATGTGTTGCAGAAAGGGGTTATCAACCGAAAAAATGTAGCGATCCTCAAATACCGCCAGGTACAGGTTGGCGAAAGTACACGAGACAGGTGTACCCGTAGCCGTACCTAGTACCTGGCGGTACCAATGAGGTCCAAAGATAAACACATTATTAGAAAGCACGAAGTCTAGAGACTCCTCGATGAATGTGCAAAAAACATTACCTTTATTAGTTCTACTCAGAACCTCCCTGATCGCTCTGATCCCCAAATTGTGTGGGATTCTGGTATATAGGGATTCAACATCCAAAGAAACTAAGTGATAGCCCTGGTGCCACTCGATGTATTGGAGGGCTCGCAGGAAATCACCAGTGTCCTTGAGATAAGTAGGGGTACCATACAGGAGGGGTCTCAAAAGCCAGTCCACATATTTGGAAAGTTGCTCAGTGGCTGAGCCAACCCCGGCCACAATAGGGCGGCCCGGGGGCTGGGTCAGCGACTTGTGGATTTTGGGCAGAAAGTACCATACGGGGGACCTTGGATACTGAGGGAGGAGTTTATCAACAAAATTACGTGGTAAGAATCCTAGATCCACATACTTCTTAATTAGGGCCTCTAGCTGATTCAATATCTGCGGGGTTGGATTACCCTCTAATTTATGATACGTCAATTGGTCCTGAAGTTGTCTCCTAGATTCTCCCAGATAATATTCCCGTATCATAAGGACCACATTCCCTCCCATGTCGGCTGGTTTAATAACAATTTGATCTTGCGCAGTTAACCATTTGAGAGCACTACGCTCTTCAGCAGTAGTGTTGGGAGGTGCAACCGGATAGACCAGTGCACGAACATCCCTTAATACTCTATTATAAAACAGGTCAACTGCCGAACCAGCCGGCATGGGAGGGAGAAATGTGGATCCAACGCCGCCCTGAAACCTACATACTCCCGATGACGGTTCCTCTGGCAATTCAAAACTATCTCCTAATAACACAGCAAGAGCTTCTTGCTCAATTGGATCAAAACGCCCCTCAACATGAAAAGCAGCAAGTGAAACAGATGCAGGAATTTCCCCTGGTAGGGGGGGACATTTGCTCAGTGGCACGTCAGCAAACATTTTTTTCAGATATAATTTACGTATATTTTTAAAGAGGTCAACCTCAAAATCATCAACCCTGAATTGATCCACTAGGCTGAACCCCAGTCCCTTATTGAGGACCGAGGTGCAGCCCGGGGGCAATTCATAGGGAGTGAGATTAATCACAATGTCCTGTGACAGCTCATGTGTATACTCATCGTCCTGTTCTTCTATTATTGTCTCCAAGAAACCTTCCTCCTTCGTCGAGTGGATCTTCTCTGTCCTTCGGCCTTTTCTGGCTCTTTTGCCTCTACCCCTTCTGATTCTCCTAAAGGGGGACCTGTAGTGATGGGTGGAGCCGTACCTCCCTCAGAGGCACTAGAGTCTGAATCCGTTGTCCAATAATCAGTGCGATTCTTCCTTTGGATGCGTCTTCCCCTCGGTTTCCTTTTATTCCAATCAAACACGGTCTCATTCTCATAATCATGTTTATCCCGCAAAAATTTATCTTTCTTGCGTTCCTTGATCTCTGTTTGAGTGAGAATTAATTTCCTATTGAGACGTTTCTCGAAAATAGCGAATTGATGGTCAGTCAACCTCCCTTTTAGGGTATCTCGTGCTTTATTTAATTCCACCGTGACCATTTCATATTCCTTACGGTCACGGGACAAGACCAAGTCCAGTATTTGTTGTGAAAATTGTAAATGCAATTCTTTCCAAGCCGTTACAAATTGAATGTCATCTTCATATTGAAACAAGTCTTTGTATATTCTTAGGCCCATTGGGACCCTATGACTCTCTTGATACGAGGTCAGCGACTGCACAGTCCAAAAAACCCTGACCTCCTTGTCGGCTAGATGGAAGATTTTATTTTCCAATGCACGTGTACTCATGTATGATATATCGTCCTTTTCATTGCAAATTGCGAAGAAGGAATCCGCCCCTTCTCTGCCCTGGGTCAGACCGGTGGGGACATTAGAATCAGGCAGTGCTACAGCTTGTGGTGCCTCGATGACTGTGTGCTCAGCCCCCGATACAGACATATTTGGTATGCAATAGAGAACAAGGTGCGGGCGGCACTACAAAGGCCCGTATAAAGCGCGATACACACTTGCCTGTAGCCAATCCTCCGGTCCAGGTAACGATACATACGGTGCTCAGCCCAAAGATAGACAGTCCATGAATACTTTGAAGTAGAGAGATGAGAAAAGGCGGCACTCGTCCACGTATGAAGAAAGGTATCTTTATTGCGGGCATCCAGTATAACAACAACCGGGTAGGGGCGGCTTTCCAACCTCTAGCAAATAGGTGTAGTGGCGACGGCCGTTTCACGCAACACTGCGCTTCGTCAGGCCACCTGAAGCCCAAGCGTGGAAGCACGCATTCTTAATGGACGCACTCGCACATCACACCATAGACAGGTGTGGAAAGCCACGCCCCCAAACACCGGGCTTAAAAACAAATTCCATATACAGCAATGAAAAGGTCAATCATAAATCATAAATACAAGGAATTCTAAGTACAAGTTCACATACAATATAGTGCGGTTAATACAAGCCTGGGTACAACAAGCCTGGGAGGGAAAAGGCAAAGGAAATTTACAAATGCACTGATAAATCGTTCTTATCATTTAAACCCATACTCCCCATAGCTCGGGTGCGGATAATCCATCTGGATTCAGATTGCAACTACTAGGTTTTTCAGTTTTACTGAAGAACATCAGGCGTGGTCGGAACCCATGGCCTCTTTTGCAGCAACTGGATCCTGAAATGTGGTATTCTCTGGTGACTTCCAGTGGCCACATACAGAACTGCAGGATCACTGGCTGCTTGAGCTAAAGAAGAGGGCCCATGTGGCCCAAATGATTCTTCTGGAGCTTGAGGATAGAGTATATCTGGCTTCGGAGATAATAGAAGTAAGTTCTTATAGCGCCAGGGGCCAACACTGCAAGTATTCTCAAATCCTGGCCTATCTCCATAGGCGCTGCCTACCTTCATTGCATCGGCTGGTGCAGGGCGCGGTAGTAACGCTGAGAGCTGTCGCTTCTCTCGGGCAGTCTGGATCTCCTGTACTTCAGACTCAATCTGGGTTTTGCTGCCTTATAACCATTGTGCTGCTGCTCGAATTCCCTGTTGGCAGTAACACAGAAAATTCTGTAAAGTCAGGGCTTTCTCTTACCGCTCTGGAGCTGGGTGGATCTTTTTTTCCTGCTTTAAAGGCGGCATGGCAGCATAAGAATCACATGGCCAAAATGACCGATTAACCCCTAATGCGCTGAAGTGTCGCTTGTGGTGCAGTTCCCAGAATCCCAGCAGTAATAAAGTAATTTGTAACAACAATTTGGGGCATAAAAGCACAGAGGCTCACCCTGTTTGTGATGCCAATTTATGCAGCGAGCCCCTGTGGAAACCGGTGTAGATAATGGGAGTGGTAGTGGCTCTGATGCAGTGTTGTAGTGTCATGGTGTCCTACCTCAGGTCATCGCTTCCTGGTGTCCATTGCAGGGAAAGTTGTAGCACTAAAGCTAGAGTGGAATGTAAAAAAATCCTAAAAATATATACAGCAGCAGCAGGCTTTAGTGCAATTCTCCTCTGGCACCAGCGAAGATATAGAGGCAGTTTCATGTTGGCAATTTAGCGCTTAGGTGATACTCGCCTAGTGGTAGTCTAGTGATGGCTGTCTTAGCTGTAGTCCCTCACCTGACAGCAGTGTCTGTAGAAGCTGAATATAGCAGCTGTCTTTATCTTCTCAAGGCTTTACTTGAGAAAATCTAGTAATGGTTCTTTCTGGAGAAATCTAAAATAGGAGTTGGAGCACTGTATCCTCTCCACACACTCCACATCTACACAGGAACTTCCCCTCCTGGGGGAGGTTATGTAATAGTAATGTAATAGTGTTGTGTAGGTACAGTGGCCTATTGCCAGCGCCTGGGGATCCTTTGCCCCTTAAGAGGTTTTCACGATATATGTCCCCCTGTTAGAGCAAGTAGTCATGATGCCAGTTACAGTTTAGCAACGGGGACATGGAGTCCCCTTTGTAGATGGTATTAGTGGAACCCAGGGTGGAAATGACAGAGCGGTGTAGAGTGGCCTACAATGTCTCCGTGGATGTTATAGACCCGTGTCACGGTGCTCCTACCTGGATATCCTTGAATCCCAGATGTGGTGTAGTCCGAAGCATGTGCAAAAAGGGGTTGTTGAACTTGGGTGATGAATAAGCAGAATAAATGGAGTCCAGACTTTGTAGTAACGTTGAACACAGCTTTATTTGTCATAAACGATAATTCAAACAGCTTCCAAACTTTATCTTGGTCATTAGCAGGTATTGGCTTATTTTGGCAGGCAAAAACTTCTGCAACAATCTTGGCTCTGCTATGCAGTACCTCTTTCTAGCTCTGCTATGCTGGCTGGCTAAATAGGAAGCTTTTCCTCTTCTGCTGCAACTTAGCTGTCTGTAGTCTGTCTCTTACTTCAATCCTAGGAATCTCTCTTCCTGGAATCAAGCTCTGTTAGCTTGGGAGGCAATACAAGCCCAGGAGGGGACATGCAACCATGTAGCACTTCACAGGCAGGGCCTGTGGGCCTAACAGAGCAGGCAGTGCTCTGCTGGCAGACACACCACCTTACCTTAGGAAGGGGTAGGCTAGACTGACCCGGACTAACTAACTCCTCCCTCTTTAGAGAGGGCTGGAAAGGAACTAGAAGGTTCCATCCCAGCGTAACTATCTTTGCACAGATTTGCTGCCACCTGCTGGTGGACCAGGCACATTATATATAAACATCGCATTTGGAAGGAACTGCATACACACACTGCAGGAAATGGTAATATATTCATGAGATGACACAGGATCATACAATCAAGATAGTGGGGGTTCAAAAGGAGGTGATAATGGCCTCTGGGTCATTACATAGAGACCTGTCATCACTAGGCATCGTATGCTTCCTAAATATCTAGTCAATCATTAAACTAAACTTATTTGCTGTGCTTGCATTTTTGTGGTGCCAATTTTATTTTTTTGCAAAAATGAAAACAGGAAGTGCAGCCGTATTGCCAACTAATATGGCCGCACTGCCTGTTGTCCCTTCTGCAGAACAGGAAAATACCAATGTTTCTGTTACCAAGACATTTTATATTGCTCTTACTTCTGATTTACTAATATACAAGCAGCTTTACATTTTGAGTTGAAATCTTTGTTACCGACCGAAGCTGTGATCCAGCAATTGATGATCTGTCATGTCAGGAAGAGTGAATTGTTCCATCCAATTTGTTCACTCACCAAATTCCCTTATCTACAATTAATCAGTCTATTATACTCATACATTTGGCGAAATAAAATGTCAAATCTGTCAATCTAATTCGCCCTGTGAATCCCACAGCCGGATGGATTGCAAGTCATTTTTAGTCATCAGCCTCAAACCACTTCTGGTTTATAGCTCATATTATCCAACAAGATGGTATGGCTGATGTCTAATTTATTAAAGGCGGAAAAAAATTATAGACATCAAAGACTTCTAGGGGTTGTGTCACTTCAGCAAATGGCATTTATTATGTAGAGAAAGTTAATACAAGGCACTTACTAATGTATTGTGATTGTCTATATTGCTACCTTTGCTGGCTGGATTCATTTTTCGATCACATTATACACTGCTGATTGCATTTTACTCATTTTTGGGCTAAAAATAATTTCTTCAATTGGTCTTTATTAAAAAATATTGAGCCGTTCTGTCACAAAGGGTTGACTGTCTAGTTGTGTCAATCTTACTTTCACTTTGTCAGGTCATCTACTAAACCTTGGGGGTCATTTATGATGCTGAAAAATCCCTATATCAGGTGTATTTTAGGCGAAGATTGCGGCACGACTGTTAGTTGCTCCACAATCTGCGGCTTCTCCCTGCTCACGCCAGGTCCAAAAAAGTGGGCACTCTCTTCCTGTGCTCTGTGGTCCACCCTTGTGCACGTAGCCATCTTCTCGTGACTGCAGGTGCAGTGACCACTACTTCATGTCCCCAATTCCAATAGTTCAAACTAATCTGCAGCCTGGTCATTGTGCATCCCCACCATGGGAATGTGCACAATTACTGGCACTACTGTGTCACTCTTGGAACATTCATGGAGGAGGCAGACTGCCACTCCTGCTGCACTCTACTAATGCACCCTCTATTTATTCATCTGCTGCATATTTTCTCTGTGCCTGCTTCCTTATGGCTGCAGCAGGTTCTCCTCCTCTGCTGCAGCAGGCCTCTTTGCTGGGATGCACTCCTAGTGGGGTGGTGTAGACACACCACTTGGCTTGCTCCTCACTGCTGTCTGTAAAAACAGGGCCCTACTGTCAATTTTGACAGTCCCTTTTTGGGCAGTGATGTTCTGGCAAGTGTCACAGTTCATTACTATGTGCCCTCCTGCAGTCCATTGAGCAGGTGACATGCTACAAATGGGCTGCAGCACCACTCATATTACTGAACAAGGCTGCATTCGTTCACTGGGGGGCAGTGCTAGCTCATAGAGCACCAAATCCTAGGAACCGTATCTCGGGTTAAGGATCCAGATGTCTCTCTCCTGCCAGAGAGTTGAGAAGTAGTTCATAGAGCACGCACTCTCGAGAACTGTATCCAGGCCCAGTATCCATATATACCTCTTCTGCCAGAGAGTTGGGAAGTAGCTTGTAGAGCACCCACTGTCCAGAATCAAACTGAAGACACTGCTGCGAGGTGAGGGACTACAGCTAAGCCACCTTTCACCAAGCAACCACTAGGCCAGTATCATAAGTGTGGACCTGCAGCCATCCAACCTGCCACCATACCTCCTCAGCTAGTGCCAGAGAAGAATTGCACTAAAATCTGCTGCTACTGTATGTATTTCCCATTCTATATTGCACTTAGTAAAAAGGGCTTTATTACTAGAGATGAGCAAATCGAAGATGACAAAGTGGAATTTGATCCGAATTTCAGGAAAAATTTGATTCATCCCGAATTTCCTTGCTTCGTGGTAATGAATCACATTTTTTCTAAAATGGCTGCTGCACATGTTACAAAGTGAGAGTAAGAAGCCCGGGAATGAGGGAGCACCCAAAATTCCATGCAGACAGCCAATCAGCAGATAGCCAGCCCCTGTGATGTCACAGCCCTATAAAAAGCCTCCTCATGCCCGGTCTCCGACATTTTATTGTGAAACTGGTGCATGGATTGACGTTACAGGCGCTAGGGGCAGTGTTTAGAAAATACTTTATTGCCCCCCAAAAAAACAATTGAGCTGTTCGGGGAAAGATTATTCATAGTGTAGGGAAAGGATAGGGAGGCATTATCCACACTGTAGGGAGAGATCAGGGACCAACAGGAGAGTGTACAGCCTGGGTAATAGGAGCGATTCTATTACACCTTGCTGCACTCATTGGCATTACTAAAAGTGATCTATTACTACAGATTTTAGGTTGTTTTAAACAGTAATTACAGTAATCCTAGCATCTGCTATTGGGTTGAAAGTTCTGTCTGATATACCGGTTTTGGGGTGTATTTATTTTAAATATAAAAAAGTACCTCCATTCACCCTTGCTTTTGGGGTGAATTTGCAGTCTGTTACAACCAGTTTTGGGGTGTATTTAGTTGATATATAAGTACATCCATTCCTCCTTGATTCTGGGGTGAAATTGCAGTCTGATACAAACAGTTTTGGGGTGTTTTAGCTTACATATAAAAACTTGCGGTCTGGTATGCTGCTTGGGTGAAAAAAGTACGCTTCACGGGCTTAAGAGAGAAAAAAAAGATACTAGAGTTGATCAAACCATAAAGGAATAGAACAGATAACCCGAAAAGGGTCCACACTAAAAAGGGTCCGCACTTCCGTTCTGCAAAAAATAGAACATGTCCTATTCTTGTCCGCAATTGCGGACAAGAAAAGACATTTTCTATGAGAGTGCCGGCGATGTGCGGTCCGCAAAATGCGGAACGCACATTGCCAGTGTCCATGTTTTGCTGATCCCCGGATCCGCAAAACACACACGGATGTGTGAATGGACCCTTAATGTTACAATACAGTATGTCCGACAGACAGGTGAGGAGGAGAGATCTGCTGCTTTCTCCATTAGGCGAGCAAGTAGCGACGATGATGGTTGCGTGGGAGCTGGTATTGCGAGCGGTCAGGCATGTGGCCCTCAGACTGGGGAGGGTGACATCAGTGACGTGCAGACAGTGGGGGACATTGATGTGGCTGATTTCACGTGGGAGCTGGGTGAAGAGGGAGCTTCATCATCAGGAGAAGAGGGTGGCAGCTCGCGCGTGAGGCAGCTGCTGAGCCAGCAGGGTGGTAGCATGGCCGTGAGTCAGCAGGGTGACAGCAGTGTGAGATTTGTAGCCAAATGTGCCCGGGGTAGACCTCCTGCTATGCAGGAGCCTACCTGTCCGGAAAGAAGTAGCAGCGCACGGGTTTATAGAGGCAACGGTAACAGGCAGTCAGCATGGAGTGGTGGGGGGAAACTGACATACTCGGTGTTGTGTGAATTTTTTATCAAGCCCCCAGAGGACGATCAGCATGGTTCACTCTGTGACTGGGCCACTGTGTTGACTCCTCATGCTGTTGCCACCTCATCACTCAGTCATGGGGGCACTACTTGTTTCAGCGGGTAACCGAACAGGTTCTGTTTACATCTATGTGGAATCAGCTGACGACAGTGTAAACAGAGTGCGCTTCTTCTTGACTGCCGAGAATTCTAATCCTTGACCCCCCACCTTTAATGCTTGCAGCTAAGAATAAACCACAACGAGACACCTTCTTTGTTGGGTGAGAGTCGGTCACAGCTTTATTAATGATTTACTCAAAACACCAACTTTGCAAAATTCAAAACCCGGGAAAACTCGGAGTATCAAGAAGCAGTATGCCCCACAAAATCCCTCCATGGCCAAGTCCACGTTCTTCTCCATCTTCATTTTACTCACACCGACCTTTGCTGTGATTTAGGCATAAGGAATTATCTAAAATAACACCAACAGAGACAATACAATAAAACAACGTACAAACCGTGGGCGGGTGGGCAGGACGCTGCGAGGGTGCCGTAGAAAAGAGGGCGTGCACCAGCCAGCTGCGCCCTTTAAAACCTTTGGCCCCGACCATCTTACCCAGACTAATCAGAACTGAGACCATACAGCCTGAACAAACACCCCTGCAGGTTATACCAATTAACGCCTAGCTGCCAGCAAACTTTATTAACCCCTATACTCCCTGTCCCTCTCAGCAGTAAAGGACGCCTTCATTTATTCCTTGGCTTCATCTAGACACTAACATCGACCTGTAAGGCTGAGTTCACACTTGAGTTATTTGGTCTGTTTTGGCCCCGTAACTGCCCAAATAAGTGAAGTGTGCAGTGATTCTAAGAGCGACACCTGCAGCCAGGAAATAGCCGTTTTTTTTAACACGATTCGTCATGAATAAATTCGTATTGAATCAAATCTTTTTGGGCAGTTCGTAGAACAGCCCAAATCGAATTTTTGAGAAATTCGCTCATTTCTATTTATTACGTTTAACACTGGCCTCATTCTTCCGTACTCTAATTTTACTGCAACAGACCCCAGGGGGTGACGGCATCAGGTAGGACACCATGACACAACATTTCATCAGGGCCACTACCATTCTTATCCTCTACACTGCCTCCAACAGGGGCTCGCTGCACACACCTATGTCAGTAGCCTATAGGCACAGAGTGCTTGTCTTATACCCACAGTACAGGGGCATAGCAAGAGGGCACCCTCCTTTGATGATCCTTCTGCTTGCCTCTGTGCAGCTGCTTCTAGCCAGGGGAATAGCTATCAGTCATGCAGAGGTAGCAGTCTCACCTAGGGCCTGGTTCTTTAGGGGTGTCCAAAGATCCTCTACCACATACCAGTATTATAAATGACACATCGTAAGTGAGGTGGCATGTAGCAGATTTTGTCTTGAGGTCCAGGAACTTTCGGTCAGGTCTCTGTTCTCTGGTGAGCTGGGGTGGTCCCCTTTGCACACGTATTTACCAAATCCACATTTTTACAGTTATCAGTCACTGATAGTTGTACATGGGGAGGCGTTATCAGTAATTGATAGCGTTCTCTGTGTAAGTGTGTATAAAGAGATAGCTGTCAGTCCCTGATAACTTTACACAGGGAAGGCGTAATCAGTGATTAATAGTATTCTCTGTGTAAGTTGTATACAGAGATAGCTGGCAGACACTGATAGTTGTACACGGGGTAGGTGTTATCAGTGACTGACATCTATCTCTGTATACACGTTTAAACAGCAAATTCTATCAGTTACTGATAAAACCTCCCCTGTGTACAGTTATCAGTGACTGACAGCTATCTCTGTATACACACTTACACAGAGAATACTATCAATCACTGATAACACCTCCCCATGGACAGCTATCAGTGACTGACAGATATCAGTGATTGATAGTATTCTCTGTGTAAGTTGGATACAGAGATAGCTGTCAGTCACTGATAACACCTACCCCGTGTACAACTCTCAGTGTATGCCAGCTATCTCTGTATGTACACTTACACATAGAATGCTATCAATCACCATAACACCTACCCTATGTACAACTTTTAGTAACTGACACCTTTCTCTGTATATACACTTACACATAGAATGCTATCAATCACTGATAACACCTACCCTGTGTACAACTATTAGTAACTGACACCTATCTCTGTATACACACTTACACAGAGAATGCTATCAATAACTGATAACTCCTACCCTGTGTACAACTATTAGTAACTGATAGCTATCTCTGTATACAGACTTACACAGAGAATGCTATCAATCACTGATAACTAGTGTTGAGCGAACAGTTCGAGAATAGTTCGGGTTCGTACCGAATTTTGGGGTGTCCGGGACCCGGACCCGAACCCGGACATTTTCAAAAAAGTTCGGGTTCGGTGTTCGTCGATTACTTCCCGCTTTCTGAAGGGCTGCACAGCAGCCAATCAGCTAGCGTTTTACTTCTTGCCTTAAGAGCCCATCACAGCCATGCCTACTAATGGCATGGCTGTGATTGGCCAAGTGCAGCATGTGACCCAGCCTCTATTTAAGCTGGAGTCACGTAGCGCCGCACGTCACACTGCTCTGATTAGTGTAGGGAGAGGACGAAGCTTCTGCCAGGGCGAGATTAGGCAGGTTAAAGTCAGCAACAGCACCTAATGAACGGATCAATTTACAGCTGAGAATCATTGAACTTCTGCTAGTTACTTGCTCGCTGGTTTTTAGGCTGCACAGAGCGTTTTTCTGTCACTTATTTTCTGGGTTGATCGGCGGCCATTTTGTGACTTGTGGTGCGCCAGAAGAAGCTGCCACCAAGTCCATCAATCCATCAATACTAGTTTTTTTTTTTTGCTATATCCTACATCAGGGGCTTGGCTGTGCTAATTGTCACCCCTAGAAACTCAGGAAAGAAATTTCTATATTTTATTAAGGGGTTAAATACAATTGCCCAAATACCAATCCCCTAAATCTGGTGTTCCAGCTTTGGCTAGACAAGTATAATACTGTCTGCTGTCTGGCAAAGGATAGATTATTTTCTGGGGTTAAATTCAATTGCCAAAATAGCAATACCATAAATCAGTGGTTTCAGCTGTGGCTGGCAAAATAGAATAGTGTCCGAGGTAACGCACACGTACAGACGCACGTACACGATTCTTGAATAGTTGTATTATCGCGATAATAAAACTAACAGTGTAAAGTTGACTGTATTGCTCTAAGTTATATTCAGTACGAATGTAACTTCTATTACAACACACCAATACTAAAACTGACTAAGAGACAGCTTTAAGTTCTATTCGAACGCGATTGCAACTTTGGAACTTAAAGTGGTGTACGATTTTAAAAGTTGAGTACTAAAAGTTGGAATCGCAATGCGATTCTTATGTATTCTTAATCGCATTGCGATTACAACTTTGAGCTACCGATCACCATGGGAACGCCTCCTCCAGTAGAATGTACTGTCGGATGTGAGAATTAAGTTGAAATCGCAATGCGATTATTATATATCTGCTTAATCGCATTGTCGTTTCAACTTAGCATTGCTAAATAATTCCATCCATATTCGTTAACTTACTGACTCAGTAAGTTAGCGATATGGATGGAATTATTTAGCAATGCTAAGTTGAAATCGCAATGCGATTAAGCAAATATATAAGAATCGCATTGCGATTTCAACTTAATTCTCAGATCCGACAGTACATTCTACTGGAGGAGGCGTTCCCATGGTGATCGTTAGCTCAAAGTTGTAATCGCAATGCGTTTATTGCGGTATATTATCCCTCTGGGTGTCTTTTACAGCCTTTTTAGTGCCCAAAAGTTCGGGTCCCCATTGACTTCTATGGGGTTCGGGTTCGGGATGAAGTTCGGATGTTCGAACCCGAACATCCAGGTGTTCGCTCATCTCTACTGATAACACCTCCCCATGAACAATATAATTAGAAATAGCAACAATGTAATTAGAAATTTATAAAATACAGGTTTTAATGAACCTTTTCCAACAAAACTATATATCAATTTGTTCAGCTCCTCCTGCTCTATAACATGCTGCCCACAGATTACTTTGTATTTTTTTTTTGGTGACAGGTTCTTTTTAATCTTCAGTTTTTCATTTCACCCTTGGCTGAGGATGAGGTGAAAGACTTGAAGCTGCCACCAGCTATCTAGAGTTAAATTCTCTAACTTAGCAGCAGAATTAATCTGTTAAATGATGCCTCTATGATAATGTCTCTTACATGTTTCCTAATGAACAAGAGCGGCTTGCAGATTTGTCCTGTACATGTCAGCCTCTACCCGTCTGCATAACATTAGTATAATTGTCCTCCTGGTTAACAGCATTACATTATAGGTCAATCCATTAGCAATAAGATAACTCAAGTAATGGGCTGTGGGGCTAAAGTGGGTCAGCGTTGACTACCCTGGGCTAATATTATACTTAATACTGCAATTCTTCATGGTTGCCAAGATTGCGGTAAAATTACCAGGCGTGGATGCCAAGCAAGTAAATCTATCCATGTAATTCATAGTGCTGGTTCTGACAAAGGTGACTATTACATTGCTGGGCGGGGAAATGGTGGACTAATTATGTCTTTGTTGGGTTGCTTACTTATGCTATAGAGCAGCACTGATATTAGTGCAGTACATGTGTCATTACAGTAAGGGGCAAAACTGAAAATGGGACTTGGGCTTGCCTTTCAGCTGCCACCCATTGGACATGTACTGTAAAACTTAAACTAGTCGATGAACAGGGCCCAAATAGTTATTTTGGCCCTCCAGGGATGCACCAGATGTCTGAATTGGAGAATGGGGCACCTCCTTCCCCAAATTGGGCAGCATTGTGGCTCAATGGTTAGCATTGATGCCTTGCAGCGCTGGGGTCCTGGGTTTGAATCTGACCAAAGACAACATCTGCATGGAGTTTGTATGTTATTTGCGTGGGTTTCCTCCCACACTGCAAAGACATCTAAGGGACCTTAGATTGTGAGCCCCATTGGTGACAGCTTGATGCTAATGTGTTTAAAGTGCTGCAGAATATGTCAGCGCTATATGATTAAAAAAATTCCATATGGGAAATTTTTTTGAATGGATTATTTATGTCGCCTCATGTATGGTGTCGATGTGGAAAGGAGCCCCCGTGGACCTGACCATTTAAATCGATGGGTCCTAGATATTTGCAGCCCTGCAATATACAAATACCGCTCCTATGGGACTCTGGGAAAAATGTGGATATTGCCAGAGTATTCCTCTCCATTTCCAAGGCAAGAATCTCTAATAGAGAAACCAGGACTTGGGGAGGTTAACTTCTGTTCTTTCCTCTGTGACTGTAAGTGCTGGTGCTCGGGCGTAGCTAAAGGAGGGTCAACCAGGGCATGTCCCCTGAGGGTTGAGGGTTGGGGGGGGGGGGCTGGTGCAGAAACAAGCCACTTTGCTTTGAAAGAACATTTAGATAAAGAGCTAGGGCAGCAACCTGAACCTTGGTCCCAGGTGAAGGCACGTCTACTGTGTTTCCCCGAAAATAGGACATCCTCCGAAAATAAGACCTACTTCCAGTTTTGCCTCTCGCTGAAATATAAGGCCTCCCCGATAAAAAGGCCTCCCCGATAAAAAGGCCTCCCTTATAAAACGTCCACCCCCAAAAATAAGGCTGAGTGATAATACCGGTAAGGCCACCGGAATATAAGGTCCCCTAAGCTACAGTACCATAATGCATCAGCGAGAGCTGTTCAGGCAGTGCGAGGTCTCTTTAAATCAGAGAGCCCGTGCTGCCACCTTCTGCCGCCTGCCTTGACGGAGTCTGGCTGACTCACAATTACAGTGAGTGAGTTGCACGGACACACAAGGGTGACTGAGGTGGGGGGGGGGGTGATCACTAAATTACTAAATAATCTACTGTCCACTGCCACAGGGGAGGGGGATCACTTAAAATGACACAGGGGGATCAGAGGGGGGAGGGGGGAATCAAAATGGCACAGGGGGATCAGAAAGAGCAATCAAAATGGCACAGGGGGATCAGAAAGGGGAATAAAAATGACACAGGAGGATCAGAAGAGGGTACTAAAATGGTAATCCCCCCCCCCTCCTCTGACTCTCCTATGCCATTTTGATTCCCCTTTCTGATTCCCCTGTGCCATTTTGATTCCTCTTTCTGATTCTCCTGTACCATTTTGATTCCCCTTTCTGATTCTCCTGTGCCATAAATGTGTACCGTATTCTTCATGGAAAAATAAGACATCTCCCAAAAATAAGTACTAGCGCATCTTTGGGAGCAAAAATTAATATGAGACACTGTCTTATTTTCGGGGAAACAGGGTAGCTATAGCTCTTGCTGGTATATATACAGTAGTCAGTGACAGTTTCCATAGAGCTGGTACATATAAAGTGACAATTTCCACAGAGCTGCCAATTCAAGAAGAGCTACAAAGATTGTGCCAGGGGGTAATAAGTGGGGAAGAGTTGCTCTTGTTGAGAGGTCAGACAATGTCATTTAAAAGGAGTCTATCAATACTTGTGATCATGCTACATTGCTGACAGCACTTGGTAGGAGACCAGGGCGAACATACATTTTTTGGAGGTTTTATTATCAGAGGGTATTGTGAATATTAAGTTTTATTCTGCCAGGTTTTGCTCCTGCAAGCGACCAGAAGGCAGAGCTTCACTGTGAACTGCTGTCTGCATTGAGCCCCTTCATAGCCCCTCCCACTACAGCTGTCATGGAGAGAAGACAGGAGGGTCTGTGAAGAGGCTCAATTCAGACGGCACTTCACAGTGAAGCCCCTCCTCCTGGGCATTCGCAGATGCAGAACCTGACAGGACAGAACTTCCTATTCTCACTACTCCTGACGAGAAAAGCTCCACAAAAGGTATGTTTTTACTCCTCTGCTCAGCCCATACCTAATGCTGTCAGCAGCTTTGCATGGTCAAAACTGCGGACAGGCCCCCATCTTTCCTGTGTCTAGGCCCAGGGGAGAAAGGGCCATTTTGATTGTTGTATCCCTCCGTCCTCACTTTATACATTTTTTTATAATCTTTTTGCACATTGCTATGATATCCAATAACATTTGGAATTTCAGATCAATGCTGGACTGGCCACCCAGACCTCCCCACTGCAGGCCAGCTCCATTCAAATTGGTGGGCCTGTATTACTGTTCCTTGCACTGGGACAATGTGCAAGAAATCTCATTGAGAACCCTTTAGACATAAGTAGCAGAAAAGATTTCAGGTGTCAACTGCTCCACAGACATATTAAATTGGAAAAGAGGAAGGTAAACTAGGAGATGGGGCTACATAATGCCCACTGGTGGTCAATCTGCAGCCCTAGGCTTCTCTCTTTTTTTCTGTATACTGCATATGGGGACCTGTAGACTTGCCCATGTTTATCTGACTATGGCTGGAGTAGTAGCAGGTCCTCTATTCTATGCGTTCACTGAGCCATACTTTAATTTTTGCAATGCGTTTGACAGATTATCTTACGTCACTGAAACACCATTGGGGCTCATTAGTTTTCTCTTTTATTTTCGACAGGCCAAAAGAGAAAGCAAACGGATGACCAAAAAAGAAGTCACAATCAACTTACCGAAAAGCATCAGGCCAATGGACAGCGATGGACGAATTGCTGAGAACTGTGTTAATTAGCCTGGGACAGGGAGATGCTCACAGGGACTCATTAGAAACAATTTGCGCACTTTAATTAAAGTAGCTGAATGCCGCAGGGAAAGAGAAATCTTCTAAGAACTAATCGACTAATTATTTTCTTAAAGATGTTGCTCTCTATTTTGCAAGCAGATACAAGACGTGACAAGAGGTGTGGTGGAGGAAAAACAGGGGCGCAAAAGTTTGCTACTGAGTGCCTTCAGTAAAATGTTTGGGCATGGGTCTGATGGGAACGTGGAAAGTCATGTGGACAATTGAGCTTGTAGATTTTTGGTAGGTCAGGTGCAGGGGATTATAGTAGTTGCAGTAAGAATATCCTGCACTGTTTATGATGCATCATATAATACATAGCCTCCTTCTACAATGTCTAGCTTCTTGAGAACATCTCAAACCTTTTCAATCTGATAGTATAGTATCTCTCTTATATAGTAATATGAAACGGAGGCCTGTGTTTTGTAATTATACTACTACTCCTATTATTGGATGTGTGCTTTCCAATGGCTTGGACGCTGCATGCAATAACTGATAAGGTTTCATCTTTAGAAGCTAAGCCAATTCTCCTACATACAGTTTCACGGTAACATCTGGTATTGCTGTCAGTGACTCTAGGGCTTCAGGATGGTGTACATGATAGTTTATGCTTTTTGTGTGATTGCTTTTTGTACAGTCCTGAGACGAGTTCACTTTAATCGCAGACATGTATAACATATTCATGAAGTAAATCTTGGATCTATAGGAAAACCTCCCCCAAACCAACGTTGGGTAGTCAAATGACTTGGTGGAACAGTTGGCACAGAACTTGGACAACGCTGTCTGGATGCACCTTGTACACAGTTCCTAAAAGTCCACACAGAATCCCTAGGGTTCCCTATACAGATGTCCACAGTGTCCCTACAGGTTCATAATATGGACCAGTAAGAACTTCATGCTTTACCCTATGGGCCTCACCACCGTCGTATTAGGGTACAGCCTCACGATCAGGTTTCCTGATGCCATTTTGGAAGCCAAAAACAGAAATAAATTTAAAAAAAAAGACAAGTCGTGCCTGTACTTTACATTTTGTCTCTTTATAATTCACTGACTACCAAAATTGTATCAGGAAACCTGACCATGAGGTGTGGCCAGGCTCGGACTGGCCCACAGGGGTACAGGGGAATCCCCCGGTGGGCCCCTAGTCTCCCACCCCCTGCACAAGTGGCACATAACACATTAGATTTACTGCACTACATACATATATTCAATGTACAACACCTCAACCAGCCTATGTTCATGTAAAAAAAACTTGTTAGATTATTTATTACACTTGAATGTATCCAGACAATGGGCCCCCAAAATAAATTTTACTGGTGGGCCCTAGGTACCCCAGTCCGACACTGGGTGAGGCCATACACTTGCAGGTCTATGCAACACTAATCCATAACATGGCTGTGTGCATGAATCCTAAAGTAATACTTGTCTGATGCTTTGAGTGATCTGGTCATTTTCTGAGCCATACATAGACAGGGCTTCCCCCATTTGGCACCGAGAAATACCTCCAGTAAGAACAGCAGTCTGCTGCACCCTGTGTACAGTTAGCACATTCAGCACCTTTTAGTTACACATTTTACATGGTTGTATTAGACATTGACAAGAGTTTCCTCCACAGGGCCAATTATCTGGTTTGATGCCCCAACATTACCATAGATTTGATAACCTATTGTAATTACCCTTCCACAGGAAAGACCAACTGTACTCTGCTGACCCAGGAAAATAGAGGCTACAGATAAGAAGAATATGATCTCTCTTTATCTTTACCCTTTGAGGCCTATATCAGGAGATCTGAACAGTTCATGCTTTCCTCCAGGTTTAGAGTTGCCCTTGGAGTAGCACTATTTCTACTACCCTGATGGTGGTCCATCTTGTAGAGGTGTCTCTGCTTAAAAGGCATGTGATTACAACACTTATATGGGTTTTGTGCCCTGAAAAGTCCCAAAGGGACTGAGAAAGATCTAGTTAGGACAATGAAAGCCTAATACACATGTCCGATGCAGAAGATTTCTACTTAGGAGCTCTCCTAATCCAGCACTCCTTTGATTAGTACAGTGGTTA
The DNA here is from genome assembly GCA_033119425.1 of Bufotes viridis. Classification (NCBI taxonomy): domain Eukaryota; kingdom Metazoa; phylum Chordata; class Amphibia; order Anura; family Bufonidae; genus Bufotes; species Bufotes viridis. Next base: position 68,746,662 of record CM065593.1, read on the forward strand.
TGCTGAAATACAACACTTTAAAAAGTTGGGTTTCATCAACTCGGTTCAGTAACATGGTGTACAAAGCAATGAACTTCTCACCTCCTGCTAAGCTAGTATCTGTGTATGGTGATACAGTTGGCCATCAGGCATTGACACGATCCGACCATTACAATGTCCAACAGGAACCAAACGTGTGAACATCCATCTATATCCAAGTATGGTGACATCATGTGGTGACATCATGTATCTTGATTTTTATGATGTCACCACATTAGTGAATTAGATCTGATGTATCATGGACGTGGAATTCCAATCAAAAAATGTCCCATCATTTTCACCCTTTCTGTAGTTTTGATGCCAATGGTCCATGTAGGCCCTGAACATTCAGTATAAGATTGAGACTTTATCAGGTGTCTAAATGAAGCCATGTCCAGAGACTGAGTGTGTTGGCTATAATTCAATGAAATCAGCTACCAATATCCTAAAGATATGTCATCAATATGCGATCAGTGGGGGTCCGTACACTGTGTAGTCTCCAGTGCCGTGGCTGCACGAAGCAGCTGATTGGTGGGGGCGCCGGTTGTTGGATCCCCACTAATCTGATATTGATGACCTATCCGGAGGTCCATGCATTCATTACTGACGGGAAGGTGACGGGAACATTTAGGAAGATCTTTCTGATATTTGTGTTTGTATATAATATATAATGGTATATGAACAACTAATATTAAAAGCTCCACTGTGAATACATTTCCCTGTCCGTATGTCTGCGGTTAGGATCCATTGAAATTGACCAGATATCCGGCATATTACTTGTCTCCTGGTCTCATTAATAAGTCTTTACACCCCTACAAGCACCGAGGGGATAAAGTATTTCTTATGAAGGGCTATTGTAATGTCCTTTGGATGTAAGGACCCTGGACTGTGACATCTCTCATCTCCGTGAGTATTTTTTTTTTTTTTTGTATTGTTTAGATCTCCTCAGTTCCTTTTCTATGATGTGTAAGGTCCCATTGTTTCATCCAAAGGTTTTCATCCATAGAAGCTTCTTTCTTGTATTACAGGGCTGCTACAGTACAAAGGCGATTAACTCTGGTCTGTAGATCTGATTTACAGTTGTAATCCTTGCTATAAAATATATGGCTTTTATGACCTTTTAATAAACTTTCTTGTACTCTGCCTCGTGGTTTTATTTTAAAGTGGCCCCATATTGTAGACAGGTCCAAATTGACAGACGGCAGGGCAATATAAGTAGGCAGGGTCAACATAAGTAGCCAGGGCCAACAGAAGTAGGCAGGACCAACAGAAGTAGGTGGGACCGGCAATACCGTAGTGCAGAACTAAATACCACCCCAACAGAACCAGATACCATAGTGTAGCACAAAATACTGCCCCAACAGAACAAGATATCACAGTGCAGCACAAAATACTGCCCCAACAGAACCAAATATCACATTACAGCACAAAATACTGACCCAACAGAACCAGATACCACAGTGTTGTATCAAATACTGCCCCAACAGAACCAGATACCATAGTGTGGCACAAAATACTGCCCCAACAGAACCAGATATGACAGTGCAGCACAAAATACTGCCCCAACAGAACCAGACACCACCATAATGCAGCTCAATGTACTGCCCCAGCGGAACCAGATACCACAGTGCAGCACAAAATACTGCCCCAACAGAGTCAAATACCACAGTCCAGCATAAAATACTGCCCTAACAGAACCAGATACTATAGTGCAGCGCAAAATACTGCCCCAACAGAGTCAAATACCACAGTCCAGCATAAAATACTGCCCTAACAGAACCAGATACCATAGTGCAGCGCAAAATACTGCCCCGGCAGAACCAGATACCACAGTGCAGCACAAAATACTGCACCAACAGAACCAGATACCACAGCGCAGCACAAAGTACTGTCCCACCAGAACCAGATAACACAGTGCAGCACAAAATACTACCCCAACAGAACCAGATACCACAGTGCAGCACAAAATACTGCACCAACAGAACCAGATACCACAGTGCAGCACAAAGTACTGTCCCAACAGAACCAGATACCACAGTGCAGCACAAAGTACTGTCCCACCAGAACCAGATACCACAGTGCAGCACAAACTACTGCCCCAGCAGAACCAGAGACGACAGTGGAGCACAATATACTGCCCCAACAGAACCAGATACCACAGTGCAGCACAAACTGCTGCCCCAGCAGAACCAGAGACCACAGTGCAGCACAATATACTGCCCCAACAGAACCAGATACCACAGTGCAGCACAAAATACTGCACCAACAGAACCAGAGACCACATTGCAGCACAATGTACTGCCCCAACAGAACTAGATACTACAGTGCAGCACAAAATACTGCCCCAGAAGAACCAGGTACCACAGAACAGCATAAAATACTGCCCCAGCAGAATCAGATACCACAGTACGCCATAAAGTACTGTCTCTGCAAAACCAAATATCACAGTGCAGTACAAAATACTGCATCTGTGCCACAGTATGAAATGGTATTATTGTCCTGGCAATACAGCTGGCGGCCAAGTGCAGGGCAGTCATTCCATAAAACTTAACAACATGATGACCCTCAAAACAGCACAATAGTTTGGTGGTCTTAGCTGATTGTTTTTGCCATTTTTTCCCTCAGCTTTTATAGAGCAGGCATTGAATTTTGTTTTTCAACATGAATTTTGGTGCATATTCCTCACCCCAAAAACCTCACCGAAAATGCTTGCAAATCATCTCCACTGATTTCACTGGGAAAACTGCTCTATAATTTATACAGCACAGGTTTTTTTTTCACTCGTGGTTTCTAAAAGCCGCGCTGTGGAAAAAAAAAGTCACATGTTCATTCTCATTGCGGATTCCACATAAAAACCGCATCCAATCTTCTTATTGAAATGGGCAGGATCAAAAACCACATAAATAAAGCATCAGAATAAAAACCTCATCCAAAAAAAGCAGATTCTGCATCCGTTTTTTTAACACACAAAAAACTCAGTGTGAACATACCCTAACAAGTGGTCTCCTCACTGGAATCTTTGGAGTTGATTTTCAGGCATTTTCGGCGCAAAATCTGCACCAAAAGTCACATTAAAAAAATCCACATAAACATACCCTTAAAGGGGTTGTCCCATGAAAAATATTCTACAGTTTTCAAACAAGCACCTGGATGTGAATACTTTTGTAATTGCTGAGCTGAGCTATTCAATAAAATGTATCTGTATAGCGCCACCTGCTGTTGTTTTTTTTCTTATTTCTGTGACCTGCTCATTAAAGAGGACCTTTCACTAAGATTTAGGTAGTGAAATACTTTGTGCGCTCCGGTCCCCGTTAGTTTTCACATTCGGGGATTTCTTGTATGAGGCGGGGACTTGTCTTTTGCCTGGGGAGTGGTTTTCCTCTCCCTGGCTGCGAGCCGAGCGCTATGATTGGCTGCGCTCACAGCTAGAGAGAGGAAAGCCACTCCCCAGGCAAAAGACAAGTCCCTGCCTCATACAAGAAATCCCCGAATGTGAAAACTAACGGGGACCGGAGCGCACAAACAGGGGGTTATTTTGAAAAAAAGAAATGTTGCCTGGACGTCAGCGGGGGGCGCCCAGGAAGGTAGTGTAAGTATTTCACTACCTAAATCTTAGTGAAAGGTCCTCTTTAAGCTGGCTGGTGGAATGGAAGGTGGAATTTATGCAAACCAATCAACTGCTTCCCATTGTGGTGGTCCAAGTAACAACCCGATGAAGAATAGCCGACATAATCTCATCCAGAAGGTGAAGATTTATACAGACTCATAGTCTCTGATTTTCGAGAATACTGTAATTACTGGCCATTATTCTGCTGTCAAGTATTGGAGGACGTCTATAATAACCAGCGGTATAAATGGCATTATTATCTATTGGGCTCATTCAGGCAATGCTGAATTTAGTCATTATAAAGCAGAATCTGAATAATGGCCGGCTACCTCCGAGAACAAACAGAGGATATTGTTCTGTGAATAACAGAGAATCTGAGAGGAGAGCGTTACAGTAATAGAATGGAAAATGCCATAGTGACAGATAAGGACTCGTGTACATAGGTGTCAATGTTATCTAGAGATTATTTGTGCTTTTTACCTGAGTTGACATTAAGCTGGATTTACATGGCCCAATATTTGGGCCGATTATAGCCAATAAACGTTAATAAGAACGCTCGTTCCCGATAATCGGGCAATGTAAATGTGCTGCCGTTCGGGTGAAATGATCTTTCATGCAGCACATTAAACGGCTTATCCCACGAAAAATATTCTACAGTTTTCAAACCAACATCTGGTAATTACTTTTGTAATTGCATGCAATTAGAAAGTTAGTATAGCCACTGAGTTAATAAAAAAAAAAATGTATCTGCATAGTGCCACCTGCTGCTTGTTAGGTGGACGCACATGCTCAGTCTCATCCTTCAACTGCCTCCTCAGCTGTGATAGGGAAAGAGCTGCAGCAGAAAGGACATGCCCCCTAAGAAGGACGTGCCTCCTAAACTGCCAGCTTGATATAAATCTAGCAGACAAAGTAGAGAAATTAATGGGGGATCTGTGGATCTATGTGAGGTACAGGGCTGATCGTATTGTTGTTAGAAAGAGATTGCTATGTACTATATGCATGGACGGTTTGGCCATAGACCTTACAGGGAAATTTGCCAGTGGGCTGATGCCCATGGCGCCACCCAAGCCCTCCTTTCTGCCGCTGACCGGGTACATAATGAGCTCACAGCGGTAATTAAAGGGGTTATCCAATTCTAAACACTGTGAGAATCAGAAACTCATGTACTCAGCCAGCGACCACACATGCCTTCTAAATTCAACTGCTGTGGCCCACATCTCACCTCCTAAGCACCCTGCTCCATATATTAATCAGACAATTGGAGGAGGACAGAAAATGGCATCTAATGATGGTCACTAGGGATGAGCGCTCCGTACAGTATTAAAATGAGCCAAAGTTATTACTTACCACCATAACAGAGTCATACACAGGGCTTCCATAACAGTGCCGCCGTAACAGAGCCATACACAGGACTTCCATAACAGTGCCACCACAACAGAGCCATACACAGGGCTTCGATAACAGTGCCACCATAACAGAGCCATACACAGGATTTCCATAACAGTGCCACCATAACAGAGCCATACACAGGACTTCCATAACAGTGCCTTCATAACAGAGCCATACTCAGGGCTTCCATAACAGTGTCACCATAACATAGCCATACACAGGACTTCCATAACAGTGCCACCATAACAGAGCCATCCACAGGGCTTCCATAACAGTGCCACCATAACAGAGCCATAAACATGGCTTCCATAACAGTGCCACCGTAACAGAGCAATACACAGGACTACCATAACAGTCCCACCATAACAGTCCCACCATAACAGAGCCATACACAGGGCCTTTATAACAGTGCCGCCATACTCAGGGCTTCCATAACAGTACCACCATAACATAGCCATACACAGGGCTTCCATAACAGTTCCACCATAACAGAGCCATACACAGGGCTTCCATAACAGTGCCACCATAACAGAGCCATACACAGGGCTTCCATAACAGTGCCACCATAACAGAGCCATACACAGGGCTTCCATAACAGTGCCACCGTAACAGAGCCATACACAGGACTTCCATAACAGTACCACCATAACAGAGCTATATACAGGGCTTCCATAACAGTTCCACCATAACAGAGCCATCCACAGGGCTTCCATAACAGTGCCACCATAACAGAGCCATACACAAGACTTCCATAACAGTGCCACCATAACAGAGCCATACTCAGGGCTTCCATAACAGTGCCTTCATAACAGAGCCATACTAAGGGCTTCCATAACAGTGCCACCATAACATAGCTATACACAGGACTTCCATAACAGTGCCACCATAACAGAGCCATCCACAGGGCTTCAATAACAGAGCCATACACAGGGCTCCCATAACAGTGCCACCATAACAGAGCCATAAACATGGCTTCCATAACAGTGCCACCGTAACAGAGCAATACACAGGACTACCATAACAGTCCCATCATAACAGTTCCACCATAACAGAGCCATACACAGGGCCTTTATAACAGTGCCACCATAACAGAGCCATACTCAGGGCTTCCATAACAGTGCCACCATAACAGAGCCATACACAGGGCTTCCATAACAGTGAAACCATAACAGAGCCATACACAGGGCTTCCATAACAGTTCCACCATAACAGAGCCATACACAGGGCTTCCATAACAGTTCCACGATAACAGAGCCATACACAGGGCTTCCATAACAGTTCTACCATAACATAGCCATACACAGGGCCTTTATAACAGTGCCGCCATACTCAGGGCTTCCATAACAGTACCACCATAACATAGCCATACACAGGGCTTCCATAACAGTTCCACCATAACAGAGCCATACACAGGGCTTCCATAACAGTGCCACCATAACAGAGCCATACACAGGGCTTCCATAACAGTGCCACCATAACAGAGCCATACACAGGGCTTCCATAACAGTGCCACCGTAACAGAGCAATACACAGGACTACCATAACAGTCCCATCATAACAGTTCCACCATAACAGAGCCATACACAAGGCCTTTATAACAGTGCCACCATAACAGAGCCATACTCAGGGCTTCCATAACAGTGCCACCATAACAGAGCCATACACAGGGCTTCCATAACAGTGAAACCATAACAGAGCCATACACAGGGCTTCCATAACAGTGAAACCATAACAGAGCCATACACAAGGCCTTTATAACAGTGCCACCATAACAGAGCCATACTCAGGGCTTCCATAACAGTGCCACCATAACAGAGCCATACACAGGGCTTCCATAACAGTGAAACCATAACAGAGCCATACACAGGGCTTCCATAACAGTGAAACCATAACAGAGCCATACACAGGGCTTCCATAACAGTTCCACCATAACAGAGCCATACACAGGGCTTCCATAACAGTTCCACCATAACAGAGCCATACACAGGGCTTCCATAACAGTGCCACCATAACAGAGCCATACATAGGGCTTCCATAACAGTTACACCATAACAGAGCCATACACAGGGCTTCCATGATAACAGTGCCACCATAACAAAGCCAAACACAGGGCTTCCATAACGCATTTACTTATCCAAGCAGTTCTGAGATTTTTTTTCTCGTGACACATTGTACTTCATGACAGTGGTAAATTTGAGTCGATATATTTCACCTTTATTTATAAAATAATCAATTACCAAAAACTTGGAAGAATTCACAATTTTCTAAATTTGAACTTTTCTACTTTTAAAACAGATAGTAATTCCTCATAAAATAGTTATCAGTCATAATTTTCCATGTCTGCTTTATGTTGGCATAATTTTGTAAATGTCATTTTATTTTTTAGAGGGCCTCTTAGAAGGCTTAGAAGTTTAGAAGCCATTTTTCAAATTTTCAACAAAATTTCAAAAACCATTTTTTTTAATCACCAATTCAGATATAAAGTGATTTTGAGGGGCTTACATAATGGAAACCACCCATTTTAGAAACTACACCCTCAAATTATTCAAAACTGATGTTACAAACTTTGTTAACCCTTGAGGTGTTCCAATTAACCACATCAGCCCCCCTAGCTTAAACACCCTTAATGACCAGGCCACTTTTTACAATTCCGCACTACACTACTTTCACCGTTTATTGCTCCGTCATGCAACTTACCACCCAAATGAATTTTACTTCCTTTTCTTCTCACTAATAGAGCTTTCATTTGGTGGTATTTCATTGCTGCTGACATTTTTACTTTTTTTGCTATTAATCAAAAATGACCGAAATTTTTGCAAAAAAATGACATTTTTCACTTTCTGTTGTAAAATTTTTCAAAAAAACTACATTTCTATATAAATTTTCTCTAAATTTATTGTTCTACATGTCTTTGATAAAAAAAAGTCCAATAAGTGTATATTTATTGGTTTGGGTAAAAGTTATAGCGTTTACAAACTATGGTGCAAAAAGTGAATTTCGGCATTTTGAAGCAGCTCTGACTTTCTGAGCACCTGTCATGTTTCTTCAGGTGCTAGAATGTCAGGATAGTATAAATACCCCCAAATCACACCATTTTAGAAAGAAGACACCCCAAAGTATTCGCGGAGGGGCTTGGTGAGTTCATGTATCATTTCATTTTTTTCATTTTTTTCAAGTTAGCGGAAAATGACACTTTCTGAGAAAAAAAAAAGTTTCAATTTCTGATAACTTCTGGCAAAAAAAATAAATCTCAGACGGACTCACTATGCCCCTCAGTGAATACCTTAGGGTGTCTACTTTCCGAAATGGGGTCATTTGTGGGGTGTGTTTACTGTTCTGGCATTTTGGGCGGGGCTAAATTGTGAGCCGCCATGTAAAACCTAAAGGTACTCGTTGGAATTTGGGCCCGTCAGTATCGCTGTACTCAGGAGAAGTAGGGCAATGTGTTTTGGGGTGTATTTTTACATATACCCATGTTGGGTGAGAGAAATATCTCTGTAAATTGTCAACTTTGTATAAAAAAATTTAAAAGTTGTTGTTTACAGAGATATTTTTCACACAAAGTATGGGTATATATAAAAATACACCCCAAAACACATTGCCCTACTTCTCCTGAGTACGGCGATACCACATGTGTGCCACTTTTGCAGCCTGGGTGCGCAAAGGGCCCTAAAACCAATGAGTACCTTTAGGATTTCACAGGGCATTTTTACGCATTTGGATTCCAGACTTCTTCTCACGCTTTAGGGCTCCTAAAATGCCAGGACAGTATAAATACCCCACATGTGACCCCATTTTGGAAGAAGACACCCCAAGGTATTCTGTGAGGGGTATGGTGAGTTCATGTAAATTTGATTTTTGTCACAAGTTAGTGGAATATGAGACTTTGTAAAAACAAAAAACAAAAAAAACAATTTCCGCTGACTTGTGCCAAAAATAAAAATTCTGTGGACTCACCATGCCCTCACGGAATACCTTGGGGTGTCTTCTTTCCAAAATGGGGTCACATGTGGGGTATTTATACTCACCTGGCATTTTAGGGCTCCTAAAGTGTGAGAATCCAAATGCATAAAAATGGCCTGTGAAATCCTAAAGGTACTCATTGGTTTTAGGGCCCTTTGCACTAGGCTGCAAAAGTGTCACTCATGTGGTATCGCCGTACTCAGGAGAAGTAGGCAATGTGTTTGGGGTGTATTTTACATATACCCATGCTGCGTGTGAGAAATATCGCTGTAAACGACAACTTTTACATTTTTTATTCAAAGTTGTCAATTTACAGAGATATTTCTCTCACCCAGTATGGGTATATGTAAAAATACACCCCAAACACATTGCCCTACTTCTCCTGAGTACGGCGATACCACATGTGTGACACTTTTTGCAGCCAAGATGCGCAAAGTGGCCCAAATTCCAATGAGTACCTTTAGGAGGGCATTTTTACGCATTTTTCTTCTCACGCTTTAGGGTCCCTAAAATGCCAGGGCAGTAGAAATACCCACATGTGACCCCATTTTGGAAAGAAGACACCCTAAGGTATTCCATGAGGGGCATGGCGAGTTCATAGAAGATTATTTTTGGCACAAGTTAGTGGAAATTGATTTTTATTGTTTTTTCTCACAAAGTCTCCCTTTCCGCTAACTTTTGACAAAAGTTTAATTTTTCATGGACTCATTATGCCCCTCAGCGAATACCTTGGGTGTCTTCTTCCAAAATGGGGTCACATGTGGGTATTTATACTGCCCTGGCATTTAGGGGCCCTAAAGCGTGAGAAGAAAATGCGTAAAATGCCCTCCTAAAAGGTACTCGTTGAATTTGAGCCTTTGCATCTTGGCTGCAAAAGTGTCACACATGTGGCATCGCCGTACTCAGGAGAAGTAGGGCGATGTGTTTTGGGTGTATTTTTACATATACCCATGCTGGGTGAGAGAAATATCTCTGTAAATTGACAACTTTAAATAAAAAATTTAAAAAGTTGTCGTTTACAGCGATATTTCTCACACCCAGCATGGGTATATGTAAAAATACACCCCAAAACACATTGCCCTACTTCTCCTGAGTACGGCGATACCACATAAGTGACACTTTTTGCAGCCAAGATGCGTAAAGGGGCCCTAAAACCAATGAGTACCTTTAGGATTTCACAGGCCATTTTTACGCATTTGGATTCTCACGCTTTAGGACCCCTAAATTGCCAGGGCAGTATAAATACCCCACATGTGACCCCATTGTGGATAGAAGACACCCAAGGTATTCTGTGAGGGGCATGGCGAGTTCACAGGAAAAAAATTTGGCACAAGTTAGCGGAAATTGTTTTTTTTTTTTTACAGTCTCATATTCCACTAACTTGTGACAAAAATAAAATTTTACATGAACTCACCATACCCCTCACGGAATACCTTGGGGTGTCTTCTTTCTAAAATGGGGTCACATGTGGGGTTTTTGTACTGCCCTGGCATTTGAGGGTCTCCGCAATCATTACACGTATGGCCAGCATTAGGAGTTTCTGCGATTCTCCGTATATTGAGCATACGAGTAATGAGATTTTTTTTTCCGTTCAGCCTCTGCGCTGAAAAAAAAAATAATGAACGGCACAGATTTTTTCATTCGCGTCGGTCAATGTGGATGAAAAAATCTCTGCCAAAATCAGTGACTGCGGTGCGGTGGGCTGGGCGCTAGCTACCTAACAAGTAGCTAGCTAACTGGCAGTGATAGGGGACCCTTATGCCCCATTCACACGTCCGAAATTCTGTTTGCGGAACGGAATTGCGGACCCATTCATTTCTATGGGGACAGACTTTGTCCCGCTCGGATCCGGAATTACGGATCCGCGCTTCCGGGTCTGCACTTCCGTTCCGCAAAAATATAAAACATGTCCTATTCTTGTCCGCAATTGCGGACAAGAAAAAGCATTTTCTATATAGTTCTGGCAATGTGCGGATCTGCAAAATGCGGAAAGCACATTGCCGGTGTCCGTGTTTTGAGGATCTGCGGATCGGATCCGCGGATCGAATCCGCGGATCCGCGAATCCACGGATCCGTGAATCCACGGATCCGAAAAACACATATGGGGGTCTAGATGGGGTGATCAAGGGGTTAATAGGTGAGGGGGTGGGGGGTTAGTGTAGTTGGTGCAACTTTACTGTGTTACCTGGTCCTCTGGTGGTCGATCCCAGCAAATGTGACCACCAGAGGACCAGGTAGCAGCTATATCAGACGCTGTTCATAAAACAGCGTCTGATATAGCTGTTTGATGCGATTTTATGGATCATCGCTGGCAGGCTGTAGCCGAACTGCCGTGCCGCGCTTCTCTGTGAACGCGCGCGCGTTCACAGGAAATCTCGGCTCTCACGAGATGACGCGCCGACGAGTCAACTCAGAGCTACAGGACCGCCCGCAGGACGCATCCCTGCGTTAGGCGGTCCTGTAGTAGTTAAAGGAAAATGGAGGTGAAATTAAAAAATGTTTAAATAAATGTTTTTTAGTAGATTTTTTATGTTAATCATTTTTTTCTTGCAACAGAGTAAGGGTTAACAGCAAAATAAACCTCAATATATATTACTCTGATTTTGCAGTTTACAGAACTACCACATATGTGGCGGTAAACTGCCATATGGGCACGTGGCAGTGGTCAGAAGGAAAGGAGCGCCATACGGATTTTGGAGGCAGATTTTGAATGGTTTTTAGGCACCATTTTGTATTTAAAGAGACCCTGATGTACCCTTATAGTAGAAACCCTCAAAAAGTGACCCTATTTTGGAAAGGACACCCTTCCGGAATCTGGAAACACTTGGCTGTGAAAATGGAGCCAGCCATCTACCATGCACAGTCACATCTGGCGCTCCCAGGACGCCGGCACATGGCTCTGCAGTGTGGGATTTTTTTTACGTGTCAGCTGCTGACAATAGTGTTGCCATCTGCAGCCTGTGCTGTCAACGCATAAGTCGAGTTAAGCCAAACACTCACCTAGAGATGACCACCTGAAAACGGCATCTGGCCTCCCATCACTGAACCCAGCGGGAGCAACGCCGTCGGAACCCACAAAGCCACACTCCCGGCGCTCCACGTCCTGCCTCTTCTCCTTCTACTCTCTCCTCCTAGTTGTCCTCCACTCCACCCTCCACCGTGCCATTGTCGCGTTCATATGGCAGAAGGCAGGCTTCCGTGGCCCAAATGTTCGAGCGTAAAAAGTTGATGACACTGGATAAACCTTTTGCCCAAATAAACTGGTCGACTTGGGGGCCTTTAGAAAATTTGTGGCCATTGGCACACCGCAATGGAAGGTCCCCGGAAGGAAATATTTCTCCCAGAAGGGCATCCCAGAGCTATATGGCCATGTTCAGCGGCAAGTGAATATATCTCTGGCACACAGTGTCTGTGCAAAGATACATCTGACCACAGACACATGGTCTAGCAAACACGCGTAGGGAAGGTACATAACTTTTACTGCCCACAGGGTTTACCTTCTGACAGCCGTCAAGCTGGAACCCGTTGCTCCCGTGTTGATTTGGTGTTACCGCCAAGGATTGCATGCAGGCCTGCCTCTTCTTCTGTAGACATAACAGCAGTGTCCCCATTGTTCCTAAAGATCATTTGCACATAGTAAAACATAATTTTTCACATATGAACATGGAAGCAACACAGATGCCTTCAGCTGCCAAGTGCATATGTAAGAGGTACAAGTCTGCTGACAGATGCCCTTTAAAGTGGTTATCCAACCCCTAAAATTGACCCCCCAATGTTAGGGCCCCTTGTATACATTATACTTACCTGCTCCCTGGCACCTGCATTACTCCCGATCCCTGCATGGTCGCTTCTGCATCTCCCCATCGCGCGGATCAAAACATGGGGCAGCCGATAGCAGGCCACGATGGGGACGAACCTCCATAGCGTCACCCGCGAAGCTAGTGAGGCTCTTCCCCATTGCGGCCTGCTAGTGGCTTCTCCCCGGTCGCCGGATGTATTAATCCGGTTGATGCGCAGATGCACCGTCGGCCGTGCAGGGATCGAGAGTGATGCAGGTGCCAGGGAGCAGGTAAGTATAATGTATACAAGGGGCCCGGGCATTGGGGGGTCATTATAGGGGGTGGATAATTCCTTTAATAAAGGCTGAAGAAACAGTCACAAGTACCAAACAATGGTGAGAAGGGGAAGAGCCAGTAAAGCTGCCATCGTACTAGCCTGTGTACCGTGTGAGTGTAAATGCACTGTCAACGATCATGTCACAGCAATGTATAAGTGCAGGAGCATTTGTTAACAAGACCTCATTAAAAAACATTGCAGGGGGTCTATGCCGTGCCAGGGTATTGATGATATCATTATACGGGTTAGCATCACATGCTTGGACTTGTAATTTCTCATTTTTCCATTTCTTTAACCCCTTAATCACACAAAACTATTTTAATTTTTTTTTTTCATTTTCTGTTCCCCACCTTCCAAGAACCATGACTTTTTTTTTATTTTCCGTTGACATAACCACATGAGGGCTTATGTTTTGTGTGACAATTTTTTTTGCACCACTTAACTTACCATAGTTTGTATTTGAAAAAGGGACAACCTTATTCTGCGGATTGTATAATTACAGCGATATCACATTTATACAGTTTCTATGATGTTATACTGCTTTTAAAAAAAAACCTTTAACAATTGTTTTTCTTTGCATTTTATTTTTCCATCTACTGAGCTGAGTAAGGGCTCATTTCTTGTGGCGGGAGCTGTAGTTTTTATTGGTACCAATTTGGGATATGTATGACTTTTTGATCACTTTTAATTAATTTTTGGGGAAGGAAACATGATCAAAAACTGCAAATCAGCTATTTCTATTTTTTTTTTTTTTTTATTTCCCTCGATCTTGTGATCACTTGTCTCACAGACTGAAATAGAATACAATCGATGTCTATGGGATTTTCACTGTCTGCCTGTGTGGCTGTGCTTTGGGCATCACTTTGCGTGCAGCTTGCAATGTCAGCTCTGGGAGCCTTCACAAGACAAAAATGGCGTCCTCATGACGTCCGTGTGCATTCTGTATTTTGCGGAATGGAACAGCCGGCCCCTAATAGAACAGTCCTAATAGAAGAGCCGGCCCCTAATAGAACAGTCCAATCCTTGTCCGTGATGTGGACAATAATAGGACATGTTCTATTTTTTTGCAGAACAAACATACGGACATAAGGAAAAGGAATGCACACATGGGAACCTATTGAAATGAATGGTTCTGCATAAGGTCCTTAAAAAAAAAAAAAAAGGGAACGGACACAGAAAGAAAATACGTTCGTGTGCATGAGCCCTTAAGGTGAGAATTCAGTATATGGTGCAGTCCCTGCTTTGTCAAGAGATGCTAAACATGAAATATACCATTATGTATTTTCAGTGCTGTACACACACAGCATTCAGGAGTGCCAAATCCAAAGCAATTACTAGTGTCATGTCAGCGCTTTACATAGGCAGCAATCCAGGATTCATTTTTTCATCAGTGAATAAAGTAGAACGCAGAGTCAAATAAACAATTGGGGACATTTTGGTGCACCACACACAGTATTACGTGTTTTTATCATCTGTCACATCTGCAGAGCACGCTGCTGGATAAATGAGTATCATCTCAGTGCCCTGCAAACAATTAAGGCTCTGTTCACATCCGCATTTAAGGTCCCGTTAAAAATGTAGCGTAGCATGCAGCGCAATTTCTTAAGGTAAAATGGTGGACACCATGATGGAACCTAAAGGACTCATTATAAGTCAATAGGGTCAATAGGGGGCCATTGGTGCGCTCATGTGATGGATCTGGCTGTGCTGTCAATTTTGTTTTCCTGTTCCTATGAAATGCAGATGTCAACCCCGTTTTGATTCTTAAGTGGTGCACCAAAGTTAGGCACCATTCCCCTGACCCCTTTTTTTTGTCTGCATCTGATCTGCGTTTTTTGCCGACAGGATGCAGATCCATTTATTTCAATGGGTCTGCAAAAAATGCGGACAGCACAACCGTATGTCTGTTCCGTAGCCCCGCAAAAAAGATAGAACATGTCCTATTCTTGTCCGTTTTGCAGACAAGGATAGGCATTGTTACAATGGGTTCACAAAAAAACGGATGCAACACGGACATCATCCATATTTTTTGCACATCCACGATTTGTGGGCCGCAAAATTCATGAACCCTTAAAGGGGTTATTCAGTGATAAATGTAAAAAATTAAAATCAGAAGCCTTATAGTACATGACAATCAATCTCTAACAAAGCTAGAACCAGCCCTGTACCTCACATGGAACCAGAGATCTCCCCATTCATTGCTCTGCTAGATTTATATCAAGCTGAGAGTTCAAGGGGAGTGTCCTTTTTGCTGCAGCTAAGGGGGCGTGTCCATGCTCTCCCTATCACAGCTCAGGAGGCAGTTGAAGAATAAAACTGAGCATGTGCGGCCTTCTCAGTGAGCAGGACAAAGAAATAAGAAAAAAAAAAAACAGCAGTTGGCGCTATACGGATACATTTTCATTGAATAACTCTGTGGCTATGCTAAATTTTTGATTACATACAATAAGAAAAGTATTCAGATCCAGGTGCTGGTTTGAAAACTGTAGAATATTTTTTGTGGGACAACCCCTTTATTTTGTGCATATTCTATACATGCAACATGGTTTCCTTTTCATTTCCTCTATGACATGACAGAGCAGTAAGTGGAATGTGTATATATAAATATCCGAACCTGTAGTCACTGCCCTTTCTGTCGGCAGTTTTGGGATCCATGAGGTAAGACGCCCTTTATGCCTCATGCCTCAATAATGTCAATGACTAATCAGGCTGAATATTGGTATAGGCTTCAATATCATAGAAACAGATACAAATAGATACAATTTGCAGTAATGTTTGGCAGCGTAAACAAGTTTACATGAGTTATTTTTCTCGCTCGCTTACAGAAGAGGCTATTGAGTTATGATTGCAGGAACATTTTGCACGATACAGCGCTGAGCATGAGTCAGGCTGCGGGGAATTTGCTATTTTTATTAGTTTTAGCAAATTCTATCGTGCATTATCCTTTCTCAATGTAATTTAACACTGTTGAAATTGAAAAAAATAAAAAATAAAGAGTCAGCAGTAAGAGCGCTTGTCATTTGTTTTTCTCAAATTGCCTCCGGGGAGAAATGTTTTAAAGGGAGTTTATGTTATTACTCTGTGGTCTGCTGAAGGTAGATTGATGCTCGTCGCTAACTGAGGCCAGGAATCTGCTGCATGCCAATTACAAAGCTGCAAAACTCTGCACAAGCAAGATACTTACTATTCCATGCAATATGGTGTAAGGCAAGGCTTCTTTCTTAGGCTACTTTCCCACTTGCGTTTTTGCCTGATCCAGCAGGGTTCAGCAAAAAATTTTCCGTTACTGATAATACAACCGGTTACATCTGTTATGAACGGATCCGGTTGTATTATCTTTAAAATAGCAATGACGGATCCGGCATGAACACCATTAAAGTCAATGCCCGATACTTTTTCTCGGACACAATAAAAAAAACGGACTTGCATTGTGTGTCAGGGCAGCTCATCCCATGCCACACAGAAAACCAGTTTGCTCTCCGCTATGGGAACGTAACCAAACGGAACGGGATGCATTTTGGAGCGTTCCGTTCAGTTCAGTTCAATTTTGTCCGCGTTGACAATAAATAGGGACAAAACAGAAGAGTTTTTTATCCGGAAAAGTTAAACGCAAGTGGGAAAGCAGCCTTACCTGTGGTCAGGTGTTCCGGCTGGCTGGTCCAGCAGATGTGCAGCGTTTTTTATCTGTTTGATTCTCTAAATACATGATCAGGTGAGAAATAAAAAAATATGTCTTCGGAGCGGACATGTGAGCTCCCATTTTGGTGCCTACAGGTTCTGCAATTGTTCAGAAGTCTCAGTACTTAAAACTATATTCAGGCTATTACATTGACCAGAAGACAGGGAGGGGGAGGAAGAGGAAGGGGATGCAGCTGCAGCTTCTCTCTTCATTTGTATCTGTGACACAGCATGCTGTGAGAGGGGAGGGAAGCAGTAATATGCATTTTCAAAAGGAAAACGGATGGAAATAGACCCTTAAAACACAGGTTGGACATGGGATTTCTGGCGGTACTGCAACTAATTTACAATAGCCCTAGGATTAATTGTGATTTTTTTTTTTCCCTAAGACGTCTTGTGAAGGTGTACATAACTTTGGCAGGAAATAGAACCTGCAAAGGGCTTATCCATCTTGGAGCAACACTTTCATAGTGCTTGTCCTATAAGGCTGCATTCACACGAGCGTGATTTCCGCGCGGGTGCAATGCGTGATGTGAACGCATTGCACCCGCACTGAATCCTGACCCATTTATTTCAATGGGGCTGTGTACATGAGCGTTTTTTTTTTCACGCATAACTGCGTGAAAATCGCAGCATGTTCTATATTCTGCGTTTTTCACGCAGACCTAGCCCCATAGAAGTGAATGGGGCTGCGTTAAAAACGCATTGCATCCGCAAGCAAGTGCGGGTGCGATGCGTTTTTCACTGATGGTTGCTAGGAGATGTTGTTTGTAAACCTTCAGTTTTTTATCACGTGCGTGAAAAACGCATCAAAACGCATTGCACCCGCGCGGAAAAAACTGAACAACTGAACGCTATCGCAGGCAAAACTGAATGGCCTTGCCTGTGAAATCGTACAGTTTTCACTGAACGCATCCGCAACGCATCCGCACCTAATCTGGACACGCTCGTGTAAACCCAGCCTAAGTGAAACTCCTAGAAGTGAACAGTTATTACCAGATGACCTGACATTGCTATTATTGGGCTACCTCGCATAAAGTGGAATAAAAGGGGATTGAAATGTCATATGTAGCCACAAATGGCATCAATGGAAGCCTGTCCCACAAAAAAAATCAAACTCTCCTACAGCTCCATCCACAAAAAAATTAAAAAGTTATTCCTCTTAGGCCTCTTGCACACAGGCGAGTTTTCCGCGCGGGTGCAATGCGTGAAGTGAACGCATTGCACTCGCACTGAATCCGGACCCATTCACTTCTATGGTGCTGTGCACATGAGCGGTGATTTTCACGCATCACTTTTACGTTGCGTGAAAATCGCAGCATGTTCTATATTCTGCGATTTTCACGCAACGCAGGCCCCATAGAAGTGAAGGGGAAGCGGGAAAATCGCAATCATCCGCAATCATGTGCGGATGCGTTGCGATTTTCTCGCATGGTTGCTAGGATACGATCGGGATGGGGACCCGATCGTTATTATTTTCCTTTATAACATAGTTATAAGGGAAAATAATCGCATTCTAATTACAGAATGCAACGTTCCCCGGGCTATAGAGGGTTAAAAATAATAAAGAGTTAACTCACCTCCCATTGTACGCGCAGAGCCCCAGAACGTCTTCTCTCTTGATGATTGCTTGCTTCAGGACCTGTGGTGACGTCACAGGGTCACATGGTCCAATCATAGAAGCATTTGAGTGGACCATGTGACCCATGTGATCCTGTGACATCACGGCAGGTCCTTCAACCAACATCTGTTGGATGAAGGACCTTTGGTGATGTCACAGGATCACATGGGTCACATGGTCCACTCAAATGCTTCTATGATTGGACCATGTGACCCTGTGACGTCACCACAGGTCCTGAAGCAAGCAATCATCAAGAGAGAAGACGTTCTGGGGCTCTGCGCGCATAATGGGAGAAGGTGAGTTAACTCTTATTATTTTTAACCCTCTATAGCCCGGGGAACATTGCATTCTGTAATTAGAATGCGATTATTTTCCCTTATAACTATGTTATAAAGGAAAATAATTACATATACAGAATACTCATCCCGAAACCGGACTTCAGTGATGAAGTCTGACTTCGGGTCTGGGTACCAAGCATGCGGATTTTTTCACGCGCGTGCTAAACGCACTACAAACGTTAGCACACGCGCGGAAAAATCGTGGCGATTCCCGCAACGCACCCGCCTCTTATCCAGGAGTCAAACATGACGCCCGTGTGCAAGAGGCCTTAGAGTATGGCGACAAAAAACGCAAATGGTTTATTTTTAACTGATTTTATGGCGTAAAAGTAATAAAATATTTTTAAAAAATGACATATGTGTTATTGTTGGAATTGTATTAATCAGCAGAATAAAGTTATCAAGTTTAAAACTGATTGTGAACACAATAAAAAAATACATTTGCCTTCCAAAAAAAATGGAATAAAAAGTGATCAAAAAGACATACTGTATTTTTTGTTTTATAAGATGCACTTTTTCCCCCCAAAAGTGGGAAAAATGTCAATGCGTTTTATAAAGCAAATACTAGTGAGCTCTTCTACTGCAAGAGATGTGGGGAGCAGTGAGTAAAGCACTCCTTGTACTGGCTGTACTCACCCCTCCCTGGTCTTCCTCCCTGGGCCCGCACTGCACTGTCCCAAAAGGTCTGAAATTGGGGTCTGATCTGACGTCTGATATGGGGGTCTGATCTGAGGATCTGATATGGGGGTCTGATCTGAGGATCTGATATGGGGGTCTGATCTGAGGATCTGATATGGGGGTCTGGTCTGAGGATCTGATATGGGGGTCTGATCTGAGGATCTGATATGGGGGTCTGATCTGTAGTCTGATATGGGGGTCTGATCTGAGGATCTGATATGGGGGTCTGATCTGAGGATCTGTTATGTGGATCTGATCTGAGGATCTGATATGGGGGTCTGATCTGAGTATCTGATCTGGGGTCTGATCTGAGGATCTGATATGGGGGTCTGATCTGAGGTCTGATCTGAGTATCTGATCTGGGGTCTGATCTGAGGATCTGATCTGAGGATGTGATATGGGGGTTGACCTGAGAATGTTATATGGGGGTCTGATCTGAGGATGTCATATGGGGGTCTGATCTGAGGATCTTATATGCAGGTCTGAGGTCTGATTTGAGGTCAGATATGGGGGTCTCATCTGACGTCTGATATGAGGATCTGATCTGAGGTCTGATATAAGGGTTTGATCTGATAAGGTCTGATGAAAAAGATATATATTTTAAATTTTCCTTCTGCAAAACCTAGATGCGTCTTATCATCAGATGCATCTTGTAAAACAAAAAATACGCTAAATACCAATAAAAGCAAAACCTTTTGCCCTAAAAAAAAATGCCCACACACAGCTCCACTAATAGAAAAATAAAATAGGTCTTGGAATACACAGCTCAAAATAATGAAAAAATCAGAAAACGCCCAAACTATGAAAATATAAATGTAATTATACTGTACGGTGAACATCGTAACAAAAAAAAATGGCTGATTTTTGCCGCTTCTCCACCCCAAAAAATTTAATAAAAAGTGATGCACACTCCAAAATGGTATCAATAAAAGTTACAGATCGTTCCACAAAAAAATTATTCCACACAGCTCCATAAATGGAAATATAAAAAAGTTATGGGGTCAATATGATAATACAATGTAAAAACTATTTTAAAAAAACTCAGTGGCGGAACAACGGATCTGTGAAAAACGGACTGCAAAACTACAACGGGAGATCCAGGCTATTAGAGAGAATGATGAGTTTCCCTAATCTCCATATGGGGAAGCCAATCTGGCCCTGGGAGCACAATTAACCACAGCATCTGAGTTGTTAAATGTCTGTGATCGTTATTATCGCTGATCGCAGATGTTAGCCCAGAGACTATGATGTTTCTACCTCAGCCCCCCTAGCTTAAACACCCTTAATGACCAGACCACTTTTTACAATTCTACACTACACTACTTTCACCGTTTATTGCTCCGTCATGCAACTTACCACCCAAATGAATTTTACCTCCTTTTCTTCTCACTAATAGAGCTTTCATTTGGTGGTATTTCATTGTTGCTGACATTTTTACTTTTTTTGATAGTAATCAAAAATTACCGATTTTTTTGCAAAAAAATGTCATTTTTCACTTTCTGTTGTAAAATTTTTCAAATAAAACTACATTTCTATATAAATTTTTCTCTGACTTTCTTGTTCTACATGTCTTTGATTAAAAAAAATGCAATAAGTGTATATTTATTGGTTTGGGTAAAAGTTATAGCGTTTACAAACTATGGTGCAAAAAAGCGAATTTCCACACTTTGACTTTCTGAGCACCAATCATGTTTCCTGAGGTACTACAATGCCCAAACAGTAGAAACACCCCACAAATGACCCGATTTCGGAAAGTAGACACCCTAAGGTATTCGCTGATGGGCATAGTGAGTTCATGGAAGTTTTTATTTTTTGTCACAAGTGAGCGGAAATTGAATTATATCAATGGTCTCATATTCCACTAACTTGTGACAAAATTTTTTTGTCACTGCGGCTGGGTGGGCGTGGGTGAACGCACGTGTGGGCGACCGATCAGGCCTGATCGGGCAAACACTGCATTTTGGGTGAACTAAGGTGACACTAATACTATTATAGATCTGACTGTGATCAGTTCTGATTACTTACAGATACTATAAAAGTACAAATGCTGATTATCGCTACGCTAATCAGTGACTGCAGTGCGGTGGGCTGGGCGCTAACGGAAGCTAACTACCTACCAAAGGGGCCTAAACTAAACCTAACAGTCAATACTAGTGAAAAAAAAAAGTGACAGTTTACACTGATCACTTTTTTCCCTTTCACTAGTGATTGACAGAGGTGATCAAGGGGTTAATTGGGGTGATCAAGGGGTTAATTGGGGTGATGGGGGGGGGTGATCTGGGGCTAATTGTCTGTAGTGCTTGGTGTACTCACTGTGATCTGTGCTCTGTGCTGGGACCAACCGACAAAAAGGACCCAGCAGAGAGCACAGAAGCCATTTAACACATTATATTTATAAATATAATGTGTTAGATGGCTTTTGATTCGATTTTTTAAAAGTCATCAGCCTGCCAGCGCTGATCATTTGCTGGCAGGCTGGTGACCAACTCCTTCTAAAACTTTTACCGCCGCGCACTGTGCATGCGCGGTGGCATCAGCGCGTCATCTAGGGTCTCGCGAGATGACGCACCGATGCGTCCACCCAGAATAACCCGACCGCCCTCCGAACGCATCCGTGCGTTAGGCGGTCCTGGAGCGGTTAAAACAAGCAGGTGCCATCTTTAAAGACCTGTCTATTAGGCTCACATGGAACTAAAGTAGTACTATTGCTGAATTTTTGTACATTTTCATTGAGTGAGATTTAGATGGGTACATCTCTACTGATGTTTATAGAAAGACCCCTGCGACCTGCAAGCCTCATCCTCTTATTACCCTAAAGTAGTGAAAGCCATTCCAGTTGGTCACATTTTTTGCATGTGATAGATCTACTCTGATGACAGGAAATTTGAACATCAGGCAACTTAACTCTATGCACTGCGGTATTGTCCAGAGATATTAAAAAAGGCTACAATACAGCTAAACAGTGTCCTCGTGACTCGCTGCTGGTGACTAATAGGAAAGAGATGGGGATGATCCAAAACTGAGATTTATTACTACATTTAGCTCTGGTTAGACTTAGGCTACTTAGACTTTCACACTAGCGTTAATTTTTTCCGGTATTGAGATCGGTCATAGGGTTTCAATATCAGAAAAAAAACGCTTCGGTTTTGTCCCCATTCATTGCCAATGGGGACAAAGCGTAACTGAACAGAACGGAATGCTCCAAAATGCATTCCGTTCTCATACCGGAGAACAAACTGCAGCATGCTGCATTTTTTTTTGCATCCTGGGATGTGGAGCAAGACGTCATGGCCCACAATACAAGTCAATGGGGACGGATCTGTTTTCTCTGACACAATCGAAAACGGATCAGTCCCCCATTGACTTTCAATGGAGTTCACTATGGATCCGTCTTAGCAATGTTAAAGATATTAGAACCGGATCCGTTCATAACAAATGCAGATGGTTGTATTATCAGTAACGGAAGCGTTTTTTCTAAACCCTGCCGGAGCCAGCAAAAACACAGATGTGAAAGTGGCCTTAGTGCATTACAAAAACACTGGTCGGTCCTGCTGACAGACAGAAAATTCACTGTATATCCTGCAATAACTTAGAGGAGGTCATGAAATATGAGTGAATATACAGTGATTATGTTCCACAGAGTGGCATTTCTAGACAAAAGTAGATTTAAAGTTGTACCAAATTTAAAAAGCAACTTGTGTTGTTTCATAAATTTGACACAAAGTGCTCCATTGCAGACTCAAGGAAAACAGACTTTAAATATTATCTTCGTGATATATTCCCCCCAACCCATTGTGAAAATGACTAGCTTCCAGAATTCTGCTAAAGGGCGCTTTCAAATGTGCGTATTTACAAACTGTATATGGTCCGAATTGTATTTACCGGAATACGCTGCTAATGTTAATGAATAGGGCTTTTCACATGGGCGTATTAATCCCGAGTTTTGGGTGGATTTGTTTCTAAATACGCACATTACAGTCTGTGTGGTGCATAAATAATGAAGGAAGGAAGAAATGCGCATGTAAATCCTGATGAAATCCGGAAGCAATACTGATGACAATACTGAGGGTATATCATCAGGAGCCCTGAGCCAGAATACTGATGGATCTCGATATGCTCGTTTGAAAGCGGCCAAAAACAAAGGGGGAAATTATCATAGACTGGCGTTTTACGATGGTCTTCGATATCTCTTGCGCTGCCAGAGAATGCACCTAATTTATATATAGTGTGTGTGTGTATATATATATATATATATATATATATATATATAGCTATCCAGAGAGGAACAGCAGCACAGAAAACAAAGCAGTCGGGTGCAAATCCACAAAATCGCTGGCAAGGCGATCCCAGTAGTATATTTACCAAAGACGAGGCAGCACTCCAAGTGGCGGTGAATAGTGAACCCTCTTTATTAACCCACAAAGCGACGTTTCAACTGCTCATTGCAGTCTTTTTCAAGCTACCAGCTTGAAAAAGACTGCAATGAGCAGTTGAAACGTCGCTTTGTGGGTTAATAAAGAGGGTTCACTATTCACCGCCACTTGGAGTGCTGCCTCGTCTTTGGTAAATATATATATATATATATATATATATATATATTTTAGGTGCACCATCTGACAGTCCATGCGCCTAAACAGATATCTATGGCAGTTCCAAAAAGAATTCTGCCTGCCGACCCTGCCCCCCCCTCTGCCTTCATCCGCCGTCACCACAACTCCTTTTTGTATAGTGATGAGGGCAGCACACAAACTGCAACAATATTTTGTCACAGTGCCATTTACAAAGTTACAATCACAGGGTTTGTGACTTTTTTTTTAAACCAGAAAACTGGTAAGGAGAGAATGATACATTCCCCCAGTAATACAAAATTGTTTAGAGGAACACATGTAATAAGAAAGCGGTCATTTACTTTGCAAATTGTCCTTGTGATTTGATTTATGACTGCCATCATGTTGCTGGATAACCACATGACAAGCTAAGGCACTTACACACGAATAAAAATAAAAATAAAGTGCATATTACATAATGAGTGGCCAACATTACCAATAATAACACTATATAAAAGGCAAAATAATACCGCTCCACCATGACCATACTCATTAAGGCCTCGTGCACCCTACTGGCTGTGCCCGTACAATGCACAGTCACTGATCGCGTGCCCGTTGCCTGATCTGAATCCGACACATGTATGCACTACTTTTTTGGAGTGCGGAGGAATGGACAGAAAAACTACGGAAGAACTCCGTAGTGCTTCCGATCCTTGCCTCCATTCCGAACTTCACCATATCTTCTAGATTGCAGACCCATTCAAGTAAATGGGTCCGCATTCGTGATATGGTGTGCACACGGCCGATACCCAAATATTGCGATCCCACTTTTTGCGGGATGCAATACGGTCATGGAACTGCTACGATCATGTGCATCAGGCCTAATAATCCCCCACTCAGTGACTTACAGGTGATGTCTCCTTCTGGCTGAAGTCGTCACGTTCCTTTTTTTCTCACAGGAACTTGGTTTCTCCCTGTGGCTGACTTTCTGTGAACTACAGGATGACACCATCACCTATCAAATCTATCCGGGCAGCTCTCTGGCCTTGCCCCTCCCCATTCCATATCTTCCTCTGTATATCCCTGTATCCTGTTAAAGATATAATGTGTCCCCTTTCTAAGGGACCAAAAGTGCAAATATACTGCATGGCAGTGTATGCGATGATTATATGCGTTATATAAACCTCTGGACTCACACTGCCTGTCTGTACTATCTGTGTGGGCTGACTCTCCAGTGTAGTTCTATGACGGGGATCAGCAACCTTCGGCACTGCTGTTGTGAAACTACAATTCCCAGCATGCTCCATTAATTTCTATGTGAGCTTGTAGACGAGCAGTGCAAGTATGCATGCTGGGAGTTATAGTTTTACAACAGCTGGAGTGCTGGAGGTTGCCTACCCCTGTTCTATGAGATGTAGTTTCACTTTAGTCTCCCTGCATATAAGAGCTAACAGGGAGAGAGAGATGACAGGGAAGAGAGAGGAGACAGACTCAAGCTGTATCACATAGGAGAACATGGAGACCCTGCAGTGTGAGGGGACAGTAGCTCTGTGTCACCGATCTGTCACGGCTGCCATTAGACAGAGCACTGCAATGTGGTGACACTCCGCCCTCTCCCCTCCCTGTCTCTGCAAAGCCAGGCATGATGGGAAATGTAGGATTCATTAGGAAAACGATATTTGATAGGAGAAAAAATAAACATGACTGACAACCCAAAAATTACACAACAAATAAAACAGACATACACAAGAGCCTTTATCTTATTCTTTAATTATGGCTTATCCTGTACTATATAGGCAAAGTAAAAAATAGCTTCTTTTACAATGGCTGTAAAACTCCTTTAACTCCTTAAGGACCTTCGCCGTACATTGATGGCGCTGTTGGACTTGACTTAAGGACCAGCGCCGTACATGTACGGCAGGCTGATCGTGCAGGTGCAGGAGCTGCGCCCGCCCGATCAGCGAAACAGACCCAGCAGTCACTGACAGCCGGGCCCCTGCTGCATACGCCGGCTTTAGTGAAGACCCCGATGCCGGCGTATTAACCCCTTTGACCGCGGCATGCAGAGGGTTTGTGGAGGGTATGGGTGCCCTCTGCATCTCCACCTGGTCCCCCGCACTACAATGGTGGGAACCTGATGGCAGAGAAGGCAAGCCCGATGCCTTCTCAGAATATGGAGACACTAAAACATTATCTTTTTGTTTCAAAAATGCTTTTATTTTGTTAAAAGGGAAAAAAATAAAAAAAATGGCTAATAGACATATTAGGTATTGCGGTGTCCAACCTGCTGTATGAAAATATCCCATGATCTAACCCTTCAAGTGAACACCGTAAAAAAATAAAATAAAAACGGTGTCAAAAAAGCCATTTTTTCCCCTTACATCACCAAAAGTGTAATATCAAGCGATCAAAAAGTCATACACACCCCAAAATAGTACCAATTAAACCGTCATCTCATCCCATAAAAAATGAGACCCTACCTAAAACATTTGCCCCCCCCCCCCAAAAAAAAAAAATATGGCACTCAGAATATGCAGACATGAAAACATGATTGTTTTTGTTTCAAAATTGCTGTTATTGAGTAAAACTTAAATAATATAAAAGTATACATATAATGTATTGCCGCATCGGTAACAACCTGCTGTATAAAAATCTCACATGACCTAACCCCTCAGATGAACACCGTAAAAAAATAAATATAAAAACTGTCAATAAAGTCATTTTTTGTCACCTTATATCACAAAAAGTGTAATACCAAGCGATCAAAAAGTCATATGCACCCTTAAATAGGACCAATCAAACCGTCATCTCAAACAAAAAAAAATTTGTCCCTACATAAGACAGTTGCCCAAAAAATAAAAAAAATATGGCTTTCAGAATATAGAGACACTAAAAAATCATTTCTTTTAAAAATGCTTTATTATATAAAACTAAAACAAACAACCCAAAAAAAATAGTTTTTTGGTATTGTCGCGTCTGTAACAATCTGCTCTATAAAAATAGCACATGATCTAACCTGTCAGAGGAACATTGTAAAAACAAAAATAAAAATGGAGCCAAAACAGCTATTTTTTGTTACCTTACCTCAAAAAAAGTATAACATAGAGCAACCAAAAATCATATGTACCCTAAAATAGTACCAACAAAACTGCCATCTTATCCAGTAGTTTCCAAAATAGGGTGACTTTTTTTTGGCGTTTCTTCTCTACGGGTGCATCAGGGGGTCTTCAAATGTGATAAGGCAACTTTAACTATCCCCGTGAAATCTTCCCTTTAAAAACCATAGCGCGTTTATTTCCTTCTGCGCCCTGCCGTGTGCCCGTACAGCACTTCTGAATCAGGGTAATAAATATTGAGTTTTGTTTAGCTGTTAACCATGGCTTTGTTAGTGGAATTTTTTTTTATTAAAATGAAAAATCTTCCAAAAAAGTGAAATTCTGAAATTTCATCTACATTTTCCTTTAATTTTTGTGGAACACCTAAAGGGTTAACAAAGTTTGTATAATCAGTTTTGAATACCTTGAGGGGTGCAGTTTCTAAAATGGGGCCATTTATGGGTGGTTTCTATTATATAAGCCTCACAAAGTGACTTCAGACCTGAACTGGTCGTTAAAAATTGTTTTTTTGAAATTTTCTTAAAAATTTTAAGATTTGCTTCTAAATTTCTAAGGCCCCTTTCACACTTTCCACGCGGGTGCAATGCGTGAGGAGGACGCATTGCACCTGCACTGAATCCGGACCCATTTATTTATATGGGGCTGTGCACATGAGCGGTGATTTTCACGCATCACTTCTGCGTTGCGTGAAAATCGCAGCATGCTCTATATTGTGCGTTTTTCACGCAACGCAGGCCCCATAGAAGTGAATGGGGCTGCGGGAAAATCGCAAGCATCCGCAAGCAAGTGCGGATGCAGTGCGATTTTCCCGCATGGTTGCTTAGCAACGGGACCAGATCTTTATTACTTTCCCTTATAACATGGTTATAAGGGGAAATAATAGCATTCTCAATACAGAATGCTTAGTAAAATGTGGATTAAGGGGTTAAAAATAAAAAAAATTTACTTACCTTATCCACTTGATCGCATAGTTGCCGATCTCTTCTGTCTTCTTGAAGCATTAGCTGCCATCTAAAGGACCTGTGATGACATCACATCACATGGTCCATCACCATGGTCCATCCATGATGATGGACCAAGTGATTGGACCATGTGATGAGCTCAGTGACCTCATCACAGGTCCTTTAGCCGGCAGCTAATGAATGAAGAAGAGATCACAACTACGCGATCAAGTGGATATGGTGAGTTAATTATTTTTTTTTTTAACCCCATCCATCCACATTTTACTAAGCATTCTATATTGAGAATACTATTATTTTCCATTATAACCATGTTATAAGGGAAAATAATAAAATCTACAGAATACTCAACCCGAAACTGGACTTCAGTGATGAAGTCCGGGTTCGGGTCTGGGTACCAAACATGGCGATTTTTCCCACGCGCGTGCAAAACGCATTAAGACTAGAGATGAGCGAACTTTAAAAAAAAGTTTGGCGTTCGGGTTGTGGTAATCGCCGCATCCCGTTATGGACTCCACTACCGCGGACTATCCCGGCATATGGAATCCATAAGGGGCGGCTTCCACCAACCCGAACTGTTGAACAGCCGAAGGACCTGGGGTGACGTCACCGTCATGTGATCAGTGCAGGGGCGTGGCTCAGCATGGGATCAAATCCAGAGCTGAGCCACGCCCCCTGCACTGATCACATGACCCTTATGGATTCCATATGCAGCGATAGTCCGCGGTAGTGGAATCCATAACGGGATGCGGCGATTACCACAACCCGAACGCCGAACTTTTTTTTAAAGTTCGCTCATCTCTAATTAAGACGCTTTGCACTCGCGCGGAAAAATCGCGCATTTTCCGGCAACACTCCCGCCTCTTATCCGGGCATCAAACATGACGCCCGTGTGAAAGAGGCCTAAGCCTTCTAACGTCCCAAAAAAAGAAAATGTAATTTACAAAATGATCCAAACATGAAGTAGACATATGGGAAATGCAAATTAAAAACTATTTTAGGAGGTATCACTACTATCTGTTTTAAAAGCAGAGAAATTGAAATTTAGAAAATTGCGAATTTTTCCACATTTTTGGTAAATTTGGTATTTTTTTATAAATAAAAATGAAATATTTTGACTCAAATTTACCAGTGTCATGAAGTACAATATGTGACGAGAAAACAATCTCAGAATGGCTTGGATAAGTAAAAGCTTTTTAAAGTTATCACCACATAAAGTGACACTGGTCAGAATTGCCAAAAATGGACCGGCCCTTAAGGTGAAAAATGGGAGGGTCCTGAAGGGGTTAACTAATATATTGCGCTGTGATATTAGGGTACTTTCACACTTGCGTTAGAAGATTCCGGCATCTGGATGCAGATCTGTCTAACAAATGCATTGCAATACCGGATCCGTCTCTCCGGTGTTATCCTGAAAACCAGATCCGGTATTTATTTTTTTCACAGATTTAAAGGTCTGTGCATGCGCAGACCGGGAAACGGGATCCGTTTTTCCGGAACACTTTAACCGGATCCGGCATTAATACATTTCAATGGAAATTAATGCCGGATCCGGAGCATGCTGCGGTATTTTCTCCGTCCAAATACCGTAAGAGGGACTGAACTGAAGTCATCCTGATACATACTAAATGGATTGCTTTCCATTCAGAATGCATTAGGATAAAACAGAACAGTTTTTTTCCGGTATTAAGACCCTGTGACGGAACTCAATACTGGAAAACTTTAACACTAGTGTGAAAGTACCCTTAGACGTGAGACCTTATTTCTATCTTTTGGGGTATATTCGTTTGTTTTCATAGGAGGTTGTGCACTCTAAAAGGGACAATCGGTTACACCTTTACCAAACATACTCTAACCAAGACGAATACAAGGCGGAAAGTCACGTTACTGATCCTGCAGGGAAAGCACAAACAGATAGAGATTCAGTTTATCAACATTTGCTTTCCACAATGAACATTCACAAAGCCATATAACAGGCACAGTTGCCATTTGCAGACATAGACGCGTAATCTTGTTCTCTCGGGCTGATAAATTGCTTGCACAGTGATTATGGCAATGGGCCGTTACTAAGTAATAGGCACCATGTTGGTTTTTCCGATAACAAAGGCAATATGCTACAACAAGCTGTCCCTATCAGTACTGATAGAGTCATGCCGGGAAACAGGCAGGTACTAGGTGACTGTCACATGCAACGCCGAGTCACTTCTAGATTTCTTATCACTGTCACTGCAATATTTTAAAATGCTTTGTATTTCAATTTCTCAAAAACATCAAGACTCCCGTTTACTGCTGGTGCACAGGAAGGTTTTAATCTGCATCTATAAACCGAAAGACCTAAGACGTCTCACAGCTGATCGTTTCATACAGTTGTATCCTATCCAGAAAACATTCTGTAAGCTGAATAACCACCACCCCCCAAAAAAAAAAAAAAAAAATTAGTGGAATTAGTGGAATTCGATCAGAATTTCAGGATAAATTCCATTCGCCGCAAATTTCCTCATGCTTTGTGGTAGCGAATCGATTGAACCTAAAACAGTGTAAAAAAACAAAAAACCCTGTACCCAAGTGCTGTGCCAGGATTAGTAGAGCAGAATTAGTTCCTGCTTCTGCCTGCTCCGCTAAGCTAAGAGCCGACGGAGAACAGAGTTTTAAGCGCACAGTGAATGATGCGCTTTTAGGGAAGCAAAAAAAAAGTATAAAAAAGTATATCAGAAATAGTTTTATTAGGCATTAGGGAGAACATATTATAACTTCCTGTAAAGGTTTAGTTACTCTTTAATTTATGACAAGGTATGTGCCTCATCATAAATTAAGCGCATCCTCCATTGGGGCAGTGGGATATCAAGACTGGTGGTACAAAGGTGGGTCCTGATGAATGACACCCTGTGTATGCAGCTCAGGTAAAGTCTCAAAACAGCCTCCTATTTATTTCAATGGGAAGCAGCATGGGGCAGAATCTGTGGTTTATGTGCATTTTCCACACCGCGTGTGTTTTCAGGCATGTCCAAACTCTGGCCCTCCAGATGTTGCAAAACTACAACTCCCATCATTCCTGGACAACTTACAGCTATCAACCTACAGAAGGGCATGATGGGACTTGTAGTTCTGCAACACCTGGAGGGCCAGAGTTTGGACATGCCTGGTTTAAATGAACACCTATTGGTAAAAAAAAATGGCACGTCTAAAAAATGCATAAAAAATGCACAAAACAGCGCTGTAAAAACATGTGCGGATTCCACACTGATTTTTTTAAGCATATTTTTCAAAATCAGCTGTGTAAACTGGCCCTAAGGGAAATCTCTTGGGATCTGCAGTTTGTAGCTAGTGACTTACAATATCTGGTTCTAATGGCTGTCACCTCGGGGTTTGGTGATAGAGAACTAACCTAGCACATTAGCACACTTACCAGTACTTCTTAAGATATCTCCAATATTACTTGCAAAATGGTTGTATGGTATTTAGACAAGAGTCTGTGCTTTTCCTAGAAACAGTGCCACTCTTGTCAGTGGGCAGTCTCTGGTATTGCAGCTTATCCCTATTCCTTTAAATAGAGTTGAACTGCAATGCCATACGTAGCTTATGGTCAAGACAAAAAGAATGAGACCTTTTTTTTCCCAGTACGATACAAGCCTCTCAAAGATTAGGGAGAACATATTAATACTTCTGAATAAAAACTCTTTGCTGCTGTGTAAAGGCAGATGGGTCCACCCTTTCCCTAGTTCTAATTCATCATGAAACCCATTCAATATAATATCATAACGTGCTAGAAAAACCCTTGGCAGGCTGCCATTCACAGCACGACCACTGGGTGGCCGCAAAAAGACACATTTAGGATAGATGTCCCGTGGACCGTGACACATATCAAGATATGACCAGCGACAAGGAAAGGTAGCTATGTACAAACCCATTAAAAAAAATTCTCCTCAACACTACTATGGAATAATGGCACAATTCACAGAGCAGCCGCTGATGCATTGATAATCTCTGGACGACCAATCTAGTTTGTAGAATATCTCTAAAACCACAGTGTGATGGTAAGAACCCACAAGTCATATAGTACAGGGATCACTTCTCCAAAACACACCGGTTTGCCAAGGAGCAAATGTCACATCGTGATGAAAGGAAAGCGCAAATAATTAGCTCTGAAAATCCATGAAGCCTCTGCTGTGCCGAGCTGCACCCTTCCTTTTCATATGGATCTTTAACTACGTAAATCTAGAGTCACTTAATGATCAGATGGTTTTCTGCTGCTGGGTGGTTTCTTCAGTAGGCGGGTGAAAAAAAGTTCTCATAAGAGACTGCTGCTGATGGAGCTGGTGCTGTTCCTGCCCCTCACACCACCTCCTGCAGTTATGGCAGTGGAGCATGAGCTCAGAGGGTCCCCCCGGTTAGACCTTTGTGACGATGGGTGATGGCCCTCGTAGGCAGCGGCCAACCGAATACATAGGATGTCTCGATAGTAGTTGAGTTTGTCATCCCTCTCAGAAGGTGTAAAAAAGGCCCCCATTTTGGACGGTAGCGAGGGTCTAACATGGTCGAGCGTCAGTAGTCAAGCACCTGACCATTTGTGTAAGGGACTCGGACGGACTCCCTGCCTCCATCTCCACTGCATACTGCATACAGTTGGCCGGGGGTCATCTGCTTTGTCTAAGTCGTCGCCCTCTAGCTCCTCCTACTCCTCTCCTGTCGCTTGGGCAGATAAACCACCTAGTTCTGTATATAATTTCTGGGCGTTTATGTCTTCCTCCTCATCCTCCACCTCGTCCTATGCCAGTTCAGCCTCCACCGGGCTCAGGTGGCCGTGAGATGCAAGCGCCACATCTTCTGTCCCCTCGCCAGTCAGATTCATCAGCATCCCCTCCAGGACGTGAGGGAGTGGAATAACATCATTCATCCCGTAGTCCTTGCAACTTCAAAATGCCTGAGCAAACGACAGGTATAACGCATGAGCTGCAACTGTCTAACGCTGAAGTCCTGACATGTTTTCTTAGTCAGACATCTTATAGTACTACTGTACCTTATAATTTAGCAAAGAGTTAAAATGAAAAAATGGCTTGGTTATTAATGAATAATTGTGATGTACTTTTACTAAGAAAATAGAGGTTCCCAGGTGATCGATTAAAACATGTTTTCTGATTAGGACAAGCTAGTCATGAGATCATGGAGTCTTAGTGACATATTTATGTACTCCATAGGTTATTTTATATATTTGGTTATTGGACACTTGTCAGCTTCTTTACTTTATGGCAAACAAACACCGTCAAGGATCATGGAATCAGAGGACGATTGATCAAAGGTTGAAAATGCATTAGATTTTTATTTTCATATGTGTAAGAAAACTTTTAGCCAATTAACTCTCATGATGTATAAGGAGGAATGTTTCTTCCTTAGGCATATTGATGTTTGGAAGTTGTCACATAACAAGAACTTTTAACCAGTCAAGAATTGAAAAGTGTACAAAATGTGTGACCTTTCCTATGTATGGTGATTTTCTAATGTGGTCATAGGAATGAATATTAAGCTATTAATGATGTAATGTATGAAACGTATTAATGTCTATGGACTGCGGCCCATTGTGGAAAACCTGAATTATAATACTAAATATTTCTTTGTTCTCTAAGGTATAAGAAACCATGTCTACTGCTGCTTCACACTTTCATGTACCCTATGCAGTACTCTACCTGGCTATTATATTTATTTCTAGCTGTCTTGCTGCTCTTGTCACTGAATAAACAAAAGAATCTTCTCAAGAAGAAGTTGCTTGAAGAAGTTTTGTGTTGCTAAGACCAGTTTCCAACACATATAAGTAGGATGTGATCACATCCCTAATGCATGGTTTATTAAGTAAAACACACTACTGTATGTTTATTGAGGAATTACACTCAATGTGTTGGCTATGAAGGTGTTAATGTCAAACACGTGGCAACACAAGGAGTCAGAGGTGAGCATTTGGGTCACACCTGAGACATTTGTATGCTAGAGATTACATTCCTACTTGATTATAAATTAAGATGCCTGATAGGACTCCATAGCCAGACCTAATAAGGCAGACAAGAGAAATTACTGAGAGATACTACAGATAATGGCAGAGAGTGAGCTAGCCTATACTGCGTGTTAGTTAGCTATCAAGTAGAGGTGACTAGTGCTGGCACCTCAGGGTTTAGAGAGGTTGAGAGCAACTAAAAGCTCACAGCAGCAGTAAAGGATGGTTATGAGCAGGGGTATGTAGTACTCTGGAGCAGGGGTACTTTGGGGTTTACAAAGAATGGTGTGACAAGGGAAAAACATCCAGTATGTGGCAGTCCTGTGGGCGAAAATGCCTTATTGATGATAGAGGTCAGAGGAGAATGGGCCGACTGATTCAAGCTGATAGAAGAGCAACGTTGACTGAAATAACCACTCGTTACAACCGAGGTATGCAGCAAAGCATTTGTAAGCCACAACACACACGACCTTGAGGCAGATGGGCTACAACAGCAGAAGACCCCACCGGGTACCACTCATCTCCACTACAAATAGGAAAAAGAGGCTACAATTTGCACGAGCTCACCAAAATTGGACTGTTGAAGACTGGAAAAATGTTGCCTGGTCTGATGAGTCTCGATTTCTGTTGAGACATTCAAATGGTAGAGTCCAAATTTGGCGTAAACAGAATGAGAACATGTATCCATTATGCCTTGTTACCACTGTGCAGGCTGGTGGTGTAATGGTGTGGGGGATGTTTTCTGGGCACACTTTAGGCCCCTTAGTGCCAATTGGGCATCGTTTAAATGCCACGGGCTACCTGAGCATTGTTTCTGACCATGTCCATCCCTTCATGACCACCATGTACCCATCCTCTGATGACTACTTCCAGCAGGATAATGCACCATGTCACAAAGCGTGAATCATTTCAAATTGGTTTCTTGAACATGACAATGAGTTCACTGTACTAAAATGGTCCCCACAGTCACCAGATCTCAACCCAATAGAGCATCTTTGGGATGTGGTGGAACGGGAGCTTCGTGCCCTGGATGTGCATCCCTCAAATCTTCATCAACTGCAAGATGCTATCCTATCAATATGGGCCAACATTTCTAAAGAATGCTATCAGCACCTTGTTGAATCAATGTCACGTAGAATTAAGGCAGTTCTGAAGGCAAAAGGGGGTCCAACACCGTATTAGTATGGTGTTCCTAATAGTTCTTTACTGTGGAAAGGGTTAATCAATACTGAGAGATATTTGAGACTTTCTAGCTAATAATGAGAAGCTGGTAATTGTTTTTGCTGAGTTTCTCCACTCCATCCCTTCCACTAGAAGTTTCAAGTTCAGCTAGAAACTGCATATGTGGAGAACAGTCAGAGCCCCTAGTGTTCTGCAGTTAGGGAACAGTGTTTAGAAGAGTAGACTCTGACAGACTAATAAGTGACCAGAAGAAGATGCTGAGACAGGTATACTCTGCCACAGATCCCCAGCCATTGGCCAGGGTACCAGCCTTCTGAGAGAGAGGGACAGCTAGCACAGGCCTTTCCTCAGCATCAAATCCTTCTTCTGCCAGGGAGGAAACTGGAGAAGCCAGTCCTATGCCTCGTCTGTATTGTTTTGCACCTGAACCCCTCCAGTAAAGAAGCACCCTGGTTTACTGCAGACCATGAATCTCTGGACTTATTTCCAATGGGATGTCATCATGCCTCACCATCCCTTCCGGAGAACAACAACAAGTGGTAACACGAGGCGGTCCCAAACCCGGCTACTGCAGGTAGTCAACTTATACTATGTAGCCCAATGTACCTTAAAGCATCAGTGGACCTATAGAGAAACCAGTTCAGAAAATAAAGACCAGCTGGCTTGAAACAAGTGAAGTGAGCCATGAGGAGAGTTGACGTGGCCTGTAAACAAGCAGCAAAAGCTATCTTCATTGCTGTCAAGCGGAAGGAGACTCAGAAACAGAGTGACATTGCCCAAGGGAATATGGTGTAAATCCTGCCAGAAAGAGATAGTAAGCCTGTTGACTCTTAGAGAAACTCTGACCCAGATTTACTAATGTGTGTTGCCCTAGAATCTGTTTAAAAACTGGTGCGAATTGGCACAATTTGGCACAACTAGAGTTTCTACACTTCTTTCTGACTTGCTCTAAAAGGAGAGTGTCAACCATCCAAATAACGGACATGGCACCCCCCTTTTCGTGATTGGTGAGAGTCCAATGGTCAGACTCCCAGTATATATATACTCCAGGATATAACTTGTTATTGAAATACCCTTACAAACTTAAAGGGGTTCTCCGGGCTTTTTATATTTATCAATATCAGATCAGCGGGTGTCCGACACCCGGCACCCCTGCCGATCAGCTGTAATAAGAGAAGGCGCACACAGTGCGCACATGCCCTCTCCCTTCTCTCTTACTGCTCGCTGCTGCTATATCTATGGCGAGCAGGAACGGAGATGGGAAACGGCACGCTCCTTCCCTTCATACAGTTGATCGGAGGGGGTGCCGGGTTTCGGACCCCTGCCAATATGATATTGATGATCTATCCTGAGCATAGGTCATCAATGTTAAAAGCCCGGAGAACCCCTTTAATTTTACTTCTTTTTTGTCCTTCTAGGGAATGTGAAAGAGCAATTATTTATGGCTTATGTAATGCTTTGGAGTGCATGACTTAAAAGGCAGCACCCTATGATTAAACAGAGGGAACTCTCTACCTATGTCAAACACTTAGATGCTGCAGTCTGAGGGTTTATACTGCACGGATGAGACTTCTTTCCAGCCATTGCAGCAGGAACATGACTGTATAATACAGCACCACTTCTGCAGCTGGTCTATATATGATGTAC
Source organism: Bufotes viridis (assembly GCA_033119425.1). Taxonomy (NCBI): domain Eukaryota; kingdom Metazoa; phylum Chordata; class Amphibia; order Anura; family Bufonidae; genus Bufotes; species Bufotes viridis. Next base: position 68,783,507 of record CM065593.1, read on the forward strand.
ACACAAACATATCTCTGCCCAGTTGAATTTGCTGGTGTCACTGCCTGTGCTCACAGAAAGGCAGCGGACTGAAAGATTAATCACTTCTAATGCTATTCATCTCCAAACGGCAGCGCTTACTCTGCATGTTGATGTCTGAACTGTCAGCAGAATTAACTGAAGAAACTCCCATACAACCTCATACTGCATGACAGCATCCAAGCTTCAGACAGATGCTGACTGCTTACGAAGGCTAAGGGGAAATACTGTCTACTGAGTCGTCTACAATTTTTATAGTTTTATAGTTTTTTAAAGTATTCCTAAGACTGTCACAAGTATGAAGGATCCTTTTATATTAGCAGTTGGCCAAGAAGAAAATCTAGCACCTGAAAAGTCCAGATAACGCCTTCATCACTGTGAAGTTGGCAAGTGGGGAAATACATTTTGATCAAATGTATGCTAAGAACCTTATGTTTATAGATGTAGCAGTAATAGATCAATGTATGTATAACTGTCACAAATCCATCAAGGACAGGAAGTCAGAATGGAACACAGTGCACCTTCTCAGACATGGGTCTGCTAGGGACCCCCACCTTCATCCCCACTCCAGCGCTACTACATACTAGTGTTACAGCGCTGTTACATCCAGTGATGTCTCCTCTGGTTATACAAGTTCTCTTTCCTCATCTTCTCCATTTGCCATGCCGACTTTTCAACTATGTCTTGTCTAGGGGTAGCGCCATCTTGGTGTACGCTTTGAACACTGTGTGAGTATGGCAGTATAATCTCTGATATAACTTTTTGGACCATATGTCTCTTTTTTGATTGGTCACCTGATCGCCTTTATTGTTATTTGGTGGATTCATTTCCACATAGATTTATGGTCCTTCACTGATGTATGTATAAGATGTTGCTGTACACCGGGATGGGGCTTTGCTTCACTTCCCTCTCATTTTAAACTGCATTTACATATATTTACTGTTTTTGATACATTCTATTGAATAAAGATTCTTTTTTATGGACGTTTTTCAGTTATTTGTTCTTGTTTTTGGTATATGTCTGGTCTCTGCAGAGTTTGCCACACAGACATCTTAGACTCCTCACTTTTATATCATCCACCCCCTCCTAGTGCCCAAACAGTCGCCTCCTGCTGCTACTCCCAATACCGTGACCACTGTGTTCCCCAATGCCCCCAAAATGTTGAAGATGTTAACACTGAAGAAATAACAGTGCCATAAAGATAGTTCCCTCATACTTATAGTGCTCCCAAAAATCTCACCAATTGTAATTCTCTCCCAGAGTGCTCTCATTACTAATAGTGCCCCCTACAGTGATAATGCTCCCCGAGAGTACCCCAGTTAGTAGTAGTGTTCTCCATATTGTACCTATTAATAATGCCCCCACAGTATTGCCAGTACCAATAATGCCCCATAGCGCCCTGAGTAGTTATAAAGTTACCCAAATGCTCCCAGTATTAATAAGGCCCCCTAAAATTCCCCCATACTAATAATGCCCCTAAAGTGCCCACAGGAGTAAAAAAAAAGCCCCCTAAAGTGCCCCCAGTAGCAATAAGGCTCCCTAAAGTGCCCACAATAGGCCCCCAAGTAGTAATAGGCACATCTTAAATGTCTCTAGTAGTAATAAGGCCCCTAAAGTGTTTCCTGTAGTAATAAGGCCCCTAAAGTGCCGCCGGTAGTCATAAGGCCACCAAAGTTCCCCAGTAGTAATATGGCTTCCCAAAGTGCTCCCAATAATAATAAGACCTCCTAAAGTGCCCCTGGAAGTAATAAGAACCCCTAAAGTGTTCCCAGTAGCTAAAGTGTTAACAGTAGTAATACAGCCCCCAATAGTGCTCTCAGTAGTAATAATGTCCCTCTCTAAGCCCCCAGTAGTTATAATGCAACCCTCATAAATGCCCCCAGTAGTTATAATGCACCCCTTTATAGTGCCCTCAGTAATTATAGTGCATCCCTCCATAGTGCCCCCCAGTAATTATAATACATCCCTCTATAGTACCCCCAATAATTATAATGTGTTTCTCCATAGTTTTCCCAGTAGTTATAATGTCCTCTGTAATAACCAAATAATAACCAAAATACCCGCTTATAGTTCCTTCTGCAGAGCAGGCTGCAGTTGGCTGAGTTGCCCACGTCCCAGCACAGGTAGTTCAGCAATGAAGTCATTGTGCCACCTGCATCCTGGCATGATAACGTTATCTCACCACTTGCGGTCCAGGGCAGGCGGTCGCGATGATGTCGTCCATACTGTGCTACTGCCTCATAGGCCTCAGACCTACCTAGCCTTTGGCCTATGAGAGTGAGCAGCCTGGAACTGTTGGTTCCTGTGCCCCGCCGTACTATTGGCCTGTATCGCCATTCTGAGGATGGCAATACAGTTGTATCTGCGGTGGCCAGTAAGTTTGTGTCCCTGGGCAAAACATTTACCCCTGTTCTCGGGTACTAGCTAGCTAGAATACCTATTGCTCAAGCACCTTCCCATATGGTTAGCCATAGACTGGGAAGATTAAGAGAATCCTATGGCAGACAGAGGCACTGCAGGCAAAGGAGCTGGCTGCAGCCCAACGTGGAGTGGACAGAGCAGCGTTACTCCAGCACCCATGCCCGATGAGAAGGAAGATGCCCGTGGGCGTGAGGCCTCTTTAATGTCTACCTGCATGCCATCTAGCTTGTAATTGTGGTGCAATGTAATTAAGATAGAAGGTGTGCAGGTAAACATTGAAGATACACAACGCTAGCAGGCGTCTGATATTGATGACCTATCCTGAGTATAGGTCATCAATATCCTGACACTGCACAACAACATTAAGGCATCATGCACACGACCATATGTATTTTGCGGTCCGCAAAAAATGGATACACAAAGAATACGGATGATGTGTGCATTCCGTATTTTGCAGAACGGAACAGCTGGCCCCTAATAGAACAGTACTATCCTAGTCCTTAATGCAGACAATAATAGGACATGTTCTATTTTTTTGTAGAATGGAAATACGGACATACGGAAACAGAATGCACACAGAGTAACTACAGTTAAAAAAACGGAATGGATGCGGAAAGAAAATACGTTTGTGTGCATGAGCCCTAAGCATCATATACGGCCTCTCATTTTTAGAGGAAAATGGTAAAACAGTAGAACTGGTAACCAGTGCCGGGCATGTTCGACTCTGTTTTAGTCGAAATTCTGGAAGCTCATGGCTAACTGTCCCGATATTTTGGTTGATGGACCTGTGTCTTTTTTCAACCCATTTATATCTAGGGATACAATGCTGATAAGTAGGGGGAAAAATTAGTTATGTGTGAGCGAGGGCTTAGTTGAATTGTGAATTAGGATTTAAAGTTTTTTTTTGTTTTACTAAAAACTGCATCATTCTTCTTCATGGTTGTGTCTGTTATTGCAACTTACCCATTCCAGATATTATACAAATTGGAATAATGTATGGAGCTTTGTATATGGAGTCTTGGTATGTGCAGTTTTTTTAGTTTGCCTCAAGATGGTCACAGACTGCGCCCCTTCACTGTAAAGCAGACATCTGGCTGAAGCCTTGATTTTAGAGAAGAAAATATTCCCTTTATTGAGTATTGCTTCATTTAGTGTTCTTCTGTATGGAGCTATTTAGGAAAGAGTAATAGAATTCTGTTCAGCTTTATGCCGTATTCTGAGAGGCTCCTTTGAAGAGGGCTCTTGTCTATTTGAGATTTTAACTGGCAAACATAGCAACCGATGCAAGAAGATAGAAAAGACTGAGGGACGCCTGCCAAGCTGTAAAGAAAGTCTGAGATTGTTATTCTAGTTCTTGCAATTCTAGACTGACAAAAATACTTTGTATATAAACTGGTGCAAATAAGGACAGTGCAGATGCGTGTGACAACCAATGAGATTCCCCAAGGTGTTTTGTATAGGAAGGTAAATTAAAGGAAAGGATCTGCTTTGTAGTGATGAGCGGCAGGTGCCATATTCGATTTCGACGAAATTCGCGAATATTCGAATGAATATTCGTTTCGTATTCGTCGAAATCGAATATTCGTCATTTTTTCTAGTTATCGCGATTAAAATGCGATTTAAATAATCGCATATTGCGATTTGTACTTAAGGCTACTTTCCTATTGGTTTCATATCTAGAATTAGCGAGGATGACGAATATGACGAATGTATTCGTCATATTCCTCAAAACGAAGATAACGAAGTATTCTACATCTTCGTTTTAGCAACCTATTCGTCAACCTCGCTAATTCTAGCAATCAAATAGGAAGGTTGACTATAGAGACAGCTGTGTTAAATTCGCTATGCGATTTTTTTTTAATACAATAATTATATTACTTGATATGATAATATTATTATAAGTATTCTATTTATTAAAAAAAAAAAAATCGTATAGCGAATTTAACACAGCTGTCTGGTAAGTCAACCTTCCTATTTGATTGCTAGAATTAGCGAAGTTGACGAATAGGTTGCTAAAACGAAGATGTAGAATACTTCGTTATCTTCGCTTTGAGGAATATGACGAATACATTCGTCATATTCGTCATCCTCGCTAATTCTACCAAGCCAACCATAACTTCTGTGCTCATGGAGCGTCCCCATCACCATGGGAACGTCTCCATATACTAAAATGTACTGTCGGATTTGAGGAATTACGTTGAAATCGCAATGCGATTAATTCAAGTTATATTAATCGCATTGCGATTTCAACTTAGAGCTGGGTTTATAATGGGTCAGCTTGCTAGAATTAACGAAGTTAACGAATATGGAATATAGCAGCAGTGCTAAGTTGAAATCGCAATGCGATTAATTTAACTTAAAGTATTCGCATTGCGATTTCAACTTAGAGCTGGGTTTATAATGGGTCAGCTTGCTAGAATTAACGGTTAACGAATATGGAATATAGCAGCAGTGCTAAGTTGAAATCGCAATGCGATTAATTTAACTTAAAGTATTCGCATTGCGATTTCAACTTAGCACTGCTAGTGCATAGCTATATATTCCATATTCGTTAATTCTAGCCTATGTAAGATAGCAGTGTTAAGTTGTAATCGTAATGCGATTAATATAACTTGAATTAATCGCATTGCGATTTCAACGTAATTCCTCAAATCCGACAGTACATTTTAGTATATAGAGATTTTCCCATGGAAGGGGACGCTCCATGAGCACGGAAGTCGGCAGAAGCGGCAACGGGCACTGACTGGAGCAGCCAGGAAGCCAGGAATCCTCATGACAGGTAAGAACTACTTTTGGGAAGTGGGAAAGAAAAAAATATAACTAAAAAAAAAAAAAAAAAAAACGAATATTCGAAATAGCGAATTTATAGCGCTATATTCGAAATATTCGCGAATTAGCGAAGTGCCGATATTCGCTAAAAAAATTCGCTTTTCGAATATTCGCGCTCAACACTACTGCTTTGTACTCACTTTTGTATATAACCTAGCTTTCATACATGATCCCCCAATTTGGGATTTCTGCTTTGAAAACAGTATAAACATGTACAGTATCATTTAAAAGTTAAAAGGAAGTGGTTGCCGAGAACCAACATCACAATCATTGTAGACTGGGCCTGGAAAAGAGTCCTGGCCACCTGAGAAGAGTCATGGTTACTCATAAATTCCTAGCCCTCCCGCCCACCTGCTGATGATTGACAGGCTTCTACCTAGTTTTCTCCCTTTCTCTCTAGGAGAGAACTGCCAACTGTAAAGTTCGGGTTTGTACCGAACATTACGGTTTTTCGTACCCGGACATTTCCGTAAAAGTTCGGGTTCGTTGTTTGGCGATTTCTTCCAGCTTTTTGAAAGGCTGCTGGGCAGCCAATCAACAAGCGTTTCACTACTTTGCCCTAAGAAGCCATCACAGCCATTCCTACTATTGGCATGGCTGTGATTAGCTAAGTGGAGCATGTGACCCAGCCTCTATTGAAGCTCGAGTCACGTAGCGCCGCACGTCACTCTGCTGCTCTTAGTGTAGGGAAAGGCTGCTGCTGGTGCTCTAAGGGAGAGATTAGGGAAGAAATCTGTTGAACTTGGTGGTGTTAACTCTTCAAACTACAGCAATTATTGAGGGTGCTATGCTACATATTTGTACCCAGCCCTGAGCCTAGTGATACTGCAAAATAATTGTTAATCCATCTGTTACTGAGCTGGGGGTCGGCGGCCATTTTAGCAACTGCCGTGTCCTTGGAACTGCATGTGTGCCAGCCTGCCAGGGCCATCAGTCTAATTATTTTTGGTAGCTCAGTGGAGGAAAAATTCATTTTTTGTGGCAGGTCAAGCACCCCTACATTACCCATTTTATAATTTTGGGGTGACATAGTGCATTTCTGTAGTTGCTGTAATAAACCCGTACTGTCGTACCACAGATCACGTTTGCATACGACGCTGAAAAACCTATTTTAAAATTTTGCGGTGACATAGTGCATTTCTGTAGTTGCTGTAATAAACCCATACTGTCGTGCCACAGAGTATGTTTGCATACATCGCTGAAAAAACTATTTTAAAATTTTACGGTGAAAAACTGCATTTCTGTAGTTGGGTTAATAAACCTGTACTGTTGTGCCACAGAGCACGTTTGCATACTACGCTGAAAAACCTGTTTTATAATTTTTGGGGTGACATACTGAATTTCTGTAGTTTGTTGCAATAAACACTGGTTTTGTGCTACATAGCAGATCTGAGGCCTATCCTGTATTTCAGTCATTTTAAGTAACCTGTGGAACTACGCATTTACATAGTTGCTTGCAAAAAAAAACGGTTTTGTGGTAGATAGCACATTTGTGGTGTACGCTGCATTTCTAAGAGTCAAATTAAACCGTTAACTTCTCTTTTTACATTGTTGGTTTGAAAAATCACATTTTTGTGGATAGTGAAGTAATTGTATTAAATTGCTCCGGCACTGCCTTACTGTTAGTGAACTTAATTGTTGACTTTTGACAGTTAAATTGAGAGGACGTGGCCGTTCTGCGCCAGCTACAGGTCCAAGTGAAACACCTTCCTCAGGTGCGTGTAAACGACAGAACCTGCAGTGTTATTTGGTAGGCCCGAATGCCGCTCTACGGATGGTGAGGCCAGAAAAAGTACAGGCAATAGTAGATTGGGGTGGCCGACAGTGGCTCCAGTTCCTTCACAGTATCTCCCACCCAGTCCTCTGCAGAAAGCTCAGAGATGGCACCTGCAGCCCATGCCCATCAGTCTTTCACCTCACCCCTTTGCAAAGCAGCCAAATAGCCTGCGCTCCAAGTCATGCAGCAGATTCTTATGCTTTTTGATTACTCTGCTGGCAGGGTTTCCCCGGGCCATCCACATAGCCCTGCCCCAGAAGTGGAAGAATGCACTGATGCCCAACCACTTATGTTGCAGGATGAGGAGATGGGAATACCACCGCAGCACGTCTCTGATGATGACGAAACACAGGTGCCAACTGCTGCGGCTTTCTGCAGTGTGCAGACCGACGAGGAGGGCAGGGGTCAAGAATAGGTGGAAGATGATGTGGAGGATGATGAGGTCCTAGGCCCCGACTGGACTCAAGTTCATGCTAGTGACGTGTGCAGTTCTGAGGAAGAGGCGGTGGTCGCACAGAGGCAACAGCACAGCAAAAGAGGGAGCAGGGTGCAAAAGCGGAGCGGCTGTCCCCGAGACAGTACGCCTGCTACTGCCCACCACACCCAGGGACCTCGTACACCAAGGAGTTCATTGGCGTGGCAGTTCTTCAGACAATGTCCCGACGACAAGACCCGAGTGGTTTGCACGCTGTGCCATCAGAGCCTGAAGCGAGGCATTAACATTCTAAACCTGAGCACAACCTGGCCGGATTAGACACCTGTCAGGTAGTGTGGGCTATAAGTGTCCGGGCTCCACAGTCTGGCGGGTCTTTGCTACCTGAACGGATCCGTGGAGCCTGAACCTGCGTGCCCCGGTGGAGACGGATTGTTTTAAACAGCTGATGGTGGTGGCTGTCCCACAGTACGTCGTTCCAAGCCGCCACTACTTTTCCAGGCGAGCCGTCCCTTCCCTGCACAACCAAGTGGAGGAAAAAATCAAGTGTGCACTGCGCAACGCCATCTGTGGCACGGTCCACCTAACCACAGATACGTGGACCAGTAAGCACGGGCAGGGACGCTATATTTCCCTAACTGCACACTGGGTAAACGTAGTGGCGGCTGGGCCCGAGACGGATATCGGTTTGACGCATGTCCTTCCACCACCGAGGATCGCAGGGCATTATTCTTTGCCTCCTGTTGCCTCCTCCTTTTATTCCGCTTCTTCCTCCTCCTCTTCTACCATCTCCTCATCCGGTCAGCGAAAGACCTTCACCACCAACTTCAGCACAGCCAGGGGTAAATGTCAGCAGGCGGTTTTAAAACTCATGTGTTTGGGGGACAAACCCCACACCGCACAGGAGCTGTGGAGGGGCATAGAAGAACAGACCAATCAACGGTTGCTGCCAGTGAGCCTCAAGCCCGGCCTGGTGGTGTGTGATAATGGGCAAAATCTCGTCGCAGCTCTGGGACTAGCCGGTTTGACGCACATCCCTTGCCTGGCGCATGTGCTGAATTTGGTGGTGCAGAAATTCCTTAAAAACTACCCAGACATGTCAAAGCTGCTGCAGAAAGTGCGGTCCGTCTGTGCGCATTTTCTGCGTTCTCACCCTGCTGCTGCACACCTGTCTGCGCTGCAGCGTAACTTTGGCCTTCCCGCTCACCACCTCATATGCGACGTGCCCACCAGGTGGAACTCCACCTTGCATATGCTGGAGAGACTGTGCGAGCAGCAGCAGGCGATAGTGGAGTTTCAGCTGCAGCACACACGGGTCAGTCGCTCTGCGGGACAGCACCACTTCACCACCAGTGACTGGGCCTCCATGCGAGACCTGTGTGCCTTGTTGCGGTGTTTCGAGTACTCAACCAACATGGCCAGTGGCAATGACGCCGTTCTTAGCGTTACAATACCACTTCTATGCCTCCTTGAAAAAATACTTAGGGCGATGATGGAAGAGGATGTGGCACAGGAGGAAGAGGAGGAGGAAGAGGGGAATTTCACAGGGTTTAAGGGCAGTCATTCAGAAGTGGCTCAGAGGGTGGGTTCCTGCGCCAACAGAGGCCAGGTACACATGTGGCCTATCAGGGCACGGTTCTGGAGGACGAGGAGGAGGAACCAGTTTCACAGCAGGGTGGCACCCAACGCAGCTCATGGCCATCACTGGAGCGTGGCTGGGGGGATACGGAGGACACAGACGATACACCACCTACAGAGGACAGCTTATCCTTACCTCTGGGCAGCCTGGCACACATGAGCGACTACATGCTGCAGTGCCTGCGCAACGACCGCAGAGTTGCCCACATTTTAACTTGTGCTTACTACTGGGTTGCCACCCTGATGGATCCCCGGTACAAGGACAACGTGCCCATCTTAATTCCCGCACAGGAGCATGATGGGAAGATGCGAGACTACAAGCGCACGCTGGTAGACACGCTCCTGAGGGCATTCCCAACTGACACCGGGGGACAAGTGGAAGTACAAGGCGAAGGCAGAGGCGGAGGAGGAAGAGGTCGCCAACGCAGCTGGGTCATGGCCAGCACCTGACAAGGCAGGGTTAGCATGGCCGACATGTGGAAAAGCTTTGTCACCGCGCCACAGCAACCTGCACCACCAGCTGATATGGAACGTCTTAGCAGGAGGCAGCATTTGAACAACATGGTGGAACAGTATGTGTGCACACGCCTCCACGTACTGACTGATGGGTCTGCCCCATTCAACTTCTGGGTCTCCAAATTGTCCACATGGTCTGAGCTTGCCCTTTATGCCTTGGAGGTGCTGGCCTGCCCTGCAGCCAGTGTATTGTCTGAACGTGTATTTAGCATGGCAGGGGGCTTTATTACTGACAAATGTGGAGAAGTTCACGTTCATTAAAATGAACCAGGCTTGGATTCCACAAGACTTGTCTGTACCTTGTGCAGAATAGACATTTATACCCGCCTCAACCATACATTCTTGTACTCAAGTGCAGTTATTCTTTGATTTGATTTGATTTTTTTTTTTTGGTCCCATTATTTTAGGGGCTACCCCAATAAAATAAAATAAATTGTTAGGTGACTACCTCCGCCTCCATCGCCGCTTCCGCCTACAACACCACATTCACCGCTTCCTCAACCTCCGACTCCACATCCACCTCCTCCTCCAAGTTGCAGGTTAATCATTTTTATTAAAAGTTTCCCTTTCCATTACATGTTTAGGGCCATTTTAGTGTCCAAAAGTTCGGGTCCCCATTGACTTTAATGGGGTTCGGGAACTTTTTTGTGAAGTTCGGCCGAACCCGTCGAACCCGAACTTCCAGGTGTTCGCTCAACTCTATTTATGAGCTGTCAGGAATAAAATGAGAAAAATGCAATAATAAAAATAAATTGCCCCCGAAGGTATTCATAGCCTTTAAAAGGGGTTGTCCGACTACAGAGACTTGTCTATTGTCTACAGGATAAGTGTCTAATCAGCAAAGTTCCAACCGCTGGTGCCTGATGAGAATAGGTGCCCTTTGTTTCCTCACTTCAATCAAGCGGCAATCATGCATGCTGTCACCCCATTCAACTCTATGAAACAGAGAAGAGGGGCTGTTCCCCTTGTGCATAATCCCCAGGGTAAGAAAGGATCCCCAAATTGGAGGGGTTTACCATAGGTGGTTGTGCAAGAACGTGCACAACACCGTGAAACCCCAAAAGGTCCAAAGAACATCCATAGAGATGCTGCTTGTGTTGGTAGAAAAAGGGTACTTAAGCAAGCGCTGCACAAAACGGACTGTTTATTTAATATTCCGACACATATGCAGTACCCCGGATATGGGGTATTACAAATTAATACCTTATCATTGTGCCTTATGGCTAGCTTTCCATGTTCCTATTTAAAGGGGTTTTCCCACGAAAAATATTGCACAGTTTTTAAACCAGCACCTGGATCTGAATACTTTTGTAATTGCATATAATTAAAATTTTTGAATAGCCAGTGAGTTATTTAATAAAATCTGTCTGTATAACGCCATCTGCTCTTTGTTTGTTTCTCTTTTTTTTACCTGCTCACTCAGAAGGCCGCACATGCGGGATAGCGGGAGCTGAGACACGCCTCCTGAGCTGTGATAGGGAGAGCTGAGACATGCCTCCTGAGCTGTGATAGGGAGAGCTGAGACACGCCTCCTGAGCTGTGATAGGGAGAGCTGAGACACACCTCCTGAGCTGTGATAGGGAGAGCTGAGACACTCCTCCTGAGCTGCAGCAGAAAAGACACTCCCCTTGAGCTGTCAGCTTGATGTAAATCTAGCAGAGCAATAAATGGGGAGATCTCTGGATCCATGTGAGGTAGAGGGCTGGTTCTAGCTTTAGTAATGCCCCAGAGGTGCATTACCACCTTTTACACCTCTTCACTATCTCCCATGGTTGATTCCATGTCATCATGTGTATTTATTCCAGGTTCAGACACTGTGCATTCGCTATTTTGCAACTGTTGTGTGTAAATGTAATGTACCTGGTTCACCAGCAGATGTGGGCATTTATGGCAGAGCTACCTTGCCTAGAATGGAACCTTTTTCCATTTTAGCCGTCTCTAGAGAGGGAGGAGTTCAGTTAGAGGTCAGTTTTAGCTTACCCCCCTAGGGGAAGGATGTGTTTGAGCCAGCAGAGCCCTGTCTGCTCTGTTGGACCAGGAGGCCAAAGCTTAAAGCCTCTAAAGCCAGGAAGAGAGTTCCCTGGATAAAGATAAAGAAAAAGACAGAGCAAGACTACAGAAAGCTAAGTACAGCAGAAAGGCCTAGTTAATCCTGTTAGCACAGCAGAGCTAGAGAGCAACAGATGTAGCAGTACCGAGTGTGTTTGCCTTCCAGAATTAATGCCAAAGCCTGCTGATAACCAAGCCAAAGTTGGAAGATTGTTTCCTGATTAAAGTTTATTTAAGTAAAGCTGTTATCAACTATACACAAGGTCTGGACTCAATTTTTTTCATCATCCCCTTCATCAACTATCCCTTGCTCTGCTTCGGACAACAATGCCTGGGGTTCCAGGGTATCCAGGTAGGAGCACTGTGACATGTGCACAGCCCCATCTAAAGGGACATGTCTCTTGTTGCTTCAATGCAACTGGCGTCACGACAATATTCACCATCCATTTCAGTAAAAAGGCCCCCCGGCCGGTGTCCGTTCCATCGCACTTTGTTAGAAAAGGGGTTGTCATGTACTATATGATGTCTGATTTTCATTTTTTACATTAATAATGGGATGACCCCTTTAGTCCTGTGGAAAGGGAATACGTCTCTGTAAGGGGACAACTCTTTTAAGGGTACACACCAATTGAGATCACTAAGGGCACTACCACCATAGCTTTCCACAAGTGACACCTAGAACAACCTTTCCACAGCACAAAGCTAAGTGACCACCATATATGAGTATCACTCCCCCAACAATTAAAATATACAAATCCCTTCCTTTCATTGCATAAATAGTTAAGGCTACATTCACAACATCACCGTTTAGTTTTCCATTCTTCTGATTCGATAGAAGAACAGGGGAAAAAAGGATCCTTTATTTTGAGCATCTGTTGTGCTCATTTTGCATCTATTTTTATCACTTCACTCAGAGATCCGTTTTTTCCTCCTTGCAGAACTTTTTCTCCCATCTAAAATAACAGATCTCTGACTGAACTACCAAAGAAACAGATGCTCAAAATAAAGCACATGCAATTTATTTTACACAGCCCCAACCTATCAACGCCACTGAATGGCTTCCCCGACTTCAGTGTAAGAGAAAGCCTTTTGAGCCCTGGGACCGCGCCATCTTTAGTGCTGACATCCGCCATACATGTACGGCAGCTGTCGTGAAAGGGTTAATTGCTCCCATGTTATACTGGGCAAATTAAATCTATCTTTCTTATTTTCAGTCTCTTTCATAACCTTACTCTTATGTCATTAGCAATATATTGATGATAACTTATTAATTTGGAAAGGAGAAAATCTAGGGCAATTCATCAATTATATTAATGAAAATGGTTTGAATTTGAAAGTCACAGGAGATATCAGTCAAAATGCTGTTCACTTCTATTTAATTTTGAAATATGCTGTATATTGATAATGGGATCATCAAACGCAAATAAATACAGTCTGTTCCACTAGTAATTAAAATCAGTTTCACATGCTAGGCCGTTTTAGAGTTTTAGTTGTGAGAGTGCGGGGGTCGTCTACATGCCCATGTGGTCTCCAGTATGTAGGACATATCCTGGCCAAACTTAAAACTCGCATCTGAGAACATATTTATAATATTACTATTGGGTTGGATGCACATAATGTGTCTTTACATTTTAAAAAAACGTGGATGTTCACCTGCTGGTTTAAATTTCCAAGGGTTGGAGTTAGTACAAAAGAAATGGCGAGAGGCTGACGCAGTTATGGCCATTAATCAGCGGGAAGAATACTGGATGTACTCGAAGGGAACTCCACATCCGAAAGGACTCAATGTGGATTTTGATATTAGATTGTGTCTGATTGGGGTAGTTTAAAATAGGACAGTGACATCAGCAAGGGGTTTACCCTGCGTATTCCTTGTGATGCCCAGGGGTATCTCGGGGTCGATAGGTCTAAAATATCTTGTAAGTCAATTTTTTTAAATTGTATTTTTGATATGTAGACCTATTGGATTGATGGGCAAATACGTATGTGATGTTTATGGCTTATATTGTGAAGCAATGTGGGGTATTTTATGTTATATTGGTGTTTTATTATACCAATGACTCAAACCAATTACTTATATGTACAGTATTTGGTGAATTTTAGTATTTAAACAACACCTCTGAAAGGGCGTCTGGTGCCCCAGAAGAAGCAACAGTGAAATTGAAGTCGGGGCGTTCTAACTTGTGAGAAGTTTTAATGTGATATGAGATTTTACATTATACCATATGTGAGTATAATAAATTGCGCGTGCTTCTACCTATCACCTGCGGTACTTCACTATTTTGGGTTGCTGTACATATTTTCCCTATGTAGGAACTTTAGTGAGACAGAACCTGAAAGATGAAGTTTGGATCCGTGGACACAATCTGAACAATCAAAACCCTGAGACCCGGAAAACCTTCAAGTGAGACATTTCCATTTCAATATCAGTGACTGTTTTTATGTTGATAAATTATGTTGATGAATTAGATCCATGAGACAAAAGACGCCTCCAGCCTTATACTTACATTATGCAAATTGATTTTCAGCCACCACTAGAGGGAACTCACTGCGCAAGAATTTGACAGTGAAAATCTAGATTCAATTCATATGCAGTGAGCTCCCTCTAGTGGTGGCAGGAAGACTTTTATCATCTAATTGGGTTTTCCTGAAGATCTCAGATGAGGGGATGGGAGGGCGATGGGAGGGGGAGGGAGGGGGTCGGGGGGATTGTTCCAGACACAAGAAAGTACTCCTGAATTTAGTATGAGCCAGTGATGGATGTGAATGATAAAAATCTCTGTTCTGCACTACATAATGAGCACCCGAAGCAACAGGATATACACACATGAATGCATTATGATGGTTTTGATGCATTTTATCGAGAATGATGAATACTGTGTGTTTAGGTTTGTGTGACAAGTTTCTCAATAGGGCATAGCATATAACATCATGTAAAACCTGTCAGTATTCACCATGACTCCCACCGGACACGTCTTACACCTTGTTGTACAAGACACAAGAGGAACCTGACACTAAATTGTCTAACTCGACAGACGCTGCTCATTTCATTATGAGACAGGGAATATCAGGTATCCGCGGAACACGTCAGGGCTGAGCAGAACATGGAGCTATACATAGAACTATACAGTCATTTGCCTACTTTGCCTCTGGGTTTGAGAGTCCATCGGGGAATTTTCAAGGCTGTGAATAAATAGCACAAATATACAAAGAGGTTCTCAGATGTATGATGTGCGTGGTGTAAGAAATAAAAAGGAACAAAGCGAGCACAAAATAATGGACAGTCAAAAAAAAAAAAGAAAAACAATAATGAAATGTATTAAATACACCAAAAATCTAAACACACTAAAAACACTTAACCCCTTCACTACCGGGCCACTTTTCTCCTTAAATCCCAGGCCGATTTTTGCAAATCTGACCTATGTCACTTTATGTGGCAATAACTTTACAACGCTTTTACTTATCCAAGCCATTCTGAGACTGTTTTCTCATCACATATTGTACATCATGACAGTGGTAAAATTGAGTCAAAAAATTTCATTTTACCAAAAATGAAACTTGAAAATTTCCAAATGTCAATTTCTCTATTTTTATAATAGATAGTAATAACTCCAAATATAGTCATTACTTTACATTTCCCATATGTCTACTTCATGTTTGGATCATTTTGTAAATGACATTTAATTTTTTTGGGACGTTAGAAGGCTTAGAAGTTTAGAAGCAAATCTTGAAATTTTTAAGAACATTTCCAAAACCCCAATTTTTTTCAGGAACAGTTCAGTTATGAAGTCACCTTCTGGGGCTTACATATTAAAAACCAGCCATAAATGACCCCATTTTAGAAACTACACCCCTCAAGCTATTCAAAACGAATTTTACAAACTTTGTTAACCCTTTAGATGCCCCACGAGAATTAACTGAAAATGGGAATAAAATTTGAAATTTTTTGAGCATATTTTAAATTTTAATCTATTTTTTCTGCAACACATCAAGGGTTAACAGCCAAACAAAACCCCAAATCTATTACCCTGAATCTGGAGTTTACACCCCATATGTGCTCAAAAAATGATGTATGTGCGCACAGCAGGCTTCAGAGTGGAAGGAGCAACATATGACTTTTGGAAAGCGGATTTAGCTGGAATGGTAATTGGGAGCTATGTCGCATGTGAAGACACCCTGAGGTGGTCCGACAGTGGAAACTCCCAAAAAGTGACCCCATTCTGGAAACTACACCCCTCAAGGAATAGATGCATCCCCTAAGTTATTGCCCATTTTCTACTGATTACAGCAATACCCCATATGTGCTTGTATACTGCTATATGGGCAGGGCTGGCCTTAGGTGTTCAGGCGCCCTGTGCGAGCTAATCTTGTGGCGCTCTCTCCCCCAGAGCCCCCCCCCCCCATATCATGTGCCAGTAGCCAGAGTGCCCCCCCTATCATGTGCAAGTAGCCACCCTTATGTGCCAGTAGCCCCCCCTTATCATGTGCCAGTAGCCCCCCTTATGTGCCAGCAGACCCCTTATCATGTGCCAGTAGCCCTGTGCCAGTAGCCCCCCCTTATCATGTGCCAGTAGCCCCCGCCTTATGTGCCAGTAGCCCCCTTATGTGCCAGTAGCCCCCCTTATGTGCCAGTAGCCCCCCTTATGTGCCAGTAGCCCCCCTTATGTGCCAGTAGCCCCCACCCAATCCTGTTCCAGTTTTGAAAAAAAAAAAACACTTATCCTTACCTCCATGTCAGTGATGCAATGCAGGCCTCTTCCGGCCTGTGTCCCTCACTGTACGGCTCCGGTCCGGCCTGTAGGCTGTGGGTAGCGTCTGTGAGCTGTGTTGGCCGCCGGGTCGGGGGCCCCTGTTGCCATGGCGCCCTGTGCGGCCGCACAGCTCGCACACCCCAAAGGCCGGCCCTGTACATGGGCGTACCACAGGGGTCAGAAGGAAAGGAGCACCAAATGGCTTCTGGAAGGCAGATTTCGCCGGAATAATTGACAGGCGCCACCTTGCAACTGAACACACCTTGAGGTACCCCTAGAGTGTAAACCCACAAAAAGTGACCCCATTTCGGAAACTACAACCCTCAAGGAATATTTCAAGGTGTGTAGTGAGCACTTTGACCCATCAGGCGTTTCACAGAATTAGGAAACGCTTGGCTGTGAAAATTAAAAATTAAATGCACCCAACATTGTGTTCCCCATTTCCCCCCGAATACTCCAACAGCCCATATGTGCTCAAAAAATGATGTATGGGCGCACAGCAGGGCTCTAGAGTCAAACAGCTAAATATAGATTTTACAGATAGAGGAGTGTTTCAATAGCGCTTTATCTTGTTACCCCCTGTGTGGCAGCGGTATCACAGTAGGACCGCACGTAACTACTGTGTGAAACAATACTCTTGTGAGAGAAATCTAGGATACCGCGCACTAATCTGCCTGCTTCTACATATACTAGAGGTTGCCCTACCAGGGATCTAGAGAGGCCTCTCTGATTTTGCGTACTGTGCCGCACGCCACAGTACCCCTGGAAGATAGAGACTGGAGCAGTGGTAGACTCGTGTAGTAATTATCCATGTAGAGATGGTAACCCTTATCCAGCAGTGGGTGCTGTAAGTCCCACACTATCTTCCCACTAATTCCTAGGACGGGGGGGGGGGGGGCATTCTGGGGGTTCAATCCTGGTGTCCCTCCCTTCGTAAACCCGGAACTTGTGAGTGTACCCAGAGCAACTCTCACATATTTCCAGTGTCCCACTCGTGATCGTGGGCACAGCAAACTGGTTTTACTACATTTTATTGCCATGTATTATGTCTGAATGCCATACTTGACCTCATGTGATATTCTCCCATGTCACTAGGCAGTGGCGTACACACAATCCATGGGGCCCCGGTGCGAAATTGATCCATGGGGCTCCCTCCCCATCGCCGCCCCCCAACCTGCCTCCACCCCCTGTACGCTAATAACATCCTATATTGTGCTCCAGGCAGTAATCCCTGTATAGTGTCCCCAAAAATAATAGAATTGCCCCTACAGTGCTTCCCCAATAGCAACGCCCCCCATGCTGCCTCCATATAGTAATTTCCCCCACACTGCCCCCCATAGTAATTTGCCCCCCCCCCCCCACACACACACACACACAGTCATTTCCCCTACACGGCCCCCATACACTAATTTCCCCCACACTGCCACCACACAGTAGTTTCCCCCACACTGACCCCATATAGTAATGTCCCCCACACTGTACTTTCCCCCACATTGCCCCATCTAGTAATTTGCCCCCCATAATCATTTGCCCCCACATGTCCCCCCACACTGTAGTTTCCCCAACACCGCCCCCACACCGTGGTTTCCCCCACACTGCCCCCCACACTTTAGTTTCCCCCACACCGTAGTTTCTCCCACACTGCCCCCCCACACTTTAGTTTCCCCCACACTGCCCCTCACACTGTAGTTTCCCCCACACTGCCCCCCCCCACTCTGTAGTTTCCTTCACACTGTAGTTTCCCCCACACTGCCCGCATAGTAATTTGCCCCCCACAATCATTTGCCCTCGCAAAGTAATTCCTCCATTATCTCCATATTAATTTTTCCCCCACATGTCTCCCCCCCAATGTTCCCCAAAGTTGGTGGCACATAAAAATAAATAAAAAAAAGAGATAAAAAAAAATACTCACCTGCGCTTGCTTGCAGAGAAGACGCGCACACTTCTCTGTGCTGCTGCGTCCCAGCCCCGATCGTGCGCGATGACGTCATCACGCACGCCTGTGCCAGGATTTCACTACCGCATAGGCCTCAGGCCTATTAGGCCTGAAGCCTATAGTGGTGACCGGCGGCAGGGCAGGGAACTATGCGCTCCCTTGCCCCGCCGCAGTATGGTGTCAGCGCTCATTCTGGCACCCCAGTGAGAGCCCCAGCACTGGGCCCCGGTACAGCGCTACTGCAGGGGTCCACAGGCGGCCGGGCCCCCTGGAGTGCCGAGCCCGGACGCAACTGCGACCGCTGCGACCCCTGTATGTACGCGCCTGTCACTAGGTGATTCTATGTAAGATCCTTTCATTCTGGCCAATTAGATTGCACTACACTAGCCTAACCACTAGATGGGGCAGTGTGACAGTGTATATATAGCTTAGCTCGGGCCTAGTTAGGAGTTCTTTTCCTGAAGGCAGGAAAAGTGTTGAATTTTACATGGGACTGTTTGCAAGAATGGCTAGAAGGCAGGGGGAGTGATGTATCTTACATGGGACTGTATAATAGAGGGGCTGAAGGTGGGGAGTGATGTATTTTACATGGGACTATATGCTGGAGGGGCTGAAGGCAGAAGAGTGATGTATCTTACATGGGACTGTATGCTGGAGGGGCTGAAGGCAGAGATTTTACATGGGACTATATACTCAAGGGCCTGAAGGCGGAGGGGGGTTGTATCTTACATGGGACTGTATGCTGAAGGCAGGGGAGTGATTTATTTTACACAGGACTGTATGCTGGAGGGCTGAAGGCAGGGGGAAGGTTGTATCTTACATGGGACTTTATGCTGGAGGGGGTAAAGTCAGGGGGATTGATGTATTTTACATGGGACTATATGTTGAAGGGGCTGAAGGGGGGCATAATTATTACAATAACACTACAGAGGGGGCCATTTTAATATTATTAACCCTTTCAGGACCGAGCCTTTTTTTTATTTTGCGTTTTTGTTTTGCGCTCGCTGCCTTCCCAGAGCCATAACCTTTTTAGTTATCGGTTCACATAGCCATATGAGGGCTTGTTTTTTGCAGGACAAGTTGTACTTTCCAACACTACCATTTAATATTGCATATGATGTAGTGGGAAGCGGAAAACAAATTCCAAATGGTGTGAAATTGCAAAAAAAAGTTTTACTGGTTTTTTAATTACGACGTTCGATGTACGATAAAACTGACTGGATACTTTTATTCTACAGGTCAGTATGAATCTGGCGATACCTTATATGTATAGTTTTTCATGCTTTTTGATAGTGATTTATTATTTTTTTTAAGTATTTATGTGTACGGAGCTGTATGGGAGCTCATTTTTTGTGGGAGGATCTGAACTTTCTATTGATACTATTCTGGAGTGGATATGACTTTTTGATCACTTTATTACATTTTTTGTAGAAAATGAAGCGACCAAAAACGGCGAATCGGCCATTTGGACCCTTTTTTCCGTTTTGCATTTTTTTTTTTTTTAACTCGTTTTATTGAACAAGCATATAAAAGGTTACGACATGCATATTATCGATATCATATATACTGTATCGAAAAGAAAAGGCAGTACAATTGACCTATATTTTGTGAAGGTACATGCAGACATAATGATACATTAATACATGCGTTACATGTCAGGTTCAGCGATAGATAGAACAATCCTGGGAAAGACTCTTACATCAAATACTACTGAGTATTATCATAAATGATCAGTAAAGAGCAGTGGTAATGAAAATAAGTACAGAATAATATCGATGTGTCGCTGAAGACCACTAGAGAGATAATGACTAGGCAAGCAAGTTCAGATTAGTCTGACACACTAAAGAAAGAAATCAGATAGGTAGCCTTAACTGACGTGCAGCTGGCGAGTACTGCGTGAGTGGGGAGGAGCACCAAGTTCCCCACACCTTCTTAAATTAGACTTGCATTTCCCATGTTTATATACAATGTGTTCATATAAAATAATATTATTGATTAAGTTCTTTCACTGAGAGATCGAAGGGCCTTCCTGGCCAGAAATAGTGTTTCCCGCAGGAAGACTCTAATATAATGCGTATAGACCTCCTCATCTAGGATTCCAAATAGACACATTTTAGGATCCCTTGGGACCGGTATATGAAGTAGGTCCGTTAGGAAGTTAGTCACCTCCATCCAAAAAGACTCAACATAAGGGCATGTCCATATAAGATGCCAGAAGTCAGCCTGGTCTCTGGCACACCTATGGCATCTTGTGTGTGGCAGTCTACCCATTCTATTAAGTCTAATCGGGGAAAGGTAGCTCTGGTGAACTATACACAGTTGGATGAAGCCAGGGGCGTAGCTAAATGCTCATGGGCCCTGGTGCAAGAATTTAGCTTGGGCCCCCTCCTTCCCTCAGTGCTTTGTGGCAAGGGACAGGGGTGGACCTAGCCTTTTTGCTGCCTGAGATGAAAATGGAAACGGCATTCTAAATTCTCAACCTAACCCCTTCCTTCAAACCCTACTGTTAAAGGGGTTGTCCAACATCTAATACATGACCCCAATGCCCAGGCCCCTCAAATGGATTATACTTACCGCGCTTTCCAACATCCGCGCCTCTCCTGATCCCCGCACGGGCAGCCACTGCATCTCCCCGTCACGTGAATCAAAACATCCGGTGACATTGTGGGAGGGTAGAAGCCAATAGCAGGCCGCGACAGGGAAGAGCCTCCCTAGCATCACGGGTGACGATAGGCAAGCTCGTCCCAGTCGCAGCCTGCTATTGCATCAGGTGCCGTGGAACGGAATAAGTATAAGCTATATGAGGGGCATGGGCATTGGGGGGGGGCGGGGGCATTATAGGGGTTGGGTAACCCCTTTAACCCCTTAGTGACCACCCATACGTGTTTTTACGGCGGTCACTAAGGGGCCTTAGGCTGGGCTGCCGCGTTTTTACGGCGGCCCAGTCTAAGCGCTGCACGGGTCCCCCGTGCAGCGGGGAGCGCGGGCCCGGCTCTCACATGAGAGCCGCGACCCTGCTCTAACAGCCCGGGCCGGCAGGAGTGCCGATCCGGGCTGTTTAACCCCTTACATGCCGGGCGCAATGGCGCCTGCGCATGTAAAGGGTTGACAGAGGGAGCGAACTCCCTCTGTCACCCATCAGCACCCCGCAGATGCGATCGCGGGGTGCTGATGAGCTGGAAGCTCACCTTCCTTCCGGCAGGGCCCTGAGCCTGCCCTGAAGTATTCACCAGCAGGCTATGCCTCTCTGGCGTAGCCTGCTGGACAAAGGTAGAATTGCACTGCATTTAAAATGTAATGCATTATAGATATAATGCATTACATTTTAAAAGCAATCAAAATACTGTATATTATAGTCCTCATGTGGGACTATTAAGTAGTAAAAAAAATTAGAAAAAAATACACATTTATTAAATAAAAAAATTCCATGAAATATAAAAATATGCTTTTTTTTCCATTGAAAATACGCTTTTCAATGAAAAAAATTGCAAAAAAAAATTATCCCCCACATGTTTGGTATTGCCGCGTCCGTAACAACCGGCACTACATAAATTATCCCCTATAGTACACGCCGTTAAAAAATAAATAAAAAAAAAGCCCGAATTTCTAATTTATTCTTAATTTTCACAGAAAAAAACGAAATAACATGCGATCAAAAAGCGGAATTTACTAAAAAATTATACCAATGAAAAATAGAAGTCGTCCCGCAAAAATCAAGCCCTCACACAACTCCATAGAAAAAAAAATTAAAAAGTTATGGGTCCTGGGAAGTGGCAATGCAAAATCATTTTTTTTGTTAAAAAAGGGTTTTATTGAAAAAAAGTAGTAAAACTTAAAAAAACTATAAGTATTTGGTATCCCTGTAATCGTACTGACCCAGGGAATGAAAATATTATGTTACTTTTACTGAATAATGAACACCGTAAAATTTATAATGTACAAACGCAGTGGCAGTAGTACTATTTTTCCCCTTCTCCCTCCCAGAAAGAGTTAATAAAAGTTAATAACATAGTTATGTGTACCCCAAAATGGCGCTATTAAAAACTACAACTTGTCTCGCAAAAAACAAGCCCTCATACTGCTATATAGACGGAAAAATAAAAAAGTTATAGCTCTGGGAACGAGACCATGAAAAAAGGACGAAAAACGCTTGGTCATAAAGGCCCAAACAGGCTTGGTCACTAAGGGGTTAAAGACATAGTTGGAAAACATTACATACAGCGCTACAGAACATACAGGGTCATACAGCGCCACGAACCTCTTACATCCAGTGATGTCTCCTCTGATGTAGATGTTCTCTTTCCTCATAAACGCTATTCAGACCAGACCACCATGATGATTTCTTTCAGCTGCATCTTGTCTCTGCAGAGTTTGACAAACAGACATTTTAGTTTCCTACTTTTCCATCATCCTCCTCACATCTTCTCAACACCCCCACAGTAATAGTGCTACCCAAATTCCCGATAGAAACAATTATCTCCCAGAGAGCATAGTGTTAACAGTGCCTCCAATTAGGAATAATGCGCACATTGTGCCCATACTAGTAATCATGTTCTCCATAGACCCCAGCACTAATACTTCTACTTATATAGAGGACACCCTATACACACACACACACCACTATACAGAGGACACCCTATACACACACACTCCACTATCCAGAGAACACCCTATATACACACACAACACTATACAGAGGACACCCTATATACACACACCGCACTATACAGAGGACACCCTATACACACACTGGACTATACGGAGGATACCCTATACATCACACACACACACAGAGATGACCCCTATACACACATCACACACATAGAGATGACCCCTATACACATATCACACACAGAGATGACCCCTATACACACATCACACAAAGAGATGACCCCTATACACACATCACACACATAGAGATGACCCCTATACACATATCACACACATAGAGATGACCCCTATACACATATTACACATAGAGATGACTCCTATACACACATCACACACACACAGATGACTCCTATACACACATCACACACATAGAGATGACCCCTAAACACACATCACACACATAGATATGACCCTTATACACACATCACACACACAGAGATGACCCCCTATACACATATCACACACATAGAGATGACCTCTATACACACATCACACACATAGAGATGACCCCTATACACACATCACACACATAGAGATGACCCCTATACACACATCACACACATAGAGATGACCCCTATACACACATCACACACATAAAGATGACCCCTATACACATATCACACACATAGAGATGACCCCTATACACATATCACACACAGAGATGACCCCTATACACATATCACACACAGAGATGACACCTATACACACACTGGACTATACAGAGGACACCCTATACATCACACACGTAGAGATGACCCCTATACACACATCACACACATAGAGATGACCCCTATACACATATCACACACAGAGATGACCCCTATACACATCACACACACACAGATAACTCCTATACACACATCACACACATAGAGATGACCCCTATACACACATCACACACATAGAGATGACCCCTATACACACATCACACACATAGAGATGACCTCTATACACACATCACACACACAGAGATGACGTCTATACACACATCACTGAAGAAAAAAACACGGGGTGACAGCACCATTGTAGGTCAATAACCAAAGTCCATTTAGTGGCAGTGCCCTCGATGTTAGGACCTGACCATTAGTCCCCGATACGATACCAAAGTAAAAAGATCGCGGCACTCCTTCGTCTGTAAAAGATCATCTTTATTCCACCTTAACCGCTTCCCGACCGCCGAACGCACGGATGCGTCCAGGCGGCGGCAAGTTTGTTCCTCCTGGACGCATCCGTGCGTCATCTCGCGAGAGCCGAGATCTGCTGTGAACGCGCGCACGCGCGCGCGCGCGTTCACAGCAGAGCGCGGCTCTGCAGTTGTACTACAGCCTGCCAGCGATGATCAATCGCTGGCAGGCTGCAAATGTAAAATAAATGAGATCAAAGTGGTATATCAGATGCTGTGTTGCTAACAGCGTCTGATATACCTAATACCTGGTCCTCTGGTGGTCCCATTTACTGGGATCGACCACCAGAGGACCAGGTAACAATGTAAAGTTGCACCAAACACTACACTAACCCCACCCCCACCCCCTCACTTTATAACCACTATTAACCCCTTGTTAACCCCTGATCACCCCATATAGACTCCCTGATCACCCCCTGTCACTGATCACCCCCTGTAAGGCTCTATTCACATGTCCATATGTGTTTTGCGGTTCCGCGGATCCACAGATCCGTGCCACGGATCCGCAGCGCGGATCCGCAAAACACGGACACCGCCAATGTGCTTTCCGCATTTTGCAGATCCGCACATTGCCAGAACTATATAGAAAATGCTTTTTCTTGTCCGCAACTGCGGACAAGAAAAGGGCATGTTCTATATTTTTGCGAACGGAAATGCAGACTCGTAAGTGCGGATCCGCAATTCCGGATCCGAGCGGGACAAAGTCTGTCCCCATAGAAATGAATGGGTCCGCAATTCCGCTCCGCAAACAGAATTTCGGACGTGTGAATGGGGCATAAGGGTCCCTTATCACCGCCAGTTAGTTAGCTACTTGTTAGGTAGCTAGCGCCCAGCCCACCGCACCGCAGTCACTGATTTGGCAGAGATTTTTTCATCCACATTGATCGATGCGAATGAAAAAATCTGTGCCGTTCATTTATTATTTTTTTTTTCAGCCCAGAGGCTGAACGGAAAAAAAAAATCTCATTACCCGTATGCTCAATATACGGAGAATCGCAGAAACTCCTAATGCTGGCCATACGTGTAATGATTGCGGAGACCCTCAAATGCCAGGGCAGTACAAAAACCTCACATGTGACCCCATTTTGGAAAGAAGACACCCCAAGGTATTCCGTGAGGGGTATGGGGAGTTCATGTAAAATTTTATTTTTGTCACAAGTTAGTGGAATATGAGACTTTGTAAAAAAAAAAAAAAATCAATTTCCGCTAACTTGTGCCAAAATTTTTTTTTCTGTGAACTCGCCATACCCCTCACAGAATACCTTGGGGTGTCTTCTTTCCACAATGGGGTCACTTGTGGGGTATTTATACTGCCCTGGCATTTTAGGGGTCCTAAAGCGTGAGAATCCAAATGCGTAAAAATGCCCTGTGAAATACTAAAGGTACTCATTGGTTTTAGGGCCCTTTGCGATCTTGGCTGCAAAAGTGGCACACATGTGGTATCGCCGTACTCAGGAGAAGTAGGGCAATGTGTTTTAGGGTGTATTTTTACATATACCCATGCTGGGTGAGAGAAATATCTCTGTAAATGACAACTTTTAAATTTTTTTATACAAAGTTGTCAATTTACAGCGATATTTCTCACACAAAGTATGGGTATATGTAAAAATACACCCCAAAACACATTGCCCTACTTCTCCTGAGTACGGCGATACCACATGAGTGACACTTTTTGCAACCTGGGTGCAAAGGGCCCAAATTCCAATGAGTACCTTTAGCTTTTACATGGCTGCTCACAATTTAGCCCCGCCCAAAATGCCAGAACAGTACAAACACCCCACATGTGACCCCATTTTGAAAGAAGACACCCCAAGGTATTCGCTGAGGGGCATAGTGAGTCCATGAAAATGTAACTTTTTGTCAAAAGTTAGCAGAAAGGGAGACTTTTGAGAAAAACAATAAAAATCAATTTCCGCTAACTTGTGCCAAAAAAGATCTTCTGTGAACTCGCCATGCCCCTCATGGAATACCTTGGGGTGTCTTCTTTCCAAAATGGGGTCACATGTGGGGTATTTATACTGCTCTGGCAATTTAGGGACCTAAAGCGTGAGAAGAAAAATGCATAAAATGCCCTCCTAAAAGGTACTCATTGGTTTAGGGCTCTTTGCACATCTTGGCTGCAAAAGTGCCACACATGTGGTATCGCCGTACTCAGGAGAAGTAGGGCAATGTGTTTGGGGTGTATTTTTACATATACCCATACTGGGTGAGAGAATATCTCTGTAAATTGACAACTTTGTATAAATTTTTTTAAAAAGTTGTCATTTACAGAGATATTTCTCACACCCAGTATGGGTATATGTAAAAATACACCCCAAAGCACATTGCCCTACTTCTCCTGAGTACGGCGATACCACATGAGTGACACTTTTTGCAGCCAAGATGCGCAAAGGGACCCAAATTCCAATGAGTACCTTTAGGATTTCACAGGGCATTTTTACTCATTTTGGATTCTCACGCTTTAGGGCCCCTAAAATGCCAGGGCAGTATAAATACCCCACAAGTGACCCCATTGTGGAAAGAAGACACCCCAAGGTATTCTGTGAGGGGCATGGCAAGTTCACAGAAATTTATTTTTTTGGCACAAGTTAGCGGAAATTGATTTTTTTTTTTTTTTTTTTTTACAAAGTCTCATATTTCACTAACTTGTGACAAAAATAAAATTTTACATAAACTCACCATACCCCTCACAGAATACCTTAGGGTGTCTTCTTTCTAAAATGGGGTCACATGTGGGGTATTTATACTGTCCTGGCATTTTAGGGGCCCCTAAAGCGTGAGAAGAAGTCTGGAATCCAAATGCGTAAAAATGCCCTGTGAAATCCTAAAGGTACTCATTGAATTAGGGCCTTTGCACCCAGGCTGCAAAAGTGTCACTCATGTGGTATGGCCGTACTCAGGAGAAGTAGGGCAATGTGTTTGGGGTGTATTTTTATATATACCCATACTTTGTGTGAGAAATATCGCTGTAATCGACAACTTTTTAAATTTTTTAAACAAAGTTGTCAGTTTACAGAGATATTTCTCTCACCCAACATGGGTATATGTAAAAATACACCCTAAAACACATTGCCCTACTTCTCCTGAGTACGGCAATACCACATGAGTGACACTTTTTGTAGCCTGGGTGCAAAGGGCCCAAATTCCAACGAGTACCTTTAGCTTTACATGGCTGCTCACAATTTAGCCCCGCCCAAAATGCCAGAACAGTAAACACACCTCACAAGTGACCCCATTTCGAAAGTAGACACCCCAAGGTATTCACTGAGGGGCATAGTGAGTCGTGGGAGATTTCATTTTTTTGCCAGAAGTTAGCAGAAATGGAAACTTTATAATTTTTATTTTTTTCCTCAGAAAGTGTCATTTTCCGCTAACTTGTGAAAAATGAAATGATACATGAACTCACCATGCCCCTCCATGAATACTTTGGGGTGTCTTCTTTCTAAAATGGTGTGATTTGGGGGATATTTATACTATCCTGACATTCTAGCACCTGAAGAAACATGACAGGCGCTCAGAAAGTCAGAGCTGCTTCAAAATGCAGAAATTCACTTTTTTGCACCATAGTTTGTAAACGCTATAACTTTTACCCAAACCAATAAATATACACTTATTGTATTTTTTTATCAAAGACATGTAGAACAATAAATTTTGCGAAAAATTTATATAGAAATGTAGTTTTTTAAAAAAAAAATTACAACAGAAAGTAAAAAATGACATTTTTTTGCAAAAATTTCGGTAATTTTTGATTAATAGCAAAAAAAGTAAAAACGTCAGCAACAATGAAATACCACCAAATGAAAGCTCTATTAGTGAGAAGAAAAGGAGGTAAAATTCATTTGGGTGGTAAGTTGCATGACGGAGCAATAAACGGGTAAAGTAGTGTAGTGCAGAATTGTAAAAAGTGGCCTGGTCATTAAGGGTGTTTAAGCTAGGGGGGCTGAAGTGGTTAAAGTGCGACGTTTCGACTTTAATCAAGTCTTTATCAAGCATATACAATTGAGTAAGTGACAGATATATATACCCCATCCCCAGACATCATTGGTCAGTGGAAGGGTCACACCCTTCCTCTTCCTGTGACATCATCGAATAAAAGATTAAACATTGTGCAGAAAATATACATGTGTGAAACATAAGAGAGTCAGGGTTAAGTCTAACCAAGTTGCAATCATCTCGATAAACAAAATTTGCAACACTGCGATATTTGCATCAGGCATCTGCAATAGCGTTGTCTGCTCCTTCCGGGTCAAAAGTTCATTTTCCTTTATTGTGGGTCACATGTCTACGCGCGTCAGAGATGACGTCAAACCAGTCCGATCATGACCGTCACATGACTACACAAGGTAAACATAGAATTCCGGATTCTTCCGCAGTTATGAAGCGATTTAGATTCTTGCAATTAAAATTCTCCCCTGATCTCTGAGCCTTATCGTAATCAAGTTCATCCACGGTCCGGTACAGCGGTGGGTGAATGCCATTTCCACAGAAGAGCGCAGTGATCTTATGTACGGTTAATCGACAACTGATGTGAGTCCATAAAGCACTATTCATGAATGGAGATAAAGAGACCATGGATCAGTCAGGACTTACTGTCAAGTAGATGGTAAAAAAGCTTATGTGGATATATATATATATATATATATATATATATATATATATATATCTCTATATATATCTCTCGCCCTGCAGGGTGGGAAAACCAAATCATACTTCTTCCCATGCACAACTTAGGGGTCGAGCCTGGTGTTATATAACCCTTGCTCGGTCACCATATACCAAGTGCTCACAATTCGGATATTCAATCGGCATATCTGCAGCTGTAAATCTGTCGCCATGGCAATAGTCACATCACCGTTGGCAACCTGAAAACGCTTGCAGGCGCCTGTATTCTTCCGATACCATTCATTAGCCATTCATATTATTTTGGTTACCCCCCATCAGTATCACAGGACATATTGACAAGTCAGTCTCAATGATCCAAGGTCTAAATCTCCCATTAATACTATCATAAAGACATTACCGCCATCAGTAGAGTGCATAGTAACAACGATCCATCAGTATAGGAGGAGATTGCACCCATCCACCCCGTCTTCCCGGACCACGGAGGAACCTGAAAGAGAAGTAACAATAAAGGGATTAAAAACAAAATGAGTATATACATAAAGCAAACATCAAGGGTGGCAAATCAAAAGAGGGTCCCAATTTTGAAATCGCGGTTCAGCCCTTTTGGTTCCAATGTGTCTAATTCATAAATCCATTTTAGCTCAAGTTTTTTCAAAAGCTTCTCGCGATCCCCCCCTCTTTGTAGTGGAGGTACACCATCTATTATCCTGAACCGAAGTTGGGCTACATTATGTCGCTGTTTAAAGAAATGTGTGGGGACCGGGGGTTCACCATCACATGTGGTGGGATTGATTGCCTGTTTTTCAAAGAGCTTCCGAATAGTGTAACGGTGCTGATTAAGTCTCAGCCTACAGGCCTGTGTCGTCTCCCCTACATATAGCAGGCCACACGGGCACTGCAATATGTAG
Organism: Bufotes viridis; assembly: GCA_033119425.1. Taxonomy (NCBI): domain Eukaryota; kingdom Metazoa; phylum Chordata; class Amphibia; order Anura; family Bufonidae; genus Bufotes; species Bufotes viridis. Next base: position 68,813,260 of record CM065593.1, read on the forward strand.
ATGACAAAATCAGACACACAGGTATAAATATTCCTAATCGCATATTTCTGGCCTGTGCGTGGATGTCCAAAGGAGTCACCTTTCAGCATACTGTTGCAATTGCAGCAATTATAACAAGGAAAGCAACCCTTTTTGGTCTTTCTGTCAATCCTGTCAGTAGTTATGACTGAACGTGAAAGTCTGTCACCCAGATTTATGGACCTTCTGTAAGACATTAGTGGAGGTGTCTGAAACTCCTCTATATCCGGGAACGATCTGGCCAGTATGCTCCAATTACGTTTAAGAGCTACTGCTATTTTAGGGCTAACTCTATTGAAGGTGGAAACGAAGGGGATCCGTGATGGACAGGTTGGTCTCACGGTCTTATTAAGGAGCTCTTCCCGTGGGATTGCATTCGCCCTCCGTTGATGATGTTCAACTACCTTTCTAGGGTACTCCCTATCTTTGAACTTGTTGGTCATATCAGTAAGACGTTCCTCTGTCTTGATGTCATCTGACACCACCCGTCTTACCCTAAGGAATTGACTATAGGGCAGGGACCTGATCATGCCTCTGGGGTGGGCACTATCGTATTTCAACAAATTGTTGCGGTCCGTCGGTTTAACAAAAAGATCTGTCTGTAGACCCTGATCCGAAATATATACCAGCGTATCCAAAAATTGCAAGGATTCAAGAGATTCTACCCTGGTAAATTTTTTGTTGAAATACGATAGTGCCCACCCCAGAGGCATGATCAGGTCCCTGCCCTATAGTCAATTCCTTAGGGTAAGATGGGTGGTGTCAGATGACATCAAGACAGAGGAACGTCTTACTAATATGGCCAACAAGTTCAAAGATAGGGAGTACCCTAGAAAGGTAGTTGAACATCATCAACGGAGGGCGAATGCAATCCCACGGGAAGAGCTCCTTAATAAGACCGTGAGACCAACCTGTCCATCACAAATCCCTTTCGTTTCCACCTTCAATAGAGTTAGCCCTAAAATAGCAGTAGCTCTTAAACGTAATTGGAGCATACTGGCCAGATCGTTCCCGGATATAGAGGAGTTTCAGACACCTCCACTAATGTCTTACAGAAGGTCCAAAAATCTGGGTGACAGACTTTCACGTTCAGTCATAACTACTGACAGGATTGACAGAAAGACCAAAAAGGGTTGCTTTCCTTGTTATAATTGCTGTAATTGCAACAGTATGCTGAAAGGTGACTCCTTTGGACATCCACGCACAGGCCAGAAATATGCGATTAGGAATACTTATACCTGTGCGTCTGATTTTGTCATCTACATATTGCAGTGCCCGTGTGGCCTGCTATATGTAGGGGAGACGACACAGGCCTGTAGGCTGAGACTTAATCAGCACCGTTACACTATTCGGAAGCTCTTTGAAAAACAGGCAATCAATCCCACCACATGTGATGGTGAACCCCCGGTCCCATCAAAAAATGTGGTGTTGGACTTCCGGTTCCGGCGCTAGGATGCAGGACGTGGAGTGAACCAGCTCCAGACACCCGTCCCTCTAAAACCACCTGCGCTCCAGTTATAACGACATTGAGGGGTACCAGAGGGTACTCCTGAAACCCCTACACAGCGGTGGACATAGTCCATGGATCGCTACCTCCTGCGGAGCGGCAGAAGACATATTAAAAGCGGCGCACCTCAAGACTCCAGCGACATGCTGAGTAAGATGGCGGACTCCCGCCCTGCAACTCCGACCAGTGTCAAAGAGGAGGAAGACCCTAAGGGGGCTCAAACTGTGAGTGAGTGTGATGTTACTAAACTGGACTACAAAACCTTGGCCATAGAAGTGGCTAAATACTTGGCTCCGGACATAAAGGAGACCCTTGCTAAAACACTCACTCAATCCCTCCATGAACTTCATGACGCAGTTGCAAGACATGACGCCAGCATCGAGGAGCTGGAACACAGAGTAGCAGCTATGGAGGAAGACGTCAGCAGATCTCACTGCGATTATCAAGAAGTGTACAAACAGAACATTATACTAAGAGACCGTCTGGAAGATCTAGAAAACAGATCGAGGCGCAATAACCTGCGTATAGTGGGTCTTCCAGAGAGTATCAAACAGCCGGAACTTAAAGAACTATGTGAATCTGAGCTGCCACAAGCCCTTCAACTGAAGGGGAGACACAAGGTAGAAAGGGCTCATCGCATTGGTCCCAATGTACTATCAAGGCATCTGACTGGCACAGATACCCAAACCAACGTGCTAAAGCCTCGTCAAGTCATCATGAAATACCTTGACTACTGCGATAAAGAAGCGATACTTCGCTCCTTCAGAGCCCGCAAAGAGCCTGTAAAATTAAGGGGGCACACAATTCTGATCTTCGCTGACTATTCAGCCCTAGTAGCCAAAAAACGTCGGGAATTCAGCCGTATATGTTTGGAACTGTACAAGAAACAAATAAAATTTCAGCTACTATACCCGGCAATCTTACGGGTAACCAGCGCGGAAGGCGTGGCAACAACTTACCATGATCCTGAATCAGCGGCAGATGCCTGGCTCCGTTCGGAAGACCACACCAGAAGACCTGAGCGGGAGGATGAGCGACTACGCACCTGTAGGAATCGCAGGAACTTGTCCGGGAGTTTAGATTGGAGAAAGCAAACGCCTGCCGGCAGAGCACGGAGAGACTGGGAGCTGGTCCCGATGGACAGACACAGACTGCGCTCCGAGAGAGGGGACTCTAGAACACGATGAAGGATCCGGTGTATCCAGGCCCAGAAGAGGGCACGTGAGTTGAATTACCACTTGACGCCCTTTATTTGATTAAGGACAGTGTGCCCTGACTTTAAACAGCAGGGGTGAAGAGCTGCCTCACAGCTTACATGTACTTTTATGTTAAATCTTAGGTGTTCATAAATGCAATTTTCTGTTCAAAATGAGGGAGGGGATGTCTAGTCATGCAGTCTAGAAAAAAGGAAGTCATATAGAATTATATAGGGGAATACTGACTTTCGCAGGAGAAGGAGAGTATTGAGATATATCTTCAGTTCATTGTTGGGGAGGGAGGGGAGGGAATTGTTGTTCAGGGTAAAAAGGGGGTTGTGTCAGCCTTTGCATCATATTACTACCGATCTATATGTGTTCCCATCAGCATAAACATCCAAAACCGGATTATCTGGATACATGAAAATAGTTAGTTGGAATGTAAAAGGTCTACGCTCTCCGCAGAAGAGACTAATGATCCTACGCCATTTAAAAAGATCCAAACCGGATATCGCCCTGCTCCAGGAGTCTCATCTGGAAGCAGGTGATTTCGGGCGAATGAAAAAATTGTGGGTAGGACAAGTATTTGGATCTGCATCTCTGGGGGAGTCCTGATCTTACTAAATCGAGCATTCAATTGCCAGATACTAGGATATTCCTCAGATACCCAAGGTAGATTGGTTAGACTATCTCTGCGTGTTCAAGAAATAGAATATACAATTTACAACATATATGGCCCTAACTCAGATAATTACCAGTTTTTTAAAACCCTAGAGGTCCAACTACTTACTAACAAAAATCCTAACCTAATAATAGGGGGCGACTTTAACTCAGTGGCAGTAAGTACAGAAGATAGGCGGTCGAAGTCCCACGTGACAAAAGTAGATAACAGTTATCAAGACAGAATCTTGGGTCCTTTCATGGAAGGACTGGGACTGGTGGATCCTTGGCGTCAATTCCATCCAGACGACAGGAGCTTTACCTTTTACTCGCATGCCAGAGACTCATGGTCTCGCATCGACTATATCTTAATTCAGAGCTCACTGACATGCCTGGTCGAACATGCAGACATTGGTGACATAGTCATTTCTGATCATGCCCCAATAATGATGGTTATGAAAGATACTTTCCCAAAGGGCAAGGATTTTCTGTGGAGATTCCCTTCTGGCCTTATATCTAGTGAGGATTTTGTTAACAAGATGGTAGCCTGGTGGGAAGAATATAAGGAGGATAACCATTCGCACTCAGATGACCCAGAGCTATTCTGGCATGCGTCTAAAGCTGTAATGAGGGGAAAGATCATGAGCTATGTGTTTGGTCTGAAAAAAAAGTGCCAAAGACAATTAGAACAAAACAGCATCCTAGTGAGACAAACCTATAATGATTTTACTAATAATCCCTCTCAGGAAAACAAAACTAAATGGGTAGAAGCACGTCAGCGATTCGATAAATGTGTCAGAGATAGGGAGTCACTGAGACAGGTTCAATTTGAGGCTATGCTGCATAAATATGGAAACAATGCTGGGCGCCTGATGGCCAATCTAGCTAAAGGCCAAAGAAAACCTCAGTATATAACTAGTCTCAAGGACACAAATGGCAAAATAATAACAGATCCAGCTTCAATCAATGCACTGGTTGGAGAATATTATGCAGCTCTGTATAAGGAAAATTCCACAACCAGCTTAGCTGGAACACTCCTAGAACATGTCAAATTACCATCAGTCACCCCTGAACAGATGCAAAACCTAAATGCGGACATCTCCATAGAGGAACTACAGTCAGCTATTAAACGACTAGGTAACATGAAGGCACCAGGTCCAGATGGGTTCACTGGGGAATATTATAAAACTATACTGCCACAGGTAACGCCGGTATTGCTACAACTTTATAATGGGGTACTCAAAGGACAAACCTACCCAGATAAAGATAACATGTCCTATATTAAGCTCATACCTAAACCGGGAAAAGACCCACTACAACCGGGATCTTATAGGCCGATATCTCTTATCAACGTAGACACGAAAATATTGTCCAAGATTCTAGCAGACCGGTTGGCACTTGTGTTACCATCCTTGATAGGAATGGAGCAAGTGGGATTTGTTCAGAAGCGTTCAGCCGTCACCAATATTAGAACGGTTCTTGCAGTCCTGGATAGAGTACAGGGACAGCCAGAGAAGGGGGAAAATCCAGCCATGCTCACATTGGACGCAGAAAAAGCTTTTGATAACGTCAGGTGGGCATGGCTGGAAACTGTTCTGGATAAAATGGGCTTTCACGGAGCTTTTAGATTGTTCCTGTCCAGATTGTATGAAAGCCCAAGCGCGAGGGTGTACACCCAGGGATTCCTGTCACAGCCTTTTAGACTATTGAAGGGAACGCGGCAGGGTTGTCCCCTGTCGCCACTCCTGTTCAATTTAGCACTGGAACCCCTGGCTAGACATCTATGCTCCTCTGACCTCTTCAAGGGAATATCAATAGGTTCCAAGCAGGTAAAAGCGGCACTGTTTGCAGATGACGTTATATTATTCCTGGCTAAGCCGGAGACCCAATTAGGGAACATATTTTCTGCCTTAGAAGAATTTGGCGCGTACTCTGGATATAAAATTAACATATCTAAGTGTGAGTACTTATCGCTAACCCCAATGGGGAATACATTGAAACGGGTAGTCTCAAAGTTAGGGATCACCATAGCTAAATCCCATATCACATACCTTGGTATTAAAATAGGAAGAGACCCACATTCTTTATACCAATTGAACTATCCCCCACTATTAACTAAAATAAAGACGGACATGGAGAGGTGGCATGACCTGCCTCTTTAATTGGTGGGAAGATGTCATTTAGTCAAAATGATGGGCGTTGCTAAACTTCTATATCCCCTACAGACAATTCCACTTCTCCTTAGACATGTAGACGTTAAACAACTGGAAAGTAGATTCATACACTTCATCTGGCAGGGGAAGAAACCAAGAATCTCACTAGATAAATTAAAATTGAGAAGAGAACAGGGAGGACTTAATTTTCCCGATGTCATTTTGTCTAATGTCCACAATATTCACCACAAAAATTATACATTGATTTTATGTGTATTGTAAGCCTTCTTTCGTTCTAATCCAATGCATATTGATGTATGTCACTTATTTTTGAAAAATAAAAAATTATATTTAAAAATAAAAATAAAAATGTGGTGTTAAAAAAGCAGGATGCGCTCATACCCATATGCAGTTGTGCATTTCTATAGGGGAGCACATCCTGCACTTGTAGTCCGTTGCTAATGGCAATCACCAGCAAAAAATGCATACAATGGATGATGCCAGCAACGGACTACAAGTACCACAATGGACATCCTACATAAGATGAAATTTATGTGGATGTGGCAAGTATTCAGAACAAACACAGAACCAGAGATAGGTGCACACTGCCGTCACACTAAACCCTCACACTGATGTTAAAATTGAGAGGTTAGTTCGACATATCCTACTAGGAGGACATGTCTTAAGCTCAGGCACCAGCGTCAAGGTCTCTCAAGTAGCCCGAGGCCCTAACACTCACCTACCTGCAGTGTGCACCTATCTCTGTTTCTGTGTTTGTTCTGAACCCCCGGTCCCCACACATTTAACAGCGACATAATGTAGCCCAACTTCGGTTCAGGATAATAGATGGTGTACCTCCACTACAAAGAGGGGGGGATCGCAAGAAGCTTTTGAAAAAACTTGAGCTAAAATGGATTTATGAATTAGACACATTGGAACCAAAAGGGCTGAACCGCGATTTCAAAATTGGGACCCTCTTTTGATTTGCCACCCTTGATGTTTGCTTTATGTATATACTCATTTTGTTTTTAATCCCTTTATTGTTACTTCTCTTTCAGGTTCCTCCGTGGTCCGGGAAGACGGGGTGGATGGGTGCAATCTCCTCCTATACTGATGGATCGTTGTTACTATGCACTCTACTGATGGCGGTAATGTCTTTATGATAGTATTAATGGGAGATTTAGACCTTGGATCATTGAGACTGACTTGTCAATATGTCCTGTGATACTGATGGGGGGTAACCAAAATAATATGAATGGCTAATGAATGGTATCGGAAGAATACAGGCGCCTGCAAGCGTTTTCAGGTTGCCAACGGTGATGTGACTATTGCCATGGCGACAGATTTACAGCTGCAGATATGCCGATTGAATATCCGAATTGTGAGCACTTGGTATATGGTGACCGAGCAAGGGTTATATAACACCAGGCTCGACCCCTAAGTTGTGCATGGGAAGAAGTATGATTTGGTTTTCCCACCCTGCAGGGCGAGAGATATATATAGAGAGATATATATATATATATATATATCCACATAAGCTTTTTTACCATCTACTTGACAGTAAGTCCTGACTGATCCATGGTCTCTTTATCTCCATTCATGAATAGTGCTTTATGGACTGACATCAGTTGTTGATTAACCGTACATAAGATCACTGCGCTCTTCTGTGGAAATGGCATTCACCCACCGCTGTACCGGACCGTGGATGAACTTGATTACGATAAGGCTCAGAGATCAGGGGAGAATTTTAATTGCAAGAATCTAAATCGCTTCATAACTGCGGAAGAATCCGGAATTCTATGTTTACCTTGTGTAGTCATGTGACGGTCACATGATCGGACTGGTTTGACGTCATCTCTGACGCGCGTAGACATGTGACCCACAATAAAGGAAAATGAACTTTTGACCCGGAAGGAGCAGACAACGCTATTGCAGATGCCTGATGCAAATATCGCAGTGTTGCAAATTTTGTTTATCGAGATGATTGCAACTTGGTTAGACTTAACCCTGACTCTCTTATGTTTCACACATGTATATTTTCTGCACAATGTTTAATCTTTTATTCGATGATGTCACAAGAAGAGGAAGGGTGTGACCCTTCCACTGACCAATGATGTCTGGGGATGGGGTATATATATCTGTCACTTACTCAATTGTATATGCTTGATAAAGACTTGATTAAAGTCGAAACGTCGCACTTTAAGGTGGAATAAAAATCATCTTCTACAGACGAAGGAGTGCCGCGATCTTTTTCCTTTAGTACCCTATACACACATAGAGATGACCTCTATACACACATCACACACATAGAGATGACCTCTATACACACATCACACACATAGAGATTACCTCTATACACACATCACACACATAGAGATGACCTCTATACACACATCACACACATAGAGATGACCCCTATACACACATCACACACATAGAGATGACCCCTATACACAGATCACACACACAGAGATGACCCTTATACACAGATCACACACAGAGATGACCCCTATACACAGATCACATACAAAAATGACCCCCTAAACACACATCACATAGATGACACTTACCTTCTTTACACCCAGTTCGGTCCTCTTCCTGTGCCCTGCTTGGCTAAAGGACCTTAATCAGGTGACTGTGACATCACCAAAGGTCCTGCAGGTTTTTGCTGTAAATGCTGTGTACAGCGTGTAGCCCCGCCCACTCTTCAGTCCTCAGCTGATTGATGGATTGCTTGTGCAGGAGAAGGAACTGCACAGCATGGGGGAGATCAAAGAGGAGGGGTGAGTACAGCGCAGGCAGTGCTTCTCTCCCCCTCCTCCTGCAGGCTAGTGAGCGCTTCCAATATGGAAGCGTTCACTAGTATTTGTTTTATAAGATGCACTGCATCTTATAAAACGAAAATAGGTAATTAGCAGAGCACTTCTGGCAAGGGGTGGCCCTCTGGGCCCCCCTGGCTTAGGGGCCAGGTCGCAACTGCGACCCTTATAGCTACGCCAGTGGATGAAGCGATTATTAATAGCCGGTGAGACATAGACAGGCGACTGCAAGGCCTCTTCAACATCTTCATCCGTGAGGTCTGAGATTAGAGTGCGCCATCTCTGCGTCACCGGCAGCTGAGTAGATTTGATGCGAGTGTTTTTTAAGTGAGTGTAAATGAAGGATATAAGTCCCCCGGGACCTTGAGACCCCAATTACAGGAAATTTAGATATTGTTGGCTTGCCTGGGAATTGAGTGTTAAGGGCGTGCCTAAACTGCAGATACCTATAGAAAACTGCGTGTGGTAATTGCAGTCTAGTCTGAAGGCTAGCGAACGACTCCACCACACCATCCTTGTAGATATCACCAACATGCATAATATCGTGGCTCCTCCAGAATCCGGAGTCATAAAAATCTAAAAGGTCTGAAAAAATGGGATTATCCCATAGCGGAAACTCTGAATTGGTATCTTGAAAAGCACAAAGCTTTATGGAGGCTGTCCAAACTTGCACTGCTACTCTGTGTAGGGGTAATAGTTGATGTGGGAACATTTTAGGTTTCTCTAACACCGACCACAAGTACGTAAGGTTTAAGAAAGAGGCCAAGTGTGCTTCAGAGTTAGGCATTTGATTTCTAGGAAGACGCCAATGTTTTAGATATCTCAATTGCCCTGCCAGGTAGTAAAGATGGACATCCGGCAACGCCATGCCCCCACCGGTTCTAGGATGGAATAGCGTGGTAATAGATAGCTTGGGTCTACCAGAGCCCCATATAAATGGAGAGAATAGGGCATGTAATTGTCGAAAGAAGCTAATGGGCACGAGGTACGGAGCGTGCTCCAATATATATAGACACTTTGGCATCACTATCATTTTAATCAAGTTTATACGGCCTGCCACTGTGAGTGGGAGGGTATTCCACGTTTAAATTTATCTTTACAGTAGGACAGTATAGGCTGGATATTCATGGAGTGAAACGTGCCAGAATCCTTAGTAATAAAGATGCTCAAATATTTAAAGTGCTGAACAACAGGTAGTTCTAAAATAGATGTTCTAACCTGTCCCCATACAATGGAAGGAAGGATGACTTCCAGCAGTTAATGCGTAAACCGGAGTAATTGCCGAAGTCGTTAATTATCTCCATTACCCGAGGCAGAGTGTGTTGAACCTCAGACATGAAAAGGACCATATCGTCTGCATATAGGCCCAGTCTGTCCTCCCTGTCCCCCACCACAATGCCTCGATATATATTATCCTGACGCATACAGGCAGCCAAAGGCTCAATAGCCAGTGCAAATAATAAAGGCGACAACAGACAGCCTTGACGTGTACCCCTGCCAAGTGGGAAGCAGGGAGAGGTTGTACCATTTACAGTGACATTGGACCTCCGATGCCTGTACAGTATGGAAATCCATTTGACAAATGAGGGGCCAAGAGTTTTAAGGAGATATGGCCATTCAACTGAGTCGAAGGCTTTAGCTGCGTCGAGAGATGCAAAAGCCCACTTCGGTTGCTGTAGTAAGCCTATGTGTGTTAGCACTTGGACTCTCCTAATGTTCTCCGATGTCGCTTTCCCAGGCATAAAGCCTTATTAATCAGGATGGATAATACTTAGTATACACTTATTAAGCCTAATCGCCAGGATTTTAGCTAAGATCTTGTAATCAAGATTGAGCAATGAGATTGGCCTGTACGATCCACAGTCCAACGGGTTCTTATCAGGCTTGAGAATAACAACTATGGTCGCATCGTATAATGATGGAGGTAGGGCACCTTTTATAAAGGCCGCTGAGTACATTTGGTTAAAAGGTTCAACTAGGAGGTCAGAGTATCTTGTATATACCTCCAGAGGAATGCCGTTTGGACCCGGGGACTTCCCGTTGGCAAGGGATGTTATCGCCAGGCGGATCTCCTCAACAGTAATCTGGGCATCTAAAAGCTCCCTGTCCAGCAATGATAGTTGGGGTACCGTCAAATTGGCAAAAAAGGAGTCAATATCCTCTAAAGGGACTTGCAATTTGGATTGGTACAGTTCCTGATAGAAATAATGAAAGCGGTGGGCTATCGCCAGTGGCGGATTAACATAGGGGCGTTCGGGTCGGCAGCCCCGGGCCCGGCATCACTGGGGGGCCCAATGCCGACCCGAGCGCCCACATACTGCGGCGGGGCACGGGAGCGTATAGTTCCCTGCCCCGCCGCCTATCACCGCCATAGACTTCAGGCCTAGTAGGCCTGAGGCCTATGTGGTGGTATAAGCCCGGCGTGCGCGATGACATTATCGCGCGGCGCGCGTGATGACATCATCGTGCGCCTGTATAGTGGCGCACGCACGCTCTGATGTACGCGCGCCTGCCACACCATTCAGCATACAGGTAAGTATTAGCTTTTTATTTTTTTGTGTGTGTGTGCTAACTTGGGGGGGAGATATTAAGGGACAGTGGGGCATGTTTCCATGGGGGCACATTAGTTAATGGATGACAGTTGTGGGGGCAAAATAATGGATGGCAGTTGTGGGGGCAAAATAATGGATGGCAGTTGTGGGGGCAAAATAATGGATGGCAGTTGTGGGGGCAAATTAATGAATGGCAGTTGTGGGGAAAATTAATGGATGGCAGTGTGGGGGCAAATTAATGAATGGTAGTTGTGGGGGCAAACTAATTAATGGATGGCAGTGTGGGGAAAATTAATTAATGGATGGCAGTTGTGGGGGCAAAATAATGGATGGCAGTTGTGGGGGCAAATTAATGAATGGCAGTTGTGGGGGAAAATTAATGGATGGCAGTTGTGGGGGCAAATTAATTAATGGATGGCAGTGTGGGGGAAAATTAATTAATGGATGGCAGTTGTGGGGGCAAAATAATGGATGGCAGTTGTGGGGGCAAATTAATGAATGGCAGTTGTGGGGGAAAATTAATGGATGGCAGTTGTGGGGAAAATTAATGGATGGCAGTTGTGGGGGCAAACTAATTAATGGATGGCAGTGTGGGGAAAATTAATTAATGGATGGCAGTTGTGGGGGCAAATTAATAGATGGCAGTTGTGGGGAAAATTAATGGATGGCAGTGTGGGGGCAAATTAATGAATGGCAGTTGTGGGGGCAAACTAATTAATGGATGGCAGTGTGGGGAAAATTAATGGATGACAGTGTGGGGGCAAATTAATGGATGACCGTGTGGGGGCAAATTAATGGATGACAGTGTGGGGGCAAATTAATGGATGACAGTGTGGGGGCAAATTAATGGATGACAGTGTGGGGGCAAATTAATGGATGACAGTGTGGGGGCAAATTAATTAATAGATGACAGTGTGGGGGCAAATTAATTAATAGATGACAGTGTGGGGGCAAATTAATTAATAGATGGCAGTGTGGGGGCAAATTAATTAATGGATGACAGTGTGGGGGCAAATTAATTAATAGATGGCAGTGTGGGGAAATTACTATATGGGGTCAGTGTGGGGAAATTACTGTATGGGGGCAGTGTGGGGAAATTACTATATGGGGACAGTGTGGGGAAATTACTGTATGGGGGCAGTGTGGGGAAATTACTGTATGGGGGCAGTGTGAAGGAAAATACTATATGGGGGTAGTGTGGGGTATTGGGGGACACTATACAGGTATTGTTACCTGGAGCACAATATAGGATGTTAGTATTACTGGGGGCACTCTATGGGACATTATAACTGCTGTAGACACTATAGGGATCTTTGGGGTCATTTATCAAACTGTTGTAGTAGAACTGGCTTAGTTGTCCATAGAAACAGGTTCCACCTTTCATTTTTGACAGCTCCTCTGGAAAATGAAAGGTGGAATCTGATTGGTTGCTATGGGCAACTAAGCCAGTTCTAATTTACACCAGTTTGATAAATGACCCCAATTATGAGAAATCTAACGTGTCTGTGTAACAAATGGGTGTTACATAGGACTGCAGGAAACATCTATGACATCTGTACTCAGAGAGTTATGAGATGGTGGGGGTCTGACTCCTGGCACCCCCGCCAATCAGCTGTTAGAGGAGACCGCGATGTTCCAGTGAGCGCCGCAGCCTCTTTGCTCCTTACAAAGCACGGCGCTGTCCATGTGATAGCACTGCGCTTGGTATTGCAGCTCAGCCCCAATCACTCAGATAGGACAGAGCTGCAGATAGGCCATGTGAACGATGAATGTGATGTCATATGGCCGAGGAAGAGACTGTGACGCTTACAAAGCACCGCAGCCTCTTTATACAGAAAAAAAACCTGAAACCTAAAATGGAGTGGGGGGGGGGGCCCAAGTTGGGTAGACACCCCCTGGCCTATCATGCACTTAATCCGCCCCTGGCTATCGCATCCACTTCCACCAATACCGAACCATTAGCATCCGCAATCTTCAACACTACAGGGGAACTGTTATTTAGGTGCACCAGGTGAGCCAATAGCTTACTAGATTGATTACCTAGCTCAAAACAAGTTTAGTTTAGTGAAAAAAAGCTTCCTCTGAGCCTTTTCTTTCAGAAGTTGGAGATATCTACGACCCTGGAAGAGCCACGCATGTCTGTTAGAGTCGGTGGGATTCACCACATATGCAGCCTCCAGCCTAGCGCAATCTGCAGCCATTTCGGTTTCCTGACGGGCTGAGGTTCACTTAACATATGCGATGGAGAACTTTAAACAACCTCGAAGGTACGCCTTCAGGGTGTCCCAGATCAAATTTGGGTCCTCAGCTGGATCATGACTTGCCAGGAACACCAATAATTGGTCTGGAATGCGGTCATGGGGTGTGAGTAAAGACAACCAAAAGGGGTGAATTCTCATATTGACACATGGGCGCTGAGTTAGCACTGAGACAGTAATATGTAAAGGGGAGTGGTCTGATATCCCTCTCACTCCATACGAAACTTGCGTGACCCGGGACAAGAAGCTTGGATTACAAAAAGCATAAACAATGCGAGAGAGGGACTGGTGGCCAGAGAACTGACAAGAGTAGACACGATCCTGCGGGTGTCTATGTCTCCATAAATCTATCCAGCCCATCTCTCGCATCAGACACGCTAGTGGAGAAGGAGAGGCGGAGTGAGGACCAGCCACCATCTCTGGATTGAATTTATCCAGCATTGGGTCAAGAACCATGCTGTAATCCCCCATACAATTTATTAAAGCGGTACGATGTGCAGCGGCAAATGCCGCTGCCATATTGAGCGCTGCCATGCTCGCCGGGGGAGGAATATACACTCCCATGTGTACACAGTTAAAAAAAGGTAAAACAAAAAAATAGCGACCCTCAGGATATATCACAACACTCTCCACATCCCATCAAAGCGACTTGTGAATTAGCAGGGAGACCCCTCTGGAATGTGTAGTGTGACAGGCATGCTGCACCCGCTGTACCCAAGGTTTCTGGAGCCTGCCGGAGATGTCTGAAATGAGATGGGTCTCTTGTAGGCATATTATCTGAGGGTTATACCCAGTGGCGTAACTAGAAATGACTGGGCCCCACAGCAAATTTTTGAATGAGGCCCCCTCCCCCAGTCATTTTTTCACAACCCCTTCCTTTCATGCCGTCCCCTTTCCTGTGGCTAGTAAAGATGGCTCTCTCAGACCAGGCCCGGCAGCTGTTCCATCCGTTTTCTACACTGTCTATACTGCCACTATATATAATTTCATTGTGTAATACTGTTGAAGGGCCCTGACAAAATCTTTTAGTACTTCTCCTCCTCCTCTTGGATGGGCCCCTTCTGGGTCAGGGCCCCAAAGCAGCCGCTTCCCCTGCTTCCCCTATAGTTACGCCCCTGGTTATACCGCCTAATGTGGGAGAACACAAGCATCCTTTTCTCAGGTGATCTGAGACCCCTCACATTCCAAGAGAGAATGCTAAGCTCTGCCATGGTGTAAGCAAACCTTACTGCGCAGGGTTATGTGTCCCCATGATATCGCAAACTCACAGATTTCTACATTTCTAAACCCAGGGCTGTCTAATGTACCACATGTAATTGCCTTTTGCAAAAGAGCAATAAGTCGCACAAACAACAACCTTCCATCAGTTCCCAACATTTTGGGATTCGCAACTGAACAGGGGTAGTAAGGGAAGTATAAGTAGAATAATGGGTTCCAAGCAACAGGCTACGGAACCAACACTCGTGGCCTCAAAGAAATGGAGAGTGCAGGTAGCTTACTTCGACATCCGCACGAAATGAAACAGTGATCTAAGAGTGAGGCTCGGCCCTACAAATACAACTATACCGCCACAGTAAAAACACAATAATGAGTACCATTAAAGGGCTAGAGGAAACAGCAGGATAAGAGGTTGATCGAAAGAAGAGAAGGAGAATAGGAGTGACCGGGGAGTGAAATGAAAGGAATATAGGCAGGGGGATTCAGGACGTAGCAGGAGCAGAGTGGTGAAATACGGAGGGGGCTAGGGAGGACAAAGAATAAAAAGTCAGGAGAGGGAGCGGGCTAGGTATCACTAACAGGCATGGGCAGGAGGGCTACTTATATCCCACAATATCACGAACAGGGAGCCATACGGCATTCCGCTGGGTACATGAGGAACAGTGTAAAACATACATAATGCACAGAGGTGCTGCAATAATACTGTCGCTGACTACATGATATTGATACGAACAATGTGAAAGCTAACTTCAGGTATTGAAGACGGTGAGGCACGGGGGCCCTCAATAAGTATTATAATGCGGACATAAGCAAGATTCAGAGGTCATATGTGTGTAACATGCAGGTTGCGATGGATTCTTCTGGGTTGTCCAGCAATTAAGCGGATCTCCCGTGATGTATCAAAGACCCCAACCATTAGAGAAGACGAAGTGTCTATACTAAATAGTAGTCACACTGTAAAACACTAACTATGCGACTAACAAGAGACCTCATGCACCCTCATGATATTCGATCTCACGTGTCCATGTGCTGGCGGCGAGAAGACATCTTTTCGATGTAACAGCCAAGATGGATGTTTCACGTCGGATCAGTTCTGACGTCTTCGGTCTTGTGCCCCCTCTGTGTTAAAAAAACAAAACACAGTAACTACTCACCTTGTCCCGTTCCTGAAGCTCACGGTCCTCTCTCTCCTGCAGGCAGATCGCTCTGCAGCACGGTGTGGGCGGAGCTTATGGAGGTTCCCAGGCTGCAGGCTCCGCCCACACAGGCCGGCAGCGCGAGCCGCGCACACAGACCAGCAGCACGATCCGTGTCTGCAGGCTGAATGGTGGAGCCGGGAGAAGTCATCCTGCTCTACCATTCAGAGGGCCGCCGGCCTGAAGTAGGGGAGGAGCGCAGGTGCAGCATACGGGTGTTAATACCCGACACTGCAAAAGGTTTATTATGTGTATGTACCTTTAATTCATTTCCTTGTACAGGCCTGCTGGGGTAGTGTCTACTACAGCCACTAGAGGGAGATAGTACGCCCCACTATATATAGGTAGGCCCAAGCAGATAGTAGAGTAGTTCAGTGCAGACATGTGAGTCTGTGAAGTGTGTGCAGACCGAGTAGTGATGCACTCCTGAATGTCCTCAGCAGGTAGCAAGGGAAAGTGTTGCTCTCTCTGCAACTTCTGCGCCCTCTGCACTTTGACTTTAGGAGAAGTCAGTGCTAGGCACGATCACGATTACACTGCCTGGTCCTGTCAATCAAAGTGCAGAAGCTGCAGAGACAGCTGAGCCTCTAGGTGTAACGGCAACGCCCCCGTTGCTCCTAGAGGCTCAGTTGCATATATTAAAACGTCATTTTTCTCAGCAATGCGGGCACAGATGAACATAGGACCAACACAGATGCCTTCAGCTGCCAAGTGCACATGTAACAGGTCAGCCAGTGTCATAGGGACAAATCTGCTGACTGATGGGCTTTAAAAGGAAACAACTGTCATAATATAAAAAAAACAGGTCATACACAATGATAAGTGACCTAACCCCAGACCGACCTCCGTGAAAAGAAATTACAAAAAATGTAATCCACAAAAATTCAGTGCACCAATGAATAATATGCAGTCTAATGACAAAACAATAAAGCCACAATAAATATATTATCAAAGTGCATAGTGACAGCAGAGGGGTCAGGTATCGTCACGCACTATGGCTTCCTCAGAAATACCTTGAGACACTGGTCCCAACATTAAATAGACACTTTTCAGCTGTATAGAATAAAACACCTAATTATGTATTACCTTACATGAAGAATGTTTCCCAGACAGCGGCAGCGAGCAAGGTTGGCGTGCTGAAAGGACAAATGCGCCTTCGAAAACCAATCTACTTACCTATCTACTGGAGGATGCCACAGCAGTATGGGCAGATCCGCTGATGACATATATGAATACAAAGTATACTGCGCCTGCGCATAGAATACAACAATAAGAAGCAAAGAACATGCCCCCTATCAATTGGGGGCAGTAAACCAATATACACAATGCTGCACTCATAGGATATACAGTCACGAGGGCAGTACAAGCCCATTACAAAAAAAAAATTGCAAGATGAAGATAAGAATACATTCGTAAAATAAAACCCCACACACAACTATAACAAAGTAGCACAATCATGGGGTAATGTTATACAAAAATAATTAATACCCAATATTAAAGGGGTTGTCCCAAAGAAAATATTGTACATTTTTTAAAACCAGCCCCTGGATCTAAATACTTTTGTAATTGTATGTAATAAAAAAAATCTCATATAGCCACTGAGTTATTCAATAAAACATATCTGTATAGCGCCACCTGCTGTTTGTTCTTTTCCTTATTTCTTTGTCCTGCTCACTGAGAAGGCCGCACATGCTCAGTTTCATCTTTCATCTGCCTCCTGAGCTGTAATAGGCAGAGCATGGACACGCCCCCTGAGTTAAGGCAGAAAAGACACGCCCCTTGAGCTTTCAGCTTGATATAAATTTAGCAGAGCAATGAATGTGGAGATCTCTGGGTCCATGTGAGGTACAGGGCTGGTTCTAGCTTTGTTAGAAAGAGATTGTCATGTACTATATGAAGTTATCGGATAACCCCTTTAATAAATAATTCAAATATAGGCGCTCTATTGAAATTAATATAAATACACAACCCCAAATCACCATGACACTCTGGGCCCCATACCAAAATAATATACACTTAATGAAAATATCAAAAATCAAAATAAATCCAGCAAGAAAAGTCCGACAGTAGACAAGTCCACCGTAAAAGTAGCAGTCAAATATATGACATCAGAGAGGAGGACTCTTGTGCCATGAATCCAGGACTTCTGTTCTCTTTACTTTTCTATTGTTCCTCCAAATAAAAAAGTATTCCAGACTAAATATTTATAAGACATTGGAGTCCAAACCAAGATGCTAATCTGAACCCAAAGTCCTCATTAGAAAAAAAAAAAGCAAGCAAAGCCTATGAAATGAAGAATAAGGTAATTTATATATATATATATATATATATATATATATGATATATAAAGCTGAGTGTGTGTATGTGTGTATGTGTGTCTATGTACGCTAAAGGAATCCGCACCGTCGCATTTGCAAAATTTTGCACAGCCGCCTCCTGTGACTGGAAATTTGAGTGGAAATTTTCACTCCATGCTTTCCAATTATTTGCCGAAAAATACGCTTAGTAACCTAACTGCCAAACTCCAGGAGCCATTGTCTGTTGGCTGTTGTGGCAGTGAGTCTGGATATTCATCAGGCTGCATATAGCAACCAATCACAGCTCAGCTTCTATTTTGCTACAGGTCATTAATATAAGCTCTGACTGGTTGCTATAGGCAACGAAGGACATTAGTGAGTTAATATGATTTCGATTGCGACGCTTAGCCATTGTTGTTGTAGCGGCTGATGTAACTCACATGACCTTAAGAGTATACTAATTCTGTGGGGTTTTCTATACTGTCAATTAAAGACAATAAAGCCCTGTAAAAAAAGGAATTAGATTTGACGATTGTTGTTAGATGCTAAGAGAAAAACCGTGTAAGGGGTCGGGTTATTATGAAAGTCACTGTTAACGAGACGGGGTACTGTGGAGGTTACAAATAAAGGGCGGGCCGCTGTGGAGGTCACTGTTAAAGGGGCGGGCGCTGTAGAGGTTACTGTTAAGGAGGTGGGGAGACTGTGGAGGTCACTGTTAAAGGGGCAGCTGCTGTGAAGGTCACTGTTAAGGCAGCAGGGTACTGTGAGGTCACTGTTAAAGGAGTGGGGTACTGTGGCAGTCGCTATTAAAGGGGCAGGCGCTGTGGAGGTCTCTGCTAAGGGGCAGGGAATGGTGGAGGTCACAGTTAAGGGGACGGTCTGCTAAGGAGGTCAGTGCTTAGGGGAGGGATGCTGTAGAGGTCACTATTAAAGAGGTGGGCCACTGTGGAGGTCACTGTCAAGGGGTGGGGTGCTGTGGAACTCACTGTTAAAGGGGTGGCTGCTGTACAGGTAAAAGTTAAGAAGGTGGGCTGCTGTGGAAGTCCCATTTTAAGGAGGTAGGGTTATGGGGTGGGGGGCTGTGGAGTTCACTGTTAAGGGGGCGGGGTGCTGTCGATATCTCCTCATGGGAGATACTGTCGATATCTTTTAATGACACACACAAGTATTAAATGAAATAGATAAAATATACCCGTGCAAAGCCAGGTCAAAAACACAGAACAGGAGGAAATTTTTACATTATACCTTATCTCTGAATAGGCTTCACTACAGGTTTTGGTTCACAATAGTGTGAATTAGGCTTTAGAAGAGCAGACTAGTTGCTTTAAAAAGTAGGGGGTGCTTGAAATCATTGTCTTCTACTGTTAACAATTGTTACCTTCAAGGAAACGTGCAGTCATCATTGCTTTACATCAAAAGGGCTTCACAGGCAAGGACATTGCTGCTTGTACGATAGCCCCTAAATCAAACATTTATCAAGGACTTCAAGGATTGAGGCTTAATAGTTGCGAAAAAAGGCTTCAGACACTTTCAGAACACCCAAGAATATCCAGCAAGTGCTAGGATAGGACTTTCTCCTAAAGAGGATTCAGGTATAGGATCAGGTCACCACCAGTGCAGACCTTGAGTGCATCTGCACACACAGTGAGGCGAAGGCTTTTGGAGGATGGCCTGTTGTCATGAAGGGTAGTAAAGAAGCTACTTTTCTCCAAGTAAAACGTCAAGGACAGACTGACATGCTGCAGGTAGTACAGTGATTAGACTGCAGAGGACTGGGGTAAAGTTATTTTCTTTGATGAAGCCCCTTCATACTGTTTGGAACATCTGGAAAATGATTGTCCGGAGAAGAAAAGTTGAGCGCTGCGGTGAGTCCTGTGTCATGCCAACAGTAAAGCATCTTGAGATCATCCATGTGTGGGGTTACTTCTCATCCAGAGGAATGGGCTCACTCACAATTTTGCCTAAGAACGCTAAATAAAGAATGCTATCAAAGCATCCTCCAAGAGCAACTTCTTCCAACCATCCAGGAGCAATTTTGTAATGAACAGTGCTTTTTCCAGCATGATGGAGCACGGCAAAAGTCATAATTAAGTGGCTCAGTGAACAAAACATTAAATGGACTGGAAGAGCAGCTTCTGTTTGGGATCCCGTGACGGTCCGGTTCTAGTACGGAGGCCTCGTGGTGAGCACTTTAATCCTGCCTTTGATGTGGAGCGACACACTGCCCCAACTGCTGGTGTGATGATCTGGGGGCCAGCGCATGCGACAGTCGGTCACCCCTAGTAATAATATGAGGGACACTAATAGCTCAGCGATATGTACAGGACATCCTGCAGCCACATGTGTTTATCTCATGGCAGGGCTTCCAACTGGCATTGTTCAGCAGGGTAATGATCGCCCACACACAGCAAGGGTTTCCCAGGATTATTTCCACCAGATTGGGTTCCTTGGCTGCCTGGTCACCAGATTTATCACTAGTAATGAGCGGCATAGGCAATATTCATTTTTGTGATATTTCATGAATTTTTCACATAATATTTGCAAATTCTGGAATTCGCAATCTCCAGTCATTATTTTTCGCTATTGCGCAAATTTTGTGTAATATGTGCAACTTCACATTTTATCAGGTCTGAGTAGATATCACTGATTGGTGCAAGTATTGCTGTGACATCACAGCACTGTGTCTAAGGCTACATGCACACGACAGTTGTTTTTCTCGGCTTCCGTTTCATTTTTTTTTGCGGATAGGACAGGAACCCATTCATTTCAATGGGTCAGCAAAAAACTGCTGACAGTTCATCCGTTTGTGTTCCGCGTCCGTTGTCCGTGTTTCTCTTCAGCAAAAAAAGTTGTGCATGTCCTATTTTTTTCTCATTTGTGGACGAGGATAGGCATTTATTACAAGGGATCTGTGAAAACAAAGGAATCCTCCAAAAAAAAATGATGGACGATCAGTTTTTTTTGCGGATCCCGATTTGCCGACAGCAAAAAACAACTGTCGTGTACATGTAACCTTACAGAGACACTAATCCCTATCACAGCACAGTAATTCCTATCACACTACCTAACACCCTGGACTGGAACCTATCAGCTACACTATATCACTATCTAACCTACACTGACTATCTCCCACTAACTATCTGTATTATATATATGAGCTAACTACCTAATGTAATTAAAAAATGATCCAGATGAGTCTGCAAAGCACAGAGCACAGCAATGACACTGCTGTCTTTCTCAGAACTGCAAAAAACAGCAGAAAATGGCTGCTGGGGAGGTTCTTATATAGCAGGGGTGCACAACCTGCGGCCCGGGGGCCACATGCGGCCCTTGATACCATTCTTAGTGGCCCCCAAACATCTGGTAAAAGACATGTAGGTCTGTCTTATGGATTCTTACGTGTATCTTTCATGTATTCTCCTATTAGATGGGAGTCCAAGAACTGTAACTAGACATTTATAGTATATACTTTATGTTCAATATGCCAAAAATACAGTATTTCAGTTGGTAATACCCCTTTAAGTTTTATTTTCGGCCCTTGGAATTAGTTCAGGCTGACAATGTGGCCCCTAACCAGAAAAGGTTGTGCACCCCTGTTATAAAGTAAGGGGTAGGCAATTTTCCTATTGGTTGCTAGGGATGTGGCTAAGCTCTGACAAAGACATTGCAGCCTTCTCATTGGCCCACAAGCAAGAAGAGAGGTTACTGGTGATGAGAAAAAAAAAATAGAATATTTGCGATTACGAATATATAGCACTATATTCAAGATTTTCGCGAATGTTCTAAGTACCGATACCTGCGATTAGAATATTCGCGATCAACACTATTTAGCACCAATCGAGCATTTATAGGACCAGCTGGGACATCAGCTTCATTAACTTATACGTGTGCAGGATCTCCAGGCCAAGCAGTAACATCTGTGGGCAAATACTGAACCTGTATGCCTCCATGCCCAACCATATCTCATCTTGTAACGATGCTTGAGGAGCCCAACAGGGAGCCTCCCTTCAATTGTACAGTTTTGCTCAATAAATTTATTTCGCTCTAATATTCTAATCACTTGCATATCTCACCATTATATCTGCAGCGGCCTATTGCCAGCGCCTGGGGATCCCTTGCCCCTTAAGAGGTATTTATGATTATATGTTCCTCTGTTAAAGCAAATAGTCATGATGCCAGTTGCAGTTAAGCAACAAGGACTTGGAGTCCCCTTTGGTATTGGTGGAATGCCAGAGCGGTGTAGAGTGGTCTATAGTGTCTCTGTAATATCAGCAGGTATTGGCTTATTTTGACAGGCAAACACTTCTGCAACAATCTCAGCTCTGCTATGTGGTAGCTCTCTGAGCTCTCTATACTGGCTGGGTAAATAGGAACCTCTTCCTCTTCTACTGGAATTTAGCTGTCTGTAATCTGTCTCTTACTTTATCTTTATTCCTAGGAACTCCTTCCTGGCATCAAGCTCTCTTAGTTTGGGAGCTAATGCAAGCCCAGGAGGGGACATGCAACCATGTAGACTTCACAGGCAGGGCCTGTGGGCCTAGCAGAGCAAGTTGTGCTCTGCTAGCCAACACACAACCTTTCCCCAGGAGGGGGTAGGCTAGACTGACTCGACTAACTAAACTCCTCCCTCTCTAGAGAGGGCTGGAAAGGAACTAGAAGGTTCCTGGACAAACTATCTCTGCTCAGATTTGCTGCCACCTGCTGGGGAACCCGGCACATTACATGTAAACAGCAGTTTATGAGGAAATGCATACGCACATTGCAGGGTATGCTAATAAATACACTGAACAAAAATATAAACGTAACACTTTCGGTTTTGCTCCCATTTTGCATGAGCTGAACTCAAAGATCTGAAACATTTTCTACATACACAAAAGACCCATTACTCTCAAATATTGTTCACAATTCTGTCTAAATCTGTGTTAGTGAGCACTTCTCCTTTGCCGAGATAATCCCTCCCACCTCACAGATATGGCATATCAACGTGCTGCTTAGACAGCATAAATATTGCACAGGTGTGCCTTGGACTGCCCACAATAAAAGGCCACATCGTCATAAGAAGCTTTGGCTTGAGTTTGCAAAAAATTATTAACAGTGGACAGTAGAAGACTGGAAATGGGTGATTTGGAGCAATGAGACTAAAGTCAATAGACTGGGCTCTGATGGGTTTAAACTGGCCTGGAAGAAACAAGGGAAAAGGGGGTAACGGATCAAGAAATTGAAGGAACTGAAGTTCGGTGGAGGAAACCTTATTATATGGGGTTGTTTCATAGCCAAAGGCATTGAATACTTGACCAGGACCAATGTTGGTCGCAATGCTTAGCTATATGTGAATATCCTACAAGACGAGTTACTTCGTACACTCAACTAATATAGAAAGGATAACGTAGTGTTCCAGCAGGACAATGACCTGAAGCATACATCGAATGGTTCAATGACAATGAAGTAGAGGTGCTGGATTGGCACCTACAGTCCCCAGACCTCAACCCAATCAAGCACTTGTGGGTAGAAGTGAAGAAAAAGCTGTATCGTACCCTAGTGAGTCGACCAGTATGCACCGACATAGGGGATGCGTAGAGGAGACCTGGGAACAGATTTCGGTTGAGACCTGGGATCTAAATCTGATCAAGAGCATGCCTAGAAGGATTCAGGCAGTGTTGAAAGCCAAAGGTGGATTTACAAAACACTAACAAAATAATGAAAATTAAAATTTAGAATTTCAGGAGCATAACAGTAACAATGCAGTTACCTTACAAGAATCTGCATAACTAATCATATGCTAAATAGTTGCAAGTCCAATTTCTGTATGAGATAGCCAAGAGGATTGTCTAACTCTATACAATGATGGTAGACTCATGTTCGAAGCTGTAGTGGTTGCTGAGATATGGAGCCTGAAATTCAAAAGTTAAAAACATTGTTACCCTTTTCCTTGTCAGAGTATATATATATATATATAAGAAAAATGTAATGTAATAGTCCAGAATACGGGTGAATAAAGGAGTTTTCACTTTTTACCGAAGTGCTGTTCATTTTCTGGACTATATATATATATATATATATATATATATATATACATACAAACACAGAAATTCAACCGCACTCTGCAACCAGCACTCTGCCCTGTCTCTATGCTAGAAGCTATCAGAGGTCGTTAGTGTACATTTTGATCAAAAAGTAATAAGCCACTCTCCGCACCAAGGCCGCCTCTATGAGGAGGTAAGTTCTAGACTTGACAGCTGCGAATCAATGGATGTCGTATATCTGGACTTCTCCAAAGCATTTGACGCTGTACCACATAAAAGGTTAGTATATAAAATGAGAACACTTGGACTAGGAGAAAATATCTGTATGTGGGTAAGTAACTGGCTCAGTAATAGAAAACAGAGGGTGGTTATTAACGGTACACACTCAGATTGGGTCACGGTCACTAGTGGGGTACCTCAGGGGTCAGTATTGGGCCCTATTCTCTTCAATATATTTATTAATGATCTTGTAGAAGGCTTGCACAGTAAAATATCAATTTTTGCAGATGACACTAAACTGTGTAAAGTAATTAACACTAAAGAGGACAGTTTTCTGCTACAGAGGGATCTGGATAGATTGGGGGCTTGGGCAGAGAAATGGCAGATGAGGTTTAACACTGACAAATGTAAAGTTATGCACATGGGAAGGAATAATGCAAGTCACCCGTACATACTAAATGGTAAAACACTCAGTAACACTGACATGGAAAAGGATCTAGGAATTTTAATAAATAACAAACTAAGCTGTAAAAACCAGTGTCAGGCAGCTGCTGCTAAGGCCAATAAGATAATGGGTTGCATCAAAAGGGGCATAGATGCCCGTGATGAGAACATAGTCCTACCACTTTACAAATCACTAGTCAGACCACACATGGAGTACTGTGTACAGTTCTGGGCTCCCGTGAACAAGGCAGACATAGCAGAGCTAGAGAGGGTTCAGAGGAGGGCAACTAAAGTAATAACTGGAATGGGGCAACTACAGTACCCCGAAAGGGTATCAAAATTAGGGTTATTCACTCTAGAAAAAAGACGACTGAGGGGAGATCTAATAACTATGTATAAATATATCAGGGGTCAGTACAAAGATCTCTCCCATCATCTATTCATCCCCAGGACTGTGACTGTGACAAGGGGACATCCTCTGCGTCTGGAGGAAAGAAGGTTTGTACACAAACATAGAAGAGGATTCTTCACGGTAAGAGCAGTAAGACTATGGAACTCTCTGCCTGAGGAGGTGGTGATGGTGAGTACAATAAAGGAATTCAAGAGGGGCCTGGATGTATTTCTGGAGCGTAATAATATTTTAGGCTATAGCTACTGGAGATGGGTCGTTGATCCAGGGAGTTATTCTGACTGCCTGATTGGAGTCGGGAAGGAATTTTTTCCCCTTAAGTGGGGAAAATTGGCTGTACCTCACAGGGTTTTTTTGCCTTCCTCTGGATCAACTTGCAGGAAACAGGTCGAACTGGATGGACAAATGTCTTTTTTCGGCCTTATATACTATGTTACTATGTTACTATGTAGGGCTACAGATAGGTTCTAGAAAATGGAGCCCTGGGCAGCGAGCAAGGAAATAGCCTACACTCGCCATTTTAAGGCACCATTTTTCATCAAATAAAAAGAATACTGTAATACTGCCATATAGAGTGAAGCAGTGGCATAACTACAAATGACTGAGCCCCACAGCAAATATTTACTGGCTGCACAACCTCTTTAACGTGTTAATTTATGCTGTGGATTTCCTCTACGGCTTTTACACCTGAAATCCATTGTAAATCCGCATTTTCTATTCTGCGGACATCCTTAGTAGAAAGGAAGCGTAATAGGTGAAAAAGCAGTAATTTAGAGAAGTATCATGGCATATCCTTGGTTTATGAGGGTCAGTAGGGCCACAGTGAACAGCTAATGAGGGGAAGAATAATTACTATACATGATGAATGATAGGACAGGCAGGCTGACATCTCTGTAACCTCGCTCACCAAGGGTATGACAGCCTTTAAGTTGAAGAAGATGCCACAGCAATTCATTACTAAGTCAGTTAAATGGAAGTTAAATGAGGAGAGGAAAGGGCCATTTGTTAGCATACATTATGATAAATCTGTTCAAGGTCCGACCTGTTCTGACAAGACAGCCACCTGCGTCCTGAAGGAAGAGTGTCACAGCGGCTGGAGATTTGTGAGGTGCATGCAAATGTATGGATAGTTACATGGATACCAATACAATACACAGAGTCATAATCAGTGATTTCTGGGGAATGCAAATACTGTCAATAACCCCCCAAAAAATCACAGTAAATAGGGGCTCTGTCCTAAGAAATGTCAGGATAGACTTCACGCGTCGACTTTTTGGTCGCCTGTGCAGGTGAGAATCGGCTGATGATCGGCTTTAGCACTGCCCTAGTCTGCAAAACGGCCCATCAGAGCCGGTGACGTCACTGAACACACTGCTAGGCGGAAGCCTCCGCCCGGCAGTGTGTTATTGTAAATAAAAGAGCCCTTGTCCTGCGCGATCCAGCGCTGGGCAAGGGGGAGCATTGGAGCATAAAATGCTCCGATGCTAACATCAGGGGAGCTGCCTGGGTAAAATTATGGGTATGTCCGGGTTCAGCTCTGAAGCCGGACAACCCCTTTAAGGGAAAGCCACCCTTAATTCACCACCATGAGAGTTCTGAATATTGCCTGGCTTGGCTACTTCCAGCAGTCCCATAGGGGTAAATGGAAATGTCCCACAGCAGTGCACACATAGGGCTCAAAGGGGGCTTGATGGCCCCTTTAATGGCCTTTTTTTCCCCAGGGTTGGCGGCGCTAGTCGAAAACAAGTGGCTGCCTTTTTTTTCCACTTGCGCAACTGCCGGGCGGCGGACACCCGCCCAGTCTGCGTGTGCCGGGCCTGTGCGGCGCATCCACGCAGCACTGTTTAGCGCTGCAGTCAAGTGCCTCAGTAGTAGTAACGTGGGGGTGGCGCACGGGAGTCTGGAGCTGAGCTGACTTCAAGTTCAGAGAATGTGACTGCGTCCAACTACTAGTGGTGCTCATCACCGGTGAGTGAGCTTGTGTGGTGCTCGAGTGTGCCATCATGGAGGGGGTAGCCTGGTCGGGGGAGAAATGTACCGTGGATGTGCTGCAGTGCTGCCAGTGCCAGGCCCAGAAATGTGTGGGGGAAACTACTGTGTGTGGGGCAAATTACTATGTGGGGGCAGTGTGGGGACAAATTATAACATGTGCAAAAGTCCAGCTCACCCGTCCAGTAGTTTACGCGTTTCGGACAGTCTTGTCCTTAGTCGTAAACTACCAGTCATTGTGTGAACACGATTGTATACTGAACCCCGAATAAAGGAAGCTTTTACTGCATAATCAGGTGCCGGAACCATTCCTTTCTTTTCTTGATTGGGGACAAATTACTATGTGGGGGCAGTGTGGGGACAAATTACTATGTGGGGGCAAATTACTTTGTGGGGGCAATTACTGTGTGGGGGCAATTACTGTGAAGGGACAGTGTGGGGATAAATTACTGTGTTGGGGCAAATTACTATACGGGGGCAATGTGGGGGAAATTACTGTGTGGGGCAAATTACTATAGGGTGATTACTATGTGGGGCAGTGTGGGGGAAATTACTATACGGGGGTGTTGCTATTGGGGAGGCACTGTAGAGGCAATTCTATTATTTTTGGGGACACTATACAGGGAATATTACCAGGAGCACAATATAGGGTGGTATTATTATTGGCAGCACTCTAGGGGACATTATAACTGCTGTGGACACTATAGGGACATTTGGGGTAATTTATCAAACTGGTGTAACATAGAACTGGCTTAGTCGCCCATAGCAGCCAATCAGATTCCACCTTTCATATTTGACAGCTCTTTTGGAAATCCAGCTCTACTTTACACCATTATGTCTATTAGGGTCACTGTTTTTCAGCAGTATAGTACCTGGGACATTGGGGAGCACCACGGGCACAGTATTGGGGTGGCAAATGTCAACAGGATGACATTGTTGAGACACCAGGATGGGGAGGTTAATGGAAACATTGAGAAATCTAACGTGTCTGTGTAACAAACTCTGTAGAGACGAGATGCGGCTGAAAGAAATTACCATGGCGGTCTGGGTCAGACGAAGGAGAAGAGGAAAGAGAAGGTCTACATGGCAGGAGATGTCACTAGATGTATGAGGTATGTGGTCCATCCCGCCGGCGGCAGCGCAATTTATTTACCGATACAATTGATTCAACAGATGTGCGTGACGCATGTATGCTACATCACATGACAAGTGCTCTTTTTTTTAATTTAAGCCCCTGCCCTTCAAAATGTCAGTGCACGTCTCTGTTTGTGGCATATTCTAGCGATAGCTGTAAATGTTGAGATGGGACAACCCCTTTAATGCATAGGTAATATTGCCTCCCTGTGAATGATGGCAGGCACAGATAGTTTTACTCCCCTGTCCCCTAAATGTTGTAGCGATGACAGAAGCCAGGCCTACAGAGATCTGATGTTGAGTGGGCTTTAGTCATAAAGAAGTTATCTTCATGAAACAAGGGGGGTTGTACCGACATTAAACCTTATCATATATCAAAAGAATGGGGGCCCCATGTGAATTGGCTTTCCATTCAAAGTCCATGGGAGATTTATGAAATAGAAAATCCCTTTCTTGGCCAAAGCTGCCAAACACCGCACTTGGAGAATGAAAGCTGCATTGTGATTGGTTGCTGTGGGACCGCTTTCATAAATCTGTCCACGTGGGACTACTGGAGATAGATGAGTACAGTGCAGTCAGCAGTGCCATAGAGCTTATCTTTTACTCTTGGCACAACTGCTTTGCATTACTTACTACGACTGGGATCAGCAACCTCCGGCACTCCAACTGTTCTGAAACTACAACTCCCAGAATCCTCCTTTCACTTATATGGGAGTTACAAGAACAGACAAGTGAGCATGCTGGGAGTTGTAGTTTTATAGCAGCTGGAGTGCCGAATGTTGCTGATCCCTGTACTATGATATACATTGGGGTCAAAGACTGATGACAGGTACAGTCTCTGTACAGCGCCATGGAATATTTTGGTGCTGTATAAGGGTTCATGCACACAAATGTATTTTTTTCCATGTCCCTTCACTTCAATGGGTCCGCAAAAAAACGGAAATGACTCTGTATCTTTGCATGAACCTTCCGCAAAAAAGATAAAACATGTCCTATTCTTGTCCGTTTTGCAGACAAGGATAGGCAATACAGAAGCAATACAGATGTCACGCGGACGTCACCTGCATTTTTTGCGGATCCGTGTTTTGCACAAAATACATACGTTCGTGTGCATGAGCCCCAAGCAATGGGAAAATATAAATATGACAGAAGATATCTGTATTATAACTTATTATCTGCCGTCCATTAATAATCGTTCTGTAGCACCCGGTGAACTTTCACTAGGAAGTCTGAACTAGTCCTAAGAGTGGCCCTAGGGCGGAAGATTCTGTCTTTAGGGCAAAACGTCTCCTGATAAATGACTGTATCAGAATGGATGGAAACAGAACAGCACAGAGCAGTGACCCCAACTTATCTTAGTAGGAAGATAAATATGAGCGCTTCTAGGTCACAATGAGGTTAGAAGCCGTCATTTTCATGATTTTCAGATTCTCTTATTTTTCTTAAATTGCTGCACATGTACGGCCTCTACATAACTTCGGGTATCCAACGCAAGTCTAAGTGTTAGCCAGCTTTCTTGCTGGTTTACATTTAGACCATTTTCTATGCCTGAGCGGGCATAGAAAATTATGGATGAGACAGGCCTGCCGGTCCGTCCCCTTCCCCGCCTACTTTCTTAAACGTGGCGTGAGTAGGGAAAAGTCGCACATTGCGGCATAAAGGTTAATCTGCGCAAGAAATATGCATAATATAGGTATATTTCTTATTGTAAAGGACCCCCATAGTTTGGAAGGACTCCATAGGAACAGTGTAATTTTCATAGACTCCAATGCTAATCCATTGAAGTCTATGAGAAAAGCAATCTAATGATTGCTTGCTATAGTTCTCTAGGGGAACTATAAAAACGTGTAAAAGAAAAATACATTTTTAAATAAATAAAAGTAAATAAACAATTAAAAAATAAACATCATGGGTATCACAACATGCGAAAATGCCTGTACTATTAAAATCTAAAATTATTCATCCCATATGGAAAACAGCAAAACGAAAAAAAAAGTCAAAATGGCTGATTCGCCCTGTTTTAGTTGCTTCACCTCCCACAAAAAAAATCTACTGAAATACGTCAAAAAGTCATGCACACGCCAAGATGGTATCAATGAAAAGTGCAGAAAAATTTCCTGGTCATTAAGGGGTTAAAAAAAAGAGAAGTTATATCTGTCCTTAATATTTTTTCTCCTGTTATGTCTTATTTCTCTGGATTTGGGACAAAGAGGATTAGAATCTGCTGACAGGCGCACAACTGCCATGTCAGCTGGATTTATATCAAGGTGTGTGGTGACAGATTCCCTTAAGACCATCTTCTATTAACCAGCCTAAAAGCGAGCTCTAACAATGTATCCACAGTGAGACATTAATAGGAATGTAATACCACATGTACCTGCAAAATATGGAAGGTGCTGCATTTGAAAGGATTTGCCTCTGAGATCCTTGGGGTCTGTGGCCCCCTCCATATTCAGGCTCCAGCACAGCCCTTAGCCATACTCCAGCATAAGTGTATAGTATATAATAATACAGTAATTTACTAATATAACATCTTTTTATGTCTGGAGTTTTTTCCCCATTTTTGTGGAATTTTTTAGTGTATATTAGTTGTATATACATGTACTGTGCAGCACTTAGAGGCTACGTTCAATGTTTTTATTAGCTCATTGTACTCATTATGATCTAAAAATCATTTGGTCCTTATTAAAAATATGGCAGCCTTTTCCCTGTACAGAATATGAATTTTCTCTCTGCTCTGTCAGACAGAGAGCTGACGGCTCCTTATCTCTGCTCTCTGACCTTATAAACACTCATCAAACCTAAATCCTTATCTTACTGGATGTGGCTTAAATAAGTCTTCATGACCTCTTAGTAAATGAGAGATAAGGCACAATGTGAAAGTAGGATGCCCACAGCTAGAAAAACAGTTAACCCTTTGCGACAAAATGGCTCTATATTTTTTAATAAAGGCCAATTAAAAAAATTATTTTTAGCTCCAAATGAGTAAAATGCAATCATAAAAAAAAAAAAATTGTCCCCCGAAGGTGTACATGGCCTTTAAAACGGTTTTCCGTACTGATGGTCAATCAGTTTTTGATTGTTGGGGGTCTGACCTCGCAGATCAGTTGTTTGAGAAGGCTCCTGTGAGTGCGGCAGCCTTCTCCCTGCTCACCAAGCACAGTGCCATACATAGTATAGCGGCTGTGCTTGGTATCGCGCTCAGCCCCATTCACTTGAATGAGCTGAGCACCTCCTAGGCCATGTGACCGATGAACATGTCATCCCTGGCCTAGGAAAAGCAGAGAATAGGCAGAGGAGCTCACAGGAGTGCTGCTGCCTTCTCAAACAGCTGATCGGCGAGGTTCCCAAGTGTTGGACCCCCACTGATCCCATACCGATGACTTATCCTGACTGAGGCTAGGTCATTAGTATAAAAATCTCGGAAATTCCCGTTAAAGAGGACCTTTCACCTCTCCTGACATGTCTGTTTTAGTAACTACTTGCAATCCCCCAACAACTCTGGAGCATCTATTCTTATGACTCTATGTTGTGTCCTTCCTACTAGATGTTTAAGAGAATTACTAGCAGTCTGCAGTGAAGGTCCAGATGGGTGTTACCAATTAGGGGGATGACCCTGCACAGTCTGACATTATCCAATCAGAGCTGCCAGTGTCAGGCTGTGAAGGGACACACCCCCAACTGGTAATACCTATTTAGACCTTTATTGCAGACTGCTAGTCATTCATTCATAAACTACAGAATTACAGAAATAACAGAGGAATTTTTACATGGGGAATTTAAGAAATTGCTAAAGCAGACATGTCAGGAGACGTCCTCTTTAATTCATCATCTACATTAGACGGAGTTCACTTCCCTGCTTGTAATAAAGCCCTCTTAATACATAGGGATATTTTGGGATAAATCTTCTCTATTTCTTGTTGGAGCGTGCATGATAGGTGTGTGAACATGTTCTCGCTCCCTCGGTGATAAGAACATATTAGAATATTGAGTGTTTTATAGTATAATTATCCAGCATGGGGTATCGCTATTACAGAGACAGGTCACAGCAAGAAAATTTGTCAATTTTCCCTGGTAGCAGCCAATATCACACTCATTTAACCCAAGAATGACATTTCCAAGGATATATTACTAACAATGTAACAGGCACTGCTATAGTATACTTGGGCATCATGCATTTCCTTACCAAATGACAGAGGGGTTGTCCAACTTACAAAATTCATGTTTGAAAGCCCTATCAGGGAATAATGAGTTAATAGACATGCATGACTAGCATATTTTCTATCCCTAGCTAATGCCACAACCAACGCTTCATAGGAACAGGGCAGTGATAGGACTGTGCACCCTTTCTTTGCTGGGGGCACACCCCTGATGTTAGGGCTCCTGTCTTATGGAGGTTGGGGTGCCCTTGGTGTTATGTGTGTTGTTCGGGAGCAAGGCAGGAGATGTAGGTGCAGTGGCCGGAGAATGACGCTGGAGTCAGTAGCCAGGCCGATTGTGGAACATATTTGTCTCTCTTTACTAAAGTACAGAATGGGAGTAGTAGTACATCCAAAACAATCAAAACACAGTTTCAAACGATCCAAAGAGCAAATCTTCTCAGATAGT
Source organism: Bufotes viridis (assembly GCA_033119425.1). NCBI lineage: Eukaryota > Metazoa > Chordata > Amphibia > Anura > Bufonidae > Bufotes > Bufotes viridis. The sequence goes on from CM065593.1 coordinate 68,845,960, forward strand.
AATGTATGGATGTAGACCAAGATAAAGATTGTAGTACTCCTTTCCTCTCTCTCTCTGCAGAATCTAGAGCTGGCAATACTGCACCTGCAATAGTGGCTGAAGGATACAGGATTAAGATACAGTGGGCCAGACCATGTCTGAGAGTGAAGGTGTCTTAACAATGTCCCTCTCACTGCAGTAAAGTCTTTATCATCCTTAAACAGTAAAGACCTTACTGACTGACTCCAGGGTTCGGCCATGCAAATTCTGAACCTTCTAACATATTCGCTCTTTGGAGAACTGTGTAGTGGAGATGGTTTTCTCTCTGCTGATGTCTCAGAGATATTGGTTCTCTGGAGTTCAGGCCTAGTACTCCGAGGAGTGAGCACATATAGCTTCCGTCACTCCCTTAGCTAACAATAGAATGAGCTAAGAAGGGGTGGATCTAAGTCCATCACTTAACTTCGGCAGGGACTAAATCAGTATTAACCCCAACAGATCCATACAGAACTCTTCTGGGTACATTACACAGCATTAAATAACATCACATAACATTCCATAACAAGAACAGTTTGCAAGTACCCTGTTGTGGGGTACTGCACAAAGGACATCTCTCGCTCTGGAGGACTTGACATTGGTTGCAGTAAAGGTGCTGCAGGGGTGTTAAATATTTGCTGCTAGATTTCCCCATAGATTACTGATCACTGAAGATCTCAGCAGTGGAAACCTTCACAGTGAAATCTGTCATAGCAGCTGCCTGACAGTTTACAGCCCCTTATACTCTGCCCGATTTTCAGGCAGGAGGAGCACTGATGGACAATAAACATATCCACTGGCAGGGGCGTAGCTATAGGGGGTGCAGAGGTAGCAGTCGCTACCGGGCCCAGGAGCCTGAAGGGGCCCAAAGACACTTTTGCCGCATTAGAAGACACTCAAAGCACTGAGGGAAGGGGGGCCCAAGCTGAACTCTTGCACCAGGGCCCATGAGCCTTTAGCTACGCCCCTGTCCACTGGCACACCTTTGCATCAACATATTAAACAGGCAAATGTAAAGAGCATGTTAGAGGAATAATTATTTTATTGGCAGCACATACCCGATTAGGCTCCATTCACACGTCCGTAATTTGTGTCCGCATCCATTCCGCAATTTCAGGACCCATTCATTTTCAATGGGGCTGAAACGGATGCAGATCCGCATTTTTGGTATCCGCATCCATTTTTCCGGGATCCGCATCCGTTTTTTCAGGATCTGCAATTCCGTTCCTGAAAAAAATAGAACATGTCCTATTCTTGTCCGGACTTGCGGACAAGAAAAGGCATTTTCTATTATAGTGCTAGCTATGTGCGGTCCACAAATTGCGGATTGCATATTGCCGGTGTCCGTGTTTTGCGGATCCACAAAACACTTACGGTCGTGTGAATGGACCCTTAGGCTACATTCACACAACAGTAGTGTATTACGGAACCGCAAATTGCGTATCCGCAATACACCCAGCCGCACCCCCCATAGAAATGCCTATTCTTGTCCGCAGGCTGCGGACAAGAATAGGACATGTTCTATCTTTTGCGGAGCTGCGGACCGGCAGTTCGGGGCCATGCTCCGCAAATGCGGAAGCGGAGAGCACATAGTGTGCTCTCCGCACCTCGTCCGGCCCCATAGACAATGAATGGGTCTGCATCCGTTCCGCAGAATTGCGGAACGGATGCGGACACATTCACGGTCGTGTGAATGTAGCCTAACACAGGGAGAAATACTGCCAATAATCAGGCAACTATCATCCCGATGAAGCCAACAAACGATTATATGGGCCAATTATTGGGAACGAGAATTTCAAGAAACGCTTGTTCCTGATAACTGACTTGAAAATTGTTTGGTCTAAGGCTACTTTCACACTAGCGGCAGGGTTCAGCAGAAACGCTTCCGTTACTAATAATACAACCATCTGCATCCGTTATGAACGGATCCAGTTGTATTATCTTTAACATAGCCAAGACGGATCCATCAGGAACTCCATTGAAAGTCAATGGGGGACGGATCAGTTTTCTATTGTGCTCCATATCCCAGGACGGAAAGCAAACCGCAGCACGCTGTGGTTTGTTCTCTGGTTTGGGAACGAAACGGGCATTTTGGAGCAGTCTGTTCGGTTTAGTTACGTTTTGTCCCCATTGACAATGAAAGGGGACAAAAAGGAAAAGTTTTTTCCGGTATTGAGACCCTATGACGGATCTCAATACCGGAAAATATTAACGCTAGTGTGAAAGTAGCCTAAGGGTACGGCTAGGTTTCCTGATGCAGTTTTGGAAGACAACACCAGGAGAGAATTCAAAAAAGTTGTACCTGTCCTTTATACTTCCTGGATTATATGAATATTTCTCAATAAAGGATTCCATTGTTTTATCCGGAGGCTGGAATGAACTTTATACTTGTCCTTTATACTTGCCCCCTAGACAGAGGGAGGGGGTACCCTCTGCCTGTCGATCAAAGCCCCTGCAGCAAAATCGCAGGGCTCCAATCGGTTGCCTTGACAGCCTAAGGCCTTGTGAAGGCTCCCAGCGCTGTCATATTGAGTTGCCTGAAAACCCAGGCTGGCAGTGAAAATCCCGTAGACTGCAATAGTATTCTATTGCAGTCTATGGGACAAGCCATCAAAAGATTGCATGTTCAAGTCCCCTAAGATGTCTAAAAAAGAATTTTTAAATTTAAAAATTAAAACAACCACAAAACAAAAAGAATTCAAATGAGCCCAGTTCCAATTTTACATACAAAAATACACAATAAAAATTAAACATAACAGGCATCTGAAAATGTCTGAACTATTAAAATATAACAATATTTATCCTTTGTGGTGAATGGCGTGACGGGAAAAAACATATTTCAGTCATGCTTGCCCCACGGCTCAAAAAAATGAATAAAAAGTGATTTAAAAAAAACTATTAAAAAAAATAACCTATAAAATTGGAAAAGTTGCTGCTTAAGTTTTTATAATAGCAATTTGCATATACTCCAGAATGTTATGAAGAGTGATCAGATAAATTGCATAGTCCTTCTTTGCCATGAAAATTAACTTAATCCCAAAAAAACCTTTCCACTGCATTTCATTGCTGTCATTAAAGGACCTGCTGAGATCATTTCAGTAATCGTCTTGTTAACTCAGGTGAGAATGTTGACGAGCACAAGGCTGGAGATCATTGTGTCAGGCTGATTGGGTTAAAATGGCAGACTTGACATGTTAAAAGGAGGGTGATGCTTGAAATCATTGTTCTTCCATTGTTAACCATGGTGACCTGCAAAGAAACGTGTGCAGTCATCATTGCGTTGCATAAAAATGGCTTCACAGGCAAGGATATTGTGGCTACTAAGATTGCACCTCAATCAACAATTTATAGGATCATCAAGAACTTCAAGGAAAGAGGTTCAATTCTTGTTAAGAAGGCTTCAGGGCGTCCAAGAAAGTTCAGCAAGCGCCAGGATCGTCTCCTAAAGAGGATTCAGCTGCGGGATTGGAGTGACACCAGTGCAAAGCTTGCTCAGGAATGGCAGCAGGCAGGTGTGAGCACATCTGCACGCACAGTGAGGCGAAGACTTTTGGAAGATGGTCTGGTGTCAAGAAGGGGAGCAAAGAAGCCACTTCTCTCCAAAAAAAACATCAGGGACAGATCTTCTGCAGAAATTATAGTGAATGGACTGCTGAGGACTGGGGCAAAGTAATATTCTCCGATGAAGCCTCTTTCCAATTGTTTGGGGCATCAGGAAAAAGGCTTGTCCAGAGAAGAAAAGGTGAGCGCTACCATCAGTCCTGTGTCATGCCAACAGTAAAGCATCCTGAGACCATTCATGTGTGGGGTTGCTTCTCATCCAAGGGAGTGGGCTCACTCACAATTTTGCCCAAAAACACAGCCATGAATAAAGAAAGGTACCAAAACACCCTCCAAGAGCAACTTCTTCCAACAATCCAACAACAGTTTGGTGAAAAACAATGCATTTTCCAGCGCAATGGAGCACCGTGCCATAAGGCAAAAGTGATAACTAAGTGGCTCGGGGACCAAAACGTTGACATTTTGGGTCCATTGCCTGGAAACTCCCCAGATCTTAATCCCATTAAGAAATTGTGGTCAATCCTCAAGAGGCGGGTGGACAAACAAAAACCCACTAATTCTGACAAACTCCAAGAACTGATTATGAAAGAATGGGTTGCTATCAGTCAGGAATTGGCCCAGAAGTTGATTGAGAGCATGCCCAGTCGAATTGCAGAGGTCCTGATAAAGAAGAGCCAACACTGCAAATACTGACTCTTTGCATAAATGTCATGTAATTGTCGATAAAAGCCTTTGAAACGTATGAAGTGCATGTAATTATATTTCAGTACATCACAGAAACAACTGAAACAAAGATCTAAAAGCAGTTTAGCAGCAAACTTTGTGAAAACTAATATTTGTGTCATTCTCAAAACTTTTGGCTACGACTGTACATTTAGTATTGCTGTAATTGTAATGACCAGCACAATACGGATGTCAGTCATTTTTAGCTCACAGTGAAAGCCATAAACACAAAACCGGAATAACCATGGCGGAATTACACTTGATGTAATCTATAGACCCCTTAACATCACAGAGGAGATAGAAGTTCATCGGAATAACGAAATAACCAAATAGAGCGGGATGCACCGGTTAACAGGCCAATTTCCCCGGGTTTAGGGGAGCTTTTAAGGGCATAGACTGGGAATATCTATTGTCACATAACAGTACAGTGGATAAATGGGAGAGCTTTAAATCCATATTGGGTAATTACACTGCTAAAATAAACCCCACATGGCTTACAGTTACTGTAAAAAGGGCAATCAATGACAAAAATGAGCATTTAAAAAATACAAATCTGAGGGGTCAGCTGTAACCTTTGAAATTTAAAAAGGGCCTAATAAAATCTGTAAAAAAAAAAAAAAAAAGAGATACAATCTGCAAAACTACAAAACGAACAGCAGATGGCAAAAGATAGCAAAACAAATCACAAAGAAGAGAAAGGAATTGATATCTGTGGTGGCAGGGCTGTTAGTACATCCAGTAATATACTATACATTGGCTAACTGTAGAGCTAAGCTAAGTTAAATAAGGTAAATGTGAATAAGGATCCAGGTCCAGATGGATTACACCCAAAAGTTCTTAAAGAACCCAGTTCAGTCATTGCTGTGCCCTTGTTTATACTTCTTAGAGATGTGACTGACGTAAAGCAAATTTGGTGGCAATATTTAAAAATGGGGCTCTAAGTCCTCCACAGGTAATTACAGACCAGTGAGTTTAAAGGGAGTCTTTGACCCCCAAACCCCATTTTTCAGCACTCACATCTTCCTGTGCTAAATTGCGCCCCCCCCCCCCCCCCAATGACGCCGCCCCTGAGCACCTTCAGCTGTGAATGACAGCTGCAATAAAAGTGATTTTATGAAGATAGGTAAGCGGTACAGCAATGGGGTAAGAGGCTTTTTAATGGGGGGGCAATTTAGCACAGGAAGATGTGAGTGCTGAAAAATGGGGTTTGGGGGTGAAAGACTCCCTTTAACTTCTCTTGTGGAAAAAATGTTTGAAGGACTATATACAGGAGTATGTGACTGCAAATAGGACAGAGGTTGTCAGACTAACCTGATTTGTTTTTATAAGGAGGTGGGTAGAAGCCTGGACAGAGGGGACGCTGTGGATGTTGTGCTCTTGAATTTTTCAAAGGCTTTCGATACTGTCCCTCATAGACGTTTAAAGAGGACCTTTCACCAATATAATACCCCCCAAATAACCCTCCTACCCGATAGTGCGTCATCCACTGATGTTCCCCTTTTTTTTTTTTAATCGACCCCCTAATTCCTTCCTAATCGCCAGCACACACACCCCCGACCAGGATGTTTAGCAACGCCCCATACAAAAGTCCACCTCATTTGCATATGAGGCGGCAGAAGAAACGGGGCGATTAGCAAGGAATTAGGGGGTCGATTTAAAAAAAATAAAAAATGGGGAACATCAGTGGATGACGCACTATCCGGTAGGAGGGTTATTTGGGGGGTATTATATTGGTGAAAGGTCCTCTTTAATAGGTAAATAAGGTCTATTTAGGCTTAGAAAGTATAGTTTGTAATTGGATTCAAAATTGGCTGAAGGACCATGTTCAGAGAGTTGTGGTCAATGACTCCTATTCTGAAGGGTCCCAGGTTATAAGTGGATCCTCTATTATTTAACGTATTCATTAATTAAGTAGAGGATGGAATTAATAGCACCATTTCAAATTTTTGCAGATGACACTAAGCTGTGCAGTACTGTGCAGTCTAAGGAAGATGTCCAAAAACTACAAGCTGAGTTGAACACTCTGAGTTATTGGGTATCAACTTGGCAAATGAGGTTCAATGTGAATAAATGTAAAGTTGTGCATTATATATATCCTAGGGGAAGTAACACTGGGAGAGTCACTTATAGAGAAGGATTTTGGTGTACTTGTAGATCATAGATTAAATAACAACACACAATGTCAATTAGCTGCTTCTAAGGCCACCAGGATGTTGTCATGCATTAAAAGAGGCATGGACTCACAGGACAGAGATGATATATTATCACTTTACAAAGCTTTGGTGCTGCCTCATCTAGAATATGCAGTTCAGTTCTGGGCACCAGTCCATAGAAAGTATGCCCTGAGGCTGGAAAAAGTACAAAGGAAAGAGATTAAACTGATAAGGGGCATGGAGGGTCTTGGTTACGAAGAAAGATTAAATGTAAAATTAAATTAATTTAGTGTCACCGCCGGCCCTGGGAGAGATCTTAGAAGTTCAGATAGACGGAAGGCTCAGGAGTCTATCTGACAGATCTCTCTTTTTTTCATGGTTGCTGACAGGTTTCCACCCCTTCGCAGATGCTGCCCATTATCAAGTTAGGAGGCTCTATATATGTTCAGCCTCTCACTTGTTACCCTGCGGCTGATGTTTCCTCTGTGGAGTACTCTGCTTGTTTGGTGGTTCTCCTGATCTAGTTGCTTCTCAAGCGAAGTCCCTTTTCCCCTTTTCCTGGGGTGTTTGTTCTGACTAGGCCTCAGAGAGACACTAACTCCTTCAGCGTGGAAGGAGCTGGTTGCCTCTTTCCCTGTGCCCTAAACTGAGGGCTTGGTGCAGTGTTTCAGCAGTCTTAGGTTCCCGGCAATTGTGCATATCTACCATTTGGATTTACACATGCTGTCAGCAGTTAGGGAGAGTATCAGGGATTACTAGGTGGTCGCCTCCCTGTTCCCTAGGTTTGGGGCCTAGTCTGCTGTTATTTTGCTGTGGTTCCCTTTAGTTGTCTTTCCTCCCACATACTACCCGTGACATTTAGTCTTGAGAAGAGACATCTTAGGAGGGACATGATTAACCTATACAAATATATAAATGAGCCGTACAAAAAATATGCTGAAAAGCTGTTCCATGTAAAATAGCCTTAAAAGACTCCAGAGGAATCAAGGCTTCTTCACTGTAAGAACTGTGAATCTGTGGAATAGACTTCCTCAGGACGTGGTCACAGAAGGAACAGTGGGCAGTTTTAAAAAGGGCTTAGATTAATTCTTAAAAGTAAATTACATTAAGGGTCTATTCACACGTCCGCAACTGTTTTGCGGTCTGCAAATTGCGGATCCGCAAAACACGGACACTGGCCATGTGCGTTCCACATTTTGTGGCACATGGCTAGCACTTCAAATAGAAATGCCTTTTTTGTCCGTGTCTGCGGACAAGAATAGGACATGTTCTAATTTTTGGTGAAAAGGAAGTGCGGATGCGGAACGGAAGTGTGTGCTGTCCGCATCTTATCCGGCCCTATTGAAAATTAATGGGTCCGGAGCAACGTGGAGGAATGGATTCGGACCCATTTTGCGGATGTGTGAATGCGTGAAAATGTGTAGAAATCTGGATCTCACTCCCTAGTAATTTTCCACAGCTACCATAAGAGTTAAAGAAGAGTATGTTTTGGTGGGAGAAAGCCAGACTTGTTTACCACCAAAACCAGATAGACTGACCTTATGGATGTCTGATTTAGCTATGTTATTATGTCTGAAGACTCATTTTTGTCTGGAAAAACTGCTGTGTCATTGCCATTGAGTATTATTGAAGGTCTAATGCAAGTCTATGAGAGACAGAAAGTGTAACATTGTATTTGTTTGGGGTGAGTTTCTCCACTCCACCCCTCCCACTAGAAGGTCAGCCAGAAACTGTATATAAGGAGGGCAGTCAGAGCCCCTAGTGTTCTGCATTTAGGGGTCAGTGCAGGGAAGAAGAGATACTGCCAGACCACTTGATTGACGTGAAGAAGATGCTGATATGGGGATGCTGAGCCACAAACTATGGATCACCAGCCCTGTGACCAAGGAGCCAGCCAGACTACTGTGCCACAGAACGTGGGCCTCCAGCCTTTGGCAAGAGTACCAGCCTTCTAAGGCTCCATTCACACGACCGTATGTTGTCCGCAAAAAAACGGATCCGTGTCCGCAAAAAAACGGATTGCATTCCGTTTTTTTGCTGATCCATAGACTTCAATAGGGCCATGTCCTATTGAAGTCTATGGATCAGCAAAAAAACGGAATGCAATCCGGTTTTTTTGCGGACACGGATCCGTTTTTTTGCGGACAACATACGGTCGTGTGAATGGAGCCTAAGAAAGAGAGAGAGAGAGACATCTAGCTCAGGCCTTTCCTCATCATCAAACCCTTCATCTGCCAAGGAGGAGACTCGAGAAGCCAGCCCAGTGCCTCGCCTTTATTGTTTTGCACGTGAATTCCTCCGGTAAGGAAGCACACAGGTTAACTGTAGACCCTAACTCTCTGGACTTATTTCATGCGATTCTGGAACACTGATCCTGACTAGATTTATATCTGAGTATATCCTTTCAAGGGATAGCTTGTACCCTCTTTCTTTGATCATCAACAATCCAGGGAGGGTAACCCATAGTTTTTTCTGTGTCCTTTCTAAAAAGATCAGTATATAAAGTGCCATTCGAAATGGTAACATGGTTGAAGTGGTGGGATACATAGAAACCTCTCCCCATTCCGTCATGAATATGTTAGCGTATGTGAACACCACATTCGCACCCATTGTGGTCTCAGATAGCTAATGGCATCTTTCGCCCCCTACAGAATCATTGTTTGCCGGTAGCAGAGTACTGTTTAGACAGGACGATCTGCTGCTTGCAATTGATGATTTAGGGTACTTTCACACTTGTGTCGGTGGGGATCCGTCTGTTTATTTGCACAGACGGATCCGCACCTATAATGCAAACGTTTGTATCCGTTCAGAACAGATCCGTTTGCATTAGGTTTAACCACTTCAGCCCCCCTAGCTTAAACACCCTTAATGACCAGGCCACTTTTTACAATTCCGCACTACACTACTTTCACCGTTTATTGCTCCGTCATACAACTTACCACCCAAATGAATTTTACCTCCTTTTCTTCTCACTAATAGAGATTTCATTTGGTGGTATTTCATTGCTGCTGACATTTTTACTTTTTTTGCTATTAATCAAAAATGACCGAAATTTTTGCAAAAAAATGACATTTTTCACTTTCTGTTGTAAAATTTTTCAAAAAAAACTACATTTCTATATAAATTTTTCTCTAAATTTATTGTTCTACATGTCTTTGATAAAAAAAAGTCCAATAAGTGTATATTTATTGGTTTGGGTAAAAGTTATAGCGTTTACAAACTATGGTGCAAAAAAGTGAATTTCGGCATTTTGAAGCAGCTCTGACTTTCTGAGCACCTGTCATGTTTCTTCAGGTGCTAGAATGACAGGATAGTATAAATACCCCCCAAATGACACCATTTTAGAAAGAAGACACCCCAAAGTATTCGAGGAGGGGCATGGTGAGTTCATGTATCATTTCATTTTTTTTCACAAGTTAGCGGAAAATGACACTTTCTGAGAAAAAAAAAAAAAAAGTTTCAATTTCTGATAACTTCTGGCAAAAAAAATAAAAATCTCAGACGGACTCACTATGCCCCTCAGTGAATACCTTGGGGTGTCTACTTTCCGAAATGGGGTCATTTGTGGGGTGTGTTTACTGTTCTGGCATTTTGGGCGGGGCTAAATGTGAGCCGCCATGTAAAACCTAAAGGTACTCATTGGAATTTGGGCCCCTTTGTACCCAGGCTGCAAAAGTGTCACTCATGGTATCGCCGTACTCAGGAGAAGTAGGGCAATGTGTTTTGGGGTGTATTTTTACATATACCCATGTTGGGTGAGAGAAATATCTCTGTAAATTGTCAACTTTGTATAAAAAAAATTAAAAGTTGTCGTTTACAGAGATATTTCTCACACAAAGTATAGGTATATGTAAAAATACACCCCAAAACACATTGCCCTACTTCTCCTGAGCACGGCGATACCACATGTGTGCCACTTTTTTGCAGCCTGGGTGCTAAGGCCCTAAAACCAATGAGTACCTTTAGGATTTCACAGGGCATTTTTACGCATTTGGATTCCAGACTTCTTCTCACGTTTAGGGGCTCCTAAAATGCCAGGACAGTATAAATACCCACATGTGACCCCATTTTGAAAGAAGACACCCCAGGTATTCTGTGAGGGTATGGTGAGTTCATGTAAAATTTTATTTTTGTCACAAGTTAGTGGAATATGAGACTTTGTAAAAACAAAATTAAAAAAAAAAAAAAAATTTCCGCTGACTTGTGCCAAAAAAAAATTCTGTGGACTCACCATGCCCCTCACGGAATACCTTGGGGTGTCTTCTTTCCAAAATGGGGTCACATGTGGGTATGTATACTCACCTGGCATTTTAGGGGCTCCTAAGTGTGAGAATCCAAATGCATAAAAATGGCCTGTGAAATCCTAAAGGTACTCATTGGTTTTAGGGTGCTTACGCATCTTGGCTGCAAAAAGTGTCACACATGTGAGTATCGCCGTACTCAGGAGAAGTAGGGCAATGTGTTTGGAGTGTATTTTACATATACCCATGCTGCGTGTGAGAAATATTGCTGTAACGACAACTTTTACATTTTTTTATTCAAAGTTGTCAATTTACAGAGATATTTCTCTCACCCAGCATGGGTATATGTAAAAATACACCCCAAAACACATTGTCCTACTTCTCCTGAGTACGGCGATACCACATGAGTGACACTTTTTTGCAGCCAAGATGCAAAGGCACAAATTTAATGAGTACCTTTTAGGAGGGCATTTTTACGCATTTTTCTTCTCACTCTTTAGGGCCCCTAAAATGCCAGGGCAGTATAAATACCCCACATGTGACCCCATTTTGGAAAGAAGACACCCCAAGGTATTCCATTAGGGGCATGGCGAGTTCATAGAAGATTTTTTTTTTGGCACAAGTTAGTGGAAATTGATTTTTTATTGTTTTTTCTCACAAAGTCTCCCTTTCCGCTAACTTTTGACAAAAAGTTTAATTTTTCATGGACTCATTATGCCCCTCAGCGAATACCTTGGGGTGTCTTCTTTCCAAAATGGGGTCACATGTGGGGTATTTATACTGCCCTGGCATTTTAGGGGCCCTAAAGCGTGAGAAGAAAATGCGTAAAAATGCCCTCCTAAAGGTACTCATTGATTTGGGCCCCTTTGCGCATCTTGGCTGCAAAAGTGTCACACATGTGGCATCGCCGTACTCAGGAGAAGTAGGGCAATGTGTTTTGGGGTGTATTTTACATATACCCATGTTGGTGAGAGAAATATCTCTGTAAATTGACAACTTTGAATAAAAATTTTTAAAAGTTGTCGTTTACAGAGATATTTCTCACACAAGTATGGGTATATGTAAAAATACACCCCAAAACACATTGCCTTACTTCTCCTGAGTACGGCGATACCACATGTGTGACACTTTTTGCAGCCAAGATGCAAAGGGCCCTAAAACCAATGAGTACCTTTAGGATTTCACAGGCCATTTTTACGCATTTGGATTCTCACGCTTTAGGACCCCTAAATGCCAGGACAGTATAAATACCCCACATGTGACCCCATTGTGGAAAGAAGACACCCCAAGGTATTCCGTGAGGGGCATGGCGAGTTCACAGAAAAAAAAATTTGGCACAAGTTAGCGGAAATTGGTTTTTTTTTTTTTTTACAGTCTCATATTCCACTAACTTGTGACAAAAATAAAATTTTGCATGAACTCACCATACCCTCACGGAATACCTTGGGGTGTCTTCTTTCTAAAATGGGGTCACATGTGGGGTATTTATACTGTCCTGGCATTTTAGGGGTCTCCGCAATCATTACACGTATGGCCAGCATTAGGAGTTTCTGCGATTCTCCGTATATTGAGCATACTGGTAATGAGATTTTTTTTCCGTTCAGCCTCTGCGCTGAAAAAAAAATGAAAAATCTCTGCCAAAATCAGTGACTGCGGTGCGGTGGGCTGGGCGCTAACTACCTAACACGTAGCTAACTAACTGGCGGTGATAAGGGACCCTTATGCCCCATTCACACGTCCGCAATTCTGTTTGCGGAACGGAATTGCGGACCCATTCATTTCTATGGGGACAGACTTTGTCCCGCTCGGATCCGGAATTACGGATCCGCGATTCCGGGTCTGCACTTCCGTTCCGCAAAAATATAGAACATGTCTCTATTCTTGTCCGCAACTGCGGACAAGAAAAAGCATTTTCTATATAGTTCTGGCAATGTGCGGATCTGCAAAATGCGGAAAGCACATTGCCGGTGTCCGTGTTTTGAGGATCTGCGGATTGAATCCGCGGATCGGATCTGCAGATCGGATCTGCGGATCGGATCCACGGATCCGTGAATCCACGGATCCGCAAAACACATATGGACACATAAAGGGGTGTGATCAATGACAGGGGGGTGATCAGGGGGTCTAGATGGGGTGATCAAGGGGTTAATAGGTGAGGGGGTGGGGGGTTAGTGTAGTGTTTGGTGCAACTTTACTGTAGTTACCTGGTCCTCTGGTGGTCGATCCCAGCAAATGGGACCACCAGAGGACCAGGTAGCAGGTATACCAGACGCTGTTCACAAAACAGCGTCTGGTATACATGTTTGATGCGATTTATATCGCATCTACAGCCTGCCAGCGATTGATCATCGCTAGCAGGCTGTAGTATAACTCTCCAGACGCGCTCCTGTGAACGCGCGCCTGCGCTGCGCGTTCACAGGAACTCACGGGTCTCACGAGAGGACGCGCCGATGCGTCCACTCAGAAGATCCCGGCCGCCCGCAGGACGCAATCCTGCGTACGGCGGTCCGGGAGTGGTTAAAGAAAAATGACAAAGTCCAAAACGGATCAGTTTTGAATTACATTGAAAGTCAATGGGGAACGGATCCATTTTCAAATGCACCATATTGTGTCATTGAAAACGAATCCGTCCCCATTGACTTACATTGTAATTCAAAACGGATCCGTTAGGCTCCGCCTCTTCAGACAGACACCAAAATACAGCAAGCTGCGTTTTGGTGTCCGCCTCCAAAACAGAATAGAAGCAGAACGGAGCCGAACTCATGCATTCTGAACCGATCCTTATCTATTCAGAATGCATTGGGGCTAAACTGATCCGTTTTGGACCGTTTGTGAGAGCCCTTGAATGTGAAAGTACCCTTAGGTATCTGCACAAACGATCATGCTTCATTCGTTTATCAGGTAACAAGCGGCACATTTACACCGGCAGCTCACGAGTGTTTCTATGAATGCTTGTTAGCAATGATCTGCCCAATGTTCCAGCAGTGTAAAGGGGCCATAAGGAGATATTCCTTGATATTCCATGCCCCACTCTGCACTGTGTTCTGACTGTGTACAGCATCAGGATGTGGTGCGTGTAGGCACGCAGTATGACCTGACACTGTGCAATCTCAGGATACAGTACAGCATGGGTCGGAAGAAGCGGTGTGGTTCGGGGAGTGGGGAGTCCTGGATCTGTAGAGTGGCAGCACCATATTAAACAAGTGAGGTAGGTTTATTTTTTAGATTTTTTTTTAATGTCTGCTCTGAGGCTGATGGCGATCTGATCTGAGGCTTATGGGGGTCTGATCTGAGGCTTATGGGGGTCTGATCTGAGGCTTATGGGGGTTTGATCTGAGGCTTATGGGGGTCTGATCTGAGGCTGAAGGGGGTCTGATCTGAGGCTTATGGGGGTCTGATCTGAGGTGGGGGGTTCTGATCTGAGGCTGATCGAGGCTGGGGGGTCTGATCTGAGGCTGGGGGTGTCTGAAGAGGGTCTGATCTGAGGTTTGATGAAGAATGGGGGTCTGACTTGGGGGTCTGATGAAGATTGGAGGTGTGATCTGAGGTCTGAATATTTATTTTCTTATTTTCCTAAATCCTAGAAGAGTCTTATTGTCAAAATAATACGGTAGATGTTACCAGTTACATAGTGCTACAAATGACAATGCCACTTGTCCCCTCTAACTCCATTTTAACATTAATGTCACTACATGTTGGGCTATATACACCCTGTTGTTATATATATCACATTAGCTTGAAAAAAGCTCCAGGTAGGGGCTGAAAGGTTGAACTGCTATAGAAACAAGAAAAAAAAAAAAGAATGTTTTCTGAAGAACTGCTGGAATGCTGTGATCCCTTCGTCCTATAATTTTAAGCTCTAAAATATACGTAAACCACAATGGTGCTATAAAATAATACAAATTTTCCTGCAAAAAACAAACAAACCGTTATATATATAAGAAAATTAAAATATGAAGAAGTTATAGCTTCTGGAATGCAGTGAGGCAAAATAAAAAAATAGAAAGGCCAAAACTGGTTGGATCTTAATGGGGTTTTTCAAGTTTTAACAATTGAGGATAGGTCATCAATATAAGTTCAGCGGGGGTTCGATCAGAAATAGGCTTCGGAACTACACAGCTCCATCCACTGAATAGCGGACGAAGCTGGTTAATGCAGCACTGCTACCATTTACTTCAAGGAGAGCAGCACTGCGGTAACCAGCTTCATCCACTACACAATGCTACCCAAGAATAGCTGATTAGTAGGGGTGTGGGGTGTGGTTGCGCCCCCCCCCCCCCGCCAATCTAATGTTGATGACCTATCCTAGGGAAGAGATGAAACTACCATCTTCACCTGTACAGAAATTTGCTGAATTTGCAGCTGGTAATGCAGCAATAAAGATGGTGGCTCAAAAATTCTACAAAAACTAGCTATACATCATGCTGGTGTAGTAGAGAGCAGAGACAGCTTTACAGGTGTTTAGAGTCCTCTCCTAGGTATGTCCTAGTCTTTTATTTTCTCCATTTAGCAGGAATGTTGCCTGCAGCAAGGACCAGGTACCAGCACTGAATCAACTGCCAGGCCGTTCAGGCTTTGATCTGCCACTTACAAACATGCTTTCATTTTTGGTGACAGCCGCTAACAATGATTCAGTAATTGGACTTTCACCTTTCTGACTCTCTATTTCACAGCACTTTCCCTTTTAAGGTTAGGGAGAGAATGAGGATTATCTGATTAGCCTTAGGCCTCTTTCTAACGAGCGATTCGGATTGCGTCAGGGACTGTAGAGGGAAAAACGGATTGTTTTGCATGCAAGTTGAATCAGATTTGTCTGCGATTGCATTCAGTCTTTCAGTTTTTTCAGTGCGGGTAAGATCCGTTTTTTTCACGCACGTGAAGAATCTACTTCTCCTATCAACCATCAGTGAAAAATGCATTACATTCAGATGACTTCCGATTTTCACGCAAGCTCCATTCACTTTTCTGTGGAGCCAGGACTGTGTGAAAACGCACCATATAGAACATGATGCGATTTGTCCTGAACGCAAAGATGGTCAGTGAAAAATGACGCGCATGCGCACAGACCCATTGAAATGAATGAGTCAGGATTCAGTCCGGATGCTATCTGTTAACAACACGCATCACATCCAGATAGAAAATCACTTGTGTGAAAGGGGTTCTCCCATGACTAATGTAAAAAATGAAAATTGGACACAGAACATGAAGATCATTTTCTAACAAAGCTAGAACCAGCCCTGTACCTCACATGGATCCAGAGATCTTCCCAATCATTGCTCTACTAGATTTATATCAAGCTGGCAATTAAAGGGGAGTGTATTATCTGCTGCAGCTTAGGGGGCGTGTCCATTCTGCTGCAGCTCTCTCACTATCACAGCTCAGGAGGGAGGAAGTTGAAGGATGAAACTGAGCATGTGCGGCCTTCTCAGTGAGCAGGTCAGGGAAATAAGAAAAAAAACACGGCAGGTGGCGCTATACAGATACATTAGAAATTCACTTACAGATTCATCCAGAATGGAGTTTCCTACGTCAGACTTGATCTTCTGGGCGCCGGAGTGAGATGCACCAGATATATGAAGAGGCAGATGATTCTTAACCCCTTTGGGACCAGCATGTTTCGGGCCTTACTGACCAAGCGCTTTTCTTCCTTTTTTCATCGTCGCGTTCCAAGAGCTATAACTTTTTTATTTTTCCGTCTATATAGCTTTATGAGGGCTTGTTTTTTGCGGGACAAGTTGTCGTTTTTAATGGCACCATTTTGGGGTACACAAACCTTTTTGATTAACTTTATTAACTTTTTCTGGGAGGGAGATGGGAAAAACTGCAATACTGTCACTGCGTTTTTATGTTATAAATTTTACGGCGTTCATTTTTCGGTATATATAACATAATGTCTTTATTCTCTTGGTCAGTATGATTACAGTGATACCAAATATATATAGTTTTTTTTATACATTTTACTACTTTTTTGCACTCCCCCGGAAGAAGTGCAGCGAAACGTACGTTGGGGTTTTCAATGGTATGTGTTTATTTGTTATGTGCTTTTCTTTTTGTACTTTTTTAGTTTGATTATGGTCTTTTGGACCGGATTGAATAGGGCTGATCCCCTTTCATACTAAACTGATTACTTTACTGATTACTGATTATATTGAGATTATTGTCATATCATTTTTTCTGGCAGATGGTTGGCCTCTGACATCAATCATTTTGGGTATATACTATAGAGGATATGTTTAGGGGTATAGTCTGCTTGATTTAGTACAAGACCCATAACTTTTTTATTCCCAAGACCCAATAACTTTTTTAATTTTCTTTCTATAGTTGTGTGAGGGCTTGATTTTTGCAGGACAACTTTTATTGTTCATTGGCATCATTTTGGAGTAAATGGCACTTTTTAATCTCTTTCGATTTTTTCAGTGGCAACTAAGAATAAATTAGCAATTCTGCCTTTTAAAAAAAAAAAATTACGGTGTTCAGCGCAGGGGATAATTTAAATGATATTTATGTAGTCCGGGTTGTTACGGACGCGGAAATACCGAACATATGGGGAAGAATTTTTGTTTGCAATTTTTTTCATTGAAAAGCGTATTTTCAATTGAAAAAAAGCGTAATTTTTTAATGAGATTTTTTTAATGAATAAATGAGTTATTTTTAACTTTTTTTAACACTTAAATGTCCCACAAGGGGACTATAACACACAGCTTTTTGATTGCTTTTAAAATGCAATGCATTATCCCTATAGTGCATTGCATTTTAATGGCAATTCTATTCTAACATTGACTAGCAGGCTGCACCAGAGAGGCACAGCCTGCTGGAAATTACTGAAGGCTGGTCTGGGGCCTATATCAGACCCCAGGAAGCCTTCACACACATCAGCACCTCGCGATCGCATTTGCGGGGTGCTGACGGAAGACAGGGGGAGTCCGCTCCCTCTGTCAGCACATTACATGCAGCGTGCGCCATTGCCCGCAGCATGCAAAGTGTTAAACAGTCCGGATAGGCAATCCTGCCTGTCCAGGCTGTTAGAGCAGGGTCGCGGCTCACATGTGAGAGCGTCTCCCGTGCAGCACTTAGACTGGGCCGCGGTAAAAAGCAGCGGCCCAGCCTAAGGCCCCTTAGTGATTGCAGTAAAAACACGTATGGGTGGTCACTAAGGGGTTAATAAATAAGATATATGCCGGTTGCTGGTGTAAATTATAGTAACTCCAGTGGAGGCTACGTTCCTTGTCAAGAAGCACAAAAGTCACATATCATTGTGTAAATACAGCATGTGCCAC
The DNA here is from genome assembly GCA_033119425.1 of Bufotes viridis. NCBI lineage: Eukaryota > Metazoa > Chordata > Amphibia > Anura > Bufonidae > Bufotes > Bufotes viridis. The sequence continues at coordinate 68,863,930 of CM065593.1, forward strand.
AATCTGTGACTTTTTATCGCAACTATTGTACACACATACACTTCATGGTTTTCGGTTTTCTACAGACAAAATATCAGAAAAGAGAAAAATAAGAGACTAATATCTAGAGGACATAACAACCATTGTAGATACTGGGCAGTTAGCAGGAAGCAACATGGCAGCCAGGCTGTGGTGATGTCACAGAGCAGTGATCTAGAACAGGTTCCTCTGTATGACATCACAATGTACAGGAACCTAGAAGACACCTCTGCACAGTCAGCTCAGCGCCATTTTCTTGAGTTCACACCTCGGTGTAAACTACACTTTGGCTCTGGAAGAGAGAACTGGATTTTCCTCTAGTGTTTGCTTCCTATTATTTTTTCCATCGATTTTTAGCTCAAGTCCCAATAACATCGGGGCCACTTGAGGACATTTTCCTCAATTAGAGAGGTCCCTCTCTGGAAACCAGAAATGGGATCCAGGGAGCTACGACAGCTGAACGCTGATAATGAAGCCTGGCTCCATCACCCAGAGAACGAGGGTAAGTGACACTCTGAAGAAGAGTTAGGCAGTCTTTGCTCCAACAGGACACATGGGTGCAACTATGTCATCTGGCGCTAACTGACATGTTAAAGGCCTGGATGTTGAAATGTTGAAGGGAGGGGGGGGGGGGGCTGCATGCCAGAATTCTACTTTAAAAAATATCCAAAAATTGGGTTGTGAGACTTTTTTGAGCTTACTCACATATTTTTGAACATTTAGAATTTTTATCCACTCACTCAGGATATGTAACTTGGGTGGCATGGTTAGGCCCCTTTCACATATGTGTTTTTGCTTTCCGTCCTCGGGGCTCTAGGACAGAAAGAAACTGATCAGGATTATCCCAATGCATCCTGAATGGAGAGCAATCCGTTCAGGATGCATCAGGATGTCTTCAGTTCAGTATGTGAAAGTTTTTAGGACATTGACAAAACCGCAGCATGCTGCGGATTTGTCTCCGTCCAAAAATCCGGAAGACATGCCGTAACGCCGGATCCGGAATTAATGCCCATTGAAAAGCATTAATCCGGATCCAGCTTTAAGCTAAACATCATTTTGGCGCATCGCCGGATCCGACGTTTAGCTTTTGTGAATGGTTACCATGGCAGCCAGGATGCTAAAGTCCCGGCTGCCATGGTAAAGTGGAGCGGGGAGGCAGGGGAGAAGTATACTTACTGTCCGTGCGGCTCCCGAGTCCTGGAGTGCTCCACAATGATGTCAGAGCGCCCCACGAGCATAGATCACATGATCGCATGGATGACTTGATCCATGCGCGTGGGGCGCTCTGACGTCATTGTGGAGCGCCCTGGGAGCCGCACGGACTGTAAGTATCTGCTCCCCTGGCTCCCCACTACTTAGTATGGCAACCAGGACTTTAGTAGCGTCCTGGCTGCCATAGTAACACTGAAAGCATTTTGAAGACTGATCAGTCTTCAAATGCTTTCAGTTGTCTAGCGTTGTGACGGATCCGGCGGGCATTTCCGGCGACGGAAGTGCACGCCGGATCCACACAACGCAAGTGTGAAAGAGGCCTTAGCCAGCCTAGCTGATTAAAGGGAACCTTTCACCGGTCATGACATTACATTTGGTGATATTTTTTTTTATTTTCCATGTCAATATCTATACTTTAACAAAAACCATAAAATCCTGCCGTTTTCACACTGGACACTAAGCCTAATGGTAGGCGCCACTTCTTAGTCTGAACAGAGCACCTTACTGCAGTTATCTGCTTATCTATACACAGAGGTGATATCATGATTAGGATGACAGATACGACAGGATCCACCATTCACAATAGGTGATTGTCAGAGCTTAGCTATTCTTTTCCTGTACAATCTCCTCTGCACAGGTCACAAAGCATGCCTAGAAAACTCTGCCATAGAAGTCAATGAGGTCCCCTCCTGACCATTGTGTTTATGGCCTGTAGGGCTCTATGTAAATAATATACTAGAAATACTTCCATCTATTCTTCTTCATATCCTTGCTCTTTTTAGGTCAGACTATCCTTCGAGAGCGATTAAGATCGGCTCAGGGAACATCTGGAAGAGACACACAACATCGTAATGTCTCCAGGGTCAGAGCTCCTCCACGGCAATTACCATCTGCCAGGGAGAGAAGCCGATCTCCAATAAGACCAGAGCCAACCCAAGACCCGCGACCATCTGGGGAGAGCAGCCAGGAGAGTGCTGGGCCCACCACCCCTGAGTTTTACCATCCTCGGCCAATGCCACCGAGCCGCAGAACCAGGGAGATACAGCCACCCAGGAGGTCTCCCATACACTCTGCAGAGCGCCTCTATACCATCTTATTACAGCTGCAGAGGATGGGCACCATGAGACCTCCGGCCATACCACCGCCAGAGCCCCCAACACCAGCTCCACTGGGTGTGCCCCCGCAGCCTCCACCAAGCTGCAGGGCTGAGCAAATTGGAGACCTCCCCACAAGAACCATCACAGCGGAGGAGCCACAGTCTTGCGTCATCTGCCTGACTGATTTTATCAAGGGCGAGCAGGTAACATCCCTGCCCTGCGGCCATATGTACCACCTGGCTTGCATCACCCAGTGGCTCCAGAATTGCCCCCGCTGTCCCCTGTGCCGCAGGGACTGTTTTTAGCTAAGCACATCATTAACATCTACATCTTCTGTCATCACCATCAAGACAGAAGAAAACTGCACAGTGCTCCTAGGGGGCGTGGAAAATTGCTGTAAGAGTGTTTGGAGATTGCCCAGGTAAGTGGCTTTTACATGCAGCAAAACTTCCATAATTCTCCCACCAAATCCAATTATAGATTAAAGATATTTTCCTCCTTCAATGTTTCATACCGTAATAGAAAAGATCCACAGATGTCCTAACACAGAGCGTTATAACCATGCAGCCACAAAGACTTCAATAAGAAATTAAAGGGGTATTCCGGAGCCATAAAAAGCCATCCAGATGGGATGGTAATAACTGAGAAGAAATAAAGGGTATTAGGCTCACCTTGTTGCTTCTGGTCTGATGGTGCCTGGGCCTCGCTGCACTACATTTTCTGCTTGTGGACTCGGCAGGGCAGGAAATGGATGGGAATACCGCTCTGCCAATCACTGGCTGCAACAATGACTCCCATCATCCAATGACTAGCAGAGCGGCATTTTCACCCCTTTCCTGCCATGTCAGGTACACAAGCAGGAAGTAAGCAGGAGGTGATAAGCAGCGCGGTCTAGTTATGGTCATATCAGGGAGGTGAATATAACATCCTTGATTGTTTTCTGAGATAAGTAGCCCATCAGACCAGCTTTTCATTGCGCTGGAATACCCTTTTAAGCTCTGCTACATCTGTTCATATCTATATTTGCTTTTCAGATTCCAACCTATGAGAAGACTCCATCTTGGTCACCATCCAACTTCATGGACATAAACAGAAATGACAAGACCGATGCGAATGCAGCACCACACAGACTGCAATTACCACCATGAGTCTTATTTTTTGGACCTGGACTCCAAGCTAAGCTCCCTAATTAGCACCTGGGTCAGTCTCTGGACCTCCTGATCTGCAAAATTTTCCTCTTCATCTCCCCCCACCAAAAAAGACTTGTCAAGCCCAACTGCATCAGAAGAGAGAACTGCAAGACTGCCTTATGTCCACCTATCTCTTACCTGAAGAACATCACCTACAGATGTAGGACACACTTTCGCCCTCTGCATCTAGAAGGCCTACAAGATGTATCTGACCTGCATGGCTTCCTCCAGGCCTTCGGACCTGATTTTACTTACTACCTCTGGTACCTCATAACGAGTATCTCTTCTCCAGGTTCCAAATTCTTATTTGAACCATCAGCGCCTGCCATGGGAATTTTCTAATGGACTCTAAGAGACTACGTAACATTTCTGGTCCACCTCCACTGGACTCCACTTCTTGATGAATAAAAATTGCTGATGATTTATCGCACTTCTGCTCGTCTATTCTTATTGATGAGTGAATTTGTTTCTATCTCTATCTTTCTGATCACAGCGGGCTGCCTTCCATTTTCCCCTAGCAGGGGAAATACAGTATGGGCCTCCTCTAAATGCATTTTTGGGTGTCGTCCCCTCCAGGTATTCCCTTCTCACACAGCACCACCTCCCTAATTGTGCTCCATATATTCTCTAGACCAGGTGTACTGAAAAGGCAGACCATGATCCAAAACCAAACGGCAGTACTCTGATTTCAACTGTATCTGTGCCATCAGGACACACATTGATATATGGGGGATCTGTGGCTGACACACTGTTATGGGGGATCTGTGGAGGACACACTGTTATGGGGGATCTGTGGATGACACACTGTTATAGGGGATCTGTGGATGACACACTGTTATTGGGGATCTGTGAATGACACACTGTTATGGGGGATCTGTGGATGACACACTGATATGGGGGATCTGTGGATGACACTGTTATGGGGGAACTGTGGATGACACACTGTTATGGGGGATCTGTGGATGACACTGTTATGGGGGAACTGTGGATGACACACTGTATATGGGGGATCTGTGGATGACACACTGATATGGGGATCTGTGGATGACACTGTTATGGGACTGTGGGTGACACACTGTTATGGGGGATCTGTGGATGACACTGTTATGGGGGAACTGTGGATGACACACTGATATGGGGGATCTGTGGATGACACTGTTATGGGGGAACTGTGGATGACACACTGTTATGGGGGATCTGTGGATGATGCACTGTTATGGGGGATCTGTGAATGACACACTGTTATGGGGGATCTGTGGAAAACACACTGTTATGGAGGAATCTGTGGATGACACACTGTTATTGGGGATTTGTGAATGACACACTGTTATGGGGGATCTGTGGATGGCACTGTTATGGGGGATCTGTGGCTGACACACTGTTATGGGGGATATGTGGATGACGCACTGTTATGGGGGATCTGTGGAGGACACACTGTTATGGGGGATCTGTGGATGACACACTGTTATAGGGGATCTGTGGATGACACACTGTTATTGGGGATCTGTGAATGACACACTGTTATGGGGGATCTGTGGATGACACACTGATATGGGGGATCTGTGGATGACACTGTTATGGGGGATCTGTGGATGATGCACTGTTATGAGGGATCTGTTGATGACACTGTTATGGGGGATCTGTGAATGACACACTGTTATGGGGGATCTGTGGAAAACACACTGTTATGGAGGAATCTGTGGATGACACACTGTTATTGGGGATTTGTGAATGACACACTGTTATGGGGGATCTGTGGATGGCACTGTTATGGGGGATCTGTGGCTGACACACTGTTATGGGGGATCTGTGGATGATGCACTGTTATGGGGGATCTGTGAATCACACACTGTTATGGGGGATCTGTGGATGACACTGTTATGGGGGATCTGTGGATGACACACTGTTATGGGGGATCTGTGGATGACACATTGTTATGGGGGATCTGTGGAGGACACACTGTTATGGGGGATCTGTGGATGACGCACTGTTATGGGGGATCTGTAGGATCTGTAGATGACACGCTGTTATGAGAATCTGTAGATGGCACGCTGTTATGAAGGATCTCATTTGGTGTCTGTTTTCTTATTTTTAAGAACATTGTCCCAGTTAGTTAGCCTAATGGTCTCTTTAACCTCTTAGGGACACATGATGCCCTGGTACTTAAAGTATAACTGTCAAATTTATTTTTTTTTTACTATTGGATTCTGGTGATTAATATTACCTTGTTGGCCCTGTTTTAATTTCTGATTCTTAAATAAATAACCCCTAAAAGCCACCTAAAAGTCCCCAGTATTGGCTATTGTTACCTGAGATAAAATCAGGTTGCTATGCTCCTTCCGTCTACCAGATGAGGACGGAGCACGCTGCGTGCACTGGGAACTGATAGTGAGTCAGCATTGTAAGGGAATGTATAAAAAGCCAGGTTCTTCCTGACAGGAGATAACAGTGCTGGGCTGTGTGTGTGAACTTCTCCACATGCCTGTGCTTGGCAGACACTCCCTTAGCAGTTCTGGAGAAAGTACATATGCCAGCTGCTCAGTGTATAAATGACAGCCTTATCTGATAAGAGGAGAGCTTGTAGGAGGACTACAGGCTTCAGCCAGACCTGGGAACTTCCCTGCAAGACCCCCCTATACAGAGCTGGTCTTCACTAACTTCACTGCAGGCGTCCTATGGATTAGCCTCAGGGCTGAGGGCGGCCATCTTAACAGAATAGTGAAATTGCAGTTTTATGCAGACTGGTTGCTAAGGGCTGAATCTTATTAAATAAGGGGTAAGTAAGTCTAATAGTTATTGATTCAGGTATATTATCATATTAGTAACTACATATATGAAAACTGAAATTAGGGTCTAAATGTGACAGTTATCCTTTAAGGACACGGTACCGGTACGTCATGTGTATTTACAATCACCGCCGCGCGGCGAGCAGTGTTCGGAACAAGCTGCCTGCTGAAATCATTCAGCAGGCACCTTGGTACAATGTGACCCCCCCATATCGGCGATCGCTGCAAACCGCAGGTCAATTCAGACCTGTGGTTTGCGGCGCTTTCGGAAGTTTCTGATCCGGATCAGAAACTTCAAAATTACTTTTTTTTTTTTTTTTTAACTCCCCTGCAGCTCTCATTGGGCTGTGCCGGCGGGCAGTGCAAGGGGGGCGTGGTTCAGTTGGTGCGGGGGGGCGGTGCGGGTGGGAGCGCGATCGCCCGCCCGCCCTCCTCTCATTTCCAGGATGGCCGAGCGGAAAGCAGAGTATCAGCACATTGCTGACAATCTGCTTGAAATGGCTGACATCTGACACAGATGTCAGCCATTTAACCCCTTCCATGCTGCGGTCCGTAGGGACTGCTGTGTGGAAGGGGTTAACAGGGAGGAAGCTCCCTCCCTCTCCCATCGGGTGCTGCTGTGCCGTTGCAGCTTGCCATAGTAAAGGCAGAAGTCTGATCAGACTGTGTAAATTGAAAATACAGTACAGTACATTATATAGTGTACTGTATTGTATTATACAGACATCAGACCCACTGGATCTTTAAGAACCAAGTGGGTCTGGGTCAAAAAAAAAGTGAAAAAAAGTAAAAATAAAAAAACACATTTATCACTGAATAAAAATTTTAAAAATAAAACACACTACACATGTTTTATATCACCGCGTCCGTAATGATCTGATCTATGAAACGGTCATGTTACTTTCCCCGCATGGTGAACGCCATAAAAAATAAAAACTCTGATGAAATTGAAATTTTGCCCACCTTACTTCCCAAAAAAGATAATAAAAGTGATCAAAAAAGTTGTATGTACGCCAAAATGGAACCAATCCAATCGGCACCTCATCCCACAAAAAATTAGCCCCTACATGAGACAATCACCCAAAAAGTAAAAAAAAATGATTCTTAGACTATAGAGACACTAAAACATATTTTTTCCCCCTAAAACGCTGTTATTGTGTTAAAGTAAAATAAATTTTAAAAAAGTATACATATTATGTATCGCTGCATCCGTAAGAACCTGCTCTATAAAAATATCACATGACCTAGCCCCTCAGGTGAACACCATTAAAAAAAATAGTGTAAAAAAAGCCAATTTTTGTCACCTCACATCACAAACAGTGTAATAGCAAGCGATCAAAAAGTTATATGCACCCCAAAATATTCCCAATCAAACCGTCATCTCATCCCGCAAAAAATGAGCCCCTACATAGGACAATCACCCAAAAAATAAAAAAATATGGCTCTCAGACTATGGAGACATTAAAACATGATTTTTTTGGGGTTTCAAAAATGATATTATTGTGTAAAACTACTATAGGGGTGCATCAGGGGGGCTTCAAATGGGACATGGTGTCTAAAAACCAGTCCATCAAAATCTGCCTTCCAAAACCATATGGCGTTCCCTTCCTTCTGTGCCCTGCCATTTGGCCATACAGCAGTTTACGACCACATATGTGGTGTTTCTGCAAACTACAGAATCAGGGCAATAAATATTAAGTTTTGTTTGGCTGTTAACCCTTGCTTTGTTACTTGAAAATGTAAATGTAAAATGTGCCACAAAATCTAAATTCTGAAATGTCATCTTCATTTGCCAATAACTCTTGTGGAACACCTAAAGGGTTAACAAAGTTTATAAAAACAGTTTTGAATACCTTGAGGGGTGTAGTTTCTTAGATGGGTCACTTTTATGGAGTTTCTACAATAGGGGTGCATCAGGGGGGCTTCAAATGGGACATGGTGTAAATAAACCAGTCCAGCAAAATCTGCCTTCCAAAAACCACATCGCGCTCCTTTCATTCTGCGCCCTGCCGTTTGGCCATACAGCAGTTTACGACCACATATGGGGTGTTTCTATAAACTACAGAATCAGGGCAATAAATATTGAGTTTTGTTTGGCTGGTAACCCTTGCTTTGTTACTTGAAAAAATTGATTAAAATGGAAAATTTGCAAAAGAATCTAAATTCTGAAATTTTATCTCCATTTGCAATTAACTTTTGTGGAACACCTAAAGGATTAACAAAGTTTGTAAAATCCGTTTTAAATACCTTGAGGGTTTTAGTTTCTAGAATGGGGTCATTTTTGGCTGGTTTCTATTATGTAAGCCTCACAAAGTGACTTCTGACCTGAACTGGTCCTTAAAAAGTGGCTTTTTGAAAATTTCTGAAAAATTTCAAGATTTGCTTCTAAACTTCTAAGCCTTGTAACGTCCCCAAAAAATAAAATGGCATTCCCAAAATGATCCAAACATGGGGAATGTAAAGTAATAACTATTTTTGTAGGTATTATTATGTATTGAAGCATGAAATTGAAACTTGGAAATTTGCAAATTTTTCTAAATTTTTGGTAAATTTGGTATTTTTTTTACAAATAAAAATGTTTTTTTTTTTTACTCCATTTTACCAGTGTCATGAAGTACAATATGTGACGAAAAAACAATCTCAGAATGGCCTGGATAAGTAAAAGCGTTTTAAAGTTATTCACATATAAATTGACACTGGTCAGATTTTCAAAAAATGGCCTGGTCCTTAGGGTGAAAATGAGCCCAGTCCTTAAGGGGTTAAAGGGGTTGGTCAACTTAATTTTTTTTTAACAGACCTCATAGAGTGGTTGAACCCACGGTGGCGATCATACTTACCTGGTCCCCACTGCTGGGTTCCGGCTCCATTGCTCCACAGCCGCCTCCGCAGGTCTTGGATCTCTAAAAATCAACATCCTGTTGACGGAGTTCACATGACCACCGTTGCAGCCATTCACTGGCAGCAGTGGTGATCTGTCACCAGGGACTTTTCTGTTTTTGGGGGTAACTTATCCCAAAATCATGTACAGTGGTATGGTCGCTGCATCGATGACCTGCTTCTTGTGTGGTTTGGTGATGTGGCGGCCATACCACTGTTTTCAGACTATTTGAATTCATGCTTAGATTCTATTTCTTTTAATTTACATAATGAATTCCATAAAATTAATTTTCTGGACTTGTGCCTGAGGGGGGATACTGCCACCTCCTGTGTTTTGACTGCCACATATAGAAAGGAACTAGCTGGCAATACCATCTTGCATGCAACCTCCTGTCATCCACCACATACAGTACGCAATATTCCAAAGGGTGAACTTATCAGGGGGCGAGGTGTAACTGTTCTGAACTTTTTTGCAAGAGGCCGATAGCCTAACCAATAGACTGACTCGTAGGTCTTATTCACATAGGCGTGTTTCTGCCTCGAAAAACGCAGTTGCGGTTTTGTTTTGGACAGAAAATCGCTTGTGTTTCCCTCTGAAAAGTTATCGGAGAAATGTGCCCACTTATCTAAACCCAAGCAAATTTTTACCCCCTTTGTCACACAGTATAGTGAGGAATTCGCACCAATCTGCAAAATTATTAAAAAATATTTACCCTTGCTGGCCAGTGATAGTCAATGGATGGATATTGTGACAAACGGGGTAAAATGTATAGCTTGTAAGGCCCCTACACTAGGCAATATGATTAGTCCCATTTTATATCAGGACAAAAAAATGGCAAACAAACCTTCCTGGCTTGTTAGCAAAGGGAGCAATAAGTGTGGTCATAGCAAGTGTATATGCTGCGAACATACCAGGGTTGACAAGCATTTTAAATCTTCTGTAACTAACAAAGAATATGAAATCCAGTCCTATTTAAATTATAACACAAAATATGCGGTGTATTTAATAACTTGCAAACACTGCAAATTACAATATGTGGGCTGTACCACCAATGAAATTAAAACTAGGATTCGCAAACATATATCCGATGTTCCCCCTTATCAAAGCCACAACATATCAGCGGCGAGTTCACATTTTGCGCTAATCCATGGAGCAGATACTTCGGGACTGGTGGTACAAGGCATTGAAAGGGTTAGAAACCCTATTAGAGGGGGTGATCACAGAAGGAAGCTTCTCAATAGAGAAGCCTTCTGGATTTTCCAGCTCAACTCCTGTCAACCTAACACTCAGTTCACACTTTCGCGTAAAACGCCGCTTTCGAACGCGCAAAAAAACGCACAACAGTACAGGAACCATGCATTCCAATGGAGGTGGTTCACACTTGCGCGTTTTAATGCGCGTTCGTAGGCGCCTATAAACGTCCGACGCATAGGCAAGTATGTTCGCGTTAATTCGGGCGTTTATCCAGCGTTTGGTTCCAATAGACTTCAATGGGAAACGCCATAGGCGTGTTGTTCGGGCGTTTGTGCAGCGTAAAACGCGCCTATGGATGCGCATTTTACAAAGTTTGCAACATGCTGAATCAGCCACCATGGAATGTCACACCTCTAAAGCACTCAGATTGGCCAAACTATATCATTGATCATTGGCCAACTAAGCAGTCAATCACATAAACGCGCGTCAAACGCGCCTACACTATTTACCAAAACGCTTGAAAAAACGCGCCTACACGCCAGTCTTGAACGCACCAAAAACGATAGGCTTCTAAACGCTCAGGTCTGAACCCAGTGTAATGGTTTAAATGAGACACGATCTGATCCTGCAATATTAGGGAACCTTGCCATTTGTTTCTGTATATGTATTTATTTTATGAGGAATAGGTATACATTATATGGTCTTGTACCTGAATACATGTTTTTTAGAAATATTTTTTCTACACTTTTATGATTTTTTTAGGAGTGTTCTTGTGCTGATTGCTCCATGTGTGCTTCTTGGGTCACAAGATCTCTTGATTGTGTGACCAGGTGTGTGAGGAGCATATAAGCAGCAATCCATTTGGGGGTTTGTTATGTCATGAGGAAGGACCCTGATTGTATGATGGTCTGAAACGCGTTGACTAAAGCATCCTGTGTTGAAGATTTTATTACTGCAAAATAAAGATACAAAATTTTTCTACTGTCTTTGGAGCTGGATATCTCTTTGTTTCTGCTACAGATTATCGCCCTCCGTGCTCAGATAGTGGCTAAGGGCTCTTTCACACTTGCGTATTTGTTTTCCGGCATAGAGTTCCGTCGTCGGGGCTCTATGCCGGAAAAATCCTGATCAGGATTATCCCATGCATTCTGAATGGAGAGAAATCCGTTCAGGATGCATCAGGATGTCTTCAGTTCAGGACCGAAACGTTTTTTGGCCGGAGAAAATACCGCAGCATGCTGCGCTTTTTGCTCCGGCCAAAAATCCTGAACACTTGCCGCAAGGGTTGGATCCGGAATTAATGCCCATTGAAAGGCATTAATCCGGATCCGGCATTAAGCTAAACGTCGTTAAGGCGCATCGCCGGATCCGACATTTAGCTTTTTCTGAATGGTTACCATGGCAGCCAGGACTCTAAAGTGTAGTGGGGAGCGGGGGAGCAGAATACTTACCGTCCGTGCGGCTCCCGGGGCGCTCCAGAGTGACGTCAGGGCGCCCCACGTGCATGGATCACGTGATCTATGCACATGGGGCGCTCTGACATCATTCTGGAGCGCCCCGGAAGCTGCACGGACTGTAAGTATACTGCTCTCCCACTCCCCACTACTACTATGACAACCAGGACTTTAATAGCGTCCTGGCTGCCATGGTAACCTGAAAGCATTTCGAAGACTGATCAGGATCCTGATTAGTCTTCTAATGCTTTCAGGCGACTTGCGTTCTGACGGATCCAGCGGGACGGAAGTGCCCACCGGATCCTCAGAATGCAAGTGTGAAAGAGGCCTAAGCAGGTGAGAGCTGCCTTCTACTTGTACTGGGACAGCAAACATATTGTACTCATAAAATGGAAAACCATAACGAATGATAAAGATTATAAGTAATACAAGTCTATAGCTTAAAGGTGTTTTCCGGGAATTAAGAAAATGAAAACATTTAAATATTACTTTATTATAAATATATTCAGGAATACCTTTCATTAGTTATAATATTACTGGTGTTTTTATAATTGTATATTGTGCTTGTGAATAAATCAGTAATATGTAGATTAGCTTTCTGAGCAGATCTCAAGGTGCTGAAGCTATAGTACATAGTGTATATGATATGTACATGCTAGGACACAGCTTTGCCCTCGGCATATCTAGCCCTGTCAATCAAGAGGAGAAGGGAGTGTGCAGAGCACAAAGTGTGTTACAAAGCAGTGCTCAAAGGATTCAGCCCCGACTCCTAGTGCTCGAACTTATCATTTGCATATGAATAAAAACGCAGCCTTTTCTGCAGCTGTTTACCATACAGACAAAAGAAAGGTATTGTTTTAATCAGCATGATTAGCCCTAACAGGCAGTATGTCAGCTTTAATAGGGTTCATCCTGGTGACAGAGCCACTTTAATATGATCTTCAGCTAAATCTCTGTACGAATAGAGTTCATGAGGAGACATGAAGTACTGACAGAAGGTGGGATATGGACAACAAGCAGCAGCTCTTGTATGCAGTCTCCATTACCACAGCCCCACATTACCACAGTCTGTCCTGTCCATCCTCTCTGTACTTCATGTTTCCTCATCAACGCCAGTCCTACAGAGATTCAGCTGAAGATCTTATCAGCTGTATTTATTTAGGATCATAATCCCTGACAAGCAGAGCAGAGATGGGGCAGCTCTTTTGCTCAGTGTTGCGAAGTATCTTGTCCTTCTGTGTGATTAGTTCATGTTTTGTGTGTACTAATAGGATGGCAGCCATTTTATTTCCTGGAAGATTGCTGTAGTGTACGGGAGCTGTAATGCCCGTCACTACAGAAGGGTCACTTGTGTGCTGTCGTTCCCCTCAGTTATGAGGAGGTTGGTGTAATACATCTTCATGTAATGCAATACTGTGTATTTCCCTGTTACTGTGATATTTGCCATGTGCAGGCCTGCTAGGGTGTCATTCCAGCTCTAGACACTAGAGGGAGCTAGGGAGCCCTAGCTTATATATAGGCCCAGTCAGGGGAAGAAAAGGCAGTCTAAGTTAAGCCCAGGCCATGAGCCTGTGAAGTCCAGCTCAAGCCTTGAGCCTGTGAAGGCAAGGCCCAGGCCTTGTACAAGCTGAAGTCAGCCCAGGCCCTTTAGCCTGAGAGGGTCCAGCCTAGGAAGATTCATGCCCTAGAAGGAGCAGTCCAGACCCTAGAACTAGTGACCTTAGTCAAGCTGCAAGCAGGACAAGTATCCCTGGAGAGAGAGGACAGTTGCCTGAAGTGTGTTGCTGCATTCAGAGTAAGATGAAACCCCGATCTTAGGAGGTCTGTCTTGAAGATAGCCTTTTGGGACTGTGATTAATAACCTGAACCACTTCTGTGACTGTATTGTAACGTGTGGAACATTCTGGAACTGTACTTATTGACTGTTCATCTATCTTCAACTAGGTTCAGTAAAGTTATCCTGTTATTCAAGTATAAGGATTCCTCAATTATTCCACCTATCACTACACGGTGTGCCACTGTTCAATTGGCACTGGCGTCACGACATTCATCACCTGCCTGTTCCAGTGCTGACCCGATTGAAGACGACAGTCAGACCGAGGTTAGTGGGTTGCCCTGCACTACAAAGCCCAGCATACCTAAAGCTACACTACTGACCCCCTGGGACACTGCATCGCTCTTTTTGGCGTCACGAACAGGATCGCATGCTTCTGGAGTGCAGAGAAGTGTGAACTGTGTGCTTTAACTATTCCACCACCGTATTGCAAAGACTGTACCCTTTATTTCCAAACTGTTTGGATTACAATTGTGCCTGGGAGGAATCGGAGGCGCTGTGCTGTGTTGCGCTACCCCCAGAGAGAAAAATTGCCGCTTCAAAGTGGAGTTTTATGGACTTTTTGCCATCCTGCTTGCTGTCAGTGAATGGTTGCATCATGGCGCCCAAGATGGCCGCCGGCGCCGTTAGGCTTCTTCCTGCGCCATCACTGTCCTCAGTGGCGCGAAGATTTGGCGCCAAAACCCTCCAAGAGGGAGGAGAAAACTGTCCCGGGATGCCGCCCCTGGATGTGGATTACAGTATGAGCACCGCATACCCTATTGCGGAGAACCTAGGGGGCGGGCCCGACGAAGGGCGAGAAACCCAGAGTCCAGGGGAGTGGCCAGAGAGTTGTCCCCGGGGAGAGCAAGTGTTGGAGCCTGCTACGTTGAAGATGGCGAGGCTTGCGGAGAAGGCGCCGGGCCTGGAGCCCATATCCGAGACGGAAGAATCGTCAGCCTACATTCCGGAACCGGAGAGGCCACCTTACACCTGCCCACAGCCACGGAATGGAGCATGGAACTACCGCCAGCGTTTCTTACAAGAAAGGCCTGAGGCCTACCTGGCAAGCCACCGTCGCATAGCCGCACAGCAAGGCCTGGGAGTGGAGCGTCAACATACTGCCCCTATTCAAGCTGCGAACTCTGAGGACTACTGCGACTCTGCACCAGCCTCAGCGACCCAGGATCCAGAACCTGCCACCTTGATGACGGCACCTAAACCAGCCAACGCGACCGCTGCCTGTCTTCTGGCACCACCACGAATTTACATACCGCGGAGGTGCCTAAGTCTTGTCCCTTGTCTAATAGGGGAACATGATGACCTCCTTGTGGAAGCATGGGCAGAACGTGTCTCACGTCGCAATCCCTGCCGCATCGTGGAAGATCAAGTGGTGCCTGATGCTACAGGAGCATCTAAAGAAGATGATCCACAGGACACTAACCTGTGAGTAGGCCTGCTAGGCCATTTTGCTGAAGTCTCACAGGGACATCATACTAGTTGCAGGAACTGTTCCCTTATGTTGACAGGCTGGTGGAGCTTGCTGCCAGTTCCCCACGGCCGGTGGCATGTTTGTTGAAAATGAAGTAGCCACTGTGGAACCACTGCTCCCAGCCTGCCCTTGCTGATTCCGGGACACCCTGCCTGTGTTTGGAAAAATAAGAAAATTTTTCTTTATCCAAGTTGTGCTTTATTTTTGCACCTTTTTCCCCTTTTTAACCCCCATTTCAGGTTGAAAAGGGATTTTTATGTCAGCACTTTAAGGGTACGCAGGACTTGCCAGGATAGTGTGTCCCTGGTATTGTCAGAGTCCTGTATTGTCAATATTATGTGCGTGCTGCTGACTCTATTTATTACCATTTTATTCAAGCCAATGTGCCCAGAGATGGACTCCCCAAGTGCGAGCCTCTGAGATGATCAATTCCATGGACTCCATAAGTGTGAGCCAACTTTTATGATATGTCATTATGGACCTACCGTTACTCAGTCATGGACTATCCTGGTATTCCCTAACATCCGCTGTGCCAGGTCAGCGCCCCAGTTCCACTCATTATCCTGAAGGAAGAGAACGACGCCCCTTGTCACTGCACTTCACCTTTGCCAGCTGGACCTGATATGAATATATGTGCAGATGAATTACGTATATGTATGCCTGCATGTTTCTTTTTCTATTTCAGGTGAAAATTCCAGTTGGGGGGGCCCTGATGGAGTACAAGGTCGTACTCAGCTTAAAGCAGCGGGGTATGTAGTGTACGGGAGCTGTAATGCCCGTCACTACAGAAGGGTCACTTGTGTGCGGTTGTTCCCCTCAGTTATGAGGAGGTTGGTGTAATACATCTTCATGTAATGCAATACTGTGTATTTCCCTGTTACTGTGATCAGGGCCGGACTGGCCTACCGGGATACCGGGAAAATTCCCGGTAGGCCGGTAGCCCTGACTGCCGCACGGCCGGCCGCAGGCACACTGGGCTCCAGTGGTGACGGAGATGAGCGCTTGCATTGCGCTCATCTCCGTGCGGAGCAGCAGCAGAGGAGGGAGAGGCGTGTCCTCTCTCTCCCTGTTCCTCTGTTAGGCTGCCAGCACTAGGCCTACAGCCTATCAGAGGCCGGCTCCGGCGGCGCGATGACGTCATCGCGCCGCCGGAGCCGCACTGCTCGAGACACAGGCCGGAAGAGGCCTGCATCGCATCGCTGGAGGTAAGTATAAGTGTTCTTTTTTTTTTTTTTCTTGGGGCTACTGGCACTAAAGGGGGCTACTGGCCCCTTGTCACTGCACTTCACCTTTGCCAGCTGGACCTGATATGAATATATGTGCAGATGAATTACGTATATGTATGCCTGCATGTTTCTTTTTCTATTTCAGGTGAAAATTCCAGTTGGGGGGGCCCTGATGGAGTACAAGGTCGTACTCAGCTTAAAGCAGCGGGGTATGTAGTGTACGGGAGCTGTAATGCCCGTCACTACAGAAGGGTCACTTGTGTGCGGTTGTTCCCCTCAGTTATGAGGAGGTTGGTGTAATACATCTTCATGTAATGCAATACTGTGTATTTCCCTGTTACTGTGATCAGGGCCGGACTGGCCTACCGGGATACCGGGAAAATTCCCGGTAGGCCGGTAGCCCTGACTGCCGCGACGGCCGCCGCAGGCACACTGGGCTCCAGTGGTGACGGAGATGAGCGCTTGCATTGCGCTCATCTCCGTCGCGGAGCTAGCAGCAGAGGAGGGAGAGGCGTGTCCTCTCTCTCCTGTTCCTCTGTTAGGCTGCCAGCACTAGGCCTACAGCCTATCAGAGGCCGGCTCCGGCGGCGCGATGGCGTCATCGCGCCGCCGGGCCGTACTGCTCGAGACACAGGCCGGAAGAGGCCTGCATCGCATCGCTGGAGGTAAGTATAAGTGTTCTTTTTTTTTTTTTTTCTTGGGGCTACTGGCACTAAAGGGGGCTACTGGCACTAAAGGGGCTACTGGCACATAAAGGGGCTACTGGCACATAAAGGGGCTACTGGCACTAAAGGGGGCTACTGGCACTAAAGGGGCTACTGGCACATAAAGGGACGGCTCCTGGCACATAAAGGGGCTACTGGCACTAAAGGGGCTACTGGCACTAAAGGGGCTACTGGCACAGAAAGGGGCTACTGGCACATAAAGGGGCTACTGGCACTAAAGGGGCTACTGGCACATAAAGGGGCTACTGGCACTAAAGGGGGCTACTGGCACATAAAGGGGCTACTGGCACTAAAGGGGCTACTGGCACTAAAGGGGCTACTGGCACTAAAGGGGCTACTGGCACATAAAGGGACGGCTACTGGCACTAAAGGGGGCTACTGGCACATAAAGGGGACGGCTACTGGCACATAAAGGGGGCTACTGGCACATAAAGGGGACGGCTACTGGCACTAAAGGGGGCTACGGGCACATAAAGGGGACGGCTACTGGCACATGAGGGGAGACGGCTACTGGCGCATGAGGGGAGACGGCTACTGGCACATATGGGGGGGCTACTGGCACATATGGGGGGGGGGCTACTGGCACATAATAAGAGGGGGGCTACTGGCACATGGGGGGAAGCACAACAGAAGCTCCCCTGTCACTGTGTGTGGCCCCAAAGTTTACTGCTGGTGCTGCCCAGCGGCGGCCGCCACCGCGCTGAATCATTGACATGTAAATATACCTGGCTGGCTGGTGGCTGCAGGCTGGGGGTGGGCGGCCGCAGCAGACAGTCTTCATTCACATGGTGGGGGGGGGAGTCAGACCCGGCAGAGGCAGAGAGAGGTCAGGAGCTGTGCTTGCTAGGCTAGCTGGTGAGGTAGTGTGTGGTAAGGCCCTGTGACCGGGCCCTGGCCCCTGCCCCAGCAGCCCCTGATCAGTGACAGTGAAGAAGACTAGAAGAAGAATTATTCTTCAACAATCTCACCATCACCAAGTAAGTGACTGTCCTTGAATCGTGCCCCACAAATAGTATAGTATAAGGCAGCCTTCCATACAATTGACAAGTGCAAATGACACACTGTTATGGGGGCTCTGTGGATGTCACTGTTATGGGGGCTCTGTGGATGTCACTGTTATGGGGGATCTGTGGATGACACTGTTATGGCGGAATCTATGGATGACACTGTTATGGGGGAATCTGTGGATGACACTGTTATGGGGGACCTGTGGATGACATACTGGTATGGGGGTACTTTCACACCTGCGGCATGGCTATCCGGGCTGTTCACCCTCCTGATCCGCCATGCCGCAAGTACCAGTGCACTGCAGTGCTGCTGCTCTGTCCCCATTGACTATAATAGGGGCAGGTGACGGAGCTATGGCGCAGCACGGCAGTGCACAGCAGAGATCGCCGGACTAAAAAGTACTGCATGTCCGACTTTTTAGTCTGGCGATCTCTGCCATGCTGCACCATAGCTCCGCCCCCTGCCCCTATTAAAGTCAATGGGGACAGAGCAGCAGCACGGCAGTGCACGGGTACTTGCGGCATGGCGGATCAGGAGGGTGAACAGCCTGGATAGCCATGCCGCAGGTGTGAAAGTACCCCCATAGCAGTATGTCATCCACAGGTCCCCCATAACAGTGTCATCCACAGATTCTCCCATAACAGTGTCATCCATAGATTCCGCCATAATAGTGTCATCCACAGATCCCCCATAACAGTGTGTCATCCACAGATCCCCCATAACAGTGTGTCATCCGCAGATTCCCCATAACAGTGTGTCATCCACAGATCCCCCATAACAGTGTGTCATCCGCAGATTCCCCATAACAGTGTGTCATCCACAGATCCCCCATAACAGTGTGTCATCCGCAGATTCCCCATAACAGTGTGTCATCCACAGATCCCCCATAACAGTGTCATCCACAGATCCCCCATAACAGTGTCATCCACAGATCCCCCATAACATTGTCATCCACAGATCCCCCATAACAGTGTCATCCACAGATCCCCCATAACAGTGTGTCATCCACAGGTCCCTCATAACAGTGTCATCCAAAGATCCCCCATAACAGTAACGTCCAAAGATTCCCCATAACAGTGTCATCCACAGATCCCCCATAACAGTGTGTCATCCGCAGATCCCCCATAACAGTGCCATCCACAGATCCCCCATAACAGTGTCATCCACAGATCCCCCATAACAGTGTGTCATCCACAGATCCCCCATAACAGTGTGTCCTCCACAGAACACCCATAACAGTGTCATCCACAGATCCCCCATAACAGTGTCATCCACAGATCCCCCATAGCAGTGTGTCATCCACAGATCCCTCATAACAGTGTCATCCAAAGATCCCCCATAACAGTGTGTCATCCACAGATCCCCCATAGCAGTGTGTCATCCACAGTTTCCTTATAACAGTGTCATCTTCAGATCCCCCATAACAGTGTGTCATCCACAGGTCCCTCATAACAGTGTCATCCACAGATCCCCCATAGCAGTGTGTCATCCACAGTTCCCTTATAACAGTGTCATCCAAAGATCCCCCATAACAGTGTGTCATCCACAGGTCCCTCATAACAGTGTCATCCAAAGATCCCCCATAACAGTAACGTCCACAGATCCCCCATAACAGTGTCATCCACAGATCCCCCATAACAGTGTGTCATCCACAGATCCCCCATAACAGTGTCATCCACAGATCCCCATAACAGTGTGTCATCCACAGATCCCTCATAACAGTGTCATCCAAAGATCCCCCATAACAGTAACGTCCACAGATCCCCCATAACAGTGTCATCCACAGATCCCCCATTACAGTGTGTCATCCGCAGATCCCCCAAAACAGTGTGTCATCCACAGATCCCCATAACAGTGTGTCATCCACAGGTCCCCCATAACAGCGTGTCCTCCACAGTAGACCTATAACAGTGTCATCCACAGATCCCCCATAAGAGTGTGTCATCCACAGATCCCCCATAACAGTGTGTCATCCACAGATCCCCATAGCAGTGTGTCATCCACAGATCCCCCATAACAGTGTGTCATCCACAGATCCCCATAGCAGTGTGTCATCCACAGATCCCCATAGCAGTGTGTCATCCACAGATCCCCATAGCAGTGTGCCTGCCCTGCGCACTGAGGACAGATTGAAAGGAGGGGAAGATCCGTGGAAGCAAGCAGAGGACAGCACAGCAGAAGATGGAATAGCTTCTTTTGTAAGTAAATTATTTTATTATAAATGTATCCCTGCATACCGCAATACTCTCGTATTTTGAATTTATATATACTTATTTCGTTTTTTTCAGTTGTATGAATTTAAGTGGGGAAAATTATTAGTGCCCCCCATTTTGACTATGGTATCTTATGTGCCTCCCATATATTGTTCCTAGAGTTGCCACTGCGCAGAGGCCAAGTCACGGCAACGCTAGGGTAAGGCCCGGCCTGTGTGTGTGTATATAATATATATATATACATATATATACATACATACATACATACACACGCTCGCGGCGTGTGTGTTTGGGGCTGGAATGCAACTTTTTCCAGGGCTGGTTTTTATCCCCAGTCCGGCCCTGACTGTGATATTTGCCATGTGCAGGCCTGCTAGGGGTGTCATTCCAGCTCTAGACACTAGAGGGAGCTAGGGAGCCCTAGCTTATATATAGGCCCAGTCAGGGGAAGAAAAGGCAGTCTAAGTTAAGCCCAGGCCATGAGCCTGTGAAGTCCAGCTCAGGCCTTGAGCCTGTGAAGGCAAGGCCCAGGCCTTGTACCCGCTGAAGTCAGCCCAGGCCCTATAGCCTGAGAGGGTCCAGCCTAGGAAGATTCATGCCCTAGGAGGAGCAGTCAAGACCCTAGAACTAGTGGAGAAGTGTTGCCTCCTTAGTCAAGCTACATGCAGGACAAGTATCCCTGGAGAGAGAGGACAGTTGCCTGAAGTGTGTTGCTGCATTCAGAGTAAGATGAAACCCCGATCTTAGGAGGTCTGTCTTGAAGATAGCCTTTTGGGACTGTGATTAATAACCTGAACCACTTCTGTGACTGTATTGTAACGTGTGGAACATTCTGGAACTGTACTTATTGACTGTTCATCTATCTTCAACCATGTTCAGTAAAGTTATCCTGTTATTCAAGTATAAGGATTCCTCAATTATTCCACCTATCACTACACGGTGTGCCACCGTTCAATTGGCACTGGCGTCACGACATTCATCACCTGCCTGTTCCAGTGCTGACCCGATTGAAGACGACAGTCAGTCCCAGGTTAGTGGGTTGCCCTGCACTACAAAGCCCAGCATACCTAAAGCTACACTACTGACCCCCTGGGACACTGCATTGCTTCCTAAACAAAATGAGCCATTATAACTAATAATAAGTATTTGGGAAAATATTTATTACAAATAAATATTTAAGTATTTCCTTTTTTTTTATAATTCCTGGAGAACCCCTTTAACCACCTGACTGTTTTTCCTGAGCTCAGCTCAGGCAGAATGGTAATGGGGTTGTCTACTTTAGCTTCTCATATCTTCTGATTAGAGACATGGGCCTGGTCTTGTTTGAAAGCTGGCATTTCAAGATAACAGCATTAGCAAAACATTAGCAGATATCCCTGTTAGAAATAGAAGTCAAGAATAAACATGGTAAGACCTGCTTTTACTATTACTTTCAGCTGCATTCACTGCATACCGATGTCTAACAGTGATATCTTTCTATGTAGTGATGGTAATGCAATGATTCTGGTATTGTTTGAAAGCTTGAAATGCCAATAATATATATCTCTAGTTGCTACCTATTCGGAGATATGAGGTGCTAAAGCAGACACTTCACCCTCCCTCCCCTTTAGTCTGAAGGAGGAGGGGGAGCAATTAGGGAGCTGACCACCTACTGGAGGAGAGAAAAATAAAAAATGTATAGAAATTTGGCATAATGACCATTGTACTGACTCACATAATAAAGGTATGTTATTTATATCACACAGCAAACGCCGTAAATAAATTCCACAAAATTAATGTTAAAACTGCTGTTTCTTAAATCTTTCCCCCTACCAATAAAATAATAAAAGTTATTTAACACACTATATATACCCCTAAATTATTCCTTAAAAACTTGCAACTAATTCTACAAAAAAAAAGTTAACTGAAAAATTTAAGTTATGACTGCTGGAACACAAAGGGCTGAAATGTTACTGGTCCTTAAGGCTAAAATAAAGGGGGTCAGTTATTAACCTGACATACGCCTATATTAGGCGCATTTTAGGAGCAGATTGTGGAGTAACAGTTAGTTGCACCGCAATCTGCGACTTTTTCCTCACACCAGGTCAAAAAAAATCGGCATGGCGCCGGAGGGGAAAGGGACGGGCCGCTACGCCCATCTCAGTCATCATTTTCTATGCCTGCTTTAGGCATAGAAAATGGTCTAAGGCTGGGTTCAGACCTGAGCGTTTTACAGCGCGTTCCTACGCGCTGTAAAACGCTCAACAGGCGAAAACCCATGTTTCCCTATGGGCATGGTTTTCACCTGAGCGTTTTACAGCGCGTATGAACGCGCTGTAAAATGCCCTACCCCCAAAGAAGTACATGAGCTTCTTTGGGGCGTATTGTCGCGCGTCCCCCATAGGGTTATATTGCGCAAACGCGTGCACGACGCGCGATGTTTACTTTCAGGGTTCGCGCGAAAATAAAAGTAAAGATAGAGCGTCGTACGCGCGAAGCGGGACGCGCATGTGTGAACCCTGCTTTAACATAAGGCTTATATTTAGAGTGGCATTGGATGCGCCAAAGTTATGTAGAGGCCGGCGCTTCTAGATAACTTCAGTGATCCACCACCAGCGCAGGGGCTTTATCAAGACCGACGTTTTAGACATTTTAATAAATGACCACCTAAGTCACTAAGGGTTTAAAAATGCAATTGTGTCCCCTGAGTTGGCTGCCAACAAGATTTACTTCAGACACATATATCTACAATAAAAAAAAGTTACATTTTCGGGAGGGTTTTTACAATTTTAATGCGACTGTAAGGGCTCATGCACATGAACGTATTTTCTTTCCATGTCCGTTCTGTTTTTTTTCAGACCGTATGCAGAACCATTCATTTCAAGGGTCCGCAAAAAAACGAAGGTTCTCCGTGTGCATTCTGTTTCCGTATTTCGGACAAGGATAGTACTGTTCTATTAGGGGCCAACTGTTCCGTTCCACACAATAAGGAATGCACACGGACGTCATTCATATTTTTTGCGGACCGCAAAATACATGCGGTTGTGTGCATGAGCCCTTAAGCTGATGAAATTTTGCTCTTATGGTTTTTGTGCCTCTCCAACAAAACACCTTCCTGAATGACAATTGGAAGGTTATTATTTTATGATCACTATTTCCCAGCTGTCCCCCACGTCCAGAGGTCGCACCAACGGTCAATAAAAAAAATACTGAAACGTGGACAGACACATTTAAATCCATGGGCACATGTGCTATCCGTGGATGGGCACATGTGCTATCCGTGGAAAATGCAGACAGTACACGTCAGTGAAAAACGGAAATGTGGACGAGGCCTTTCAGGCTCTTTGTGCCTTGTCTTTAGCTCCTTGTCTTTAATGCTGGTTCTTTAAGTGTGCATTCACATCACTGTTTACCTTTCTGTTCTTCTGATCCGTCAGAAGAAGAGAGAGAAGGGAAAAAAACAGGATCCTGAAAGATCCTGTTGCATCAGTTAGGGCTCATGCCGACCGTATGTATTTTGCGGAATGGAACAGCTGGCCCCAAAAGAACAGTCCTATTCTTGTCCATTTTGCAGACAATAATAGGACATGTTCTATTTTTTTGCGGAACTGATATGCGGAAACGCAATGCACACGGAGTAACTTCATTTTTTTTTGCGGACCCATTGAAATGAATAATTCCATATATGATCCGCAAAAAAACAATTGGAACGGACACGGAAAGAAAATACGTTTGTGTGTATGAGCCCTTAGACTGACAAATTCAGGCACAAAAAACGGCGTACCTACATAAATACCACTTGGTGCCAATAAACTCCTCTCTCTAAGGTCTTAACCCCCTTACACCTGTGTTCCAGTGAAGTTTTACCACCATTCCCACCACTCATAAAACCATTGGTATACGTTCTGCAATGGATCTGAGGACATACCTGGTCTGTTGTGCGAAAATGCACCCCAAAAACTTTTTTCCCCCAGTTATTTTGGAATCCAGACTGTGTGAACATGGAGTATACATCAAAGAAAATGTATGTTCCTAAAAAAAAAGAACATTTTCTTAAGAAGAATTTCTTATTTATTTTGCCTTTGATTTGACTGGTGATAAAGAATAACACTGGGTTCAGACCTGAGCGTTTCTAAGACGCGCGTTTACGCTACGTTTAGTCGCTGCTGTATGCGCGTTGCTTGGCAATAGTAAACGCGCATGCTAGCTGCTTCAGTGACTCTGGAGACTTTTACTGGTCTGGAGACCAATTAAAGGAGCATCTCACATGACGCAGCTAAACGCGCGCTAAGCGCTGCTTCCATTGAAGTCTATGGAGGAAAGCGACAAACGCCTAAAAACGCCTCTGAACGAGCTTATGCATCGGGCGTACAGCGCGCTTACGCGCTGTAAACGCCAGTGTGAACCACTCCCATAGGGATGCATTGGTTTTCATGTGCTGAGCGCGTTACAGCGCGCTTGAACGCGCAGTAAAACGCTCAGGTGTGAACCCAGGGTAAAAGTACAGCCGTGTGCTGAAGTGGTTTTACCCTGGGTTCACACCTGAGCGCTTTACTGCGCGCTCAAACGCGCTGTAAAACGCTCAACACATGAAAACCAATGCATCCCTATGGGAGTGGTTCACACTTGAGCGTTTACAGCGCGTAAAACGCGCTGTAAAACGCCCGATGCATAAGCTCGTTCAGGAGCGTTTTTGGCGCTTGTCGCGCTTTCCTCCCATAGACTTCAATGGGAACGCTGCTGTAACGCGCGCTTAACGCGCTAGTGTAGAGATGCTCTTTTAATTGGTCTCCAGACCAATTAAAAAAAGTCTCCAGAGTCACGAACGCGCGTTAAACGCGCGTTTACTATTGCCAAAAACGCGCATAAAAACGCGCGACTAAAACGCGCGTAAAACGCGCGTCTTAGAAACGCTCAGGTCTGAACCCAGTGTTAAGGATTTTTGTAAGGAACGTCTTGTGCTTGGGAATGTCTAATGGTGCGGAAAAGAACATTCCACAAATCCAATGCAGCATGAAACTAGAAGTGGGAGACAAATATTAGATGGTGGTGATTCTTCCACCAGGAGATCCTTCTTTTATCTAATTATATAAAAGACTGATTGTTTGGATTTTTTGTGTGCAGGTGGACTGCAGTGTAGCAGAGTCTATGAGAGGGTAAACACCACCTCACATATGAGAAAATGTCTTGTCAAAGTACAGTAAAAGATCAGATGCCAACAAAAAAAAAGTAAAAGATCAGATGCCATGTACATGACCATTGGGTATTTTCAGGGGCGTAGCTAAAGACTCATGGGCTCTGGTGCAAGAGTTCAGCTTGGGCCCCCCTTCCCTCAGTGCTTTGTGTGCCTTCCTATGCGGCACAAGGGTCTTTGGGCCCTCTTAAGCTCCTGGGCCCGGTAGCAACTACTACCTCTGCACCCCCTATAGCTACGCCCATGGGTATTTTGCGGTCGGCAAATTGCGGATTCACAAAACACGGATACCGGCCGAATGCCTTCTGAATTTTGCGGACTGGAAGGGCCTCTAATAGAACAGTCCTTGTCCATAATGCAGACAATAATAGGACATGTATTTTTTTTTGTTTTGCGGAATGGCCATGCGGACATACAGACATGGAATGCACATGGAATGAAGTGAATGGTTCTGCATACGGGCTGCAAAAAAAAAAAAAATACGTTCGTGTGCAAGAGCCTTAAGAAAGAGAAAAACATCCTCTGCTGACGACCAAAGATTTCCACATTCAATTTTCTAATAGATAATTTGTGCCTATTTCAATAGCGGAGCAACAAATGTGCCTGTCTAAACTCCAATCAAGATGACCACATTTTATACAATTCTAGGAAAAAAAACTATTAATTATTCTACCAAGCTTATACATGGTAAAAATAATGCCTCATTCACACATCAGTGTTTCCCGGACATGTGCTGTACGTGTTCTCTGCGGACAGCACACGTCCGCATTCATTTGAATGTGTGTATTCACACATCAGGGTTTTAGCACCCTAACTTGGTCCGTGTTCCCGGATCCCTCACGACCATTATAGTCAATGAGTCAGTGAAAACCACAGATGCAAAATGGATGCCATGCGTGTTGCATCCGTGTTTCACAGATCATTAAGAAGAGATGCTTTGAAAATAATTTTTCATCTGCTCAGTGTCAGTGAAACACGGATGGCACACGGACAGCAGAAAACGGACCCACGGACCCAACACGGCTCTGTCACAGGAGGAAACACGGATTGAACACTGTCTGACTGACTGACACGGATGTCTGCATGAGGCTTAAGAGATCAATGTAATGTGGATTACCCTCAATGATGTTCTGAAGTCTGCGAATGGATTGGCAAGGCAACATCAAGGTTGGGAAGCTGCGGAAGAGAGTGATACCGAAAATAAGTCATATGGAGATATTGAATCTCACCATGGTTATTTCATACGATCACTGAATCTTCGACTGGAATCATCACATGTCAGGGTTTTAAGGGGTTTTCTCGGCACAAAGTTCTCCATGAGCAACAAACGCTACAAACAACTCTATGATGAGGTCACTGAAAAGTACCAGTCAGGGGAGGGATACAAGAAAACCACTGGGTACAGTTAAAAAAAATCTTTCCATACAATAGGGGTCAGGCAAAGTGAAAGGCATCATTACATTCAGCTGAGCTAGTCCTACAAAACAGTGTGCCTGGTTTATCAGTGATGTTCAGGATGACAGATTCTCTTTAATGCAAGAGTCATCAGTCACGCTATCTTTGTACATCTTGAATTCAGTCTTCACAACAAACATCATGGTACAACTGATGTTATCTACGGTTTTGAGCACTTTCAGTCATTCTCTTCTGGTTTAAATACACTCATTGACAAAAAATAACAGACTCAGACAGAAATGTCAGATTAAGGCCTCATGCACACGACCGTATGTGTTTTGCGGTCCGCAAATTGCGGATCCGCAAAAAAAATGGATGATGTTCCATATGGCATCCGTTTTTTTTTGCGGATCCATTGTAATAATGCCTATCCTTGTCCACAAACTAGAAAAAAATAGGACATGCTTTATTTTTTTGCGGAACGGAAAAACGGACATACGGAAATGGAATGCACATGGAGTGCCTTCCGTTTTTTTTGCGGACCCATTGAAATGAATGGTTCCGCATATGGTCCGCAAAAAAAATGGAATGGACACGGAAAGAAAATACGTTCGTGTGCATGAGGCCTAAACTTGCATGCAGTTATGTTTCTAAATAATTACAGGTGTGCTGTGATTAGAAACTGGGTTTTGCTACTAGAGGGTGTAAAAGTGCTTTACCCGCTGCCCTATAAAAAGACTCTAAGTCCTATTGCACACGAACGTGTGCGCCCCGTGCCCGTATTGCGGACCGCATTTGCCCCACGGCCGGTGCCTGTGCATTGCGGGCCGCAATTTGCGGCCCGCAGCACGGGCACGGGGCGCACACGTTTGTGTGCAAGAGGCCGAAGGCTAGGTTCACACAACGACATTTGTCGCGCGACATTGTGTTGCATTAATGTCGCGCGACAATTTTTATAATGGTAGTCTATGGTGTCGCATTGCAACATGCGGCATGCTGCGACTGCGACACGATAGTGACAAAAAATCAATTCAAGATTGATTTTTCTGCAACTGTCGTGTCGCAGTCGCAGCATGTCGCATGTTGCAATGCGACACCATAGACTACCATTATAAAAATTGTCGCGCGACATTAATGCAACAAAAATGTCGCGCGACAAATGTTGCAGTCTAGTCGTGCTCTATTTGTCGCGCAATTTATTGTCGCGCGACAAATGTCGTCGTGTGAACCTAGCCTTAGAGGCTACTTTTCGGCAGTGTACCTCTTGGTGAAAGATCATTGACTGGTAAACATGCCTCTGTGATACTTATACATAGTTGACTTTCCGAGGGGGCACATCATTGGACTGACGCAAGTTAGATGGTCCTTTTCACAAACTGTTCTGACCTAGCTGTTAGGAAGTGTTGGGGCAGTAGCTATGTGAGGGCATGCATACATGGAAAACAGGCTCTGAGACAGATCCTCCAGTAGAGAGCCAACAACCATGAGCAGCTCCCACAGTTGTCCACCATCCAGATACAGGTGACACCTTCACTACACACCCCTGTCTCTGCCCAAAACATTTCCAGGAACATAGCAGAAGAAAATTTGGTCTCATGGTCCCCATTATATGCTCTGCCATTGACAGCCAGCCACTGGCTGGCAAAAATCTGGACTGCTGTAGACTGGTACCATACCATCTTTATAAAATGATTCCAGGTTCTGTTTGGGATCCCACAACGGTTG
Organism: Bufotes viridis; assembly: GCA_033119425.1. Taxonomy (NCBI): domain Eukaryota; kingdom Metazoa; phylum Chordata; class Amphibia; order Anura; family Bufonidae; genus Bufotes; species Bufotes viridis. Next base: position 68,892,529 of record CM065593.1, read on the forward strand.
GGTTCTAGTATGAAGGCCTCATGGTGAAAGCTTCAATGTTGCCTTTGATACACTGCCCCAACTGCTGGTGTGATGATATAGGAAGTCATCACATATGATAGGTGGTCACTAGACATGAACGAAGTTTTGAAAAATTCGAATTGGCAACTTCGCCGACGTTAGCCAAGAAATTTAATGTGTCACAAATTACTTAGTCACGAATCGCTATATATCAGGTATACCCAGGCCACTCTGCCTTAGGGTATGGCCAAACAGAGCGGGCAGGTTGCGGCCATGCTGTGAGGAAGAACCGTGTGGCCAATTAGCCCATTTAATAATGAAGACCGCACTGTACAGTCCTGCTTCATTGTTAATGGCCGAGCGGCACCTTAACTGCTGTAATGCTTTAAACAGGGATTGTTGCTGTTATGGGGTTTGTCTGGATAGGTTGGGGGCACAATATGCACATTATTACTGTTCTTCCCTGAAATCTCCTGCAGTTTACTTGACAGTAAACAATGAATATTAATCAACTCTGGCATGTCCATTTGTCTAACTTCAGTGCCTTCCTGCCCTACAGGTGGGAACCCTTCTTCTGCCATCTGCTTTTCCTCCTTTTCCACATCATCTAATATCGATGAGAATATGTAATCAGGAACATTCAGCTCCTCCTCTCTCTGTATCTTGCTGACTATTCTAGGACATAGAAACTTTGAAGGATGATTTAGAAGGAATAAAGCCAGCAAAAGATGAGGATGGTTATCATTGAGACCTGGCACCCCTAAGGGGTGCAGGCTGGATGGTATTGGTTGGCACTCTGGCACCAGAATAATAAAGGCTTCCATCTTATTGGTATTGGATTACACTTACAGCTGATGTAGGAATAAGTAAATGTAGGAATAAATAAATAAAACTGCAGTAAAAGTCTCCCTGCACTCTTCCTGCACTCTACCTGCATTCTCCCTGCACTCTTCCTTTCCAATATTCTTCTAATAATCCTTTTAAGGAACACTGTCTCGAGAGCATGAGTGCTTGCCATGTCTCTCTCTTTGCTCTCCTCACAGGACAATGGTGGAGCCCGCACGGGATGAGGGTTTTATAAGGCTGTGACATCACAGGGGATGGCTATCTGTGGATTGGTCGGCTTCACGGCATTATAGGGGATCTCGCGTTCCCGGGTGTAACAGCGGTTTCTGTGCGCTGCTGTTCCACTGCTTAACGCCGCGGTCCCGGGCGCCGTGTTCAGCGGTGATCTGCTACCAGTGCTTTCCCATTCACTGCTGCAGTCCTGGGCGCTGTCCGTGTAGGTAGTGTTGTTCTGGGATCTGCTCCACAGTTTCCTTTTAGCCCTGGCCGCAGTATTCTTGCTGTTCCCTGCAGCACTTTCTTAAGGGCCGGCGCATCACTTCCTGTACTTTATGGGTTAGATCATGTGACCTCACTGACCAATCCTAGCCCTCCTTCACATATATATGTGGCTCAGCCCTCTTCCCAGATGTCTCAGCATCAAGGTCCTTGTGTCCTGCTAGGTTGCACTTATATCTGTTCCCCTCGGGAAAGTCTATCCCCAACATCAGGGGTACTGTGAAGATCGAGGGGTTCACTTTGACAACGCCCTTAGAGGAGATAGGACACGTGGCACAGTGAGTTCACACCCACTGGTTCGTGACATCGGGCCTCTTACTTTCACTCTGTAACTGGTGCAGCTGCCATTTTATTGTGCGAGTCAAAGTTTTCCTAAACTTCGGACTGAATTCAACTTCACTTCATTCAACTCTAGCTGTGACCCCTAATAATGATACAAAGGACTAGCATTTTTCAGCAGGATAATGCTCATCCACACACAGCAAGAGTTTTCCAGGAATGTCTCGACCAGATTGCACTAGATCCTTGGTTGCCTGGTCACCAGAATTATCGCCAATCCAGCATCTATGGGACCAGCTGGGACACCATCTTCAGCAACCTAGGAGTGTAGAGGATCTACAGGCCCAGCTGTAACATCTATGGGCAAATGTCCTGCAGGATACCATACAGAACCTGTATGCCTCCATGCCCAACCTTATCTCATCTTGTATCCAGGATAGAGGAGTCCAACAGGGTCCTACAGCCTCCTTTTCTTTGTACAGTTTTCCCCTATATACGTATCCTTTCGCTCTAATATTGCCATATATCATTACATCCACACATAGAAGGTTTCATTCCAACAACTTCTTGGTACATTATTAATCTTTTGTCAATGAGTGTAGCTGCAGCTGATGTGAGGACAGGAACAAAAACTTCAAAGCTCCCTCAATAGGCATCTTCTAATGACTCATTTACAGTGACTGACACATTGACGAATCTCTCATAACCCTCTAATAGTCGAAATATGGAAAGGTCTCACAAGATGTCAATATTAATTAAGAACTAGCAAAAAAAAGATTCAGAAGCCTAGACACATAAAAGCTGTATAGATATGTGAAACCTCTCTGTGAAGTACAGTAGAAATTAGCTAATAAGAGGTGTCCAGGAATACAAGGAATGGATAGCTCTAAACCTGTAACCTTAGAGGAGCTTTATCCCAATACTCCTTTGTTTCTGGACCCCTACTACAGTATCTCTTCTATATGATTCTCACTTTGTGATTTCATGCTTGACTCCGGTCCGTGCTAGATTATCTCCATTTCTGTGGGGAACTTTCTGCGCCGGGATCTCCTGGGCTTTTGAAAAAGCCATAAATGAATGTTCTGGGCCCCAGTGCAAAATCCTCATATATGGCAGAAGAACAGTTGGGTCACTTCAAGCACAAGTGAAAGCTCTGTATCTCCAATATTTATGCTTTCCAGTGATGCCACGGTGGCCACCTTACCAATAAAAAAGCACACAATGCTTACCTGCTTCCCTGACCTGACGACTCGCTTCCATACATAGCTCTGCTGACTGTGCAGGAGGCCAATTCCCGGGCTTTCAGTGTTCCACCCACAGCCAGCAACACGATGTGCGGCCTGAGATGGGAGTGCTGGATCTCAGAACAACAGAGGAGCAGAGGGTTCCCTGCTTCATTATGAAAACGAACTGCCCTGCAATCACAAGAACAGCCGGGTGGGTTCCCCCGGGCAGCTCCCTCCCTGCCCTCGCTACACCGCTGGATGGAGACCGGTCTGATTGAAGCCACATGTGTCAGTGATTGATGATTGGCTATTAGGGATATATATTATGGGTGGTACAAACAGGAGGTTATCTCCCTGGAAGAAGCGGCTGCGAAACGGCGTTGGGGCTTCAGGAGCTATTGTGGTCGGTATTTTATTTATATATATGTTCTGGGTCTATGTACACTTTGTATCCTAATGATTATTCCCTATTGGGTAGTTGTAATAGTTTTTTATGTGTCATCATTGCCCTCCAACTTAATATATGTTCTGATATCACAATTCAGCTCTGATTTTGTATGGGCATGGGTCCCATTTTAATTATTTATTATAATCTTTTTTCAAATAAATGTGTAGTGTACGGGAGTTGTACTGCCCGTCACTACGGAAGGGTCACTTGGCTGCTGTCGCTCCTCTCATTTTAGGAGGAGGCTGGTAAAGGTCCTATTTGTACCATGCAATGTAAATCAATGTAATTTATGGTATTTGATTCCCCTGTTACTGTGAAATGTCCTATGTGCAGGCCGGCTAGGGATGTAATTCCAGCTCTAGTCACTAGAGGGAGCTAGGTTGCCCTAGTCTATATAAGGCCCAGTCAGGGGAAGGGAAGGCAGTCTAGAGTGTGCCTTAGACAAGTGCAGGCCATGTGCCTGTGAAGGCCAAACCCAGGCCTCACGGCCTGTGAGGAATCCACCCTAGGAAGATGGTACCCTAGGAGAAGGAGTGCAGAACCCAGAGGCAATCCCTAGAGCAAGAGGTACTAAACGTCAAGAGGAGGTACTCTATAAACTGGAGATTCAAGGATATAAGCCAGAAGTAGGGCATTGGGGCCTTGAAGCATCAATTCCAGTCAGGACGAGTCAGGAAGAAAGTAAGGTTCACCTGCAATTCCAAGTCCTGTATTATCACCCTCTGTTTAACCTTGCTGGATGTAAGACCACTGCAATTTTGATTGTCTGCAAAAAGGAACTGTTGGAAAGACTGCTTACTGTATCATCACTGTCTTCAGTAAAGTTTGAATTCTGTTTTCAAGTTACCAGTCTGCACCTCTGTTATTCCTACTGTAAATACGGTGTGCCACCGTTTACTGGCACTGGCGTCACGACATATCAGGGACTTAGCCATAGGCACGTTAAACTATAACACCAAGGGCACCTCACCTTCCACCTGGCTGTGTCCCTCAAGAACCCAGAGAGTGCCCCAGAGGAGCAGCGTGCCGGCCTCTCCATCACTGGCATTCCCCAGGTTAGTTCCACACATTGCCCTGACTTGGGGATGCTACAAATGCTTCAATAAAGATGATGTATTTTTTTTTATCTTGGAACATTTTGTGTGGTGCTGTATTTTTTGGAGGAATTTGTTGTGTATATACAGCACCCCACTGCTCTAACTTTTACTGTATTCAGCCCACTGTGTATAGGTGTACTGAGCTGTTTTTAACAGCATTTAGAGATGTGCTTTACAGCAGCTATCATGGTCCATAGACACAACAGACAGGAGGGGACTCATTGACTTTCTATTGGAGAGTTTGATGGGCATGCTCTGTGACCTGTGCATAGGATAGGAGGGAGTAGATAAGCTGTAATATCTCCTATTGTGTATGGTGGATCCTGTGTTATCTATATATAGATAATATCTTTTAGGCTTAAGGTGCATTTACACCGTGCAATGAGCAGTAGATTGTCGGGAAGGAAGGATTCCTTCCTTCCCGGCAGTTGGCTGCTCACTCAGTGGAGTAGAAAGCTGCAGCGATCTCCTCCACAGTATGAGAATGCGGGATCGTTATTGCAATCACTTGTTCTCATAGAGGTGCATTGTTTCTGGGAAGCAGATTGCTGTTTAGGCCAGAAACGATAATTTAGGTGCCTCCACGAACGACAGGATCACCTGATGAACGAGCAGATTGTGGGGAACAAGCATTCGCAGGAACGTTCACGATAGTCTGCCCGATTATTGCAAGGTGCAAATCCACCTTTAGTGGCCAGTGTAAAAACTGCAGGATATTGCCGTGAAAAATTAAAAATAACCACTAAAATTCTGTAAAAACTTGTTTAACATGAAAACTTGATTTAAACAATAGGTCATTTTCTGAGGTAGCCTTTTCTTTAAGGAGATGATCTATGCTGAGCCATTTAAGAGCAAGGAGTATTCTGTAGCCTTCGGTAGCCCTGATTATGAGTACCACAAACAATGATCCCACAACAATGATAATACACACAGTGATGTCAGAGCACAGAGATAGTAAACACTCTGATGTCACAATACAGAGATAATAAACACTGTTATAACACAGTACATGGATAATATAGGCAGTGATGTCATAACACAGGGATAGCATACACAGTGATGTCACAATTCAAGGATAGTGTACACAGTGATGTCACAATACAGAGATAATAAGCATTGTGATATCACAATACAGAGGCAGTAATTTTTGTAAGGTCACAATACAGGGTTTATAAACACTGTTATATCATAGTAAAAGTATAATGTAGACAGTGATGTCACAGCACAGGGATAATATAGACAGGGATGTCAAAATTCAGGGATAGTATAGGCAGTGATGCCACAATATAGGGGTAGTATACACAGTGATTTCACAGTACAGGGATAGTATATTCAGTGATATGACAGTACAGAGCTAATAATTAGAGATGAGCGAATCAAAGTTGATGTAGTGGAATTCGATTCGAATTTTAGAAAAAATTCAATTTCCACCGATCCTGAATTTCCTCACACTTCGTGGTAAGGAATCACATTTTTCCCTAAAATATCTGCTGCACGTGTTAGGACAAGGAGCAAAGAACTCTGGGAACGAGGGAGCACCCACAATGCCATGCATGCAGCCAATCAGCCTGTAAGCCGGCCCCTAGGTTTGCAGTAGATGATACCTCTGTAATTCCAGCAAACCTTGTTTGCTTATTGGGGTGCAAGTGTTGTGTGATACAGGCATTAACAGAAATATTTGTATGTCTAATTAGCCCTTGTGCGGTGCAGTTATATTTTGTAAAGCCTTTTTTGGGGTGTATTAAAAGGGCTTATTTGCCATTGTGCAGTGAAGTGATAAAATTACAGCCTTTTTGGAGTGTATTACTGGAAAAAGGGGCTTATTTGCAGTTCAGCGGTGCAGTTATATGTTTTAAAGCCTTTTTTGGGGTGTATCAGTGAAAAAAAAGGGCTTATTAGCTTTTGTGCGTGAAGTTACAAAATTACAGCCTTTTTTGGCGTATATTAGTGGAAAAAAAAGTATTAGCCATTCAGCGGTGCAGTTACATGTTCTAAAGCTTTTTTTGGGGGGTGTATTAGTGGGAAAAAAAGTCTTATTAGCCATTGTGCAGTGAAGTGACAGAATGAATGCCTTTTTTGGGGTGTATTAGTGGAAAAAAAAGTGTTATTAGCCGTTTAGCAGTGCAGTTATATGTTGACCAGCGGTTCTTGAATGGTTGACTCGGTCATCCACTTCGTCCCAAGTGACATCAGACACCCCCAGCCAAGAGTCGGTGGGTTTGTCAGACACAACCCTTAGTTGGCATGGCCCGGGAGCTGGCACTGTGCCCTCACCTGTCCTCAACCTGCCTCTGTCCTTTTCTGTTCCCTCAGCCAGACAAGTATTATATACTGTGGACTCACCTCCACTATACAGCAAGGACACTAGAGGACAATCAGCAGCTACTGGCCAGCCAAGATGTGGAGGAGACATCCGCCGATTCCTCCGGTAGACGGGCAAGTAGTCATGAGGAGAGTGGCGTGGGAGCTGGTGTTGCAAGCGGTCAGGCTCCTGGCTCAGAGACCGTTGAGGATGACATCAGTGACGTGCAGACAGTACTCGATGATGATGTAGCTGATCGCAATTGGGAGCTGGGTGACGAAGGGGATTCATCATCATCGGGAGAAGAGGGTGGCAGCTTGCGCGTGAGGCAGTGGCAGAGAGAGCAAGTCGGTAGTGTGGCCAGGTGTCAGCAGGGTGGCAGCAGTGGGAGGTCGGGAGCCAAACGTGCCCGGAGTAGACCAACTGCTTCGCAGGAGCCTACCTGCCCAGAAAGTAGTGGTGCAGGGGTATACGGAGACAGCGGCCGTAGCAGTCAGTAAGTGCCGAGCGTTGAGGGTAAAATTAAACACTCGGCAGTGCCCAGTGTGCCCTGGAAAATCTGTGCTGCCCAGTAGTGATGAGCGGCAGGTGCCATATTCAATTTCGACGAAATTTGCGAATATTCGAAAGAATATTCGTTTCATATTCGTCGAAATCGAATATTCGTCATTATTCTAGTTATCGAGATTAATATGCGATTTAAATAATCACGTATTGCGATTTTAACTTAGGCTACTTTCCTATTGGTTTCATACCTAGAATTATAGCGAAGATGACGAATATGACGAATGTATTCGTCATATTCCTCAAAACGAAGATAACGAAGTATTCTCCATCTTCGTTTTAGCAACCTATTCGTCAACTTCGCTAATTCTAGCAATCAAATAGGAGGGTTGACTATAGAGACAGCTGTGTTTAATTCACTATGCGATTATATTACTTTGCTTTTTTTAATAGAATAATTATATTACTTGATAATTATTATAATTATTATATTTATTAAAAAAAAAAAAATTATATAATCACATAGCGAATTAAACACAGCTGTCTCTATAGTCAACCCTCCTATTTGATTGCTAGAATTAGCGAAGTTGACGAATAGGTTGCTAAAACGAAGATGGAGAATACTTCGTTATCTTCGTTTTGAGGAATATGACGAATACATTCGTCATATTCGCTAATTCTACCAAGCCAAGAACGTCTCTATACTAAAATGTACTGTCGGATTTGAGAATTACGTTGAAATCGCAATGAGATTAATATAACTTAAATTAATCGCATTGCGATTTCTACTTAGACCTGGTTTACTATGGTTGGCTTGGTAGAATTAGCGAATATGACAAATGTATTCGTCATATTCCTCAAAACTAAGATAACGAAGTATTCTCCATCTTCGTTTTAGCAACCATAGTAAACCATGTCTGTTGAAATCGCAATGCGATTAATTCAAGTTATATTAAAAGCATTGCGATTACAACTTAGCACTGCTATCTTATATAATAGGCTAGAATTAACGAATATGGAATATAGCAGCAGTGCTAAGTAGAAATTGCAATGCGATTACTTCAAGTTATATTAATCGCATTGTGATTTCAACTTAGAGCTGGGTTTTTAATGGGTCAGCTTGCTAGAATTAACGAAGTTAACGAATATGGAATATATTATAGCAGTGCTAATTGAAATCGCAATGCGATTAATGTAACTTGGAGTAATCGCATTGCGATTTCTACTTAGCACTGCTGCTATATTCCATATTCGTTAATTCTAGCCTAATATGTAAGATAGCAGTGCACTGCTAAGTTGTAATCGCAATGCGATTAATATAACTTGAATTAATCGCATTGCGATTTCAACGCAATTCTCAAATCCGACAGTACATTTTAGTATATGGAGACGTTCCCATGGTGATGGGGACGCTCCCTGAGCACGGAAGTCAGCAGAAGCGGCAACGGGCACTGACTGGAGCAGCCAGGAAGCCAGGAATCCTCAGGACAGGTAAGAACCACTTTTGGTAAGTGGGAAAGAAAAAAATATAACTAAAAAAAAACAAAAAAAAACGAATATTCGAAATAGCGAATTTATAGCGCTATATTCGAAATATTCGCGAATTAGCAAAGTGCCGATATTCGCGATAAAAATTCGCTATTCGAATATTCTCGCTCAACACTACTGCCCAACCAGTAGTGTGGCATCAGAGCGGGTGTTTAGTGCAGCGGGGGTCATAGTTACCCCAAGGAGAACTCGCCTATCCACCCAAAATGTGGAGAGACTGACCTTTGTCAAGATGAATCAGGCGTGGATCAGCAAGGATTTTCAAACCCCAATGCCTGATGCATCAGACTAGATCATCCATGGTGCCACACCAACACCTTGACAAAAGAGACTGGTTTCTTCTGGCTACCTGCCTCAGCTACTATTCTAATGCTGCCACCTGCCTGATGCCACACATCTGATGCCAAGTGCTCCTTCTTACACCCACCATCATCAGCGGGTACTGTTATTGCCACCCACCTCCCCACTTTGTCACCGAGTTATTCTGTGGTCTCCTGATGCTGCTGCCACCTCACCACTCAGGTCTCATCATGCTGCTGCTGCCACCTCCACACTGTCATTGTGTCTCTCTGTGGCCTCCTCATGCTGATATCACCTTGCGACTCTGTGGTCTCCTCATGCTGCTGCTGCCACCTCCACATTGTCATTGCGTCACTCTGTGGCCTCCTCATGCTGCTGCTGCTGCCACCTCCACACTATGTAATTGTGCCACTCTGTGGCCTCCTCATGCTGCTGCCAACTCACAACTTTGTCTCTGGGTCACTTTGTGGTCTCCTCATGCTGCTGCTGAAACCTCTACACTCTCTCATTGTGCCACTCTGTGGCCTCTTCATGCTGCTGCCACCTCCACACTCTGTCATTGTCCCACTCTGTGGCCTCCTCATGCCGCTGCCAACTCACAACTCTTCCTTTGGGCCACTCTGTGGCCTCCTTATGCTGCTGCTGCCACCTCCACACTCTGTCATTGTGCCCATCTGTGGCCTCCTCATGCTGCTGCCAACTCACAACTCTGTCTCTGGGCCACTCTGTGGTCTCCTCATGCTGCTGCTGTCACCTCCACACTCTGTCATTGTGCCACTCTGTGGTCTCCTCATGCTGATGTCACCTTGCCACTCTCTGGTCTCCTCATGCTGATGTCACCCTGCCACTCTGTGGTCTCCTCATGCTAATGTCACCTTGCCATTCTGTGGTATCCTCATGCTGTTGCTGCCACCTCCACACTTTGTCATTGTTCCACTCTGTGGCCTCCTCATGCTGCTAATGCTGCCACCTCCACACTCTGTCATTATGCCACTCTGTGGCCTCCTCATGCTGTCGCTGCTGCCACCTCCACACTATGTCACCTTGCCACTCTGTGGTCTCCTCATGCTGCTGCCAACTTACAACTCTGTCTCTGGGCCACTCTGTGGTCTCCTCATGCTGCTGCTGCCTCAACATTATGTCACTGGGCCACTCTGTGGTCTCCCCATGCTGCTTCCAACTCACCACTATGTCACTGGGCCACTCTGTGGTCTCCTCATGCTGCTGCCACCTCACCCCTATGTCACTGGGCCACTCTGTGGCCTCCCCATGCTGCTGCTACCTCAACACTATGTCACTGGGCCATTCTGTGGTCTCCTCATGCTGCTTCCTCCTCGTCACTATGTCATTGGGCCACTCTGTGGACTTCTCATGCTGTTCTCATCATCCCGATTTCATGACTGGGCCACTATTTTGCCTTTTTGGCTTGGTTAACATTATTATTTATTTGACCCTTCTTCTGATCTGTCAGAAGGAAGGAAAAATGAGACGTAAAATGGATCCTATCTATGTAGCAGCTGTAAGGCCTGTATGTTCCCATCAGAATTAGCTTATGATTTGGTAGCCAAAAGCAGGACTGGGTACAAAACACAGAAGATATGCAAATATTCCATTTCTGAGTCATCTCTATTTTAGATCCACTCCTGTTTTTTTGGGGCTTTAGCAATACTGATGGATTACTGACCAAATGCTGACAGAGTGAAGGTGGATGCTCAACGGACAGGATATGTTTTTTTGGGGGTTATTGTTCTGACGGATCAGAGGAAGGGCAAAATAATCAATGACATCAACACAAACTTACTGCTGACACCCTCTCCACTCTACTTGTATAAGCGTTTAATAGAACAGGTTTGTAGACAGCTATGTGGAATCAGCTGACGATAGTATAAAAGGAGTGCGCTTCTTCTAGACTCTAACATCGACCTGTAAGTTTAAGTTCACACTTGAGTTATTTGTTCAGTTTTGGCCCCATAACTGCCCAAATAAGTGAAGTGTGCATTGATTCTAAGAGCGACTCCTGTCATCTGCGTGTCATACTGACTCACAGTATTGTATTACTACCACAGCAGACTCCCTATGCGTGTTACTGCAAGGCACAGTGTTCTACACCACTATAAAGGCTCTCTGAAGCCAGGAAATAGCTGTTTTTAACGCAATTCGCCACAACTTAATTCGGCAACCTGTTCAAATAATGGAGCAGATGACTGATGCCTGCCACTAGGGAGACCACCCTGTTGGTTGCCAAGTTCTAGTTCAGAAGATCCAAAGTACCAAAAGGCTGAAGTTTCATAGCAAGTGGAACAAGATAAAGAAAGTATCACCCTCTCTATCAGATTGAGTTGAAACCTGCAGTTTACCATTGTTCTACCGTGCCTGTTGTCTGGAGTTGCAGCTGACCTCCATCTTAGTTACCAAGGCATTACTTGTGTGGATGTTATCAACCTCAAGTCAAATATTTCAAATAAAGTTCTTGTTGGTTTAACTCCTGCCTTTCTCCTTATTCCATACCATCTTTCAACACACCTTACGGTGCTAGCATCACGAACACCAGGGACCCTGCCACGAAGGCACCCAAAGCACTCACACCACCAAGGGAACCTCAACTACCATCTGGCTGGGAATCCCTGGACAAACAGAGAGTGCCTCAAAGGATTTTGTGCAGTCCTTCCCTTCACTGCGCGCCAGCCCAGGGAGCTACAGAAAAGTGAGTAATACTACTACTCCCATCAGCCCGCCAGAAAACTCGCACATGTTGCCCCTGCGGTCCGGTCACCGCTTGATCCCTAGGAGTTTGGTGACAATCCAAGAACTTCTATAATTGTGTCTTTACTGGCTGATGATCTTGAATTCTTTTACCTCCTCTGCTCTCTCTAATTAGAGAATACAAGTGCCAGACATTGTAGTCCTCTTATCAGCTTCATTGCTATCATTAACTAGCAGAACCACATGTTATATTAGGCTCAAGAGCGTTTATGAGCATCAGTGCAGAAAAGGGCGCCTGGTATAGCTCGATTTTGATTTAATTAATAGAGATAGTGCAGCAGGCCACATTATATACAGCACATTTAGAAAGTCTTCATACCCTTTCACCTTTTCCACATTTTGTTATGTTGCAGCCTTGTGCTAAAACAAGAAAAAAAAATCATGTTTTTCCCCATCATTCTGCACTCAATAACCCATAATGATAAACTGAAAACAAAATGTTCTCAATCTTTGCTAACTGATTGAAGAGAAAAACTAAAATCTTTTAATGACATAAGTGCTCAAACCCTTTAATCATTATTTACATGAAGCACCTTTGGCAGCGATTATAGCCTACAGTCTTCTTAGGTACGATGCCGCAAGGTTTGGGGATTTTCTGCAATTATTTTTTCCAGATCCTTTCAAGCTCTGTTAGTTGCACGGGGACTGTTGGTGGACAGCAATATTCAGTCTTCCCAGAGAGGTTCAAGTCGGGGCTCTGGCTGGGCCAATCAAGGACATTTCTAGCGAGCCTCTAAGGAGCTAATGCAGAGAATGGGAGTGGTAGTGACCCTGATGAGATGTTGTATCATGGTGTTCTCCCTCAGGCCGCTGTTCTCTGGGGATTGGTACAATGGAAATGTAGTTTAAAGAATGGTAATCCGGCAAAAGATGCACAAAGAAGCAGGTCATGCTGGCTCTCTCCCTCCCATTGCTGTGGAGAGATAAGGTTAAGGACATAAGGGCATACATTTAAAAATCTGTGTCTAGGCTAGCATGCTTGCTACCAGGGGAACATAGTGTCAATTAGGTGGGTGATCTAGCAAACCTATGTTAACTGGAAACAATGTCCTAATGAGGCTTTGGTCCCAGTAATGGACAGGTGTCCTGCCCTTGTTAGACCACTGGGATCTCCGCAGCTCAAGTTCAGGGTTTTATCAGATGCAGTTGGAGTCCTCTGCTCCCAAGATTTGTTCAGGAGTATGGTCTGGCTCTCTAGGAGCAGTGTCGTCAGAGACTGTTAAAAGGACCCGTATTTGTGGCTTGAGGAACCACTGGAGTAGCTCTGGTAAGGAAGTCAATTTTATTGGAGTCTCAGGAACTGAAGATGATGGCAGCTTGGGGGACTTATCCACTTCCCTCAGCTGATCTTGAGCAGGATCCTGCAGACAATTCTTGAGCTGGTTGTGGTGTACCAGCTGATTGCCGCTGTCCTCCCTATGAATCTCACAGACTTCGGGTAAAGGTGTAGCCACAACAGTGTACAGTCACGGTGAGTGTCCAGTTTACTGACTTGGTCTTCAATTCATAAGGATCCGGCTTTGGCGTGGAGGTCAAAGTCCTGTTTTTGCTTCTGTTGGACCTTCTCTATTCTGGAGTCTCCTATTTCTTTAGTGTCCTACAGCTGCTTTCAATGTAGACGTTTATGAGTGACAGGGTCGAGCGTCCTCCGGAGGAGTAGACCTTTTTGCAGAAAGAGTTGCTTTCTCTGCCACCAGATTCAAGCCAGTTCTGGGTTAGCCTTTTTTTCTTGATCTTTTCAGGTGCTCTTCCGTTGGAGAAGTATTCAAGCATGTTATGCTGGCACCCTGTGTCCGCCGCTGTCCTGCTTCTCCAGGCAGGCGCAGAGTCGCTCCACTCTACCTGTGTATATTGGGACTAGTGCTCAGTGAACGTCCCTTCAGCATTGCTAAAGTTAATCCTTCCTCATGGCTTTCGGTCCAGTTGCTGGCTAAGGTTATGATCAGCCCTCCTATTTAGCTGGGCTGGTTGCTCCACCCTCACCTGAGCTTTGGGTATTCTAGCGTTTGCTAGTCCTAGTGAAGGTGTGCTTTTTTGTTTGTCAGCCAATGTACAAACTCTGCCTGTTTCTAAACTCTGATCCTTCGCTGCCTACTCTGACTTTTTCTTAGATACATATGAACGCTACCTGCTCTGACCTAAGATTCCTTTCTCGTATGTGCTAGTATGCTGTCTGCCCCAATCTCGGCCTGTCTCCTTGCTACGCATATTGCCTCCTCTGTGCTTTGCACTGGTGTCTCTGATTCCTGTGGGTCAGCTGCCAACTACATTTAGACTACTCCAGGAGGAAGCAGCCTGGTTGGTTTCCTGCAGCAAAGTCCAGTTCCCTGTATAAAGGTTAAAGGGTAAATACCAGGGGACAATCAGTACAACACTCTTAGGCCCCTTTCACATGGGCGAGTTTTCCGCGCGGGTGCAATGCGTGAGGAGGACGCATTGCACCCGCACTGAATCCGGACCCATTCACTTCTATGGGGCTGTGCACATGACAGTTGATTTTCACGCATCACTTTTGCGATGCGTGAAAATCGCAGCATGCTCTATCTTCTGCATTTTTAACGGAACGCAGGCCCCATAGAAGTGAATGGGGATGCGGGAAAATCGCAATCATCCGCAATCATGTGCGGATGCGTTATGATTTTCCGCATGGTTGCTATGCAACCATCGGGATGTGTAATCGGTTCAGTATTATTTCACATTATAACATAGTTATAATGTAAAATATACCCTTGGCCATCTTCTAATGTTGAACCCAGTGCTGAATGGGTTAAAAATAATAAACTAATCATAACTTACCTGGTCCATTTGATCGTGAAGCCCGGCATCCTCTCCGTTAGCTTGCTACTAGGTAAAGGACCTGTGATGATGTCACATGGTCACATGGCCCAATCACATGCTCCATCACCTAGTAGCAAGCTAACGGAGAGGATGCCGGGCTTCACGATCAAATGGACCAGGTAAGTTATGATTAGTTTATTATTTTTAACCCATTCAGCACCGGGTTCAACATTAGGAAGATGGCCAAGGGTATATTATTTTACATTATAACTATGTTATAATGTGAAATAATACCAGCGGGACAATTTCTGACCAAAACATGCACTTCTGTGAAGAAGTGCAGGTTCGGGTCTGGGTACCAAAAGTGCAGATTTTTCTCCCACGCGTGCAAAACGCATGACAGCGCTTTGCACTCGCAGGGAAAAATCGCGGCGATTCCCGCAACGCACCCGCACTGTTTGACGGAGTGCACCCGCAACGCCCGTGTGAAAGAGGCCTTAGGCTTAGCCACACTCACTGTCTGTTACAAATCAGCTCCCCAATGACTACTATCTGCCTGGAGCCTGATCCAGAGTTTTTTCTCTATTGGTGGTGTAGGGTCTCAGCCGTATATGCACTCTCCTTTGGGACACGGTGACTAGGCACCTGGCTGCAAGGACAAGGGGATGGTCCTCCAGATGCATAAACTCCAACACCTGATAGTCCTGACTTGTATACAGGCATAGCGCCATAACAAGGTACTTACTCCAGGTTGCAGTGTGGCAGGCTGTACAACCTTAGTGTTGACGTGGCAGATTACCCCTTTTTGATTGACAAAGCTCCAGCTGTTTCCTCATCTTTAGCTAGGAGGAAGACATGGGCGGTTAGGACAGCAACTGCATCAAGGACAGGAGCTTGGGCTCCATGCTTGATGGTAGAGCTGTGGTCTGCAGGCAAAAGAATGGGCAACAAGTTACTGTTCTCAGCAGATTTGAGCTTAAGGTCCCTCCCCTGGATACCAATGCCAAGCTCCTTAAAGTGCAAGAAAGGAGTATCTGGGTGCTGAGCTCACAGCATTTTTAGTTGGCTCTTTTGAGTCTCATTAATAAACTGCTTTCTCAGTGTTTGCTCCTGACTCTCAGCCACTCAGGGATCTACATGAATGATAGCCCTTAGGGCCTCTTGCAAGCACAAGGCAAAGTCTCTTAGAGGCTCCCCAGGCTGTTCTCGCTTCCCAAAAAAACGCATCTTGATTTCAGAGGCAGTCCTAGTTTCAAAGGATGGTACTTAATCTGTCTAAGATCTGCTCTACTGTCCTCTTCTCTGGCCGGGGTCAGGACTTGACTTACCGGCTGGCGGCCCCCTCTAACTAGCTAATTAAGATCTCCATTTTCTGATCTTGAGCTACCAGGTATAGCTTAAATATAGCCTGCATTTTATCATGGAAATCTCTTGTGCATGAGACTCTGCAGTGTAGCGTGGAAGCCAGTGGGCTCCAAAGTAGTGCAGCATGGTTAGAGGCATGATGCAGGGAGCTGAATAGGGCAATGGCCGCAGAATAGGTGCATGACCCCTTTAAGAGTTGCAGGGACAGCCTGATGTAAGTGGACATGGTGCTTCACAATGCGGACTGTGGACCAAAACAGTCTCTAGCAAGGTTAATTTCTACAGCGGTACTCACTCAGAGTAAAGGCGTGATCATCTTTACACTGCCTGGACCTGTCTATCAAAGGGCAGAGAGCGTGGCAGGTACAAAGAGAGCAGAGTCTCTAGGTGTAACAGCAACACCCCCATTGCTCCTAGAGGCTCAGTTGCATATATTAAAACTTAATTTTTCTCAGCAATGCGGGCACATATGAACATGGGACCAACACAGATGTCTTCAGCTGCCAAGCGCACATGTAATAGGTCAGCCAGTGTCATAGGTACAATACTGATGACAGATGCCCTTTAAAGAGGACCTTTCACCTGAAATTGCATGTTAAACTAAACATATACCCTTACTTGCTGGCCCCCGGTGGTGCTGATTCTCCTCTTCTTTTTTCGATATGTGCCCCCGTTTGTCCGCGGTGCCCTCATATCTCCGCGTGTATGCTAATGAGCCATTCGGCTCAACTGGGCGGGCCTGCAAATGCTCCGAGGCGTGTCTGCCTTCTCCCTGGCACGAGCGCAGCCAATAAGCCGCTCCGCTCTAGCCAGGGAAGACGCTCAGATCTCGCGAGACTCGCGAGAACTGGAGCGATTTCATCCATCCTGAGCCGGCGCCATCTTGGATTCCCGCAGCCAGCATCGGCTCAGGATGGATGAAATCGCTCCAGTTCTCGCGAATCTCGCGAGATCTGGAGCGTCTTCTCCCTGGCTAAGAGCGGAGCGCGCTTATTGGCTGCGCTCCGTGCCAGGGAGAAGGCAGACACGCCTCGGAGAACTTTTGCAGGCCCGCCCAGTTGAGCCGAATGGCTCATTAGCATACACGGCGGGAGATATTGAGGGGGGCACCGCGGACAAACGGGGGCACATATCGAAAAAAGAAGAGGAGAATCAGCACCACCGGGGGCCAGCAAGTAAGGGTATATGTTTAGTTTAACATGCAATTTCAGGTGAAAGGTCCTCTTTAAGCACCTAGACCAAGAGTCGCTCAAACGGGTTATCCAATGTCTAAAACATGTCACCAAATGCCAGGGCCCCTCATATAGTTTGTACTTACCCCGCTTCCCGGCCCCCGCATCGTTCCTGATCCCCGCACGGCCACCGTTGCATATCTCCGTCGTGAATATCAAAACATCCAGTGATGGGGAGCAGCCAATAGCAGGCCGCGATGGGGACGAGCCTCCCTAGCATTGCGGGTGATGCAAGTTAGGCTCGTCCCCGTCGTGGCTTGCTATTGGCTGCTCCCCCCTCATCGCCGGAAGTTTGGGGAGATGCAGCTGCGGCCGTGGGGAGATCAGGAGCGGCTTGGGTGCCGGGGAGCAGGGTAAAGATAATCTATATCAGGGGCCCGAACATTTGGAGACATGTTTTAGACATTGGATAACCCCTTTAAAGCAGGCAGACCAAACCAGAAAGCATGCCTGTCAGTAGTCATTCTCACTACTGTAATGTGTTTGACATTTTCTATGCTTCTTAATAAGAGGCTGAGGTTAAGTAACTCCGTGGAAAGCGTACATATTCAGCGTCAGTAAAGGCGTATGCTCCTGTATTTGCATATAGAGAAGAGAGGCAGTAAATTGCACAGCACTTGTATTTCAGTGATGTTGACTATCAATTTTGAAGAAAACAAGTGAGGTTTTTTGGAAAGATCTGCAAACCATGTGCCTTCAAGTCATAGCATTATCTCCCCAGCTGTAATTAAAAGAGATTGAACCTATTATTTGCAGGGAGTGTCTTGTCTAAAAGAAGAATTCCCTTAATTACAATGAGTGTCCACTTACTAATGGCCGAAAGGACATCTGCCAAGCAAAGAACAAGTACTATGATTACATACCTCCCAACTTTTTGGATTGTCAAAGAGGGACACTTATAGTTTATTATGTGAAAGGTAAATTTTTCCTGCATATTTATACACTTCAATGGCTTTTCTTTTTTTTTTTTTTTTTACACAATAGCGCAAAAATAATCTTAATATAAAGATTTCTAAAATCAAAATTACATCAAATACGGAAATAATATGCAAGGTGGGCTTGATTATATAGAGAGGAACCAGGGAAACACATTCTGGATCAATTTACAATATTGATCCAGAATGTGTTTCCTGGTTCCTATCTGTATATTAACCCCCACCTTGCATATTATTTCCTTATTTGATGTAATATTGTAAATGCAATAATGCAAAATGATACCTCAGATTAAAAAGAGGGACATTTAAGGAGCAAAGAGGGACAAAGGGACTTGGGTCAAAAAGAGGTCACTGTCCCTATAAAAAAGGGACACTTGGGAGGTATGTGACTATGACCCATGAAACACGCTTTTAAAGGTCAACTGCAGGGCACTAAAACCAAAGCCTGTGTTAGATGTTCCTTCCCGGCAATCGTGATCGCTAATGCCATTGCTTATCCCCATACTGAATCATTGTTTGTCGGAAGCAGATTGTGATTGCACAGCATGATCTGCCGCCGGAAAATTATGATTTTTAAACCTGTTGAAAGAGTGGGATTGCGGTATTACACTGGCAGATCATCGCTAACAAGCATACGAACGCTCATTCAGTCAGTCTAATACACCCTTAAAGGGAACCGGTCAATAATTTTATACTAAACTCACGGAGAACAGCATAAAGTAGTGACACCCGCACTGATTTCAGTGGTGTGTCACTCATCAGCTAAAGTAAATGGTTACCGAGAACCAGCATCATAATCATTACAGCAGGCCTTGAAAAGAGTTAAATCTACCTGAGAAGAGTCAGAGATATTCATAAGCTCCTGCTTTCCCTATCCATCTGCTGATGATTGGCAGTTCTCTTCTAGGGAGAAAAGTAAAGAGAAGACTGTCAATCATCAACAGATGGGTGGGGAGATCAGGAGCTTATGTCTCTTCTGTGTTTTGGACCCACTCCTGGTTTTGGCTTACAAATACTGATGCAAAAATACTGACCGTGTGAAAGAGGCCTTGGGCTAGTTTCACCTCTGCGTCAGAGTTCTCCAGATCTACCATTGCTGGATACTGACGGCATTGACTATAATGGGGTCCGACAGAGATCTGGCTGATACCCAGCAAATATGCCGGAAATCAGTATGGCAAACGCATTTTTTATCCAGCTTAATTCCGGAATCCCTGCTGGAACAGCCAGGTGCAGGTGTGAAACTAGCCTAAGGCTACATTCACACGACCGTGAAAAGCTGTCCCATGATGGAGGTTTTAGTAATGGCCATCACACATTCATTTTTAGGACCAAAGTCTATGGGGCTATTCACATGGGCTTTTTTTTATATAATGGACAGTAAATAGCAGCTGTCAAAAAATAGGACATTTTCACGCCCAGACGGACTCCATTGAAATCAACAGGCCAATTTTAATGGCCATGTAGACAGGAGTGCACCTATCTAATAGGCGTTAAAAAAAGGTTAAAGTGCCTTTCAGAGGTGAAAATAAATAAATATATATACCATATATACTCGAGTATAAGCCGAGTTTTTCGGCACAAAATTTGTGCCGAAAAACCCGAACTCGGCTTATACTCGAGTCATAAATTGAAACTGAAGAGCGGAGTGGGAGGAGGAGCGGGGGGAGGAGCTGGGGGCGGGCATTTGCGGCAGGGCCGATGCGCTCACTGCGCTCCGGCCCCACCGCTCATGTATAGTTTTTAAATTTGATTATAATGTACACTTATTCTTACTATAATTCTTGCCCCCTCTGTACCTCATTACATGCGGCAGGCGGGCAGTGAATACTTCAGGCCGGGCGGACGAGAGCAGCGTGACTTGCTGATGTCACGTGCCTGCCCGGCCTGCTTTATGAATGAAGCAGGCGGCGCAGGCACGTGACGTCAGTCACACTGCGCTCGCTCTCCCGCCCGGCCTGAAGTATTCACTGCCCGCCTGCCGCATGTAATGAGGTACAGAGGGGCAAGAATTATAGTAAGAATAAGTGTATAGTATAATCAAATTTAAAAACTATACATGAGCGGTAATGGGGGATGGGGGGATGTGGATGGCACTGTTATGGGATGAGGGGATGTGGATGACACTGTTATGGGATGGGGGATGTGGATGGCACTGTTATAGGATGGGGGATCTGTGGATGCCATCCACAGCCCCCATCCCATAACAGTGCCATCCACATCCCCTCATCCCATAACAGTGCCATCCACATCCCCCTTCCCATAACAGTGTCATCCACATCCCCTCATCCCATAAGTGCCATCCACATCCCCCCATCCCATAACAGTGTCATCCACATCCCCTCATCCCATAAGTGCCATCCACATCCCCCTTCCCATAACAGTGTCATCCACATCCCCTCATCCCATAAGTGCCATCCACAGCCCCCCATCCCATAACAGTGTCATCCACAGATCCCCCATAACAGTGCGTCATCCACAGATCCTCCCATAACAGTGCGTCATCCACAGATCCTCCCATAACAGTGCGTCATCCACAGATCCCCCCATAACAGTGCGTCATCCACAGATCCCCCATAACAGTGCGTCATCCACAGATCCCCCCATAACAGTGCGTCATCCACAGATCCCCCCATAACAGTGCGTCATCCACAGATCCCCCCCATAACAGTGCGTCATGCACAGATCCCCCATAACAGTGACATCCATTTCCACCTCGGCTTATACTCGAGTCACTACTTTTCCCAGGTTTTTTTGGGTAAAATTAGGGGGGTCGGCTAATACTCGGGTCGGCTTATGCTCGAGTATATACGGTATATATATATATGTATATATATATATATATATACACTCACCTCATCCACTTGAACGTGATAACACTCTGCACTAGATAGAACTGAAAGGACCTGACGCTCCCAGTGCATTTTATATACATGGGGCACTATTGGGGGAGATTTGGTACTAGGGGAGCACTATTCTGAGGAATTGTATATACAGGAGGCACTATTGGGGGAAATTTATACACAGGATGGCACTGTGGGGGGCCTTACATATACACTGGGGCTATAATGGGGGCATTATGGACACTGAGGGCACTACAGGGGGAATTATAGATACTGGGGGCACTGTGGCAGTGTACTGAGGGCCCTGCAGGGGTTAGGATGCTTAGAAAAAATAAACCAATGAAATTCATAAATTTTTCATGGCCTTTGTTAAAACAGCAGCAAAACAACCATTGAAAACAGACAAACACAAAATTGATGCACATAGGGATGCAGAATGGCCATGAAAAACTGACAATGAGTCTGTTTTTAATGGGTGTTTTTTTTTCACTGCCGGGTGAATGCCACTTCTCTGCCCAAGCCTTTAATCTATCCAGATCCATCTGTAGCAGTGTAATGTCCTCTTCCGTGTTAATCACTTTACACAGTTTAGTGTCATCTGCAAGGTCATTAATATGTTAAAGAAAATACGGAACCATACTGTCTCTGTGGCACCCAACTAGTAACTTTGACCACCCTAATACTGCCCCCTGTGGTACCCAACTAGTAACTGTAACCACCCTAATATTGCCCCCTGTGGCTACCCAACTAGTAACTGTGACCAACCTAATACTGCCCCCTGTGGTACCCAACTAGTAACTGTGACCACCCTAATACTGCCCCCTGTGATACCCAACTAGTAACTGTGACCACCCTAATACTGTCCCCTGTGGTAACCAACTAGTAACTGTGACCAACCTAATACTGCCCCCTGTGGTACCCAACTAGTAACTGTGACCATCCTAATACTGCCCCCTGTAGTACCCAACTAGTAACTGTGACCACCCTAATACTGCCCCCTGTGATACCCAACTAGTAACTGTGACCACCCTAATACTGTCCCCTGTGGTACCCAACTAGTAACTGTGACCACTCTAATACTGACCCCTGTGGTACCCAACTAGTAACTGTGACCACCCTAATACTGACCCCTGTGGTACCCAACTAGTAGCTGTGACCACCCTAATACTGCCCACTGTGGTGCCCAACTAGTAACTGTGACCACCCTAATACTGCCCCCTGTGCCACATATTAGTAGCAGTAAGAACATCTGAAGTTTAGATATGCAGACCTGTAATGTGGATACAATACACCACTGGTATTCTTCAGTCTTTATTACAGTGACTGTCAGGGGTAGAATTATGACCTGCGCTACAGCAAAACCAGTTTACTAACGGACAGGCGTAACAAGTGCAAAAGGCAGTGCAATTTGCCCTTTGGCAAAAAAATCATCCATGAATCAGCAATAAAATGCAGAGTATAACTGCATTGAACTGGGAATACCTAGAGCCACATAGGAGATGATACTGAGATCCCACCCATCATCTCATTGTAATAAGACATTATAATCTTTTTTGTTATCATTACTCACAGGACATTTCATCAAGTTCTTGTAGGCTATTTGTGAATCATCCCAAAAGAAAGAGACCTAGTAAGTGAATTCACCTCCAAATATTGTCTACTACTGGACCTTTGGGATCTGTTGCACTAGAGGTTCATCACTATATCCCTGTTTGGACCCATGCGAGGTCTAGTCGTTACATACTACGATGATATTTATCAGTGGAATTACTGGGTGGGGGGGGGGGGGGTTTGAAGGAGGTGTGCAGGGGAGAAAGACAGGAGAACACAGTTTAAGCAATTGAGGGTTTGGGTCAGCAAGAGATGACTGCAATGCACTCCTTTTAGATGCAGGTGCTTATTGTATTTTCCACCCTATAAGATGCACCTGACAATAAGACTCACCTAGGTTTTAGAGGAAGAAAATAACATATTTTTCATCAGTCTCCGAATGTTAACCCAGACCTCTTGTGTTAATAAGACCCCAGCTCAGACCCCAATTTTTTTTATTTTATGCACTTATATAGCGCTAGTATATTCCCCAACGCATCCAAGCATTAAATTGTGGGGCTCACAATCTAAGTTCCCTATCAGTATGTCTTTGGAGTGTGGGAGGAAACCAGAGTAATCCCACACAAACACAGAGAGAACATACAAACTCCATGCAGATGTTGTCCTTGATTGGATTTGAACCTAGAACCCCAGTGCTGCAAGGCACCAGTGCTAACCACTGAGCCACCGTGCTGCCCTAATGTTAATAAGACCTCAAATCAGACCTTTGATCAGACCCCCAATTTTAATAAGTCCCCCAATGTTAGTAAGACCTCCAATCAGACCTCAGATCGGACTCCCAATGTTTATAAATGGCCCATTCAGACATCAGATCAGACCTCCATGTTACTAAAAAGTTAATGAGACCTTAGAACAGGAAAAAAAAAGAAAGAAATCAACTCACCTCTCCTGCTCCGGACACCGCTGCCGCTCCTGAGATCCAGCTCTCTAACTGTGCTCTGACCCGACTGCACAACGTGAGGTCACAGAGTGTGTCAACGTCCTCACACTGTATGCAGGTCACAGCACCCCCACTTTGAGGGAAAAAATACAGTATTGGTCTTATGGGAAGAGCTGCTGCCCATGCACAGAAAGAGTAGAGCCCAGAGCTGCAGAGTGGTGAGTCAAGAAGATTAAAGAGAGAAAATTACTCTGGAGAGCAGAGGTGTTTGCATTCATACAGATAAAATAATGGTGTGTAGTACTCTTTTTATTTGTGGGACATCCTCTTTAATAAAATGTATATAAAATTAAAATAACCTTTAGATATTTGGCATCCTCATGTGTGTAACAACCAACTGTTGTCCCACAAGTTAAAGTGATGGGGTTCCTGAGTCCACCAATAAAAACAGAGAAGCAATCAAGCATGTGAGCTGCCCTATTCTTCTCTTTGATTGCCGGATGTAAGGATTCGCTGTACTCAGCTATCTCTGGTAGTCCCATACAGAATGAATAGACTGGCTGGCCAGGCCTGGGCATGTTTGGCAATAAGTTTCAATCTTAGGACAACCCCTTTAACTACAGTATATATACCATACTTCTTTTAAGTAAAGAGATGAACGGGGAGGGGGGACTTAAACAAAAGAGAGGAATAAATCATGGAGGAATAGTTTTTTGTTTTTCACTTGCAGCTCCATAATTCAATGATAAAAATTAAGGGGCTTTCCAAAAATTTGGTATTGTTGACCTATCCTTAGAACAGGGTTGGTTAAAATATGGCTCCACAATACATCATAAACTGATAGCAAAAAATAGGAAAAGGGGCTCATTCCAAAAAAATGGAATGAAGGAAGCACTTAGCGCACATTTTTGATCAAAAGTATGTTGGGCCCAAGTACCACGTCACGGTGGCTTCCGCACAAGGGTCCCTAACATTACAGATACTGCCTCTCATGGACTTACCAGTCTCCTTTTATTAAGGGCACTGCAGGAACCAGATAAATTGCTTTTGTGCTGAGAAGTCCCAGGTACTTGGGCGTTGCTCAGTCCAAAAGAGGCACCACCCTCAATATATACTATAAGACAGAGTTCAGACTAAGCAGATGTGCATCTACACTCACAAGAGCATAGCCATAAGTCAAACAAGGTTGGTTAAAAGATGGCTAAACAATACATCATAAACTGATAGCAAAAAATAGGAAAAGGGTCTCATTTCCAAAAAAATGGAATGAAGGAAGCACTTAGCGCACATTTTTGATCAAAAGTATGTCAGGCCCAAGTACCACGTCACAGTGGCTTCCGCACAAGGGAAGCCACCGTGACGTGGTACTTGGGCCCGACATACTTTTGATCAAAAATGTGCGCTAAGTGCTTCCTCCATTCTATTTTTTTTGGAAATGAGCAGTATTTTGTGCTGCACCGTTATAGTTGGTTTTGCCTGGGTGGTATTTTTCAAGGTCTACTTAAAGTTCCCAGTCCGTCCCTGCTTCACATGACCTAATGACATGACGCATGGGTGATATGTCACCAATGCAGCCAGTTATTGGTTGCAAGGGCCACGTGACCCACATCAAACTAGATGTTGAAGCGGGGAGATCCAGGAGCTGGAAAGGAGCCACAACCGAGAGTCGGGAACCAGTTAAGTATGCAGTGGCCAGGTTTGGGGTGGTCCCAACGCTACACTGGGTCGCCTAGATACCGTTGAGGTGTCACAACGTGTTGCTGCTGTACGGAAGGGATAGTAAGGCATGGTGCACCCCAATGGGAAAATACGTCCAGAGAGTCAGGGTCTGCAGTTAACCAGTGTGCTTTTTTACTGGCGAGGCATAGGGCTGACTTCTCCAGTCTCCTCCTAGGCAAAAAAAGGGTTTGATGCTGAAGAAAGACCTGAGCTACCTGTCCCCCCTCTCTCTCTCTCTCGCTCTCTCTCTCTCTCAGAAGGCTGGTACCCTGGACAAAGGCTCAAGGCCCAGGGTCTCTGACAGAGTATCCCTGTCTCAGAATCTTCTTCTGGTCACACAGTAGTCTGGCAGTTTCTTCTTCTATGCAGTGATCCCTAACTGCAGAACACTAGGGGCTCTGACTGCTTTCTTTATATACAGTTTTTGGCTGAACTAGAACCTTCTTGTGGGAGGGGTAGGAGTTTCTGTAAGGAGAAACTCAGCACAAACAGTTACAATGTTACAACTCACATCTGTCATAGACGTGCATTAGAGCTTCTGCAATGACAAAGCAGTTTTTCCAGACAAAAACAAGTCTGTAGACATGATAACAGAGCTAAACCACATATCCAAACGGTCAGTCTGTCTGATTTTGGTGATAAACAAGTCTGGCTTTTTCCCTCCAAAACATACTCTTCTTTAACTCTTATGGTAACTGTGGAAAATGACCGGCTTTTCATTATTAGCTAGAAATTCCCAAAGTCTCTCGGTATACATTAACCCTTTCTACAGTGCTGTGCAAATACAGCATAAATGAACAGGATATATCTCACAAGAAACATATAAAATGCAGTTAAACAGTATTAAGCAGTATAAGTCAGTGCAAGTTAACCCTATAAATCAAAATAAAGTGAGGAACTGATGACTTTGCATAGTGAAAATAGGGGCATATGACCTGAAATGTACAGACTTCAAAGTATCCCTACTTCAGGACACTACAAGTATGACTCCCACCTCAGGTTTGGCAGTGCACAGGGGTCTGCAGAAAAGGTCCTCAGAGTGTACATTAATAAAGAACATTTGAAATATTGGGCTGTTCCATGGAAAGAACGGAAGAAGCTCAGGCATCGAACACATCAAAGACCATGAAACACATTGACAGATAAAATACAAGCAGCGTGTGTAAATCTAACATACAATTTCTTACAGGGATGCACAAGTGGTTATTAAGCACAAAGGTGACTGTCTACTCATCTCATCACCTCATGTATAGCCTTCAGCTACAAGCTGCACCTGTAGGTAAGAGGACCTGTGACCAGTGCAATTAAAAGAATTACTCAAATGCGTGTGTGTGGTAACACGTTGTAAAAGACCACTTCTACGGTAATCTGTCAGGAGCTCATTTTAGTTTTATAAAGCACTGACCTCCTGACATATCTGTTTTAGCAATTACTTGCACCCCCATCTAATAACAATTCTGGATCATCTATTCTTATGTGTCTTTGCTGTGCCATTCCTCTATTATTCCTGCTAGAAGTTATGAATCAATTGCCAGAAGTCTAAAATGAAGGTCCAGCCGGGTGTTACCAGTTGAGTAGTGTATCCCTGCACAGTCTGACACTATCCAATTGTAGTGTACGGGAGCTGTAATGCCCGTCACTACAGAAGGGTCACTGGTGTGCTGTCGTTTCCCCTTTATTTATGGGGAGGTTGGTATAAATAATCTTCAGATGTAATGTAATGTTATGTACTTCCCTGTTACTGTGAGTATTGCATGTGCAGGCCTGCTAGGGATTTCATTCCAGCTCTAGTCACTAGAGGGAGCTAGGGAGCCCTAGGTTATATAAGGCCCAGTCAGGGAAGGCACAAGCAGTCTAAGCTCAGGCCCTGAGCCTGTAGCAGTTGAAGCCCAGGCCTTGAGCCTGTAGGAGTCTAAGCCCAGGCCATGAGCCTGTGAAGGTGTTCAGAGTTCAGGCCCTGCGCCTGTTGAAGTCAGCCCAGGCCCTATAGCCTGAGAGGGTCCAGCCTAGGAAGATTCATTCCCTGGGAGGAGCAGTCCAGACCCTAGGACTAGTGGAGATGTGTTGCCTCCTTAGTCGAGCTGCAAACAGGAGAAGGATTCCTGCAGGAGCATTTCTGGTCACCAGCCTGAGGAGCTGAGGGAAGGCAGAGCAGCAACCAAGACAGCAAGAGGTACTATAAGTCCCAGAGGAGGTACTTAATCTAATCCCAAGGATATAAGCCGAGAGAGGGCATTCGGGCCTTGGAAGATAGTGTCTACATTTCCAGGATCAGACAGGTAGAGAGTGCAAGCCGCCTGTACTGCAAGAGTCCTGTGTGTTAACCCTCTGTATTTACCTTGCTACATATCGCCTGCCACTGAATGTACTGTAACTTGAGGCTTAATGTAAACCAACCATCTTCTAAGGAACTGCGCTTCCATCTGTGTCCATGTATGATAACCATCAAGTACTTTAGTAAAGTTCAAGTTCCGTTTTATTATAACGTGGTCCCTCAGTTATTCCTACTATCAGCAAACGGTGTGCCACCGTTAATTGGCACTGGCGTCACGAACTCTATCTACAACTACCTGCCAGAGAGTCAGCCTGTCTCAGGTTAGTGGTCACCATTGCACTACCACACCCAAGAACACTATTAACCCTAACTTGAGTACGCTGCACTTCTCTTTTGGCGTCACGAACAGGATACGCACGCTTTCTAGTGCAAGAAGCGTGAACTTTGTGCCTTATCCATTTTGCCCTGTGACCAATGTGACAAATTGCCTGTTTATTTGAAGTGAACTTTGTGGACTGAAAAACATTCAAACAGTGTCCCTAAAACCTCTAAAAAGCGCTGTGCTGTGTTGCGCTATCAAGAGGAAGAAAATCGCCACATGCAAGAGTGTTTTTGTGGACTTTTATTCATCCTGCTTGCTGTCACTGAATAGCTGCATCATGGCGCCCAAGATGGCCGCCGGCGCCATTGGACTTCTTCCTGCGCCATCACTGTCCTCAGTGGCGCGAATTTTTGGCACCAAAACCCTCCAAGAGGGAGGAGAAAGCTGCCCTGGGATACCGCCCACCTTGATGGATTATAATGTGGCCGCCTTCCCTATTGCGATATACCTAGGGGGCGGGCCTGTGACCAGGAAAGATCTGCCCAGCCCGGGGGAGGAGCCTGTTTTGGAGCTGAAAGAAGAAGCTGGTGAGAAGATGGCGACGCCGGACGCTAGCATGCCCGAGCCAGAGCCCATAGGAGAGTGGGGCGCCACACCACCAGACTCCCCTGCACCGGAGACCTGGGACCCTCCAGCCTGGACCATCCACCTGAGAGAGCAAGCGGCTGATCGCCGTGGGATCCGCCGCCGGCACCTGCAATGGCCGACGCTGATGGCCGAACTACGGGCCGCGGTGGCCAAAAAGACCACTACGTGAAAGAAACGCTTTGAAGAGATGGTGAAGTCCATTCAAGAAGACCCATTCCAGGGTAAGCCCCAGTTGGAGCGACGCCGCGGTATTGTGGTGGCCTTCGATAAGGACCGGGGTTTCGGCTTTATTCAGGAGCTGGGGACAGGCCGAGACTTCTATGTCAATAGGCGCTCGGTGAAGCGCCACTATTTGCCCGATCGCCTGCACAACCTCGTGATGGGAGAAATTGTGGAGTATACTCCCGCGGAAGGCTTAAGGGGACCCTATGCCACTGCGGTTACTCGCCCCAGGGTAAGGCCTGAAACCTGGGAAGATGAGGATGAGGGTGTCTTGTCAGCCCAAGTTGAGGCTCCGGGATCCAAGCCGACCCGCTCCACTTACCTGCATAGCCAGATCTTTTTTGAACCCGATGTATTCTGGGAGCCCATTGTGCTGCAGAGCCCTGCTGACCAGTATCCACCTCCTGAGGCAGTCCGGCGAGAGGTAAAGCGGGAGATGCAAGACAGTTGCCTGCGGTCCGAGGCCTGCGCTGAGGCCCGACGACTGGCAGCGGTCGACACTGGAACGGTTAATACACCTCCACTGGAGCCGCCTGCATGCGGACCGTCGGCTCTGGAATTACTGCAGAGACGGATATACTGGGTGGAGGACCTTGGTTACGCTGGGTGTGTCCAGTGGGTCCCGTTCCCCAGAACCGAGGCAGAAGTGGAAGTTATGCTGGATAGACCCCCTCCAATCAAGATAGTACGGGGAGACGGCTTCCAAATATGGCCTGCTAGGCCAGAACAATTGCTGCGGGAGTCCAGTGATTGTTCCTCTGGAGAGGAGTCAGAGGAGTTTGACACGCACCTGTGAGTAGGCCTGCTTGGCCATTTTTGTTGAAACCTCACAGAGACATGTCCTTTGTTGCAGGAACTGTCCCTTTAAGTTTGTCAGGCTGGTGGAGCTTGCTGCCAGTTCCCCACGGCCGGTGGCATTTTTGTGAAGATAAGTTGCCACTGTGGAACCACTGCTCCCAGTCTGCCCTTGTTGGTTTCCGGGACACCCTGCCTGCTTTGAAAAATCTCAACAAATCCAAGTTGTGCTTTTGTTTGCACCTTATCCCCTTTTAACCCCCATTTCAGGTTGAAAGGGAATTTTATGTCAGCACTTTTAGGGTACGCAGGACTTGCCAGGATAACATGGCCCTGGTATTGTCAGAGTCCTGTGATGTCGATAGTATGTGTATTGCTGACCGTATTTATTGCAGGTTTTATATTCAAGTCTATGTGCCCAGAGATGGACTCCCCATGTGCGAGCCTCTGTGATCTTTATTTCCATGGACTCCCTGAGTGTGAGCCAAAATTTATAATATTTTATTTTGGACTTATAATATGTCATGGACTATCCTGGTATTCCCTTTTATCCGCTGTGCCAGGTCAGCGCCCCAGTTCCATTCACTATCCTGAGAGAAGAGAACGACGCCCCTTGTCACCGCACTTCACCTTTGCCAATTGGACCTGATATGAATATCTATGCAGATGATGCTGATATATATGAGTATGTATGCCTGCATGTGTCTTTTTTCTATTTCAGGTGAAAATTCCAGTTGGGCGGGCCCTGTTGGAGTACGAGGTCGTACTCAGCTTAAAGCAGCGGGGTATGTAGTGTACGGGAGTTGTAATGCCCGTCACTACAGAAGGGTCACTGGTGTGCTGTCGTTTCCCCTTTATTTATGGGGAGGTTGGTATAAAATAATCTTCAGATGTAATGTAATGTTATGTACTTCCCTGTTACTGTGAGTATTGCATGTGCAGGCCTGCTAGGGATTTCATTCCAGCTCTAGTCACTAGAGGGAGCTAGGGAGCCCTAGGTTATATAAGGCCCAGTCAGGGAAGGCACAAGCAGTCTAAGCTCAGGCCCTGAGCCTGTAGCAGTTGAAGCCCAGGCCTTGAGCCTGTAGGAGTCTAAGCCCAGGCCATGAGCCTGTGAAGGTGTTCAGAGTTCAGGCCCTGCGCCTGTTGAAGTCAGCCCAGGCCCTATAGCCTGAGAGGGTCCAGCCTAGGAAGATTCATTCCCTGGGAGGAGCAGTCCAGACCCTAGGACTAGTGGAGATGTGTTGCCTCCTTAGTCGAGCTGCAAACAGGAGAAGGATTCCTGCAGGAGCATTTCTGGTCACCAGCCTGAGGAGCTGAGGGAAGGCAGAGCAGCAACCAAGACAGCAAGAGGTACTATAAGTCCCAGAGGAGGTACTTAATCTAATCCCAAGGATATAAGCCGAGAGAGGGCATTCGGGCCTTGGAAGATAGTGTCTACATTTCCAGGATCAGACAGGTAGAGAGTGCAAGCCGCCTGTACTGCAAGAGTCCTGTGTGTTAACCCTCTGTATTTACCTTGCTACATATCGCCTGCCACTGAATGTACTGTAACTTGAGACTTAAT
The DNA here is from genome assembly GCA_033119425.1 of Bufotes viridis. NCBI lineage: Eukaryota > Metazoa > Chordata > Amphibia > Anura > Bufonidae > Bufotes > Bufotes viridis. Next base: position 68,923,532 of record CM065593.1, read on the forward strand.
GTAAACCAACCATCTTCTAAGGAACTGCGCTTCCATCTGTGTCCATGTATGATAACCATCAAGTACTTTAGTAAAGTTCAAGTTCCGTTTTATTATAACGTGGTCCCTCAGTTATTCCTACTATCAGCAAACGGTGTGCCACCGTTAATTGGCACTGGCGTCACGAACTCTATCTACAACTACCTGCCAGAGAGTCAGCCTGTCTCAGGTTAGTGGTCACCATTGCACTACCACACCCAAGAACACTATTAACCCTAACTTGAGTACGCTGCACAATCAGTGCTGCCACTGTCAGACTGTGCAGGGGCCTAGCGTGGCTGGTATAGGTTGCAAAGCAGAGGTCACTGGCACTGGCAAAATAACTGGGGAGGAGGCAGAACTGCTGCTACAATTTGGATTACCAATAATATATACGTAGTGTGCTATATCACAATGCTACTGTCAGGTACTTACTCGCCTTCCCCCCCATGCTGAGTCTGACCACACTATGGAAGCGCCCCTGGCGTTGCTCTTTTGCCACAGCAACCAGCCTGCTGACAGTGGGTTTGGTCGACCTATGAGGAAGCAAGGATGCTGAATCAATTAGGCTAAGTTCTGGCGTCACATGCGTCCTGCGGGCAGGCTACTTAAACAGGCAGCTGCTGTCCACAGTGGCCTGGGCTTGTGTAAAGCCTATAAGTAGGGACAGACACGGACAGTGAGCCCTAACCTAGAACACAGCCCATTTTCCTTACTTACAGTACAAGTCCTAGGTAGCAAGACCGCAACTGGTCAACAGTCCCTATGCTACTAAGGTGCAGAGACAAACACCTAGAGACAAACGACACAAAGACAGAGTCGTACGTAAATGGGTCAGAGCCAAGAGGAAAACGCAGTACAAAAACAAGAGACAGAGAGTGGTCAAAAGACAAGCCAAGGTCAGAACCAGACGCGATGCACAGTACAAATCACGAGAGACAGAGAGTAGTCAAAGGACAAGCTGAGGTCAAAAACACGAGTGATCCAAATCAGCACAGGAACAAGTCTAGTTAGTGATCCCAAACAAGACTATCACTGGCACTGGTGTATGGTCAGGAAGGAGTTTAAATAAAGCGCTGAGTCCCTGGATCAGCACCGGATAGTCATGACTCGGTGCTCCATTATTCAGAAACACTAGCACACAGAAATAGAGCAGCAGAGTAATCAACTCACTGCTAATCTCCCCCAGCACAGGGAGAAACAGAGCATTGCATCCTGTTACTAAGGATGCTGCCATGTCACCAGGGGGCATAGCTCAGCTGGGGCTTGGACAGGTAAGTTTATGACAGATTGGTATTCCTGCCTTGCTAGCTAAACTCTGTCTTTGTTTCGTTCTCTGACTTTGTATACTGATTTTGTCTCTGACTTGAGCCCCTGTACTTGACTCTACCTGTTTTTTTTACCTTGCTTGACATTGGACGCTGTTTGGTTTTTGACTGCTAGTTCATGACCTCAACTTTGCCTTTTGACCTTGTTTCTGACGTTATCTCTTGGTTTCACTCTGTTGTATAATTCTCTTAGATTTTGGATTCTGATCCAGTCCTAGTTTTGGCTCTCTGGTTTTCACCTCTTTCTGTCTGACCATTCTCAGACCACAGCATCTGAGAGGTCATTTAGAGGGAGGTGCTTTCCCCCGACAATCAAACAACTCCTTGCCGCATTGAGATCACGGGTACCATTTGATTACTATGCAGACAAGAGCCTTGCGAAGGCTTCCAAGCCTCCCATTGTAAAGTTTCTATTTAGGCAGTGCAGGGCTTATCATTAAGAGCTCATGCACACAAACGTATTTTCTTTCCATGTCCGTTCGGGTTTTTTTGCGGACCGTATGCGGAACCATTTATTTCAATAGGTCCGCAAAAAACACGGAAGTTACTCCGTGTGTTTTTAATTAGCCTTAGCTGCAAGGGGTTTATAATCGTTAATTTCTAACGATAATTTGTTTTCCCTTAGTCCTAGCAGCAGCACAGATGGGGGTTAATGCCCCCCGTGAGCTGGTAGGACCGGCGGAATTTTAATGAGCCCAATCAAGAAATCAAAGGATTCCCCTTAAAAGAAGGGGACCACCCACCAGCCCACCGTGTTTGTGACAAGAGTCGCTCACTTAGGGTGGGAAATTTGTGTGCTGCTGCTAGGACTAAGGGAAAACAAATTATCGTTAGAAATTAACGATTCCCTTACGTCCTACCAGCAGCACAGATGGGGAGATAGCAAGAGGAACCCCTAGGGAGGGCCCTCCTGCCTGGCAGAAAGTATCATCTGCCCGAAGGCCGAGAACTCAGAAATTCTCGCATCCACCCGATAGTGCGAGATAAAAGTGGACTCTGAGCTCCAGGAGGCTGCCTTACAGATCAACTCCAAAGGCAGACAGCTCCTTTCCGCAAAGGAAGTTGCCACAGCCCGTGTAGAATGGGCCTTGACAAAGTCCGGAGGATCTAATGACAGGGAAATGAATGATTCCCTAATAGCCTCCTGATCCAGCGACTAATTGTTGGTTTAGACGCTTTATGGCCTTTCGACTTACCGGCAAACAGGATAAAGAGATTCTCATCTATCCTGAACTCCTTGGTTCTATCCACATAGACCTGGAGGCATCTCGAAATGTCCAGGGGGTGCCTAACTGGAACCGGAGAAGAGGAGGAGGAAGACAGAAAAACAGGTAAAGAGATTACCTGATTGATGTTCTGAAAAGAAGGGACTTTGGGCCTGAAGTAAGGCAAAAATCTTAGGAGAACACGATCCTGAAGAAAGATCGTATATGGGTGCAAGGCCGAAAAGGCCTGCAACTCGGACACCCTCTTGGCAGAGGTCACAGCCAGCAAAAAACTGTCTTCAAAGTAAGAAATTTGAAATCCACCTCCTCCAAGGGCTCAAAGGGGTGAGATGACAACCCCTTGAGAGCTGCTGACAAATCCCATTGAGGGATGGGTTTCAGCACTGTAGGCTTTAGTCTATCAGCTCCTTTCAGGAAGCGTTTAATGAGCGGGTCCCGAGAAAATGGCTTGTCTAGGCACGCCCGACAGTGCCGCTACCTGGACTCTCAAGGTAGATGGAGCAAGGCCCTTGTCCAGTCCATCCTGTAGAAATTGCAGCAGCGCCGATAGGGGCGGATCTGCGTACACCACCGCTTTTGAGTCACACCATGCTGAGAAGATCTTCATAATTCGGGCATAAGCCTTATTCGTGGACTCCGCTCTGGAATGAGACAGAGTTCTCAGGACCGACTCTGAAAGCCCTTCTACTCTGGAAAGGGACTGATCAACCTCCAGGCTGTCAGGTTGAATCTTCGCAGATCTGGGCAGAGATGAGTGTCCCACGACACCAGGGTCTGCTCTGGGGAGTCTCCAATATTGTCCCTGACTCATCTGCATGAGTTGGGTAAACCAGGATCTCTTCGGCCAAAACGGTATGATGGCAATCACTGAGGCCTGATCCTGACGGATTTTCATCAATACCCTCGGTATCATGGAAAAAGGAGGGAAGATGTATGCCAGCCTGAACCTCCACGGTATTGACAGAGCATCTATCGCCAGGGGGTTGTCCTCCCGATACAGGGAGCAGAACCTGTGGACCTTGGCGTTGAACCTTGTTGCCATGAGATCTACCTCTGGCGGACCCCATCTGGTAACGATCTGTCTGAAGATCTCCGGATTTAAGGCCCATTCCATTGTTGGAAGGCCCCTGCTCAGGCGGTCCGCTATTATATTGTGGGACCCCGAATGTGGATGGCAGAAAGATGGGAAAGGTTCGCTTCTGCCCACCGCAGAATTACCCCTATCTCTGACAGAAGGGGCAGTGATCTTGTGCCTCCCTGCTTGTTCAGGTACATTACTGCCGTCATATTGTCGGATTGTACTTTCACTGCTTTCCCTCTGATCTGAGGGGCAAAGTGAAGGAGGGCAAGCCGGATAGCTCGAATCTCGCGGAGATTGAGGAAGAAGCCTCTCCTGAGGAGACCAGGTCCCACGGACCGGAGTACCTTGAAGATGCGCGCCCCAGCCTACTAGGGACGCATCCGTGGTCAATATGACTCATCCTGGATAGGTCATAGACTTGCCTCCCTCTAGATGGAACCACCATCTTAGTGAGGTCCGAATTTGACAAGACAGGGAGCAAAGGGAATTTAGGCCCGACTGGTTGCCATCCCATTTTGCTAGAACCTCCGACTGTAATGGGCGGAGGTGCCACAAAGCCCAAGGAACCGCGTCCGCGGCTGCTGACATGAGCCCCAACATCCTCATGAGAGTCCGAATAGAGACTCGTCGTGGAACAAACAGGAACTTTGCCAAGTCCTGGATCCGAGCCGTCCTTTCCGGAGTCAATCGGAGGGACATCTCCATAGAGTCGACTATGAAGCCCAGAAAGGTGATAGAGGTTGATGGGCTCAAGTTGGACTTCTGCCAGTTGACTATCCAGCCAAGCCGGGTCAGGAAGGAGACGGCTACATGAAGATGGAGGGAAAGAACAGGAACCGAAGAGGCTAAAAAAAGCCAATCGTCCAGATAGGGTATTATGGTCAGTCCCAGAAGTCTCAAAGCTGCCACCACCGCGACCACCACCTTGGTGAAGGTAATGGGAGCTGAGGAGATTCCAAATGGGAGGGCGGCAAACTGAAGGTGCCGCACCGTACCTGAAATCCGAACCGCGATTCTGAGATACCTGCGAGAAGCAGGATGAATCAGGATGTGTAGGTAGGCGTCCTTGAGATCCAAGGTCGCCATGACATTGCCGGGCCTGAGGATATGGGATACTGACCTTATGGTTTCCATACGAAACCTTATTTTTTACATACCGGTTGAAGAATCTCAGATCGATGATCATCCGGAGATCTCCTGATTTTTTGGGCACCAGAAAGACTGGTGATTAAATCCCTAGCCCTCGCTCCCCTGCCGGAACCTCCTCCAAAGCCCCCTTGGAGATATATTCCTGAATATATGTCTCCAACAGAAGTTGCCTGTCTGGCTGAAGCTGCTGGTTGATCAGGAACCTTTCTGGGGGGGGAGAGGAAAGATCTATGAGATACCCGTGGGAGATTATATTTAGTACCCATGGGTCTGGCACTTCCTGATTCCAGACCTGCTGAAAATGGGACAGACGCCCCCCCTACAGGAACTCGAGGAAGAGGAGTGGTGAAATCTGACTGAGTAACGGCAGGGGCAGCGGGGATAAACCGAGAGCCTCGGGGAGGCCCGTAGTCAGGAGGGCTTAGCCTCCTTAGTACCTCTGTGGGGACGCCTGGAAGATTTCCGCTGCGCCCCCCAGGATCTAGGCTTGGTCTGCAGACCTGATGTCCCCGGGCGATCCTGTCTCCCTTTCCCCCGAAAGGGCTGTTGAGGGAGGGACTTCCCTTTTTTATCGGAGAGCCCCTCCATGAGCCTGTCGAGCTCTGAACCAAAGAGGCGATCAGGCTCAAAAGGTAGACCACAAAGGTTGTACTTGGATGCGTTGTCAGCGACCCAAGGTTTCAACCACAGTGGCCTACGCGCTGCTGAAGTTAGGGCCATAGTCTTGGCCGCCAGCTTTAGCTGAATTTGTGCAGTGTCACATAGAAAATCCACTGCGAGATTAGCGGTCTTAAAGGCTGCCAGAATGTCATCACGTGAGACGCTCTGGTCCACGTCTGTCTGGATTCTGTTCAACCTAGAACGAAGAAAGGCGGAAACCTCCGTAGCTGCGATGGCAGTAGAAGCTGAGGCTGCCGCCGCCGAATACCCTCTTCTTAGGGTGCCTTCAGCCCTCCTGTCCAGAGGGTCCTGTAGACTGGATCCATCATCCGTCGGAACGAGGGTACGTTTAGATAACTTGGCTACCTTAGGGATGGAACCCCACGATTCCATTAAGGTTTTTGCCATCGGAAACATAATCTTGAATTTTTTAGTCAAGACCGGCCCCTTTTCAGGTTTTTTCCATTCCATCTGCATCATAGATGAAAGGGCCTCATCCGCCTTAAAGACACGCTGTGCCCGGTAGGCGGGATCGGGTGACTCCCCAGGGTCAACATCATGGTCCCCCGACCTGATGGACTTCAGCAGTTTCTGAGTCTTCTCTGGAGGGAAGAAGGTAGAAGGCAACTCCTCTTCGTCCGAGGAGGAATCCACGGAGATTGCGGCTGGTCTCTCAACGGACGCCGCGACTTCCATGGGAGCTTGGGATGAGGCAGGAGGCCTCTCGTCAAGCAAGTTAACGACTCCTTTGATGGAGTCATCGACGTAGGTTTTCACCCACTGATACATGTCCTGCATGCTGGGTTCGGTGGACGCCTGAGATCTTCTACACGCTTCACACCTGGAATATGGACAATTCTCATCCAAGGGGGTGTTACAATCGAAACATGCTAAGTGTCTTCTCTTGGCAGCCGACTTCCGAAGCGGATCCGAGTCCCTGGGCCAGGTCATCTCTGGCATAGACAAAGAGAAATTAAATACTGTTTGGAACATAGACAAAAAAACTCTAGGATTGAAAAATAAGTCCCACCGAACACAGAAGCAAAAACAATTCTAACGGAATCACAGAAAGAACTTGGATACGCGTTAAAGCTAACAATCGCACCAAAGCGCCAAACTCTGGAGCTAACTCAGAGAGTGTGCTACCAGAGACAGAGCAAAGTACACTGAGGGCTTTTAAACCCAAAGCCCCGCCCACAGGGCGGAGCCGCGGCAAAAGAGTACATTTCTCTCTTTTTTTAAATAAAAACAGGCCCCTCTTATACCGGACCGTTGTATTAGGTAATAATATACAACCCCCAGAACTAAAGATGCGCTTCTCCAAGGAGAAAGCCTGGCCTCTCCCACGGTCACACCGGCGGCATCGGAGCTCCGGACCGGAAGTGACGCAACGCCACTTCCAGCAACATGGCGGCGCCCATGCAGCCGCACGCCGGAGCCCAAGTGCCGCCGCCGAAAGCAGCCTCAGACGGAGGTGAGAGGGGAAAGGAAGGGAAGGAGACAAACGTCCCCAAAACAGATTAAGGGCAGAAAAAATAACTGCCCAAGCAGCAAAAAAACTGCCGAGATAAAAATAAACACAAGGGACTAGCCCCTAGAACCGCCAGCCACCAGTCCAGAGGACCTAAAAAAACACGGTGGGCTGGTGGGTGGTCCCCTTCTTTTAAGGGGAATCCTTTGATTTCTTGATTGGGCTCATTAAAATTCCGCCGGTCCTACCAGCTCACGGGGGGCATTAACCCCCATCTGTGCTGCTGGTAGGACGTAAGGGAAACTCCTACTATCTCTCAGATGCATTTTCTGAGGGTTGTGACTGGGTGAGCTCTTTGCACTCGTTCACATGGTGCAGTACTGCGTGTCTGCCATTGCTGCCTCAGTGCTGTGCTGGTGGGGCGGTGGGTCCCAGAGCCAAGGAGGCTTTGCTGCACAGTGGGGATGCTGTGTGGCTCCTGGGTCCCGCTGTCTGCTGCTGGTGCAGTGCTGGGGCGCCGGTGGTCGCCGCGCACGGCTGCCCCATTTATAGGTTAGAGTAGTTTCCCACTTGTAGAGGCAACCTTGTCGCGGTTAGTGGGCCTATGCTCTTTGATCAAACTGTATACTAATGCCTCTTATGCACAGCATACAGCGTAATTATGCTGAGACAGTCATTATATCAAAAGCATAGTGTTGAGGATGTGCGATCCAGATACACTCTCCAGTATATATTTATTTCAATAGGTCCGCAAAAAACACGGAAGTTACTCCGTGTGCATTCCGTTTCCGTATGTCCATATTTCCATTCCGCAAAAAAAATAGAACATGTCCTATCATTGTCCGCATTACAGAGAAGGATGGTACTGTTCTATTAGGGGCCAGTTGTTCCGTTCCGCAAAATACAGAATGCACATGGACGTCATCCGTATTTTTAGAGGATCCGTTTTTTGCAGACCGCAAAATACATATGGTTGTGTGCATGAGCCCTAACACTGTGAATTTGCTATAGACTGCAATAGTATTTTATTGTAATCTATGGTATAAACAATCCAGCGATCACATGTTGAAGCCCCCCTAGAGGGGCTAAAAATAAAAGTGAATTTTTTGGGCAAAAAACACTATAATGGGCAAAAAAAATTTAAATCACCATTTTTGGTTGCTTTACCTCCCAGAAAATTTTATAAAACGTGATTAACTAATCATACATAATACATAGACAATGCAAAAAATATATATTTTTTAAATATTAAAACAGAACAAAAACTATATAATTTTGGTATTTATGTAAAGAGAAGCTGCCGCCGCCGCTGACAGCTCTGTTTTGTAGACACTTCCATTTCCCATGTAATAACAATTCGGGAGCATCTCTTCTTATTATTCTATTGTTGTGCAATTCCTGTATTTTTCCTGCGAGAAGTTTATGGATAAAGGTATAGATGGAAGTTACCGGCTGGAAGTGTGTCCCTGCACAGTCTGACACTAGCAGCACTAATGGGATAGTGTCAGACTGTGCAGGGACACACCCCCAACTGGAAACACCCTGTACTTCTATCCAGAAACTTCTATCAAGAATAGTAGAACAACGGCACAACTTACAGTCATAGGAATAAATTCTCCATAAAAACAAAAACAATAAATCAGTGGAGCAATTGTCTTTTTTTCAGTTGCTTCCCATAAATGCTTTTTTCAGCTTCCCAATACATTGTATGGAATATCAAATAGCACTATTAGAAAGCAAAGAAAAAGCCCTTATATGGCTATGTGAATGAAAAAGTAAAAAAGTTATGGCTTTTGGTAAGCAGAGAGTGAAAAATGAAAATGTTAAAAAAAATTAGCTGTGGCGGGAGGGGGTTAATTTTTAGTAAAATTAAACCAGAAAACCCCTTTGACGGATGTACAACGTCAATGTTTCAGTTAGGTCTCAGCACCTAGACCCCACCGATCACTGTTTCCACCACTTACCTTCCCTGCCTAGGCTGTGGGTGGGATAGGGGGTCACATGAGCTCCTCAGGATGGAATGACGGCTCCATCAACCATATGTTACCCTAAACAAGAAATATTTTACCATTCAATTCACCTCTTTCTGAATGATCTTGGCCTCCACTACAACAGATGCAGAGAGGAATCCAATGGACATGATCATGGATTGTCCTCTCCCAGGGACGTACTGAGATAGTGAAGTGGCCATGGGAAAAAAGGAAAAGTGGCCCCATGTTGTAGGCAGAAGGAAGGGCTAACACAAGTAGGTGATGCCAGCAATACCATATGGAGGCACCAAATTAGACCCGAGCAGAGCTAAATACCACGGCCCAAAATAATACCCCAGCAGTAAACAATACCTCTGTGGTGGCCAGTGCCAGCTGCTATGTTCTGTCCTCCTACTCCAGTTGCCTCAGGATGGTCAACCAGGTACAGAACTACTTGACCCTCGAAGCTCCCAACTCTGGGAGCATCAGATCATTACTTACATAAATGGCGGCCCACTGGGAAGTTTCCCTGTATGGCAGTGGCCCCATAGCGAGGATCAAACCAGGCCCCTCACACAGGACAGAAGGGTTTCTGCCGAAACCCTTTTTAATGACGCTTGGTCCATTTATTCTACTGCCTCATTTGCTAAAAGTTGTTTTCACCCACAGTAGAAGAGGGGATGATCCCAACTGGGCCCCCTATTGCCCCATAGCAGTTGCATGGTCTGCCGCTATGGTACCGACACACTATTTCTCCTACTGCCCTACCTACGTATAGCCGAAACGTAGCTGCTTTTGTACTTGCACAAGTTTTTGGGATTGCGATCCTAAATAAAGGAAACACACCAAGGATGCTGCCTGCGATTTGAATTGTGTTGCTGGATTCGAGTCCGAATGAGTCTAGGACGGAAGGCGGGCTGTTGCATCAGGTGTGACCGAGTGATCCGGAGTGCTGCTTGATATATGGATTGTTGTCTACCTACGTATCAGTCTTCACTGCCATTCTGACATTCTCTTCATGAACCAGAAAGCAGTAGTTACCAACCAAGTGGGACATTCAGCTATACAAATAAAACATGATAATTATAAGAAAAACGTCTGTGAAGGTTCTCATTTATCCAGGTCATGGTATATCTGTAAATAATAAATCAAGGCAACTGGACTTGCTGTAGATTTCTTGAAAACGTTTCACTCGTTCTTCCAACGAGCTTTCTCAGTTTTCAGTGACTTGTACAAGAATTCCCTGGGAATAAATATGTAACTGAGTTGTACAAGAAGATGTTGATTCAGTGACATATTTATTCCCAGAGAATTCTTGTACAAGTCACTCAGAATTGAGAAAGCTCATTGGAAGAACGAGTGAAACGTTTTCAAGAAATCTACAGCAAGTCCTGTTGCCTTGATTTATTCTTTACAGATATAAGAAAAACATTTTTTGCAATTTATACTCTCATGACAGTTATGGCTCATTTACACTGCTGAGCAGATAATTATTCCTATGAACGCTATGTTCCTGATAATCATACTTATGTCATGAGTAAGGGCTTAAATTGTTTCTTGTAGCCCGAAACGCGTAGACAAGACTTTTGTAACTGTAACTGGATGTGATTTTACCGCAAGCAAAATAAATATTCCTTTACCGAAGTGGAGCTGGATTCCTTGAACCTGTTCCTGATAATGGTCCCGTGTAAATGTCACACAGATCATCTTTAGACAGAATGCAAAAGAATATGGCCATTTAGGGGTTTAAAAAAAAAAAAAAAAACTCACCTCATCCACTTGATCGCGCTGCAGCAGTCTCTTCTATCTTCATTCAGCAGGACCTGCCAAAGGACCTGCGATGCGCGCAATGACATCACTGCGCTCTCCCACGTAGTGAGCGCAGTGATGTCATCACGCACATCATAGGTCCTTTGTCAGGTCCTGCTGAATGAAGATAGAAGAAGTTGCTGCTGCGCAATCAAGTGGATGAGGTGAGTTGTTTTTTGTTTTTAACCCGTAAATGGGCCTATTCTTTTGCATTCTGTCTTAAGAATACTATTTTTTTCCGATATCAACCATATTATAACAAAAAATATATTATATATAATAAAATCACCCGAACACCGAACCCGGACTTAAGTGAAAAAGTCCAGGTTAGGGTCCGTGTACCCGAACTCGCAAAGTTTGCAGTTCAGGTTCGCTCATCCCTAAGGATGAACCCTTGTTTCCTGACAATTTTCTACTCATTGATGCAGTGTGAATGCGCTTTTAGATACTGTCTTCTCATAAAAAGTACTGATAATGCACAGAATATACTGCGCTATCACCCCTCCCCGGGCAGTCAGAGTTTTATTGCATGCAATCCATTAGAAATTAACAAAAGAACAATTTTAGGATCCTTGCTGCCGGGTGCACAATAGAGCCGTCGTTACACTGTGCTACTCTGTAGATTCTTTACATTATACTGAAATGAAACCAGTCGGGGGCTTGGAAACACAGGAAATTACTTTTACAATTAGAAATGAATGGCTGCTGATTTTTTTTTAGTTTTTTTTTAACAAGCCATTGTAACTGAGAAAAGTTGCCTCCCGAAAGCTGTGACTGCCGGCGTCTTGGAGAAGGAATGAGCTCGCTGCTAAAAGCAGAGATGGAGAAGTTTAAAAACTGTAACATAATGGTTCAGCAAATATGTCCTGAAGTCTTCCTCTTCTGACAAGTTTCTAAAACACTACAAGTATTCAAAAACTAAGACGATAATAATGAAAAAAAGCCACTGCTGTAGCTCCCACAGTGCAGATATATAATTTAAAGCTCCTGTGCCCAACTTAAAAATGGGAGAGTCCTTAAAGGGGTTAGCCGACAAATAAAAATAATATACTGTATATCTGTGGCTCTCATCTTGATGACTAACTTATTAGTGACCGGTCTTCCCCTCACTAAAGTCTCCTCTCCAATCTATCCTGAAGGCATCAGCCAGGCTAATCCATCAGTCCAGCCGCTACACCAGTGCCTCCAACCATTAGCAGTCCCTGCACTGGTTTTCCATACAATTATTACTGCTCACCCATAAAGCTCATGACAGTGCTGCTCCCCCTATACCTCCACCCTAATTTCTATCCTGTACCCTACCTGTGCTACGTCTGCCAATCATCTACAGTAGAGATAAGTGAATCCATTCTAACGAATTGGAGTCAGCTAGCACAATACCTTGCTATCTGACTCCGATGCACGGCCTTGCAGGTTCTAGACCTTCTGACTTTTTCCCTGAATCATTTTTGATGATAAAGTAACCTTTTGTGGCTGTAGCTGTCTCAGAGATAAAGGTTCTCTGAGCTCGGGGGGAGCTTGTACATGTAGGTCCTCTCTGTAGCTCACTACACACTAACCAGGGGGCAGACCCAGGTCCATCTCCTGGCAGCCTAAGGGGAAGAGCCCAGGTGTTAAACCTTGCTTGACCATACATTTCACTTGACATTACAACAATTTACCCTTTGCAATGACCCTGTTCTGGGGGTCTGCATTCCCATCTCAGACATGGATGGCATATAGCTGAGATATGCCACCAGTGTCAGATCGGTGTGGTTCCCCCCTCTAAGACCTGCTCATATCTCCAGAACGGGCCCATTGAAGTGTAGAAGAGCATACCGTGCAAGTGTAACAAACCCTCCATTCACCTTCCTGGGAGTCCCGAAAATAGCAAAGCACACTTGGCTGTTTCAGGAACTCCCACAGAAGTCAATGGAGAGGACGCTACGCATGCATGATGTGCTCTTCTACAATGCAGGGGGCCCTGCTCTACAGATAGAAGCAGGTCCTAGAAGTGGGACCCACACCTATCTGACACTGATGGCTCTCTGCAGTTTCCCCCTCACTCAAGTTTCTGTGTCACCTCAAGGACTCAATGAGGGGACCCCTCTCACTGTGACAGGTGTCTGTCCAACAACTACTGGTGCCAACTCCACCTGCTCCATCCTGCTCCCCTGGATGTCACCATAGGGATCCCATGTGGAGAAGACATGTGTATGACCAGCCTTATGCAGAATAGGGCCCAGAGCCACAACTCCGGACCCGGAGACTGCACACCTGGCAATACTGCCCAGCCCAGTTAGGGACCATGCACACTGCCGTAGATGTTTTACGGTCCACAAATTGCAGATCTGCAAAGCACGGATACCATTAGCGTGAATTCTGCATCCGGCCCATAATGGAACAGTCCTATCCTTGTTCGTAATGCAGACAAGAATAGGAAATGTTCTATATTTTAGCGAATGGCACGGAGCGGACAATTCAGAATTGTTAGCGAAACCATCTTCACAAATGTCTGTGATCCCCAGTATTCATACCAGTACGGCCATTATAACCTGGATCACAGCTGATATAATGTGTGGGAACCTGTCCAGGAAACTGGAACAATAGCCTTCTTCCTGTGGAACAAAACGGATTGGTGGCCGGGTGACTTCCTGGAAATCCATCCAAACAGGTGCACCGGGAAGTGAGCCCTCGTCATTTCTATACACCGACACTAACCTTTCTCAGGCTGTCACTGCACATAAGTGCTGCCTACTGTACCTACAGTCATTTCTGGTGACATGCTGCCCGGCTACAAGGGGTGCAGAGTCTAAAAAATTCACAACAGCAAGGAGGTTATAAACTTTCACAGATTACAAGATCGCAGTCCCCGGAGGAGCTGAGCCAGGAAACACGACCAGAAGGCTGAACTACAAGTACCAGGTGACAATCCAAAGGAGCAAGACAAAGGCAAAATCCAGAAGCAAGGTTAGGGTCAGAGTCAGGATCAATAGTCACAAAACACAGGCTGCGAAAAGTACCGTAATATGCAGGCAAGGATATCTGGCCAACAGAGGCGGACTGGCCATAGTCCCTACAGGGAAATGTCCTGGTGGGCCGATGCCCAGGGGGCTACCTGAGCATTCTTTACGGCAGGGTACATGTGATACTCTCAGCTTTAATTAATGCTCGGAGCATCAGGTACTTATGCATCTGGCAGGTGCCCTCCGGAATTAAACTGTGTCATCACGATCCTCAGGACTTTTATACAGTTTAAGGCCTCATGCACACAAACGTATTTTGGGTCCACGTCCGAGCCGCATATTTTGCGCCTCGGGCACGGACCCATTCACTTCAATTCACTCCGTGTGCTGTCCGCGTCCTTTGCTCCGTTCTGTGGCCCCGCAAAAAAAATATAGCATGTCCTATTCTCGTCCGTTTTGCAGACAAGAATAGGCATTTCTACAGTGGGCTGCGTTCCATGTTTTGCGGATACGCGGATTGCGGCCCGCAAAACACCTACGGTCGTGTGCATGAGGCCTAATACATTTGCTGCACTGTGGTATTTGGTTCTGCTGGGACAGTATGTTGTGCTACACTTGGTATTTCATTCTGCTGGGGCGGTATTTTGTGTTGCCCTAAGGTATTTCTTGCCCCACTTGTTCTCCCTGCCTATTTGTGTTGCCCTCCGTCTGTCAGTTTGGACCCGCCTACAAAACAGGGGCCACTTTTAGTTTTTTTTCCAGGGGCACTTTAAGGTCCCAGTCCGCCTCAGCTGGCGAAACTCAGTTTTAAATAGGCTTCCGGGAGAAGAAGAGCCATGGCTGCCAGCAAGAGATTGTCGCTGGCTCAGGAAGTAACACCGCTTCCACTGTTTTTAATGGGAGGTGTATAAATTCATGTGCAATAGGCTCCCCCTAGTGGTGGTTGTAAAGTGGCACTGAACTTTCAGTAAACTTTTGATATGTCATAGGGACAAATCACATCAAAGGTTTAGATCGTGGAGGTCTGAGACCCCCTGCGACCTCTAGAACGAGGGGAGAGAAGCGATCCTTTAGCACACTCCTTCTCCTCGCTGCATGAGATGGGAGCAAGACGTGCCTATAGACTTGCTGCAGCAAGGAGAGAGATTGCTCTAAGATAGCGCTTCTCTCCCCTTGTTCTACAGATTGGTGGAGGTCTCAGCTCTCAGACCCCCTCCGATCTAAAGTTTTGATACGACATATCAAAAGTTTACTGAAAGCACAAAGGTTTACTGAATGGTGTTTGTGTGCCTGGGTAGGGAAGGGGGCATGGGCGTAGCTATAGGGGGTGCAGAGGTAGCAGTCGCTACCGGGCCCAGGAGCCTGAGGAGGCCCAAAGACCCTTGTGCCGTATAGGAAGACACACAAAGCACTGGGGGAAGGGGGGCCCAAGCTGAACTCTTGCACCAGGGCCCATGAGCCGTTAGCTACGCTCCTGGAAGGGGATGTGTTTTAAAAGGGACAGATTGTGTCATAATAAATAAAGCCATACCCCCCCCCCCTTCCCCCAGAATACACACACCTTAGCACTTTGAAGGGAAAATCATGGGAAAAAATTATGTTTTCTAGTGGAATTCAATGCAGCTGGTACTGAAGGCAAAATTTTACTTTTTAAATGGGAGGTGGCATTTGAGAAAATTAGTTTTAAAAAGGGACAGATTGGCTTACAATAAAAAAGAGCATTACTGACATCCAAAAATCCACCCCCCCCCCCCCCACCTCTCCAGGTCATGGCAGTTAGAAGGGAGACTCGTGAAAAAACATTATGCTTTCTTCTGGAATTGAAGGTGGTCAAGTAAGGGAACCTGTCACCTCAAAAACCGGTCCTAAGCCGCCGGCAGCACCATACAGTGTGCAGCAGCCTGTTTCTAATCTTACTTTTGTTTCAGCTGTCCGATCCTGTAAAAGGGCTGAAAACGATCTTTTATTCCAGGCCGGCGCGCTCCTCCGGTCAGGCTTGAAGTCATGGGGGCAGCGGCGTGCGAAGTTGGGTCCTTCAGCTAGTTTTAATTTAAAATGAAAGAATTATTTTTAATAGGCAAAAGGGGTGCAAACCTGGTTCCCAGCATGGTGCCCTTCATGTCACCCAAGTGTAAGGCTGGGTTCACATCGCGTTTTGTGCCTCCGTTTGACGTATACGTTACAAAAAAAGATACAAAAATGCAACACACCACGTTCTTGTATCCTGCACAGTCCGGTGAAAAAAAATTATACTTTTTTTTACAATGGTAAAAAAAAGTATACTTTTTTTTTTTACATATGGTGAACGTATGTCGCTGTATGGCATCAGTCTGAGGCATCCGTTTAACGTAAACGTTTTTTGTATACGTTAAACGAATGGGAAAAACGTGGTGTGAACCCACACAAAGGCCTCATGCACATTTTACATCAGTGTGTGACCCGTGTTTTTTGTACACAGCACACTAAACCATTCCTTTCCATGGGGCCATGCACACATCCGTATTTTTTTGTGGATCCGCATGTGGCCGTTCTGCAGATTATAGAACCTGTCCTAATCCAGTTCATATTGAGTATGAGAAGAGCCCTTTCTATTCATGGCGGCGCACGTGATGATTTTTGAGGCAACAGTGCCACTCGTGTCTAGTGACTGTGTCTGGTACTGCAACTCTAGAATAGAAGAAGAGGCATCGTCCAACACTTTGAAGAAAAATGGTACTTTAATCCAAGGAGAGCATTACAAGCAACCCAAAAGTGTGCCGTTTCGGCTATACCTTAGCCTTTCTCGGCCTGCCTCTTCTTCTATTCTGGATTTAATGAAGGAGTTTTTGGATACGGCTCTGGGGGCGCGCATCTAGTGTATCTGGACTTCCCTTATACACGGTACTGCAACTCTGTTCCCTTGAAGTGAAAATGGCTGCAATACCAAATGCAGCACCTGGACAAGAGTGGCGCTGTCTCCAACCACGACTCTCATCATGCCCTGATAGCTGGAGTTGGGGAACGTAGCTAAAAAACATAGGGCCACAGTACTCCAACCAAGCTCCCCAGCCAGAGACGGATTGGCCATAGGCCTTACAGGAAGCTTTCAGGGATGTATTTTGTACTGCTGGCGGCAGTATTATGTGATGGACTGCGGTATTTGGCTCTGTTGGGGCGGTATAATGTGCCGCAATACGGTATCGCTGGCCCTGCCTTCCATCAATTTGGACCCAACTACAAAACGGGGCCACTTTTAGTATTTTTTCCGAGCCACTTTAAGTTCCCAGTCCGCCCCTGCCCCCAGCCATCCCATAAGGTGGTAGACCCCTTTATTAATCATTATGTGTGGATGTCATGCAGATCTTTGGGCAGTTTTGGGGCTAGTTTTCGGCTTTTGGCCAGTCATCGCCCTGTGAGTGCAGGTTCCAATGGCCTCTCGTCATGACACCCAGCAGGTCACAGCTTTCACTGAGCAGATGATGAATAAATCATTAGCACTGATTGTTGTCAGCCTCCCTTACACTAAAGCCTCCGATTGTAAAGACTGGGGCCAATCAGCAGTGAAAGTTCAGTGAAGAAAGGAGTGGGGGCCGGCGCGGCCAATCAGAGGGCGTGTCTACGAGAAGGGGGGCCCGGAGCAGCCAATCAGAGGGCGCGCCAGGTAGAATGGGGGCTGCTGCGGCCAATCAGAGGGCGGGCCTCAAAGTGAACTTCAGGAAACCACATACATCGTGGGATCAGAGGATCGTTCTCGGGACGGGCGCAGGCTGGACAGGAATCCGGGTGATCGCCCGGGCTGCACACAAGGTGGATTACATTGGCACGGTGACCCCGGAGAATCGATCGGCCAGGCAGGTAAGATCTAGTCGTCCCGATCCTGGGAGTAGGGAGGAGGGATGACAGGGAGAGGAGGCGGCGGCGGCGGCTTCTCTGCGGGGGATAATGGCAGCAGCCGGGGGGCTATATATGGAGACGGCGGTGAAAAGATCAGCAGGCAATAAAGAGATAAGAGGAGATGGGAAAGGCTGGGGGAGGGGGGTTATATTCTGGAAACAGGTGCACTAGGGTCACAGGGGAGGCCTCTGGGTTGCATTCTTGAGGGGGGGTTGTCACATGCTGCGACTTTATTGCAATGCGACTCATGGTTATTGCTTCCCATAGAAATCAATGAAAGCGGCTCGTATTGGTATTTGCAAATGAATGCGACTTTTTTTTTTTTTTTGCGACAGATCTGATGACATACAATGACAGCTAGCGACCCTGGCTTCCCTCATAGCTCTGCCGAGCGTGCATGTCTACTTGTACTAGAGAGAGGAGGCTGCCAGCTCTGCTGGTGCTGCTTATCTCCCACAGAACAACCAGGTTCTCGATTTCCATTCTTATCTGATATTATGTGATGCCATCAGATATTAGACTGAGAGATAAGCAGCTGTCGGACACCTTGGTTGCCGCTTATCTAAAATCCAGCTTGTTTTTGCAGTGGGGGGGGGGGGGCAGTCAGGTTGACCCCATATGTGTGAGATTGGGGGATCCACTGACAATATCTGATGTGTCAGTGAACATGGGTCACCTGTAGTGTGGCTGTAGGCGCCAGTGGCGGCACGGGGGCACAGCCTGCCGGGGGCCAAAGAGGTGCGCGAATTAGACAGGCGACATCCGAGGTATTGAAGGCGTACATCGCCAAGAATCGAATTCACACGTTGCAGAAATTTCTGTGGCTGAATATCTGTTCCTTGTCCTTAAACGAAGATGTTTTTGCGAAAAAAAAATCTGCCCTGTGAGAATTTATCGTAAGGGCTCATGCACACAACCGAATGTATTTTGCAGTCCGCAAAACATGGACCAGCAAAAAAACAAAACGGATGACGTCTGTGTGACGTCCGTATTGCATCCGTTTTTTTTGTTTTCGTGGATCCATTGTAACAATGCCTGACCTTGTCTGCAAAACGGACAAGGATAGGACATGTTCTATTTTTTTTGCAGAACGGACATATTTACACGGAGTCATTAACGTTTTTTTTTTTTTCCAAGCACCATTAAAATAAAAGGTTCCGTGTACGGACCTGTGAAAAAACGTAGTGGAAGAAAAATATGTTCGTGTGAATGAGCCCTAAGGCTAGGGCTACTTGATGACATGTGTCGCGCAACATTGATGTCGCACGACAATTTTTATAATATTAGTCTGTGGTGTCGCACTGCGACACGACAGTAGCATAAAATCCATCCAAGATGGATTTTTTCTGCGGCTGTCACGTCGCAGCATGTTGCATGTCGCAGTGCGACACCATAGACTATCATTATAAAAAGTGTCCCGTGACATCAGTGTCACTCGACACGTGGCAGTGTAGTTGTGCCCTATGCGTCGTGCAGCCCTAGCCTAAGGCCTTGTTTACACGTCTGCGGAATAGTCTGTGCTCTCCGCATCAGTTTTTGCGGAGCGTGCCGCTGATCTTACGGCCGCAGCTCCGCAAAAAAGTAGAGCATGTCCTATTCTTGCCCGCAATTGCGGACAAGAATAGACATTTTTATGGGGCTGCCGGCCGGGTGTGTTTATGGATCCGCACTTTGCGGATCCATAAACACTACGGACGTGTGAATAAGGCCTGGTTCACCCTGCAGTGAATCACGGATGTGAGCTGTCCATGTTCTCCATGTTCATCACACGTCCCCACTGACTCTTAATGTGTTTGCACATAAGTGGTTTTCCATGGACCGTGGGTCAGTGAAGACATCACGGAGATATGCGCCACTTTGGTCCGTGATGTGGTCCAAACATGCCCATTGGTATCCGTGTTCTATCACAGACAATTGGTAGGAGTGGTATCCGTGGAATACAGATGACACACCGAGGGGAAAAAACGGACACTTAGACCAAACATGGATTCTTCACCGATAAAACACGGACAGGTTTTCCATGGTTATCAAACAGACACGGAAATGTGAATGAGGCCCAATACTGACTGGTGCCAAAAACACTTAACAGTCTGGACCATTTCCTAACCCGTGACCTGACACGGCCCTGTGTGATCACCGCCCTTCTCACGCCGTGGTTTCTTTTGCCGCCCGACTCCTAATATAATATCATTTCTCATGGCAGGTGGGTGGTTTGTCCTCGGAGCTGTGACACGTTGTTTAGTCAGTTGTGTCATCGCAGACTTGACAGCTCGGTGCAATGTGTGGGTGACTGGGAGTAATGGGAACAAGTCTGGTTACTGGTTATCGTCCACATATTCTGGGGCTATTTTACTGGACTGACCCTTAAAGGGGTTTTCCGGGATTTCTGCATGCAGGATTTTTGCCGTTTTAAAAAAAATAATAATAATCTGAAACGGAAATTGCTAAAATGGATGCAAAATGTGCATAGCGGGTTCCTAAAATACAGCATCCTTTTTTCTTTTTTTTTTTTCCTGCTCTTATGATGGAAACTGTGATGTGAATCCAGCCTTAAGCCTCATTCACACGTCTGTGTCCGGGCTCAAATCCGTGAGAAGGTGGTCAGTGAGGCATCCGTGATGGGTCCGTGTTAGGTCCGTGTGTCTGTTTTTTGGATCTGTGAACACCGACAAAATAGAGCATGCGTCCAAGCTAAAACCACGGATCCACGGACCGTGCTAAAACACTGATGTCTGAATACACACATTAAAGTGAATTGGGACGTCTGCTGTCCGTGGAGAACATTGACGTATGAATGAGGCTTTAGCTGTATGTTCATGGGTGATGACGAGTATGCTCGGTGTTGGAGTATATTCACATGTGGCAGATTTGATGCAGACATTTCTGCAATAGATCATATCGCACTTATCTACACGTAGCTATCCTCATCTTGATTCTTATTGTAAACAATGGCAAGAAGAAGATTGACTTTTGTGATGTCAAACACCTGCCTGTGTGCCCACCTCTGCCTGCCTCTGTGCCCACCTCTGCCTGCCTGGAAAATACACTGCTGCTAGAGGTGTCTGGCAACAGCTTTCTCCCTTCTCCGCATTCAGGCACATGCATGATCAGGATAGCTGAGTGTGCATGTGTGAGGGAGGGGACGGGCGCAATGGTTGTCAGCTGGAAGACTGCCGCCCTCGTATCTCTCTCCTCCTGGTATAAGGAGAGCACTTCTGTAATGGTATCTACAACTTGTTGCATGTGACGTCTCGTGTCGGTCTTTCCGTGGCATACACATGTATGTATCTGGTTTATTTTAGCGAGGTGTTGATTTCCTCTTCAGACTTCTTAGATTTGCAGGTTTTTTTCGCTGGTGTGTTTGCAGTCATGTAATGTACACATTTGCGCTGAGGTCAGCCAAGTGTTTTCACAGGTGTGGATGTGTGTGGTTATTGTCCCTGCGACTCCTGCTTGTCACGTCCTAAGGACAGGAGAAGGGCGGCTCTGCCGGCGGCCAGAATTTTAGTTTTTACTCCCTCCTTTCTTGTTTTCCTAGGTTGGTCCATAACATGGATAAATGTAAACGTCTGTATCATGGCTGCCATATCCGGATCCGTTGCGCGTCTACTGACAGTGCCACCCTTCTCTAGGGGCCCTGTCCGGTATTGCCGCTCGGTCCAATTTAAGCGAAAATAGGCCTGTCTGAGGTAGATTCCTGGATACAGACCTATCTTGGATAGATAGTATACTGGTAAATCTGGCCTCTCAGTCCTTTCACTCTGAAATCCTAACAAAAAAGTGTGAAATTGAGGCCTGTTTTAGACGCAGGGTATCAAGACTGACAGCGCTGACAATCACCTCGCTGCTCCTTGCCTTGGGGGAAGTAACTTACGCAAATTTCACAAGTAATCCTGCCAAGCCCAAAACAAAAAACTGGTGCTTGCGTGATATCTGTGCAAGAGAAGCACAGGTCGAGCTGTCTTCTTATGCTGCATGGACACATGAAAATGTGGGCGCCATTTTGTTGTGGCTTTAACCTGTGGTGATGTTGCCCAAAAAGTTAATCTGTACGATGTGCAAATGTTTGTCCTCAGCCCCCGGGCCCAGGCAGATAGTTACTGAGGTAAATAAGAAGCTGACCATGGCTTCCCCGGGCAAATTTAAATACTGTCACCATTTTGCTGCTTCTTTATTGCCTATTGGTAGTTGACTAATTTTGCTAATTTAGATTAGACTTAGGAGAATTGCTGTGGACACCTTCATCCTGTTTGCTTTGGCCTGTGTAATCAACGAGCTCTAATGGTTAATTATCGTCCAGTGACGCTTGCGTTGCGGGGATCTGGCAGGTAGTTCTGTCGCCGGAACTACCCGCCGGATCCGTCATACCGCGTGACAACTGATACCATTTGGAGACGGATCCGGATGCATGGGGATGTGGGGGATGTGACTGATCAGTTTTTTTTTTCCGGCATAGAGGCTTGACGATGGAACTCTATGCTGGAAAATAAAAACGCAAGTGTGAAAGTACCCTAAGGCCTCTTTCACACTTGCGTTCTGAGGATCCGGCAGGCACTTCCGGCCCACTGGATCCGTCAGAACGCAAGTCGTCTGAAAGCATTTGAAGACTGATCAGGATCCTGATCAGTCTTCGAAATGCTTCCAGGTTATCATGGCAGCCAGGATGCTACTGAAGTCCTGACTGCCATGGTACTCCGCAGTAGTGTATTTGCCTGCGCTGTGGCCGCCGGGCGTTCCTTCATGACTTCACAGGTCCCCGCGGCGCTTAGATCAATGCGCCGCATGCTGCGGTTTTGTCAACGTCCAAAAAACGTTCACATACTGAACGGAAGACATCCTGATGCATCCTAACGGATTTCTCTCCATTCAGGATGCATTGGGATTATCCTGATCACCATCTTTCCGTCCTAGAGCCCCGAGGACAGAACTCTAGGACAGAAAGCAAAAACGCAAGTGTGAAAGGGGTTTAAGTCACTTGTGTTGTCCATTCTTCATGTTCCCTGCTATGGGGGTTTCCAGAGCTCCTCCAAGCAATGGTCCGTGAAAGAAGAACTGAATATGGATGATGTCCAGGTGCTGTCCGTGATTTTCACCAAACCATAGACTTAATGTGCTCGTTTGGTCCAGAAAACAGAACAAAGCATTGCATGCTACAGTTTTTTTTTTTTGTTGTTGTTTGTCCGCAGAAATAAATGGAAACCTGGATATACCAGTTGAAGTCAGTGGATCTGTATGCTGTCCATGGAAAACATGGATGGCACACGTCTGTGGTTCATTGGCGGCAAATAAGGTCCCATGCACATGACCATATCCATTTTGCAATCTGCAAAATATAGACCCTGTCCATGTTGCATCCGCCTTTTTTGTGGACCCATTGACTTCAAGGGTCACTGCGGTCTGCTTTTTTCAGACAGGTGTAGGACATGTTCTATATTTTTGCTTTCTGCATCCGTAGGTCCGTTCCAGAAAAAAGATGGCATATACCTGCAAGCTGCGGACCAATGAGTCTGCAAATAAAATGCAGACAGCACACGGACCTCATCCGTATTTTCTGGATCTGCGATTTGCTGATATGTTCGTGTGCGTTTTTACCCTTTACTGTAGGTGTAGATAAGCTAAAGTAAAGCTTTATCCCTGGCTATAGACTCACAGAAACGCATACAGGTATATTACGTGGCTGCGGGAGCCCTGTGTAGCAGCAGGTCGGCAGCCATTTTTGGTCAGTGTGTTGCTAGTTGTCACATTTGCTTGTTAATGACAGGACCCAGCTGGAGCCTCACGTGTTTTGTCGTCTCCACAGTCATTGGCAAGGTGGACTGAAGGGAAGACGCTGAGATCTAATCTTGGGATTGTCAGATCCTTATCGGTTTCCCTGGGGCTAATGCTGGGCTGATCCTCGGCTTTGGATGTAATTAGCATTGTGAAAGCTGTACGTATGAAAATGAATGGCGTCAGAAGAGGAGGGAGAGGTAGGACGGAAGCGTGGTAGTAAAAGAGGTGGCACTCGCACGTGGGCTCTGATGGCCCTCTGCCACACAAGATAATATAAACTGCACGTGACGGGTAGGGGCCCTATTACAGGTTTTGTATTAGGCCCCAGGAGCTACACCCCTAGATACAACGTACACTTATAACCAAACTCCTCACGGGTCTCCTTCACACACATTTCTTGTCATGTGTGTGTTTTTTTTCTCCTAACTTTTTTTATGGTATTTTCTAAATCTTATCGGAAAGTCTGTGGGAAATGCCAGGGAAAAAAGCCATACCCAGACCTTGCAATGTTCTGAAAAATAGGACGTTGGCTCAAAAACCTAAAACAACCAAAACGCCCCAAGAATAGATTGCACTGTGCTTTATATTTCACTATGGACTTTCATGTAGAATCTGGCATTTTACATAAAATCGCTGTTGCAAATTTACTAATCCTGTCTTAAGTGTTGAAACCCTAACCTTAAAGGGGTTGTCTCGCTTCATAAAATGGCATTTATCATGTTGTGAAAGTTAATACAAGGCACTTACTAATGTATTGTGATTCTCCATATTGCCTCCTTTGCTGGCTGGATTCATTTCTCAATCACATTATACACTGCTCATACTGTATCTGCTCATTTCCATGGTTACGACCACCCTGTAATCCAGCAGCGATGGTCGTGCTTGCACACTATAGGAAAAGGCGGCGGCCTCTCTGGTGTCCAGAACCGTGGGAGCGCACATAGGCCAGCGTTTTTCTTTCCTATATAGTGCAAAAACGACCGCTGGATTGCAGGGTGGTCATAACCCCTGGATATGAGCAGTGTATAATGTGATAGAAAAATGAATCCAGCCAGCAAAGGAGGCAATATGGACAATCACAATACATTAGTAAGGGCCTTGTAATAACTTTCTCTAGATGATAAATGCAATTTGCTGAAGTGAGACAGTCCCTTTACACGAGACGACAGAGCAGGCAATTCTCCGGAGGGAAGCGTTTTCTTCCTGGCAATCGCCTGCTATTACATGCAGCTATCTCCTCCACATCGCTCGCCCCCATACTGACTAGTTATGTGCTGGCAGCAGATAATGATTGCACGATCTGCCACCAGCAAGTGATGCTTTTTGTGACCGCGTGAATGATCTATTACCTAATGAATGAGCATTTTACTTGTTTATAGGGTAATCGGTGGTTTTATGAACGCTCGTTAGCAATTATCTGCGGGACTCTCAGCCGGTGTGAAGGACCCTTAAGACAAGTAGCCTACAGATGCACCAGGTTTATCGCAGGGTCAGGGCTCAGGGTGGAGGATTAGGCCCTATTCACACGTCCGCAATGTCGTCCGCATGTATTCCGCAATTCTGCGGAATACATGCGGACCCATTGACTGTGAATGGGGCACGGAACAAGGCGGAGAGCACACACTGTGCTCTCCGCATCAGTTTTTGACAAGAATAGACATTTCTATGGGGCTGCCGGCCGGGTGTGTTTATGGATCCGCAATTTGCGGATCCATAAACACAATGGACGTGTGAATAAGGCCTAAATGTGCTGCAGGAATGGATGCTTTTCTCTGACTCTATCCCAACTATTGGTTGGATTACTATGAGACACCATTTTGCCACATAATTCTGTATCTTAAGGCTACTTTCACATCAAAGTTTTTTCAGCAAAAACGCTTCCGTTACTGATAATACAACCGCCCGCATCGGTTATGAACGGATCCGGTTGGATTATCTTTAACATTGCCAAGACGGATCTGTCATGAACTCCACTGAAAGTCTATGGAGGAATGGATCCTTTTTCTATAGTGTCACATTGTGTCGGAGAAAACGGATCCGTCTCCATTGACTTGCATTGTGGGCCATGACTGATTCGTCTTGCTCCACATCCCAGGACGGAAAGCAAACCGCAGCATGCTCTCCGATATGAGAACGGAATGCATTTTGGAGCACTCTGTTCTGTTCAGTTACGTTTTGTCCCCATTGACAGTGAATGTTTCCCTATGACGGATCTCAATCCCGGAAACTATTAACGCTAGTGTGAAAGTAGCCTAACTCCCCTTTCCCGATAAACCATGTCTCCTCCGAGAACAAGGCAAAGCTTTTTCTTTTCTCATGTTTTTTTAGGGTAAAGTAGTGATTTTTATATTACTGCATTGAGAACATCTATTTTTCAAGCCCTATAGAGAAATCTATGGGGAAAATTTCAGCACAGATCCTAGAAAAAAACACAATCAGCAAAAGCAATCAAAACTGGTGTCAAGTAGAACTGGCTTAGTTGCCCATAGCAACCAATCAGATTCCACCTTTCATTTTTCACAGCTCCTTTGGAAAACAAAAGGTGGAATCTGATTGGTTGCTATGGGCAGCTAGGACAGTTTTCCTTTACACCAGTTTTGATAAATTTCCCCCATAGACCTTTCAATAATTTCCTATAGACTAAAGCAGTTGTCCAGGTTTTTCTCACTTTTTTTTTTTTTTTTTTCCATTTGTTCCTAATATAATGCTATTATTTGTGTGACTCCTCTCTTCACATTGTCTGATCTAAACTATGTGAGCCAAGCATGCATGTGTATGGCAGGCTCAGGAGAGAGATGTTATGTATATGCTCAGCTTTACCTGAGCATGCATGTTATTCCAGTAGAAGTGGGATAACTGGCTGCCATGCAAGTTAGACGCCGCTGATCTCTAGGGGGATAACAATAGGATTGAACAAGCAAAAATCTCTGGTAGCTGTGCAATCGGGGAACCTGCTGCAGTTGCCCTACTTGTCTGAGCTGTGCAATCGGGGAACCTGCTGCAGTTGCCCTACTTGTCTGTAGACTTAATCTAGGCAGGAGATTTTTAATAGTAGGGTGAAAATATTTCATACTCAGTCTCTCGTGTTTGGACTGTGATTATGAATGATTGTGGACTGCAAAATTACTGCCATTCGGCCACCATGACTTCTGATCACAGACCGGGGAACTGGTTTTACTTTATGGCCTGTCAGTGAGAACTTTCTTAGACGGTAGTCAAAAAGGAGCCACAAATTGGGAGCAGCGGGAGCTGACTGCCCGACTCCTGGGGTTATGTTCATTTCGGTAGTGCAGTCCACTGTACTAGAGCTGTGCCATGTCAGGGCCCTTCTACGTATGGGACGATGATTGGGAACGAAAAACGCTTATCCCCAATCATGCCACCCATGTAAAAGTGAGCGACGTTGACTTGTATATCGTTGATTGGTGCTCGTTTTGGGCTGACCGCATTGCGCCTTGGGGTGCTGCGCAGCCGTACAGGCTCTGGCTGCCCATAATGAGGACCACACTGCTTAGTTGGTCTGCATTGTTAAAGGGCTTTTTCAAGTGTTTTTTTACTGATGACCTATCCTTCTGGTTGGTGGGGGTCCGACGATCAGCTGTTTGAGAAGTAGTAGCGCCACAACCTTCTCTCAGCTTTCCCTAGGCCAGTGACGTCACTTTCATTGGTCTCAGGGGCTAGGCACGTCTCGGCCCCATTGCAGCGAATGTGGCTGACACACTATACTTTGCACGGCACTGTGCTTGGTGAACTGAGAGAAGGCAGTGGCGTTTTCTCAATTAGCTGGTGGTCCTGGTTGTTGGGCCCCCACAGATCAGATACCAAGAATAACCTTTGGGAAACCCCTTCAGTACTCCGAGTGCCACATGGCCATGAACGATGTACACTGATTAAATGGTGTGGTCCTCATTAATTTAATTGGGGCCTGTATGACTGTGCGGTACATGACCACAGTGCGGTAGTGTCACAACTGCGACATAACCGCACTGTGTGGTCGTACCCTTAGGAATCCTTAACTGAGAGGTCCTAGTCCTCGTTTAAGGCAACCTCCGGGGTGCAGTCATTTATAGGCGTATCCAGGGTTGGTGACGTCACTCATACTTATTAGTGTCACTCGGCCTGTCGTCACTTCTGTATGTCTATTTTCTTGATTCATTCTTCTATACGTCTGTTGTCACTGGTGCTAACCTCCATCTTTTTTTGTTTCCCCCATAACCAGGATGTTCACCAGACATAATTGCTGCAATATTCGCCTGCCTGGCCTCGTGTTACTTCCAGGGAATGGTCGCTGTAAGGATACGTCGCCATTCGTAGTCTCCTAACCTCGTGCCGTTCAGCCTAGACTCTGTGGACTGTGATCACTCCTTCGAGGCTCCGCCGTCCGCTAAGATGTGGCGTTTTGGGGTTACCGTCCTGTACGCCTTTCTGCTGCCGGTTGTAACAGCTCACAGTCTGTTCACTTGTGAACCCATCATGGTGCCTAGATGTACGGGAATGTCCTACAATATGACGTTCTTTCCTAACCTTTTGGAGCACTACGACCAAGCAATCGCAGCAAGTCGAATGGAGGTAAGTGTTTACTATGACGTACGTACTGCACGAGCATCTCGACCGAATGTAATCTACATGGCTTCTTAAAGGGTTATGGAGCGAGTGTGCTCGTGTCCATACAAGTGCTCCCCACTGCTGATGCGCAGGGATGGGGACTGTGGCTCCACTTACTGATAACCTGTGGGAGTCCTAGCGGTCATACCCCTACCGATCTAACCTCCATCACGGAACCAGTAAGTGTCCTATAGACATTGCACTGTACAGGAAACCTGGAGATGAGCGGCGGCGGAGCTGTATGGTAGCTGCTCATCTACATCTGCACCATTGGAGTAAAATACACCAACCTGAGTGTGCGTATTATTGGGGCTGCACCAAAGTCATAGTTTTTAGTGTTGGCTGTTTTTGACTTTATTTAAAGGGGATGTCTGAGTGATCAATACCGATGACCTATCTGCCGTGTAGTTAATCAGGATGTGATCGGTGGAGGTCCGATGCCCGGCACCCCTACTGATCAGCTCTTTGAAGAGGCTTTGGCGCTCCCATGAACACCACAGCCTCCTTGGTATCTATTTCCTAGTGGCTGTGCTTGGTATTGCAGCCTAGCTCCATTTACTTGAATGGGACTGAGCTGCACCTAGGCCGCGTGACCAATAAACGTGACGTCACTGGCCTAGGAAGTGGCTGTGGCGCTCTGCAAACAGCTGATTGGTGGGGGTGCAGGAGTCTGACCATTTCCAAGCGCGACACCCCCCCCCCCCACTAATCAGTTATCAATATTAAACACTCAGATAACTCCTTTAAGGAGGGCTGTTTTCCAAAAAATAGCAATTCTGGGGACAGTTCTCATAACTTTGCATTGTGGACAACTAGGTGTTACTATTGACAGGTTTCAGGAACTGAACCGGGGGCAGCTTTTTACTGTTTGGGTTGTCTGGGCGAAATATTTCATTTTCATAGTCAGTCTGCCAGACTATAGTGCAAAGATTTGTCTGCGCTTTTCTTATCAGACGGGAATATGGCATATTTAGTTTTTAGTTGGGTCTTGCAAATATAACATTTATGGCAGTAAATTACAGGGAGCTGATTATCTTGGTTCACAGTTGCATTTGTATTAGGGTCCATTCACATATCCGTAAGTGTTTTGCGGATCCGCAAAACACAGACACAGGCAATGTGCGTCCCGCAATTTGCGGACCGCACATCGCCGGTGTACCATGAAAAAGCATTAACTTATGAAGAAACATTAAGCAGCTGATTTCAGGGGGCGTGTCGCTCTGCTCTCGGCTCAGATTGGCTCACATTCAGGGGGTGTGTTCTACGCTCGCGCTCGGCTCAGCTCAGTAGCAGAAGCAGGTCTGAAGCCCGCGCGGCACGGGGGGTTTATGAGGAGGCACGGGGGTTTAGGAGGCAGGGATGTATGAATAAACCTGTGAGCCCCCCCCCCCCCCCTCTGAATTTACCTGCGGTTTTCTGCGCAACATGAAGGGGGGGGGTGCGCACAGGTTTATTCATACACCCGTGCCAACCCCGCGCAGTGGCACTGGGGATCAGAGACTGTCACGAAGAAAACCATAGGTCTGAATTGACCTGCGGTTTTCTGCGCAACATAGGGGCTAACAGGTTTATTCATACATCCCTGCCTCCTAAACCCCCGTGCCTCCTCATAAACCCCCCCGTGCCGCGCTGGCTTCAGACCTGCTTCTGCTACTGAGCTGAGCCGAGCGCGAGCGTAGAACACACCCCCTGAATGTGAGCCAATCTGAGCCGAGAGCAGAGCGACACGCCCCCTGAAATCAGCTGCTTAATGTTTCTTCATAAGTTAATGCTTTTTCATGGTACACCGGCACTATAATCGAAAATGCTTAATCTTGTCCGCAATTGCGGACAAGAATAGGACATGTTCTATTTTTTTCCCAGAAACGGAAGCACTATGTGCTGTCCGCATCTTTTCCGTCCCCATTGGAAATTAATGGGTCCGCACCCTTTCCACAAAATTGCGGAATGGATGCGGACGTGTGAATGGAGCCTTATTGGGTTTTCCCTGTAATAGCCGAGTGGCAGCATTCTGCTAGGTCTTACAGGCATTGTCCTGTCTGGACATTTATGACTAGAGTTGAGCAAAGCGAGCTTCAGTTGCTTAATCCAAAGTCTCTTTGTTCAAAACTTCAGAATAATACTGTACGGAGATTCATCTCCGTACAGTATTAGAATGTATGGGCTCCGATGTGCCGAACTTAGTTATTCACGAAGTCGCGCGTGACTTCGTTGAATAACTTCGGTAGCTGTTACTGGTTTTCCACTTTAAAAATCAACTACCGAAGTTATTCAGCGAAGTCACGGTCGACTTCATGAAAAACACATTCGGATCATCGGAGCCCATACATTCTAATACTGTACGGAGACTAATCTCCATCCAGTATTATTCTGAAGTTTTGAACGAAGCGATTTCGGATTAAGCATCGGAAGCTTGCTTTGCTCAACTCTATTTATGACCTATGACTAGGTTATGTCAAAAGTGTCCGATACTGTGGGTCCCACTCTGAGACGTCCTCTTTGGTCACTGCTATGGGACTTCTGAAAATAGTGGTATGCTCGCCATTCACAGCGGGTGAGTACCTCTTTAAATAAGTACAGTATGTTGTCAATGAGAAGGGGTAAAGCCTGCTTTGGATAAATCCTATAAGACAGGTGATCCTAATGAAATTTGTCATTAGTGTCTAAGGTTAATTTGACACTAGCATTAAAACGTTCCTGCCGGCCTTTACAGTCATTCTGTTCCTAAAAAAGGGATCTTGGGTAGCTCTCAGGTGTGATATTCTGGAGACGACTGGGGAAATTACAAGTATTACGCTCGCCGGTAATTCGGTTTCCTGTAAGTCTCCATGATGGCACCCATATTTTTCTCGCCCCTTTTTTTTTTTTTTTTTTTTTGCCTGTTTTCAAATCATTAGTTTTAGTTATTCTTGTAAGTAGTAAAATACATACAGTCCGGTCTTTATTAAGGTACAGGTGGGGATTTAACCTCTGTGTTCTTCCTGTCCTGTCAGAGGAAGGCAATCTCAGGTGTGCTGTCAAGGAGACTTCCAGGAAACCGAATTACTGGTGAAGTGTAATACTCATTTGATGCTCAGATCAGTATTAATGGGCATTAAAAGTTAGTGGAGTGGTCTAATGCTTCTTTAAGTAGGTGTCTTGTTTTTTCTTTTTAAATCTCCCCCTTCAGCCAGCAGGACCCGTGAAGAGAAACATACTTACCTGCCCCCCACCCCCTTCTAGATTCTGGCCTCTGGGTTGCCTGCACTACACTTGTGGTCTCCGTCTGTCAACATCCACACGGACGGGGCCATGTGCGCTGCAGCCAGTGACTCTTCTAAAAACCTGACGTGTCACAATTGTCATGTCACTGCTGGCTTACGTTGAGGATATGTCATGATGGTGACCAAAAGTGCAGTGCAGACAGCCCAAAAACAAGCGGTGGGAGCAGGTAAGTATATTTTTCTTTACAGGCCCTGCAAGCTTGAGGGAAGGAGTGGGATTTAAAAAAAGAAAATCCCTTACCCTCAGTTCACACTTGCGCATTTACAGCGCATTCGAACGCGCTGTAAAAAGCATAACCGATGCAAACCAATGCTTCCCTATGGGACTGGTTCACATTTTCGCATTTAACAGCGCGTTCGAACGTGCTGAAAAACGCCCGGCGCATAAACAAGTACTTGAGCTTTTTTGGGGGCGTTTGTCGCGCGTTTTGGCCCATAGACTTCAATGGGAACGCGCAACGCTTGTATTTTGCGCGTTTTTGACACTGAAAACGCGCGTTCGAACGCGCATTTATGAATTTGCAACATGCTGGAAAAGCCAAACTTCATATAGACAGGGATATTTGGTCATTGGTCAACACTGCAGTCAATCACACAAAACGCGCGTTTACTATTGCCAAAAACGCACGGAAAACGCGCGTCTCAGAAACGCTCAGGTCCGAACCCAGCGTAAGAAGAGGTTGTCCACTTAAAAAAAACATTTATTATTAAAAAATATATAATTTTTTTTTTAAGAGGGTTCCACAATTATAAGCTCATCACGGGGATCCCAGCAATCGGCTGTAATCGGTGAGAGGACCAGGCGCTAGGGGTTCAATTTCCCTTTAGCGCCACCACAGGGGGAGTGAAGCATTACAGAATTCCCATTGAAATAAGGGAGCTGTCCTCGTAATACATGGACGTGTTGGGTCCTCCAGAACTTGAGACTCTGTGGCCACTTTCCACCCCGACTAATAGTTGAAGGTCCTGATCAAATCATTGCCCACTATCAATCGTCATGCCTTCATTTCCCTACTTTCTACTCCAGCCTTCAGTTATGGTCCCTCTCCGAGACATCTTTATTACTTCTCAGCTTGCTCCTTCCCACATGAAGTCCGCTGGTATAAAAGCCCCTGTTATCTAGAATTGTTCTCCCCCCACCCCCGACTGATAAATACCAGGAAATTTGCTCTTGTCCATTTCTTGGAGTCAATATTTTGACCGGCCTGTCACGGAGCCTTTTGGAAGTCGTTTCGTTCCCATCTCTCAGTTGAGGCTTTTTTCTTGTCTCGCTCCCTATAATGCTTGTCTTGTTAGGAATGTTTGGCCGTGTAGACTGAAGCTTTGTTCTGCGGCTTGCAAGACGAAACGGCATTCTTTAATCTGGCGCTGAGCCATAGAAAACAATGGCATTTCCAGGGCGAAGCTCACAGGTTTCATCAGGCGCAGGAACTCTCTCAGATACCGTATCACTTGGTAGTTTACGCGGCCTGAATGAAAGATCTGTTACTGGCGTCTCTGGGTCCGTTTCAGGGCCATCGTCGCTAAGGTCATATATTGGTGATAAGCGCGTGTATTGTAGTCTGTAAAATAACCGTAAACCCCCCCCCCCCCCAATACCACCCACTCTTTATTTTCCATGACAGGCCGTGAAACCCTTTGTGTTCTCATTGCTCACACACTTTACTCATTGTTCCTGTTGCCTGCAGCATTTCCATAACTCGTCAGCCTTGGCGTGACAGGAGCCGCTTACCATTTTCATGCAAACTGGTCACGTGAATTGGGTCTTCTATTTTCCGGTCCTTTCCCTATCGCTTGGATATGCAAACATAATTTGGAGCAATTAAAGGGGTATGGCAGTTATAAAAAGTTATCCCCTATCTACAGGATAGATCTGACCGCTGCTGGGACCCACACCGATTAACAGGGGCCCCGTATCCCGAAATAAATGGAGCTCTATGGAACTGCGGGAGATCTCATCTTATAACCAAAATACCCCTTTTAGCCCCTCGAGGCCTCCATCAAAACCAAAACGCGTGGTCTATTTACATAAACCCCCTCCGAGATACAACCCCTTTGTGCCTGGCAAAACCGAGTGATCAGGATTGGTGCCATGCAGGGAAAACGCTTTGATGGAACCCCAGTGCTAAACCATCGCCATGGCCCCTCCATTCTCAGGATTGTGCCGGACCCGACTGTCCAGACCCCCACTGATCAGAAAGTGATGGCCTATTGCTAGCGGGTGGGAATACCAGGGTCTCGGGTCACTGGAGCTTTATTGGTACATAAATGGACTAGGCTGGTAAGATGTTATATGCCACCACAGCATTGAGCACTTTCCATAGAGGTTGCTCATTTGCAAATGGCATACAAACTGGGGCGGCCTGTACTGAACCCCATCTGGAAGCCCATAAAACACCTATCACTGGGTTCAGACCTGAGCGTTTTGAAGCCTAGCGTTTTTGGTGCGTTCAAGACTGGCGTGTAGGCGCGTTTTTTTGAAGCGTTTTGGTAAATAGTGTAGGCGCGTTTGACGCGCGTTTCTGTGATTGACTGCATAGTTGGCCAATGACCAAACAGCCCTCCCTATATAGTTTGGCCAATCTGAGGTGTGAATTGTGAAAAACGCGCGTCCATAGGCGCGTTTTACGCAGCACAAACGCCCGAACAACACGCCTATCGCGTTTCCCATTGAAGTCTATTAGCACCAAACGGTCGAAAAAAGCCCGAATTAACGCGAACATACTTGCCTATGCGTCGGACGTTTATAGGCGCCTATGAACGCGCATAAAAACGCGCAAGTGTGAACCACCCTCATTGGAATGCATGGTTCCTTTACTGTTGTGCGTTTTTATGTGCGTTCAAAAGCGGCGTTTTACGCGAAAGTGTGAACTGAGGGTATGAGATGAATGGGGACCCGCCTGCTAGTTAGGCCTTATGGTTCAGTATTGGCACCCAATCTCACTAGGCGGAGCGGAGCGCATGGAGCATGTATGGCCGTGTAGGCTCCTTTATGTATAGACTCGGTGCTGCTGTATGAATTCAGATAGATCTGACACAATAAGCCTGTGTACCCCCATAGTAGCTTATTGGAGGACTGCCACCCGTAGCAGATCGGCGCAAATTTCCACTGGGGATTATGTTACAGATTTTACCCCATACATTGCAAAGGAGGAAATCCATGGTGGATATCCGATGTAGATTTACTGCCCACACCACAGGACAATTTTAAAGGGGTTGTCTCACTTCAGCAAGTGGCATTTATCCTGTAGAGAGACTTACTACAAGGCTCTTACTAATGTATTGTGATTGTCCATATTGCTTCCCTTGCTGGCAGGATTCATTTTTCCATCACATTATACACTGCTCGTATCCATGGTTACGACCACCCTGCAATCCAGCAGCGGTGGTCGTGCTTGCACACTATAGGAAAAAGTGCCAGCCTCTCTGGTGGCTGGGCCGTGGGAGCGCACATAGGCCGGTGCTTTTTCCTACAGTGTGCAAGCACGACCACCGCTGATGGATTGCAGGGTGGTCGTAACCATGGAAACGAGCAGTGTATAATGTGATGGAAAAATGAACCCAGCCAGCAAAGGAAGCAATATGGATAATACATTAGTAAGTGCCTTGTATTAACTTCCTCTACATAATAAATGCAATTTGCTGTGACACAACCCTTTTAGGTTACACACTTCTTCTTTTTTTTTTTTTTTTTTTTTTTTTTTTTCCCAGCATTTTCTAGAGATGAGATTTCTTAAACTCTCATCCACTTTCTTTCTTGGCACTCTAAGGATATATATTCATATTATGCATAAACTTTAAGCTGATTTTCATGCTGAAAATCGCTCATTTAAACGTCCGTATGAATGGGTCCGCATCTGTTCCCGCAGTTTTACGTAATGGGTGTGGACCCTTTAATTTCAATGGGGTCTCAAAAGATGCGGACAGTGCACTGTGTGCGGTCTGCATCCGTGCTTCTGTTCTGCGGCCCCTCCAAAAATATAGAGCATGTCATATTCTTGTCCGCAATTGCGGACAAGTATAGGCATTTTTATCATAGGACTGCGGAACGCACACACGCTGGTATTTGTGTTTTGCGGACCGCAAAACACATACAGCCGTCTGAACGAGCCCTTAGAGTGCATGCACACCACCATATATTATACCCTTTCATTTCTAAGTGTCCGCAAGAAATGCAAACGGCACACGGATGTCATCTATGTAATATCTACATCCGTGTGGCCTTTCCACAAATTATAGGACATGTCCTGTTCTTGTCCATTTTTGTGGACTAGATGACAGTTCTATTAGGAAAATGCATCATGCACACGGCAGGTGTCTGTATTTTGTGGATCTGTGGTTTGCAGACCCCCCCGCTTTTTTCATAATTTGTTACATTACAGCCTTAAGTTCAATGTTTAGTTAATCTGAATTTTATGTGATGGATCAGAAGACAATAGTCTAAGGCCTCTTTCACACTTGCGTTGTGAGGATCCAGCGTGCACCTCCGTCGCCGGAAATGCCCGCCGGATCCGTCACAACGCAAGACAACTGGTACAAACCCAACACATCACATCCCCCAAAGAACACCATCCCCACAGTGAGACATGGTGGTGGCAGCATCATGGGGGGGACGGGACTGCGAAACTGGTCAGATCTGAGGGAAAGATGGATGGTGCTAAATACAGGGATATTCCTGAGCAGAACCTGCACCACTCTGCGTGATTTAAGGCTAGGACGGAGGTTCACCTTCCAGCAGGACTGACCCCAAACACACTGCTAAAGGAACACTTGATTGGTTTAAGGGGAAACATGTAAATGTGTTGGAGCCCAGATCTCAATCCAATAGAAAATCTGTGGTCAGACTTACCCTGGGTTCACACCTGAGCGTTTTACAGCGCGTTCAAACGCGCTGTAAAACGCTCAACAGATTAAAACCAATGCATCCCTATGGGAGTGGTTCACACTTGAGCGTTTTACAGCGCGTTTGAACGCGCTGTAAAACGCCCAACGCATAAACAAGTACTTGAGCTTCTTTTGGGGCGTTTGACGCGCGTTTTGTGATTGACACCACAGTAGTCAATCACAAGAACGCGCGTACGAACGCGCGTTTCCTATTTGCAAAAACGCGCAAAAAAACGTGCGTCAAAAACGCGCGTAAAACGCGCGTTTCTGGAACGCTCAGGTCTGAACCCAGGGTTAAAGATCGCTGTTCACAAGCGCAAACCGTCCAACCTGAAGGAGCCGGAGTAGTTTTGCAAGGAGGAATGGGCAAAGATCCCAGTGGTAAGATGTGGCAGCTCATAGGGACTTATCCAAAGAGACTTGGAGCTGTGATTGCCGCAAAGAGTGGCTCTACAAAGTATTGACTCTGGGGGGTGAATAGTTATGCACATTGACTTTTTCTGTTATTTTGTCCTATATGTTGTTTGCTTTACAAAAAAAAAAAAACCTCTTCAAAGTTGCGGGCCTGTTCTGTAAATTACATGATGCAAATCCTCAAACAATCCATGTTAATTCCAGGCTGTGTACCTGGCGGAAAGACCACACTAGCCCAAGGCTGGAATATTTTCGCTAACGTGTACATCTGTTTCCAGGCGTACATGCTAGTAAATTTGCCAGGGTCGGAGTCTCTGCCTCCGACACCCCCGCTCCGCCCAACTGTCTAAAACTTCAAAAAAGGGACTTGCCACTATTTTTAGGACTAAAATAGTCACAAGTCTCTTGAACCCCAGTGTGTATCTATAACATTGGTGGATATTCTAGAAACCTCCTCGCCCTTCATCCAGGACTGCTGACGTTGGATTAGGGTCAGTCCCTTGCACAGTCCCGCTCTGGTCCCTGACTACGGCTTGTTAAATTCTACACTACATAGTTAACAATCTACTAAAGCCGTTCCTCGGCCCTCGTGTGAGGCTCGTACAGTTCAGGAATGTGCTAATGTTTATCGATCTGCAGAGTTTAATCTCCCTTTTCCCCCAGGACTTTTAAGGTCTTTATGAAGGTAGAGCCGGCCGCAAGATGTTCTTCCTAATTGCGGATTAATACCAGAGCTTGATCCTCACGCCAGGTTTTCGTTTTCGTAATGTATAAAAGTTCTTGCTGTCATGGTGTGTCGAGGGTTAGTTGGCGTGACAGGTGGTACAGAGGTGCATGGACCCACCCTGAGGACATTAAATAAAACCGGTTCACTGCTAACTGGTCCCTCGCTGCCTGCCCCCCCCCTTCCTCTGTGCATAGTCCTGTTTCCCTATGGGTGAGTTCACACGCAGCAGATTTGTTGCAGAAAATTCATTGATTGTTCCTGTCATCAACCCCATTCATGTGTGGAATTGGTTTTCAGCTGCTGAATGCTTTGCCGCAGATCTTCCCTGTGTGAATGTAGCCTAAGGCCTTGTTCACTTTTCCGTGTCAGTATTACGTACATGAAAAAGCGTCCTTATTTAATCCGTGGATGGTCTGCGTGTCCGTTTTTACCCTCCATGTGTCATCCGTAACAGAAGTTACTCAGATGAAAATTCATTTCAAAAGCATTTCCTATTTGTCTTCCATGAAAAATGGATGCAACACATGCCATCCGTGTTGTGTCCGTGATTTTCACGGACCCATAGACTTCAATGCGCATGTTTGGTCTGCATGCCCCTTTTTTACTACATCATACTACCTTTAAATCAATGTGTATGTGTGCTGTCCATGGAAAATGTGCACAGCACATGTCCGTGAAAAACAGAAGTGTGGATGAGGCCTAAGATTACCGGCTCCATTACAGTGAGGACATGGCAATTGTTGCAGGCTTTTCCGTCTAGTGTCTGCTTTCTCTTGAAAACTGCCATTTACCCTCAGTTTACACTTGCGCGTTTTACAGCGCGTTCGAACGCGCTGTAAAACGCTCACCAGGAGAAAACCCATGTTTCCCTATGGGCATGGTTCTCACCTGAGCGTTTTACAGCGCGTTTGAACGCGCTGTAAAACGCACTACGCTCAAAGAAGTTCTTGAGCTTCTTTGGGGCATTTTGTCGCGCGTTTGCACCCATAGACTTCAATGGGAACGTGCGTAAAACGCGCGTTTAACACACGTTAAAGTGTAGATATGCCTTTTTCAATTGGTCTCCAGAGTCACGAACGCGCGTTTCCTATTTGCAAAATTGTGCTGTAATACACGCGACAAATACGCACGTAAAACGCGCATCTCAGAAACTCTCAGGTGTGAACCCAGGGTTAGTGTTTCACCCCATAATATGGCAGCAGTTACCGGTCACTACAGTAAGTTACTCATTGGCATCTGATGGGTTTGATGTCTGCGGTCGCTGCCTGTTGGTTCGATGAACCTATTTTGTTATTCGCGGACTGGTGTTACAGAAATTTGTGTGTAGAAATTTGCAGCCCCTGCCACCCTAGGCAATGGCCTATGGATGCCATATAGGAGATACACTTAATCAGGGATGGCCAACCAAAGCCACAATTCCCAGCAGGGCATGGTGGGAGTTGTAGTTTTTCAACAGCTGGAGAGCCGCAGGTTGGCCATGCCTGTACTACATGGACGAATGTCTTGAGACACCTACAGCAGCTTTTATGACCTCCCATTCCAAATCCATAGGCATTAATATGAAGTTACTCCCCACTCGGCAGATAAAAAGGCTTCCACTCTTCTGGAAAGGCTTTCTACAAGATTTTGGACATTGTCTGTAGGAACTTGAGATGATGACATGGCCTAGCTTGCAATCTCCATTCTAGTTCATCCCAAAGATGGTGGATGGAGTTGAGGTCAGGGCTCTGTGCGGCCAGTCAAGTTCTTCCACACCAAACTCGCCCAACCGTGCCTTTATGGTACTTGCTGTAATAGAAAAGGGCCTTCTCCAAACTGTGTCCACAAAGTTGGAAGCATACAATTGTCCAATATGTCTTGGTGTGCTGAAGCACTGAGATTTCCCATCACTGGAACTAAGGGGGGTCTAAGACCAACCCCCGAAGAGCAGCCCCATAGGAACCTTACAGTTGGCACAATGCAGTCAGGCCGGTAACGTCCTCCTGGTATTCGCCAAACTCAGACCGCCAGATAGAGAATTATGATCCATCACTGCACAGAGCACGTTTCATCTCCTCCATAGTGGTGATGTGCTTTACACCCCTCCATCTGAAGCTTGGAGATGTAAGGCTTGCATGCAGTTGCTTGGCCATGGACCCATACCATGAAGCTCCCGGCACAGCACCGTTTATGTTCTGATGTTTAATGCCAGAGAAAGCTTAGACTATGCAGTTATTAGGGGGTCAGGCTTTTTACGCAAGTCTTTGATGGCCCCTGTGATGCCTGTGGAAGCGCCTAATTTATGATGATGCACAGGCCTCGTCACAAACTCGGTGCACCTCTGGCAGGCTGTTTGTTTGAAGTAAAAAATGGGCTAGTCCCTGACTGAAATAGTTTTCACTTCTCTTTAACGCTTGATTTCAGGCGTAAATGTCAGTAAATTTGCCAGGGCCTATGCCATTCCAGCCCCCAGCACTCCTTCAACAAAAACTTAAATGGCTGTAAAAAGGGGTCTTGCAACTTTTTTACACCAAAAACTGGTTACTAAATGGCCCCCATTGAGTCAACGGCTTTTATGTACAATGGGGCTCAATAACTAAGACCGGCTTTTTACACAGGTCTTGGTTCCCCCCTCTGCGCTACGTTAGTCGTCTAATTTTATGAGGCGTGCGTCTTGTCAAAATTTAGGCGCAGTTGTAACAGTCCTTGCGTCTGGAAAAAAAACTAAACCAGCCACTGACTGCGGTAGTTTTTCGCAAACATTTATGCTTGTTTCCTGGCGTAAATGTTAGTAAATTTGCCTGGGCTAGAGTCCCAGCCCTGGCACGGCCCCAGTCATGCCCAACTGGCGGACAAAACGTAAAACCGGACGTGCGGCTAAGTATTGTATGGCCGTTAAAAAAAAAAAAAAAAAAGGGGCTTGCAACTGCTTTACGCCTAAAGTAGTCACAAGTCCCTTAGTAAATGTGCTTCAGCACGCGACGATCCTTCTCTTTAGGCTACATGCACACGACCGTTGCCTGCCTCCGCGTCCGCTCCTCCTTGAAATTTTGCGTCCGTCAAAAAAAAACAGATGACGGACCGTTTTTTTTTTTTTTTTGATGGATCCGATTTTTATGGCAGATCCATTGTAAAAATGCCTATCCTTGTCCGCAAACGTGAAAAAAATAGGACATGCACTATTTTTTTGACGGAATGAAAACACGGATCACGGATGCGGAACAAAAACGGTTGACCATCCGCATTTTTTGACAGACCTATTGAAATGAATGGGGAAGCATCCTATCCGTGAAAAAAAACGGAACGGACGCGGAAACAAACAACGGTCGTGTGCATGGGGCCTTAATTTGACGTGGTGTCCACTTCATGGCTGAGTTGCTGTGGTTTCTTCCACCACTCACAGCTGATGGTGGAATATCTAAAAGGAAGGACATTTTCACAAACGGACTTGATACAGAGGTGGCATCCTATTACAGGACCACTCTAGAGTTCAGTGAGTTCTTTAGAACGAGTCATTCTTTCACCAATGTCTGTAAAGGCAGACTGCAGGGCTAGAGGCTGGATTTTATACACCTGTGGCAATGACTGAAACGCCTGAATTCAATGATTAACAGGCGTGCCCCAATACTTTTCGACATGTTGTGTACATCCCTGTTGTTGAGACTTGCTGTGCGTTTAGCATTGTGAAATTTCGCCGTATTAAACTTCTTTTAGGCTACATGGCGACTTGAAGTCAAGCAGCATAAGTTTGCAGAGTACTGCATCGTACCTGATGGTGGCGAATGTGGTCATGTTGCAACCTGCAAAGTGCCACAACCCAGGAGTCGGCAGAAGTCAAACCCTGTCACCTTAACGGTCATGAGAAAAGGGGGCCCGCATGCCTCCTTTTGACTGGAGTGGCACAGACGCGCGTATGTCCGCCACTCCATTCAACTCTATGGTACCGTCGGAGATAGCCAAACGCTTGTACTGGACCATCTCCGACAGACACCAGACATGCATTAATGACTGCCGTTCCAGTCAGATGGAGAAACACGTGCCCCCATTCTTGTCATCATTGAGGGCCCCAGCAGTTGGACCCCCTTGGATAGGGGATGAGTTCCTGTAATGGGACAACCCCTTTAATATTGCAGGACCACAGGTCACAATGTAGCCCTATCCTTAAACTGGATGCTGCTTATATCTTACTGCGTTCCGCACACATAAACCGCCTCATGTCATGGCGATCCGTCCAGCTTGTAAGGAACTTGTACATGGAAGTATCCACGCTTTATGTAAGGGTGTCCCTACTTGCTGACTGGCATTGCATGTATTGCCCCAGGCTGGAAGAAAAGTGGAGGGTTGGCATTGCTGACTGAGGCATATTACCGTGGAATGTCCTGTGCATGAACGCTGGATATACCGTATGTGTGCAGATTTTCATACAGTCAGATACATAGTCATGTAGGGGTTAACCAGAAATGCTCAGAATCGCCCACTGATACTTTCAATTAGGCCTCATCCACACGTCGGTTTTAAGCCTTTTTTTTTTTTGCATATGATGCAGCATAAGGCCTCGTGTTCTATAATTTGCAGAACGGACACACGGATGCGGATAGAACATGGATGTGTTTAGGAGCCCTTACAGAAGTATTCTCCCCTATATGCGTTGCTTCCGGATTTCAGTAGGAACAGTGTAATTATTAATTTCCCCTGTGGTGGCGC
This sequence comes from Bufotes viridis, assembly GCA_033119425.1. Classification (NCBI taxonomy): domain Eukaryota; kingdom Metazoa; phylum Chordata; class Amphibia; order Anura; family Bufonidae; genus Bufotes; species Bufotes viridis. Next base: position 68,965,410 of record CM065593.1, read on the forward strand.
TGTAGGGAAATTGAAGTCTTGTGGGAGGTTCACACTGCGAAATCGGCGTCTGAAGATGCTTAAATAGGTGTCCTTATGAAATGCCACCTTTTTGCCTTGGTTTTTTTGGTCTTTGTTTTTTTGCGCAGAAACAAGTGTAGTTACAACTGTATAAATCTGGATCAGAAAGCTGAGGGCCCGACTCAAATTTCTGCTACAGGTTCCTTAGCAAATGCACATCTGCTCTTTCCAAAATGTCTACCTTCCGCTAGGTCAGCGTTTCTCAAATAGGGGGGCGCGAGGCTCCGTAAAGGGGGGCTCCAGGTGACAGGAGATGAACGCTTCCACTGTGGAAGCGTTCATCTCCATAGTGATCTAGTTTATAGCTCCTCCCACCAGCTAATTACATAGACACTCCTCTATCACCGCCCCTAACAACGCCCAGCTAGTTTATAGCTCCTCCCACCATCTAGTTACATAGACACTCCTCTATCACCGCCCCTAACAACGCCCAGCTAGTTTATAGCTCCTCCCACCAGCTAGGTACATAGACACTCCCCTATCACTGCCCCTAACACCCAGCTAGTTTATAGCTCCTCCCACCATCTAGTTACATAGACACTCCCCTATCACTGCCCCTAACAACACTTAGCTAGTTTATAGCTCCTCCCACCAGCTAGGTACATAGACACTCCCCTATCACTGCCCCTAACACCCAGCTAGTTTATAGCTCCTCCCACCATCTAGTTACATAGACACTCCCCTATCACTGCCCCTAACAACACCCAGCTAGTTTATAGCTCCTCCCACCATCTAGTTACATAGACACTCCCCTATCACTGCCCCTAACAACACCCAGCTAGTTTATAGCTCCTCCCACCATCTAGTTACATAGACACTCCTCTATCACCGCCCCTAACACCCAGCTAGTTTATAGCTCCTCCCACCAGCTAATTACATAGACACTCCTCTATCACCGCCCCTAATGGTCCTCACCTGTGGGGAGATTGGTGTACTTATAACAATTTTTTTTATAGACAAATGATACTATTTACAGTCGCGCGGGGGGCGTGAAATGTTTTCTTCTTCCTAGGGGGGGAAAAGACAGAAAATAATTGAGAAGCACTGCGCTAGGTGAATGTACCCTTATTACTGGGGGGGACCCTGTGATCAGCTTGGTTGGACCCTTCTGAATGTAGCTTCTCGCTTGCGTTAAACGGACCCGGCAGGCTGTTCTGGCAGAGAACAAGAGTACACCGGCGGACTCCCTGGGCTATAATGGCATCCGGTGGGGATCCAGCTGCTTTCCTGCCTAAGTGCCAGTTTTCAGCCGGACACTTATTTGCAGCCATAACTTAGGCGCATGTTCCGGCGCCGTACAAAAAGCTTAAACCTACGCCAGCTCTTTTGCTGGTGTAGATTTAAGCTACTGTCTGCGCCAAAAACTGGCGTAGAAAATGATAAATGAGATGGGTCAGCCCTCTAAAAAAAAAAAACACGCCACGTCCCCTTTGCTCGACAATGGCGTGAACGGCGTAAGAGGGGGAAATGCAGCTGATTTTGCCACAACACTTTTTGACAAAATCAGCGCCTAATATACTCCAAAAAGTGGCATATTGGTTAATAAATGACCCGCTAATTGTGTAAAGTAGACAACCCCTTTAAGCTTGCTATATGATCATGAAATCTATTTGCTATTTTAGTTTTGTAGGTTTGTCGCATCCCTGGGGTCCTAGGTTCGAACCCCACCAGTTGTGTCTGCCCTCTTGTGTCTGCCCTCTTGGTCCTACTGTCTGGGGAAATTTAGATTGCGAACCCATGGGTGACGGACGAGGATGGTGGCACTCTCTGTACCGGGCTTCGCTATATGGTGGAACCTTACAGTTAACTGGTAAACAGTTGACCGGTACTATTCTCCAGCTACGTAGTCTCCATTGACTCGGGTTTTATTTTGTGAGCACATGACAAGTTTCTCCTTGTTTTTTTGCAAAACTCCTCAGTGCAAAGTCGTGGTGTTTTATAGGGACGTGTCGGCAGCCGCATGGACACGTCTGACAGGTTCTGCCGGTAACTGAATAGCACAGTGATTGTGTTTTATCATGAACGCTCTTGCTGCAGGTCGGGTTGTGGTGTGAATTACACTGAGCACCTCCATGTTTTTGAAATCAATCTCTTTATATTAAGTTACGTTCCCCAAAAAAATAAATGCTCCTCCGCAGCGACGTGTCTCCTTGCTCCCGGCCATATCCTCTGATCTAGGCCGAGATGTACGGGCAGGTTTCAGGAGCTAGGAATGGTTTGATATCAACTTTCCCGGGCGCTGTTATGACTTGCTAATGTGCAGTCTTCTTGCTCGGATCCGATGTGACACTTTCGACATGTTTTTGCTTTTTCTTTGGCACGCTGTGTTTTTCGGGGAGGAGGAGGAGGGGGGTAATACAGGCTGAACAGGTATGAAGTTAGTTTGCCCCACCTTGTCGTTACTGCTGCTGATAACACTGATTGATTATCCACCACATTGTCCTGATTACTTGGAAATCCTCTATTTAGAGGGAGACTCCAGTCAGGCCGGGGGCGTACGGTCTAAGTGCTGCTTATTAGATGGATCTAGAGCTAAATGTTATCTGATGAGCCGGATAAATGCTGCCTGTAGACAAGACAGTGGGCCTGATGAGCCTGGACTGATTAGTGATGGCCCGTCCAGATTGCTAGCTGTCGGCAGTCTCTCCTGCAAGGCCTCTTGTTGATTTTCATGGTTACTATCGGCTTTGTGTGCTGATCCTCTACGTGAAAGATTTCATACGTAAGTGTTCATATTGGGGGCCATACACCGGCATATACATGGCTTTCTTTTTACTTTTCCCAATCTGCTGTGGGCCAGTTAAAAAAAAAAAATAATGGCTTACAATCCCAGGTCCCCTCTGAGATGAAACAATACATCATAGCCGGGTCGGATTGGCCATAGACCTTACAGGGAAATTTCCCAGTGGGCCGATGCCCAGGGGCCACCTTAGCCCTCCTCACAGGCGGCCAGTGGAAGTTTTTGAGGATATATTTTGTGATGGGCTCTGTTGGGGTGGTATAATGTACCACAATATGGTATTGCTGGCCCTGCTTGCTTGTATTGGCCCTGCCTTCCGTTAATTTTGATCCCCCAACTACAAAACGGGGCCACTTTTTAGTATTTTTTTTTTTTTTTTCCAGTGACGTTCTCGGTCTGCCCCTGATCATACATGCAGCCCAGCGGTGCTGGATCAGTGGGGGTTCCAGAAGGTAATTTTTTTAAATTTTTATTTTTTAAACATTTGACTCCTGGCACGTTAGGAAAAGAACTCCCAGCCCCTTTTTAATTTTGAAATTCTTTCTGCCTGCGACCACCACTAGGGGGAGCTAACTCTATGCCATATTATTATGGAGATATATACATGCATACATGAGCTGAGAGCTGTGTGAGTCTGGTATTTCGCTGCCGATTGACTGCTTTCTCCCTATTACTGTACATAGGGAGCCCTCCGCACATGAACACTGTGGATTCTAGACCATGCGCAGGTCATACTTTTACTACAGAAATGCTTATGAGTGTAGAGATTAGATCAGATTAGATCAGTATTCACGAGGGAGGGTTTAGGAACTCCTGAAAGCTACGTTAATGCTTTAGTCACATACAGCTAATCTAATATAAACCCATCCGAGAACATGAAATGTCGCCTTCCGTGCTCGTGGGATACTGCATCCACCAGCGAATGTTACAAACCAGTTATGTCCTTATTTCTCGCCTGCAAGGTTTGCGCTCTCGGCCACAAGGTTCTCGCATGGAAGAATAATCCACAGATTGGGATTGAATTGTGACATGGCAGGCCTTACCGAGAAAGCTCACATTGATAGGAAAGGAAGAGATGGATTATAAATGGGATCTCCACCACGTTGGGGACCTTATAGGAAATTTACCCACCACCTTTCCTGCACAGTTTGGATCTAGATGTCTACATCGCTCATATCTCCGTGTATATGCCTGCTATATCAGATCAGTGGGGGGCAGACACTTGGCACCATGGCACTGTAAACTATACAGTGTACGGGACTGGGAAGAGAGCGCTCCATACACCATGTAGTGGCCAAGCAGAGGTACTACAGCTCAAGTGAATGGGAGCCGAGTTGCAGTACTTCGATGCCAGAAGCTACCCAGTATACAGAGCCTTCTGCTGCCGCTCTTCACGCTGTTAGTATCTGGCGCCTTGACAGCTAGAGGCTGCAGGTCTGTAGCGGTATTGAACTCCCACCTATCTGATACTGATGACCTGCCCATAGGATGGGTCATCAATATCTGTAGCCCAGAGAACTTTAAGGGCATGTCTCAATGATAGATTTTGGCATCTATTCCTTACTGAAATCCGCAGGAGACCATTGACCCTTAGTTTATACCCCACTGCCATTACGGAATTTGTGGTGGGTGTCCGCAAGGAGATTAACCCCCATTAAATGGAGCTAATTTACATCCATATCTGCAGCATTCAAACCTGTGGTAGAAATCTTAGTCGGGGATCAATTCTTGCTATGGTCAGGTATCGGCACATGTAAAAGGGCCCTAGGCATGGTCAAGATTATGATAGTTTTTGGAAATTTTGTAAGCGGAGAAGGGGTACCTTATGGCAGGCCCCCTACCTTTTTGAGTATCTGATCTTCACTTCATGAATTGTTAAGATGTGAATTAAAGGGGCTATGCCATGAATGATGTAAAAAATCTGAAATGTAGAAAATCGGACATCCATATAGAACATGACAATCTCTTCCTAACAAAGCGAAAACCAGCCCTGTACCTCACATGGATCCAGAGATCTCCACATTCATAGCTCCGGTTGTTTTCTAGATTTATTTCAGGCTGGTAGCTCAGGGGGTGTGTCCTTTCTCCCGCGGCTCTTTCCCTATAACTCCCACAGCTTCTCAAAGAAGACCTGTTTGGTGGCAGTTGAAGATTTAAACTGAGTGCCTGCGACCACCTCTGTGAGGTGGACAAGAAGTAAGGAAAGAACAAACAGCAGGTGGCGCTGTACAGATACGTTTTATTGAATAGCTCAATGGTTATACAAAATTTTTAATTACATGCAACTACAAAAATATTCAGATCCAGGTGCTGGTTTGAAAAAATTTAGAATATTTATCTCTAAATAGATTGAGTTTGTTAGAGGAGCGTGCCTCGAGCAGTAGTCTGATGTGTCCATTAATAGAAGAAGGCAGTGGAGGGGGATTCAGAAATCACCGCCTCAGCAGATACAGATGGGGAGACTTATCAAAACTAGTGACCCCTGCGCTCCCCTGTACACCTCCCACCCAATGACCCGGGGGAATTGTCCCTATGAGATTTCTGCTAATATTTAATTTAAATGCTGTTTTTGGAGATTTAATAATAGTCGCTATTGTAATCCTCACAATGGAGATGTTGACGTGTGCCTGCTTGTCGGCGTGATTCCTGTTTGCCCTCCATACTGCTAATCCTGATTTCTCTTACACTCCCTGTATGTCAAACATCTCCTGAATGAGCGCGGGATGCCAGGCTGTCACCCTCAGACATTTTACCCCGAAGCCTTGGAGGTTAACCCTGTGACTGCCGCCTCACGGTGCCGCTCCCTTTTTAAAGGGGTATTTCCAGGTGGACATTTTTGCCATTTCAATAGGACGTGCCATAAATGGTCCCACCGCTGGGAACCACCTGTTCCGCCCACAGTGAATGGAGAGCACGCGGCGCACGCACGGCTTTCTCCATTCACTTCTGTGGGACGTCCAAAAATCGCCAAGTGCTCTGGGTTGGCAATTTTTGGAAATTTTTATAGCGGTGAATGGAGTGGACACTGCGTATGCGTGGGGTGCTCCTCATTCACGGCAGGCCTCAGTTTTTGAAAAAGGAGCCGGTCCCAGAGGTCCGGGACGTCCTATTGATACGCCATAAATGTTCAGATGGGACAACTCCTTTCAAGTGAAGTTCTCCTGTTGCACATCTGGCAGGCTTTAGATAGGTTGGGGGGTCATTTATCAAGGACTAGCTTTTAACGACCGTTTCTAAAAGCCTGTCTCTCGATTCACACCGTACACATGGACACTTGGCTCAGCCAAGTATGCATGTATTCTCAACAGAAAGAGGGGAATAAGTGGCTACATGACACCACTGGCTGCAGCTCATCTCCCTCTTGAGAACAAAGGATCAGGCATGTTCGACTCCAACATGCCCAACCTTTCTTTTTTTCCCAACATCTACCACTGGTGGAGATGTGGGACACCCCCATTAGATGGCCAGCCTGTCATGCTTAAATCAGGTACATCTGACATTCGTCTCGCGTTTATGGTCACTATGCTACAGCTTTATCCCTCGTAGACTGTCTTCTCGATAGTTTGGACTTACCGGTGTCCATAGAAAGGAGCAAACTATCAGGACAGGAGAGCGATAACCAGGATTGTATAAAACTGTGTCCCCTTCCTAGGCCTGTGACATCAGCTCAGTTCCATTCAAGTAAAGGGGATTGAGCTGCAATACCAAGAACATCCACTATGTAATGTATGGCGCTGTGTTTAGTGCACTCTGCAAATAGACTTACAGTGACCCCTTCAAAAAGTTGATTGTTTGAAGTTCCTGGAGACAGACCCCCCTACAGGTCAGATACTGATGACCTGCAGGTCAACAATATTTACTTTCCGGAAAAACGCTTTTCGCTCTATTTATATGAAACTGGAACTCGACATGACCCCCATAGAGCGTCCTTGTGTGCAATAAACCACATTTAATGTTAATGACGGCAGAACATGGTGTATTTTCCCCTCCTTTTACAAGTATATCTTTATGTACGTTTTACTTTGTGATGAATCTCTCTGCCGTGGCGTCTCGGGGACCTTGTGGGTTTCTTAACTGTGAAAGGCTTGTGTGTTTTGTGCACTGGGGTCCATTTCCAGCTTAAATAAAGAGTATTTTGTAAAATCCAGTCACCTCTGTGTTCTATGAGCATTTTCAAAAGATTAAAAGCGCTGACGGAGAAGCGTGCCTCCTGCCAGATTTGACTCTTATTTATTGACCCTACTAAAATGGAAAAATGGCTTCTTCTCACCATAAATAATCAGGCTACTTTAGATAGAACTTAGGGACTGTTCACACAACGCATTTTATTTCTGCTGCGGTTGCTCACTTTGGATGCTACAGACCTGCTTGTGGCTTGGCTCCATTGAATGATTTCAAGCGGCAGCTGTCTGCACACTGCACCAAGAAAGGACATGAGCATGTGCGACCACCTAAGCAAGGTGGACAGAAAAATAAGGAAAAGAACAAACAGCAGGTGGCGTTATGCAGATAGATTTTATCTAGATAATTCAGAGGCTTTACTCAATTTTCAATTACACGCAGTTACAAAAGTGTTCAGATTTAGTTTGAAAAATGTAGAATTCTTTTCATGGAACAGCCTCTTTGATACCATCTTCATTACTGAGCATGTGCAGCAGTTTCATGCATAGTCACTTTGGGCTTTGGAGCAGCATGAAGATACCTAGTATAAGGGGCTGGAGAGGTGAGAACTGATTATCACCACTAGAACACTCTGCTTATCATCGAGTATAAGATACAGGAGAGAACACAGGAGAGGTGAGAACTGATTATTTCTCACCACTAGAACACCCTTCTTATCACTACTTATAGTATAAGGACAGGAGAGAACACAGGAGAGGTGAGAACTGATTATCTATCACCACTAGAACACACTGCTTATCACTGTTTATAGTATAAGGACAGCAGAGAACACAGGAGAGGTGAGAACTGATTATCATCACTAGAACATCCTGCTTATCACTGTGTATAGTATAAGGACAGGGGAGGTGAGAACTGATTATCTATCATCACTAGAACATCCTGCTCATCACTGTGTATAGTATAGGGACAGCAGAGAACACAGAAGAAGTGAGAACTGATTATCACCATTACAACACCCTGCTCATCACGGTGTATAGTATAAATGACAGCAGAGAACACAGGAGAGGGGAGAACTGATTATCACCACTAGAACACCCTGCTCATCACGATTTATACAGGGTGCCCACAAAAAGTAGCCCGCCTCTAATATCTCCAAATCAAGCTGCCTAATAATAAATCGGTCATAGTTGTCCATAGCAACCAATCAGAGTTCCCACAGGGCTCTGTAAAGCTAAGCTCTGATTGGTTGCTATGGACAACTAAGACTGATTTACTATTAGGCAGTTTGATTTGGAGATATTGGAGGTGGGTTACTTTCTCGTGGGCACCCTGTAGTATGTGGACTGATTATCACCACTAGAAGACCCTGCTTATCACTGATTTTGGAAAATAAGGGCCTTGAATTGATAGAACATAAAATTTATATATTTAATTTACATTCCTATGAAAGTTAATAAATTCATTATTCAATATTAATAACAGCAGATATTTTTTAAGCTCCAGTCAGTACATTTCTACCGACTCGCTCCACCGAAAATCATCTTAGACTCCAATTCCACAGCTCTGTTTATTACTTTCCACTAAATGTGCGTAACAACTGCTGACTTTCCATCAAAGAGCACAAGTGATCTGCCCCGAGACCGAGCTTGGCGCCAGGTGTTCAGCAGATGTCACATTGGCTTATGTTATGATGAATGGGGATCTCCAGTAGATGTACAACAATTATCTTATAATTATTATATATATTATATTTTTTTTGGCTGTCTATGAAAGGTTAGAATTTTTGATTTATGGAAAATACAAAAGTATTTTTTCTTAAAACTGGGGTACATTTATCAAAACTTTTCCTTTACACCGGGTTTGATGTATCTCCCCCCTTTGTGCTATGCCACTCCTCTGCCGTCGTCCTGGAAAAGTGCAAATAAATTGGCAACTGAGTGTGGTCCCCGTGTAAATTACAGTATGCAGTTCATAAGATATTACATCGATGGACCCAGATGTCCTTCCTTTGGGACTGTCCATGATCAAAACAAGATGGTTGACAGCCTTGACTATTTGTTCGTTGTTTTCATCTCTTGGTTAGCGCAGAGCTGTACGCATTGACTTGATACGTGGAGAAATCTCCTGTCGCATATGTTATCTGGAACCGTAGGTTTCCATTAAATGGAGAGAGTTATTTTGGCCTGTGTTTGGCAGTACCCTGTGGGTTTTTTTTCCCCCTTTTTTTTTATTTTTTTTAACTGCATGGAATAGCAGAGCAGAGCATGCCATACTAAACTGTTCAGTAAAAATAAAATTAAAGTACACTGCAAAATATCGCAATATTCTTATTTTTTTTCATGGGAAACCGTAGGCGACGAACTCCAGTCAATGGTATCTGTAAATTGCGTGCATCCAGGGTAATCAAACAGAAGCCTCAGATGTACAGTGTGGAAATACCTTTAGATAGTTAGATTTATTAGGGATGTTGGGGCTGTAGCATTCCATTAAGGGGCTCTCCAATTACTCCACTTTGGACAGTACCTACAAAAACAAGGTCACAAAGTGTTCCTCGCTGGGACCCCAACAGTCAATTGTAATCTGTGGGGAAACCTGGCATTACGTGTGCAATTTTCCTGCAGCGCCCCCACAGAGGAAATGAAGCATTACACAGTGCCCATCCTCATCAGTGTGCTGTCTCTGTAATGAGGACAGGACAGGTCCTCCAGAGAGAGACTCTTTGTAACTGATCTACACTCTGGCCAAGATATGTGAATCCTGAACAGTGGACCCTCTATTACTTCAGAATTCCCGGATACAAAAATCCTTTTTTTTCTTTTTAAACTGGACGGCCCTTTTAAGAATCAGCATTTCAGGTCTTCTCTGCTCTGTATTTTTTTTTTTTTTTTTATAGAAACCTTAACACTGGGGCATTTCTGTAGACATTTCTTGTAAGGTGGAAACCCTGTGACCCTCCTCTCTAATGACCCATGTACGCTTGTGTCTCTGCAGCCCTTCATCCCGCTCATGAATCTCCAGTGTTCTCCAGAAGTGAGCAGGTTTCTTTGCATGGCTTTCGTCCCCGAATGTACAGAACCCAAGCACATCGTGCTGCCCTGCAGGGCCGTATGTGAGACCGTTTACTCCGACTGCAAGACCCTGATTGACACTTTTGACATTACCTGGCCTCCGGAGCTAGAGTGTGACAGGTGAGTGGTGGTCTGCGAAAACAATATATCCTTAAATCATACCTGGGTTTCAAAAAAACTTTGCGTAATGGCTGTGCATCTTTGTACAGTCATAACTATGAAGGAATAGGGCTTTTATGGGCTTTCCTAATGTCTTTTTCAGCCTAATTATTCCACTCTTCAGCTGCACAGCTAGGTGCATTTCTCTATTACAAGTCTCTCTTCTGTAGAATCGGTCAGCACTATCCCTTACCTTACATCCCACTATGTTTGTTTTCAGCTCTGGAGCTCACAGAACAGATAATGAGGGATAAATCACACTACAGACACAGAGGAGGTCTTTTTGATGTTCAGAAGCGGTGTAGAAGCAGTTCTTTTTATCACTCAGGATCCCAGCTCGCTCTGACACGCCCCCACTTCCTCTCAGCTGTCTTTTTAGTTTCTATTACCAGGAAGGGATCTTGCCTGACAACAGGCAGTAGACTGCAAATTAGGTGAAAGCGAGACCCCTAGTGACCACGACTTTACAGCTTTTTTTTAGGTGTATGCAGGCATATATTTTAGTGATTTAGCAATTTGCAATTTACGCCATTTTCAATTAAAAGAAAATAAATAGTGTCTAGTACTGTGACTCTTTAAAGGAGTTATGGAAAAGTTTCATCACATTTTTATTTTTCCTCTTCTCCAGGCTAGAAGACTGTAGTGTACCAAAGACCCCTGAGAAGGAACAAAGCACACTGACACCAGCAGAAAAAATCCAAAAAGACTATGGGTTTTGGTGTCCACGACACTTGAAAACCTTCCAAGTGACTGGCTACAAGTTTCTGGGGGTAAATCACTGTGCACCACCGTGCCCCAACATGTACTTTAAAAAAGAAGATTTGGACTTTGCCAAAAATTTCATTGGCATTATTTCCATTATTTGCCTCTGTGCCACGCTCTTCACGTTCCTCACCTTTCTGATCGACGTAAAGCGATTCCGCTACCCAGAGAGGCCTATCATTTTCTACTCGGTCTGTTACAGCATCGTATCGCTCATATACTTCATTGGGTTCGCCATGGGGAACTCTGTCTCCTGCAACGAGGCGCATGAAGACTATGCAGACGAAGACACGGTGGTCCTTGGTTCCCAGAACAAAGCCTGTACAGTTATCTTCATGCTTCTGTATTTCTGCACTATGGCCGGGACCATATGGTGGGTCATGCTCACCATAACCTGGTACTTGGCAGCAGGTCAAAAGTGGAGCTGCGAGGCCATAGAGCAGAAGTCCATGTGGTTTCACGCAGTGGCCTGGGGCATTCCTGGGATCCTCACCATTGTACTTCTGGCCATGAACAAGGTGGAAGGAGACAATATTAGCGGCGTCTGTTTCGTTGGACTCTACGACCAAAACGTGTCCGTCTATTTTGTGCTTTTGCCGCTTTGTCTTAGCATCTTCATTGGACTTTCTCTGCTCCTTGCTGGGATTATATCTTTAAACAACGTGCGGCAAGTGATACAGCATGATGAGAGGAACCAAGAGAAACTGAAAAAATTCATGATCCGCATTGGCGTGTTCAGTGGCACTTACCTTGTTCCTCTGGGAATATTACTGTGCTGCTATGTCTACGAGCTCTTGTCGAGATCTTCTTGGGAAATGACTTGGGTTGCAGACCATTGCAAGGAGTACCATATTCCTTGCCCACATCAGGTAATTTGTTTTTTATTATCAATCTTTGCGATTTTTTTTCTTTTTTTTCCCCTTTGGTGGGTTGTTCAAGTCCACATAGCTCTGACAAGGATAGAGAAATACCAGTCTCCTGTAATTGGATTTGAACTGGCTTCATAGGTGGAGCAGGTCCGTCCTAGGCAGATCTATCAGGCTCTAAGTCAGGGGTGTAACTATAGGAATGCCGAGGTTGTGAACGGACCAAGGTCCTGGAGCCTAAAGCTAGTTTCACACTAGTGGCAGGACGGTTCCTGTCGGGTCCGTCCTGCCGCTAGTTCAAGTGTGTCGCCGGACTGCCGCTCCGTTCCTATTGACTATAATGGGGGAGGGGGCAGAGTTCCGGCTCAGCACGGCGAGAGGCCGCCGGCCTAAAACTACAACATCTCAGACATTTAGTCCGGCAGCCTCTCGCCGTGCTGCGCCAGAACTCTGCCCCCGCCCCCATTATAGTCAATAGGGACGGAGCGGCAGTCCAGCGACACACTTGAACTAGCGGCAGGACGGATCCGACAGGGTGAACAGCCTGCCGCTAGTGTGAAACTAGCCTAATGTTGCCCAAAAGGTCACCCTTCCATGTAAGAAAACACGAGTACTGTAAATGATACATGGCAGCCGATGAGTGCTGTTAGAGTTGGGAGCATTAAAGGTGGATGGGTGGGCAATGGAGACGGAGAACAGATGTAATTTTTGAATGTATGTAAAAAAAAAAAAATATATAAAATATATCTATTTTAGCGTCTTTCTATTGAAGGGGTTGTCTGGGTTCAGAGCCTTTCAGTGCTTTTTTGTTTACATTTTTACACTGCTAGGAGGAGGCTTCCACCTAGCAGTGTTCCCGGTGATGTCACCGGCACTGATGGACGGACTTTAGCGTTGCCCTATCAGTTTTACAGCCTAGGGCAGCGCTAAAGCCCACCTATTAGTGCCAGTGACGTCACCGGGCTCACTGCTAGGCGGAAACCTCCACTTGGCATGCCCATGGACTGCCGGTACATCACCAGATCTCCAGAAAAAGCCCTTGTCTTGCGCGATTCGGTGCAGGGCAAGGGAGAGCATCAGAGCATGAAATGCTCCAATACCCATGTCCGAGGGGCTGAGTGGGGGGAGAAGGGGATATGTCTGGGTTCAGCTTTGAACCCGTTTACGACATTATAGGACATGTAATCCTAGGAAAATTAGGTATTGTGATAAGCCTAATGGCCTATTAGACTGGATGATTTTTGGGCCAGATATGGAAAACAAGTGTCCATAGGAATGTTCGTTCCCGATTAACTGGCCCGTATAATCGTACTGCTAATAAACGAGCAAATGCAGGTTCGTCAGCTGCTTTTCTTTTGTATTTTTCATCAGGATGAAAAGTGCACGATTAACCACAGCACTTCTCCCGGTTTAATCATTAGCAATGAATGAGGGAGGAAAGACTGCAGTAACGATCATTCCTCCCCCATTCACTTTGCATCAGCTTGTGTAATAGTCTGATGCAAATGAGCATGTTCATCGGCAGTGTAATTAGGGCAGATTTACAGTTTACCAAGTCTGTGATATCGATCTGTAACTATGTCTTCTTTCACTACAGCTGAAGACTTTGTCCAGACCAGACCTTGGCTTGTTTCTAACCAAATATGTGATGACTTTAATCGTGGGGATCTCGGCCATTTTCTGGGTTGGAAGCAAAAAAACCTGCTCTGAATGGGCCAACTTTTTTCACCGAAACAAAAAACAAGAGTAAGAAATAGTTCTATTATACTTGCATTTTGTTGCTTTTTTTTTTTTTTTTTTGGTTTTTTTTTAAAATTTATTTTTTATTTTACTATAAAGTAAAACTGGGCAAGGACTCGCCATGCAATAAAGACAGTCATAGGCGATCATCAGCGATCTGCTCCATGATGTAACCATTTGACAGTACGTGTAAACTAGGGTGTCCTGTCTGCCATGAAACAATAAAACTATATGGGGACAACCAATTTTAGCAACGATCATTCATCCCTTCATCAGCGATCATTGCTGCATGTAAATGCAGCAAACAAGTAGGCAATGACCGGGAATGGACCTTGCATTCCTGATCACTCTGAGCACTATCCCTAAGAGAGCATAAAAATTTAGTTTTTGTTGTAATTTTCACAAAATTATAGTGCAACACTGTTTTGTGAAAATTGCTTAAAAAACCCACAATATTTAAACGATGATGATCTAGTTTCACACTGGCGCTGTTCCCTGCTCCGGATCTCGCTGTATTCTGGCATTGCCAGAAGCTACCGCGCTAATGTCTGGCCCCATTAATTATAATGGGAACCGGTGGAGATCCTGCCACAACCCAGCAAATATGCGTTTTTTGACCAGCTAATTCTCAGCATCTTTGCCATGTTGTGGCCGGATATCCACTAGACTCCCATTATATAGTTAATAGAACCAGTGGGTATCGGGTAGCGGGGGCGGACTGGCAACTTAAAGTAGTCACAAAGTAGTGCATCAGCAGCACAAAATGAACCCCCTAAAACTGCCAATGGCGGCCGAGAGGAGGGTTCAGGCAGCCCCCTGGGCATCGGCCCACCGGTAAGTTATCCTGCAGGGTGTATGGCCAGTCCATCCCTGTCAGGTAGCGTCTGTCAATATCAGATCCCTTCATCTCCAGCAGGCTGCTCCCTGCCGGATCAGCCTGCCAGAGCCGTCTAAGGCCCCTTTCACACGGGTGAGTTTTCCGCGCGGGTGCAATGCGTGACGTGAACGTATTGCACCCGCACTGAATCAGGACGCATTAATTTCTATGGGTGTACATGAGCGTTTTTTTTCACGCATCACTTGTGCGTTTCGTGGAAATCGCAGCATGTTCTATATTCTGCGTTTTTTACGCAGCCCTAGCCCCATAGAAGTGAATGGGGCTGCGTGAAAAACGCATTGCATCCGCAAGCAAGTGCAGGTGCGTTGCGTTTTTCACTGATGGTTGCTAGGAGATGTTGATTGTACACTTCACTTTTTTATCACGCGTGTGAAAAACGCATCAAACCGCATTGCACCCGCGCGGAAAAAACTAAACAACTGAACACAATCGCAGGCAAAACGGCACAGTTTTCACTGAACGCATCCGGACCTAATCCGGACCTAATCCGGACACGCTCGTGTGAAAGAGTTTTCTTCCTTCACAAATGGTGTTTGTGTGTTTTTTTGTGTTATAAAATGGCATGCGTTTTTGTTTGTTCTTTTTTTCAGCCTTTTTTTGTTATAAAATTTTATACAAGGGTTTCCAGACATTCTTCCACTCCCATAGAGAGTCCAATAGAAAAACACCTGAAAAAAGCACCATACTCAGAGCGTACTGCATTTTGACAAAAACATTAAAAAAGACAATACGAAAAGCGCCATGCCGAAAAACACTGTTGTGAATTTCATCATTTACTGTAGAGTCTAAAGTGACATCTGGATACATAAAAATTGTGAAATAAAGCTAAAAACAGCAAAAATTCACTCTGCCTTTCTTGACCTGCGAATGTTGCACGTATTCCAAGGCAGAATGCCAGTGGGTGGCAGCGTGTTTTCAATGGGAGGACTGTTCACAATAACGCAAAAAACTTGCTGCCTCCCATTGAAAACAATGGGAGGTGGTTTCTGGGCTTACACCTCCTCGGCTTTCTAATGCAGAATCCGTGCCAAATTTCCCATCTGAACTGCCCCTAAAAAGGACTGAGTGGATTGAATTCTATTATGTGGCTGTGATCCTTTAATGCTTGGAGTGTCAGCGGGCCGGTTTCATCTCAACCACATGAAAGGAGAATACATATTTACATTCAGATAATAGAAATATTACTCCGGCGTCTGCCAAGAACATCCTCCTTGATGAATATCTTCAGTGCAAAGTCAAATTACGAATACAATGGTTGTCAGTGGTGTTGCCTTTGAAGGAGTTGTCCTACCAGTCCAGCTCCCGTGGTGATCGGCTCTTATTGCCGCAGGTGCGGCTGTTGTCAAAAATACATTTCCCTGCCGAAAATGCAACATTAGGCCTCTTTCACACGAACGTGTGCGCACCGCAATGCACGGGCAACGACCGTGGGGCTACCACAGCGGCTCATGGCACATTCACTTCAATTGGTCCAGGATCCGCCCATTCCGCAAAAAGATAGGGATGGAAGTACGTAACGTAACCCCACGGAAGCACTACGTAGTGTTTCCGTAGTGTTCTGTTCCGTGATTCCGTTCCGCATCTCCGGATTTGCAGACCCATTGAAGTAAATGGGTCCGCATCCGTGGTGCGGAATGGCCACGGAACGGTGCCCATGTATTGCGGATCCGCAAATGCGGTCCGCAATATGGGCACGGAACACACGTTCCTGTGAAAGAGGCCTAACTCGGCACCCAATAAATGAATGGGTGACTGTGATACATGGTTATGCCAGGTCCTACAGAACAGGAGCAGCTCTTTCCAATGACTCTCTACATATTCATGAGCTGTCCTCACAGGATAAGTCCTCCGTATCCAATTGGTGGGGGTCAGCATCACCGGTGACGAGCGCGGCCTCTTCCTCGGCCTTTGATGTCACATGCGTTGACCACACTGGATTTGTGCAGCTAAATGCATTCCAGTGGATGGTATTGCTGCGGTACCAAGTACAGCCGCTATATATTTTAGGGCACTGCGCTTGGTATAAGGTCAACCGGCCACAGACCTCGTCCTCCCAGGTGATCTAAAATAAAATAGCAAAAAAATAAAATTAAATCCAGAGGTTTTTTTTTCCAGAACCTATATATTTATGACCTATTCTAAGGCTAGGTCATTAATATTTGATCGTGGGGGTCCGACTCGCAGCACCCCACCAATCAGCCGTAGCCAAGCACAGCGCCTTACGTTGGATAGCGGATGTGCTTGGTACCGCAGCTCAATCCCATTCACCTGAATGGGACTGACCTGCACAATGGCCATGTGACCGAGGGATGTGACATCACAGATCCTGAAGGAGGTTGCAATGCCCCTTCCAATAGCTGATCAGTGGAGGTGCCAGAAGTCAGACTTCCACTGATCAGATACTGATGACCTCGTCTGAAGGTAGGTCAACAGAATGTTAATCCCTGGAAAACCCCTTTAAATCATCAGCCAACCCCACCCAAATCAGGATATTTGGTTGTGCATCTACGGTGTAGGCCCACCTTAACTAGATGATCTCTTCCTCTTAGGCGTGTATGCCTGTACTGTATCCCATCTCAGAGAGTCATTTTTAATATTTGAGCGTACGTTAGGAAGTGACATCATGCCAGATGGCGCGTTCTGCACGGCACAAGGCTTTGCTTGTTCCCTCAGCACCTTCTTGGCCGGTTGTCCTCTGGACCTCCAGCTTTAGTCTGCAGACCTGCGGTTAATTCCTGCGGCGGTCTTTGAATGAAGCTTCATATACAGGACAGCTAGGGTTTCCTGTGTGCGTTCTCTGCTTCATATTCCAGCTAATGTCAGCAGGGGACATGTCCGCCTAGAGCAGAAGTTCTAAACCTCATGTAGTACTGTGCACCCGGCCTGTCTAATCAGCACATATTTTGTTTGTCTCTGACATTTCTCCATGTTCGGCTGAAACCTAATCCTTTTACCTGGAGGTTATGGTAGGATTCTTGCATGACATGAGCTCTGTTTCGTTTTCAGACTCTACGTTTAGAAGGTCCTGAGAACTTTTAAGTCTTTTAGATACCAGAGATGAAAATTAGGGTAATTTCAGGATTACACTGAAACTTCATTATACAAGGTCTGGATGTGTATCAATGAAAGATCAGTTTGGAGAATATTTTCTAGATTTATTTTTGTTGTACATAGTCAATACGAGACATATCTATTGTTAGTGAAGATCTGGATTTTTGTCCCTATGCTTGTGTTTGCAAATTTTCCAGATCCTGTCTGTTAGGGCTCATGCACACGACCGTGTACCGGCTGTTCCGTGCATTGGGGACCGCAATTAAGGTCTCCAATGCACGGGCAACATCCGTGCGGCTGCCGCAGACGGATCCAGACCCATTCAACTTGAAAGGGTACGTGATCCGTCCGCTCCGCAAAAAAAAGTGCACACTACTTTTTTTGCGGTGCAGAGGCACGGGCAAAAACACCACGGAAGCACTCTGTAGTGCTTCTGTGGGGTTCTGCTTCGTCCTTCCGCACCGCATCTCCTGGATCACGGACCCATTCAAGTAAATGGGTCCATGATGCGGGATGCACACGGCCGATGCCTGTGTATTGCGGACCTGCTGTATGCGGGCCGCAATACGACCACGGCTGGCACACGGTCATGTGCATGAGCCCTTACAGTGTATCGGTGGCTATACACCTTAGGTGGCTGTGTTGGAACACTAGTTTTGGCCGGCAACTATTCTTCACGACCTCCTCCATACATGTGCACAGCTGGCTCGGTCAAGCATGAATGTGTTTTCAAAGGGGAGAAGCTACGAGCTGCTTCTAGACACTGTGCAAACACTTGGCAATGGCGAGTTAAAATCCAACATGTCTTATCCTTCTGTACCCCATCATGAAATCTATATAAAGGTGGTCTCTGAGTAATTGGTGGGTTTGACCAGCTTACATCTGTATGGACACCTTAACTAAGGGCCTTAGATCTGGAACGAATATTTGTGCACCCGATCAATGCTCCATGTAAACATGCCATGGATCACCCAGCGAAAGAGCAGACACTTGTGTGATCACATCTTTAATGCAGCAGTTAAAGGGGTTCTGTCATCAGATATGTCTTAATAAAAGCATCTCACCTGAGACATATGCGTTTGACAGTTGAACATCAGAGTCTTGGTCCCATCTTCCTAGGTGCCCGCATTCTTGAGAACATTGACTTTCTTATAATATACAGATGAGCTGGGTGCCATCCCAGAGACTTTGCTCACTGCCCTTTATGTTGCACCCCCTTACCACTGACTGACAGGGCCAGGCAGTGAAGACGTACTCACGCCTGGCCCTAAAGAGTAATCAAAGCTTATTCAGCGCACGCGCTGTAGAGGGATAGGACTTCATACCTGTGCACTCTGGGCGCTGAACAAGACTTCAGGGCCAGGCATGAGTATGTGTTACTGCCAGGATCTGTCAGTCAGTGGTGGAGGCGCGGCATGAAGGGCAGTGAGCAGAACCTCTGGGAGCAACGAGGTGCCACAGCACCACCCTCGTTGCTCCTAGGGGCTCATTTGCATATGACAAAACATAAATTTTCTTAAGAATGTGGCCATCTAGCAAGATGGGACCAAGACAATGATGTTCAACTATTAAGCGCACAAGTCTCAGGTGAGACTGTTTTGTTGATGACATAACCCCTTTAAAATGATAGCTTGTGAGCAGCATAACACACCATGTAATGAGGGAATGTACTGCCAACTTATGGAAACTGTACAGGGACAACATGTCGTGTTACCATACCATACTTTGTTTCCATACCAACAATAACTGCTGCATAGAAATACAGTTTTTATATTGTGTTTAGGGTTGAGCGAACGTGCATTTTAAGTTCTGCGTCCAAAGTTCGGGTTTGGGTTATCGAAGAATCCCATTATGGATTACGCTACCCCAGACCATAACGGAATTTAGAATCCATAACTGGATTCTTCGATGAACCTGAACATTGGACCCGAACTTAGAAGAACAAGTTTGCTCAACACTAGTTGTGTTCTTTGAAGTAGACTATTATACAGCTCCACTGATCTTGCAGCAAAGAACCTTTTTCCAGGGTTGGAGACGCCACCTTTTCTCCTCCAGCCATCAAGGGTGCCCTTGGATCTTTCAATTGTGCATTGTACCTCTGTTTTTACATACAACATCTTACAAGTACTAGAACAAGGTATTTGTTATCCACTCATTTTTGGGCATAATGGTTAGCACTGGGTTCTTCGGGTCAGATCCAACCAAGGACATCTTCTGTACGGAGTTTGTATGTTCTCCCAGTTTTTGCATGGGTTTTCTCCAAGTTTTGTGATTGCCACCCACACTCCAAATAAACAAACACCCTATTGGTTAAACGCCATTCGTGCTTGTGCCTGAGTATGAAAATTAGATTGTGAGCCCCACGAGGGGCAGGAACTGATGTAGGTGATCACAATCTGTGCACAGTGCTATAGAATATGTTGGTGCTTTATAAGCTACAAAAAATAAAAATATATGGTCCATCTGTAGATCTAATGTTTCCCATTCCCACCTCACCCTGTCTCATTGCCTATTGCTAAGAATCTGTGACTATTACACGGACCATTGTTCTGCCGCTCTTACTAGAGAAATGTCTCCTACATTTTCTGTTCGCTGGGTTTTGATGTGAATCTCTCTATGTTTCAGCCCAGTCGCCGAGAGCAGAAGAGTCCTGCAAGAGTCCTGTGAGTACTTCATCAAACACAACTCTAAACCAAAGCACAAGAAACACCATAGATCCAGCTCCCACAAGCTGAAGGTTCTCTCCAAGTCCATGGGAACGAGCACCGGTGCTAAAGCCAACCATGGAGTGTCCACAGTGGCCATCACCAGCCATGATTTCCTGGACAATGAGACGTCGGTAGACCATCAAAGTACGCGGACCCGGTCACCAAAGGAAGACCTAGTGTCAGAAAGTAGTGTCTCCAAAACAAGAACAGACCCTCCAGCAGAGGTGACTACACAAACTCTACTGGAGAACTCTGAGGTCTCCACTCATCAGACAGAGCAGAATAATCACCCCAGTACGGGCAAAGGGAATGGTGTGACTGGAAATACGCCAAAGCAGATTGAGGGCGGGTAAGAGTCCACATCTGATCATGTCAAGAAATGTAGTGTTTCTGATGTACTTTATTGTGATTGTGGTGATGGTTTTTTATTTTTGTATTTTAATATTTGTGTCCAACATTATCCTATGTATTTCAAGTTTTTTTTACATTTACTGTTATATAAGGTTACACATGTCCGTTCAGTTTGGCAAACTTGTATTTTGTCAATTCTTTTGGGTTGCCACCTAATGTCTTTGGGGAACTCCACTGTGATCACCTGCAACTGAAAATGACCACAGGTCATTGATGCACAGCCATCCTCTTCAGATGCCGTCAGGAGCAGTGGGACTGAATTCAAACTTCAAGCATGTGATCCATCCTTGGATACTATTGCCATACTTGACCAAAAGTTCTGACCAATAATTGGCCGTGGAGGAGGGCATGTCAGTCAGAAGAATGATAGAATATGGGAAAATTGCATAGATAGTAAGAAATAGTAGGCATGTTTTAATTGGACATTGAGCTTTAGGGCTTGTGCACGTGGGTGAATTACTTTTCCATAAACCCATGGGCCTACATAGAGGTGTGGTCTGAAAGAAAATGGTGGCATGTTTCATCACATACCATATGTATGGAGGATTCTACACCAGAGGCATTGCTTCTATAAAAGAATATCTCCATGCACACAGACACAACTCGCTGGGTTCTGCCATGTGCATGGGCCCTTACTGGCATGGAAACTTTCAAACTGGTTGTAAAGGGGTAGTCCCACAATCAACACTTATCATCTATCCTGGGTAAGAAGCATCTGAATGCGGGTGGGACACTCACTGACCACAACAGGGGTCTTGGACCCGTCATTTGAAAGGAGTGACGGGCCCGGCTGCTCAGCGCCATTCAATTTGTCTAGTACAGTGCTTGGCTCCCTTCAGCAGCCCCATAGAGAATGAATAGAGCAGCAATACACATGCTTGACCATTGCTCTCTTCAAATGGCAAGACACGAGACTCCCATTTTCATGATTGGTGGTGGTCCCTGCAGTGAGCCTCTAAGTGACCAAGCTCGTCTGCGATGGTTGGCTCGCAATTCGTTCTTCGGCTGCTGGGCATTGTTCAGGATAAAAGATGATCGATTATTGGCAGAATATCTCCCTGTTTAATCAGTGCTGCCGATAATGATCAGAACAAAATGAAGGAGAAAAGATTAATTCCTCCCGCATTCTCTATGCATCGGCCTCTGTAATCAGGCAGGTGCCGACGAGCACCAGGGGATGTTTTTTTGGGCAGTGTAATACCACCTTTAGTTGCTATGCTGGAATTAGGCTACTTTCACACTAGCGTTAAAGTTTTCCAGTATTGAGTTCCGTCATAGGGGCTCAATACCGGAAAAAAACGCTTCAGTTTTGTCCCCATTCATTGTCAATGGGGACAAAACAGAACGGAATGCTCCAAAATGCATTCTGTTCCGTTTAGTTGTGTTCCCATACCGGAGAGAAAACCGCAACATGCTACGTTTTTTTTTCCGTCCTGGGATGCAGGGCAAGACGGATCCAGCAGGTCAACCCCCAATGCAAGTCAATGAGGACGGATCCGTTTTCTCTGACACAATAGAAAACGGATCCGTCCCCCATTGACTTTCAATGGCGTTCATGACGGATCTATCTTGGCTATGTTAAAGATAATACAAACGGATCCGTTCATAACGGATGCAGACGGTTGTATTATCAGTGACGGAAGCGTTTTTGCTGAGCCCTGTTGGATCCAGCAAAAACGCAAGTATAAAAGTAGCCTTAGAAGTCAGAGGACCTCATTTCTCTCGAGTCCCAAAGGTAGGACTCAGCGCTCCTACACCCATTGATTGTCATTGTGGAGTTTGGCTCCCTTTCCAAACGTTGCTGTGGGGCCCCATGGTTACTTGTTATGGCTCTGGTCCAACATACAATATCTGTGAAAAGATGAGCCATTAAAATATGTTTTTGTTTTTTTCTTTTAATCCAGCTTGCTTATTGAAAACCACCTGAGCAATCCAGTCCTGCATCCTGACAGTGCCTCTCCACCTTCTGCCCCAAGTCCCACCACTCTGCCTGCGCCATTGGTCACCAGCAAAGAAAGGGAACTTGGAAACTACACAAAGAATGCATGAGACATCTGACTCCTGAGGACTAATGTCAGATTTTTCGTTGCACGAAACGTTGACTTGACGCTCAACACTGACGTTAAATGAACTTTTGAAAGTTTTGCACTTATCGTACAAAGTTTTAATGTACAAACATTTAATGTATCTTGCAACAAGGGAGAAAGCCGATGGCATGGGCAACCAGCTGAAGACTGATGGCTTCCCAGGACACCTCTTGTGGTGGTTGTTTTTGTATACTGTTACATTTTGTAATGTAGATTTTCTAAATCTGTTTGTAGGTAAAAGCATTATCCCCTATAACACGATGAATGTATATACTGTAGGTGGGTTGCAGGCTTGCTTAGAGATGCTCCTATACTAGTCACAACACTGATGAAGAGTACCTAGCAAATATTAGGCATACTTCCCCGGTTACTGGTTATGTTACATCCTGCTGGTCATTCTGGTAGTTTTTACACTGGAAATTATTTAAAAGAAAAATAAAAATGCTAATTTTCATAAAACCATTTTAATTATGGCCTACAGCCCTTATAGACTGGCTAAAGTTCCAAAATATTTGATCCATTGCCAGTTTGCGTTGGACAGAAACCAGACCAGTGGTCTCCAACTTATGATTCTCCAAATCTTGGGGAGCTACAACTCCCAGCGTGCCCTGTTAACCTTTGGCTGGTAGTTTTAGTTTCCCAACGGCTTGAGATCCGCAGACTGGAGACCACTGTCGTAGACCAGTGGATTTTCAACAGGAATGCATCAAATGTTCTACAAAAACTGCCAGGAGAATCTACCATATATCCAAACCATTTTAATGATTTTAAAATAGGATTTGTTCGTTATATGCATAGAAAAGAAGGGGCCCCTTAGGAGGCATCAAAATTTTAAAACTGGGTCTTCATTAAAGGGGTTGCACAACTTTTACAAAGTGATGGCCTGAAGTCCTCGGGAGCCGTCCTGCAGTGATGAGCATTGTCCACTACACAGTTGATGTGCGCAGTTGAGCCACCAACTTCCGGCTGCTTGGTGGGGGTGCAGTTATCAGACCCTCACTGATCGGCTAGTGATGACCTATCCTGAGTAAAATTTGGGCAACCCCTTTAGTGTAATGTGTATTACAGATCATTGTCAAGGGAGCTTGTGCTCCTTAGGCCAGTTCCCCACCACACTGGGTCTCTTGAACCATTAGCAAAGAGAATGGGAGCAACCAAGGGTTGGCAGCTTTTCTCCAAGAGCACCAGGGTAACTGCATGCCAAGTTTCCTGCAATTAAGGTCACATTCCTCAGAGTAGTACTACTCCTGCCCCTTTAATTTGGCAGATTACTGTCATCATATACCCGGAGCCATCCCATTGAAGTGAATATGATGAAGGAGCTTTAATTACACCTGTTCATCGCTGCAATATCGAGCGCAGGTAAACAGAGAAGAGAACACAGTGCTTATAGGAGCACTGTGTTCTCTTTAAACAGCGGATCGGCAGGGGTGCCGGCAGTGCCAAATATATGCAGAGGCCTGCGCCGGACTTAGGGAAAAAATGTCCCCCAAAGTGTCCCTGTGCTGGAGCCCCCAGTGATCAGCTGTAATATGTGAAAACTCTGAAAGTGTTCAGTGTACCTTACAGCACCCCCGTGGGGGGGGGGGGGATGAATTAGCCCCCATTCAAGTCAATGGCCATCTTCGTAATGGAGGCAAGGTCCTCCAAAAGTGCTCTTTGCAACTTTTCATCACCCTGTCCAAGATATAAGGATCCTAAACAGAGAACCCCTCCTATAAATCAGAACTTCCTAAGGGCCAGTTCACACTGTTTTTTGGCACTGATTTTGGAGCATTTCTGCCTCAAAAAACAGCTTCCCATTCAGTTCAATTGGAAGCAGCACTTTTTTACACATGGGGGCGAAAAAAGAAGCAGCATGCTCTCCCATTGAAATGAATAGGAAGCAGAAAAAAACTGCTCCATGTAAATCCAGGAACTTTTTGTGTTTTACACACATTTTTGCGCACATCTGTATCAAAAACCTCAAGCTGAGAATGCAGCTTTGTATTGAACCCATTGGATAAAAAAGACATGTCCAAAACCACACAAAAAATACGCTTTTTTTTCGAGCTGAAAAGACACATGGATTCCGCCCTTTTTTTTTTTTTTTTTTTTTTTTTGGTGTGTGTGTTTTTCAAAATCAGTCATGTGAACTGACCCCAAGGCCTCTTTCACACGAGTATGACTGATTGGCTCCGGCTGCGTTCAGTGAAACTCGCACCATTTTGTAAGCAAGTTCAGTCAGTTTTGGCTGTGATTGAGTTCAGTTTTCATTGCGCGGGTGCAATGCGTTTTTCACGCGTTTGATAAAAAACTGAAGGTTTACAAACAACATCTCTTAGCAACCATCAGTGAAAAATGCATTGCATCCGCACTTGCTTCCGGATGCAATGCGTTTTTCACTGAAGCCCCATTCACTTCTATGGGGCCAGGGCTGCGTGAAAAACGCAGAATATAGAACATGCTGTGTTTTTCACGCAACGCAGAAGTGATGCGTGAAAAAAAAAAACGCTCACGTACACAGACCCATTGCAATGAATCGGTCAGGATTCAGAGCGGGTGCTATGCGTTCACGTCACGCGCTTCACCCGTGTGGAAAACTTGCTTGTGTGAAAGGGGCCTAAGAGGGTATATGAAAATAGCTTTCCTAAATTGCACAACCCCTTTAATTTTTTTTTTTCTTCTTCCAGAAACCGCCCCTGCAGTCTCCAGCTATGTGAGGGATTATAACGTCACGTGCATGTGTTCATTCCAGCCTCTGTAACATCTCCGGGTCTAGTGCTCAGCTTAACTATGGAACTGGGCAGAGACATTGGGTCATATATGGACAGATATCAGAATAGCGCTATGTGCGTTCATGAACTGGTTTCTGCATTTATTCTTTCCAAATAACACTCCGGAGACTGATAAGAAAGCAGACTACATGGAAACTGCACAACCCAAAAAAAAAAAGAAAATGTACGCCCCTAAACATTAAAATTGCAACACTGAGAAGGAAAAGTCGTGAAATTATGGAAATTCACAGGATAGATATGTTAATGATATGCAAACGATAAAAAATGGAAACAAAATATTCAAAACATCTATCCAGTAATGAGTATGAGCGCCACATCATCACACCAAACCATCAAGAGCCGCTGCTGGCAGACATCCCAGATGTGTTCAATGAGAAACAAGTCTGGAGACGCTGCAGGCCGTGGTAGCACATTTAGACCACACAAGGCTGCTCACTGTACCACTACAACATGCGGCCTGGTGCTGTCCTGTTGAAAAACGTCTCCTGAGACACTTTGGAGAAATGGCTGTACCACTGGTTCTATGACCAAATCAATGTTACTCCAGGCTGTGAGTGTAACGGCTAATGAATACTACCATACATTATGCCACCGAATACCATAATGCCAGGAGTAGGACCAGTGTGATGTTCCCTTGTGAAGGTCTCTTCATGGTGTTGCCATTGTGGTCTCCAGACCAATCTCCGGCTATCATTGTGTCTGAGACAAAAGTGGTTCACCATGCAGTTCACCATGATAGTCTTTGAGAGCGGTGACGTGAGGTCAATGGAACACCTTCATCTGGACGTCTGGTTCACAGAATAATGTGCAAACGCTCTGTGATGGATTTTGTGGACCAGCAACCTTCGGCACTCCAGATGTTCTGAAACTACAACTCCCAGAATGCTCAATTCACTTCTATGAGAGTTGTGAGAACAGCTGAGCATGCTGGCAGTTGTAGTTTCACAGCAGCTGGAGTGCCGAAGAGCCTTTTATGCCCTAGGCTTGGGATGTGATGCCCAGTTTCACTTGCAATACAGAATGGATCGCCACACGATCCGTCTGTGCAGAGGTTCTCTCTCTCTTCGTCGTCGTTCTCCCAACCACCGGGACATGCAATGTTGAACAGTGCCGACATCTTGGCCTAGGTGCGTACCATTTTGCCAGAGTGATAATCAAGGCCTCTCCGTTGAAGGATTCTGTACTACTCAGTTTGCGTCGCATGAAAAATTGGCACAGGAGACATCGCACAATCATCGTGAGTTGATCCAATTTTTGAGATTTCATGTGGCTAAAAAAAACTTGGCTTTCCGGCTCGCTTTTATGCACCAACTTCAGCTTTCCCTCCAATACCAGAGATTGGAGCTAGGTGTTGAAAATTTGATCATCTGCAGATATTAGCAACTCCTCCTACTTCCTTGATTTGCATAACCTTACAGCTTGTCCTTCTTGGTGTTACAATTTCAGCGTTGAGGAGCGTATTTATACCAGGATCATTGTGCTGGGAGTGATGTAGATAACGCGTCTTTGTTCCTGTGAAGTCTGATAACCTTATACTCCTGGGTGCGGCAGCCTGGCTCATAGGGAGGCACAGTTCTGGTCTGCAAAAAAATTCTCTTTTCATAGTAACAACAACTATTTGAAAGGAATGAGAAAAAAAACTTAGTATACAACGACTTCTGCAAAGTGACAACGTTTTTCACGAACTCAAAAAAAACAGCAATTCATACATTCTTGGTCGTTGCTGTTCAGAACTACACGCACCACCTTGTAAAATGAGGTCCATTCAGCACTGCTGCATCCATCCATTATAACACGTACACAATAATGGTGCTTTTCACAGCATATAGACCTTAGAAAAAACACAGCGTGGCGCATAGCAGAAGGAAACGGGAATGGTTTTCCTGCTGGTTTAGGCTGAGGACGGCGGTAATACCCGACAAGGTGAGCTGGCCTGGCTGGTATGCAGGAAGAGGCCATTAAACATGGGGCGTTGATTGGGGAGTGATTTATTGAAGGAGCGGATGAAAGGAGAATGAGAAGCCCTTGGTAACCCTGACGGGGCATGACTGTGCCAAGTGCAGCATTGTTTTCCTGTACACATAGTTACCTGTGTGCTACGCCGGATGCATTGTGAGGACAACACTCAGTCTCTTTCATCTTGCTCCTTTCACAGAGCGCACAAACCTGTCCCTCCATTGTCCTGCAGTGAATGCTGGCGCATAGCTTGACAATGACATCATAATGACCGGTAAGAAGGTAAACAGTGACACAAGCGCAGCTCCGGAGAGTATCACAAACTACTTCACGCATGATGTAAGATGGCGAGGAAGAATTCTAAACTGTTAGTATAGCCGGTCAAAGCCATAGAATATACTGTACGTATAGTCCTTGTCACGTCCAACCTCAACGGTGGTTGCAAAGGAGGAGTGGAGAGCAGTTATAAAGAGTATCTTGAGCTCTAGAGGACCCAGTGTTTACTGTCCACGTCCGATCCACGTTTTTTGCGGGTCGGATGCAGACCCATTTATGTGTGTCCGTTCCATGGCACCCGCAAAAAAAAATAGAACATGTCCTATTCTTATCCGTTTTACAGACAAGGATAGGGCTGTTCTATAGAGGGCAAGCTGTTCCGCAAAATGCAGAAGGTGCACTGTGGTTATTCGTGTTTTGCGGACCGCAAAAACAGCTACGGCTGTGTGCAGGAGTCCTCCCACTGACTGCCATTGATTTCTGTGGCTACCACGTAATGCTTCATTTCGCCTGTGGTAGTGCTGCATTTTCCACACAGATTACAGCTGATCGGCCCGTGATTAACCTAATGGATCACCCGTCTAAGGGCTCATGCACACGACCGTATGTTGATGCTGATCTGCATTTTTGTGGATTTGATGCAGACAGCACACCATGTGATGTCCGCAGCTGTATATCTGTTCCATGGCCCCCAAAAAAGATAGAACATGTCATATTCTTATCTGTTATGTGGACAAAGATAGGACATTTCTACTAAAGTTAAAACATAAAGGCCTCTTTCACACGAGCGTGTCCGGATGCGTTGCGGATGTGTTCAGTGAAAACTGTGCGATTTCACAGGCAAAGCCATTCAGTTTTGCCTGCGATTGCGTTCAGTTGTTCAGTTTTTTCCACGCGGGTGCAATGCGTTTTTTCACGCGCGTGATAAAAAACTGAAGGTTTACAGACAACATCTCCTAGCAACCATCAGTGAAAAACGCAACGCACCCGCACTTGCTTGCGGATGTAATGCGTTTTTCACGCAGCCCTAGCCCCATAGAAGTGAATTGGGATGCGTGAAAAACGCATTGCATCCGCAAGCAAGTGCGGGTGCGTTGCGTTTTTCACTGATGGTTGCTAGGAGATGTTTGTAAACCTTCAGTTTTTTATCATGCGCGTGAAAAACACATCAAAACGCATTGCACCCGCGCGGAAAAAATTGAACAACTGAACGCAATCGCAGGCAAAACTGAATGGCTTTGCCTGTGAAATCGCACAGTTTTTACGCAAAATATAAAACATGCTGCGATTTTCACGCAACGCACAAGTGATGCGTGAAAAAAAACGCTCATGTACACAGACCCATTGAAATGAATGGGTCAGGATTCAGTGCGGATGATATGCGTTCACGTCACACATTGCACCCGCGCGGAAAACTCGCCCGTCTCGCCCGGAATAGTGGCATGCACTCGGCTGGGATCCATGTTTGCGAATGAGCGATTTGTGGACCGCAAAACATGGCCATGTGCATGAGCCCTAAGGTACGTTCGCGTCTGCAGCATGCCTGATTCGGTACAAATGCCAGCTCTCGGCCGGACAAAAAACATTAAATGAAATGCCGAAACCCGGATAACCAGACCTTATTATACTGAATGTTGATCCGGCACTGAAATGTAGAATCTGGCAATGCCGAATTTGGCGAAATCCGACAGGTTTCTCTCTGCTGGAACAGCCTGCTGGATCTGCTGCCACATATGTGAACGTACTCGAACAAAAAGAGTCCCTTTACACACCGTTTTGGTCCTGGTGTTTTTTGGTCTATTTTAGATATTTTTGGGCCACTTTTGCTCATTTAGTGTTTTAGTACCTGACATTTTTTACATGCCTGGCGTTTTTTTTTCTTTACAGTAAAGTATGTGCCCTTGCGATATCACTTCTGCAGAGCTGTATGGGAAAAAAAGCACTGGTTAAAAAAAAAAAAAAAGCACACATTGCACATGCATTTTTTGAAGCTGCAAAGGAAAAAAAAACAATGGAGTTCTTTGAGTTAAAACACCAGGCAATGCGGGAAAGTCTGACAGAGCAAGCTGTGGTTGGGAAAAAAAACTCATATCAAGGGTAAAAAAAATGCCATTACAAAAAAGCCTGTTGGTCTTGTGTTTAGACTTCCATGCAACTTCTGGAGGTGGGGTTTTTGCCAGAAAAAAATGGCAGTGAAAATTTTTTTTTGCAAAACCCCTCAAAAACACCAGAAAAAAAACCATCATCCTCCAGTCAGTGCACCTAGAATGAAATCTTCGCCAGCTCATAGCTGGCATACAGTTCAGTCATTATGTATGTCAGAAAAGTGGCTGATGGCCCTGCCCACTCCACACCCCTGTTTCGGAAAGTTGCAATGTAGAAAGGCCATTTTCAGCCAGTAGGGCTTGAGCCCCTTCACCGAATCGCTTATCACTAAGCAATTTTACACAGTTTAACAGACGGGCTGCGACAAATACAAAAACAGAGGGAAGGCGGGCGCGCTCTGCAGATTCCAGATGAGGTAAGACAAGTTCCCCCCAAAACCCCTTAATTTTTACACCTAAACCAATCAACCCTTTGTTGCTGGGTCAGAAAGAAACTTCTTCCTGAAAGAGCAACAATTGGTCACCTTTACAACCAATAGCAAACCTGTTACCATCTTGGGCAAATTCTGCCCAAGCACGGCAACAGCCCAGACCCAATCCCAGCCCGTTACTACCCCAAAGAACTTTGCCCAGCGACAAATCCTTCCTGACTTTTACCAACAAATTTCCCTCCAAAATTTTATGAAGGAATCCACCATTTATGACTATAATCCCATGGGTATTTTTCCTAAAAGTCCGGGCCCCGGTCACTGTTAAGATAGCTTTGGTACATCTTACATCAGTGGACTAGCGTATGAAACACTAGTCTTGGTAGATTTTGCCCCGATGTCACTAGTTTGTGTTTCTGGATGGTGCCATATCATGGAGATGGTCTTCTATAGGAGCAATGCTTCTAGGGTAGTTCAGCCCAATAATATGGCATCCGATCAAGGGGCGTAACTACCATAGTGGCAGACCACGGGGCCCAGGGCAAGAGGGGGCCCAGTCTTAGTTGGGATTATCTCCTCTTCTACTGGAGGTGAAAACTTGGGACTCTGAAAAAAATGGCCCAAGGTTCATTGAAAAGGGTTTAGACAGAAACCCTTCTGTCCTGTGTGGAGGGCCTGGTTTGATCCTTGCTATGGACCCTTACTTTTCTATGTACGCCACTGCATCCGATGGAATATTGGCAATTATTTTTTTGTCATATTCTGCATGAAGCCTCCATATGCTTGTGTATAGAATCAGAGAATGTACAGTAAGGCTCCATAAAAGTCTACGCACGGCTTGGTGCATTATGGCTCCGTTTTTGTTTTTTTTTATATCGTAGAAAACCTAAAATGACGGCAGTATCAGATCTGTTTCATCTCATTGACTTCAAATGGGATACACTGGCTACTGGCATGGTGGCCATCATTTTACTGGAAAATGAATGCTAAAAGTTGCATTATATTTTCTAACAAAAGTTATACAATTTGCGATGAAGGCTTGGAATAAAACCTCAGAAGCAGATGTGAACCAAGCCTATCGCTTTGTACACATTGTCATTGAGGCATTATTCAGAACATATTGGCAGGATTCACACAGTGTGCAGCCCAGACAGACCAACTGCAAAGAAAAAGGGGGTCAGTCAGCACATCCCAATGTGCAGGTGCACGCTGCCATGGCTAGAAACACAAAAAAAAAAGGACAATGCAACAGCACTCTGCAGACACAAATAAAGTACAACAATAATTATAGAAAACATTTTGGTGCTTATACTACGCTAATAAATTTGAAATACTTGGCAAATACATTTTGTACAAAATTATCTGGGCCCGTCTGCCAAACGTCAAGGCGATCTCTATCACGCGGGAACCTAACAAGGGTTTCCTTGCAGTTTTTCATACAATGGGTCTCAAAAGTGTCCAATAATGACTTTTAACGGGGATGTGTCTGGGCAAATAAATTTTGTACAAAATTATCTGGGCCCGTCTGCCAAATATCAAGGCGATCTCTATCAGACTGGAACCTAACACTAAATACAACCTGTAATGTGCCAAAATGGCCACCATAAAATTCAGGGAGTGCAGGTTCCACATGCATGCTGGGTCCACTCTGCTTTTTACTATTTTTGGTGCCATAACAGCACATAACGGGCCCAGATAATTTTGTACAAAATGTATTTGCCCAGACACCCCAAGTTACCCCCCCCCCCCCTTTAAAAGTCATTATTGGACACTTTTGAGACCCATTGTATGAAAAACTGCAAGGAAACCCTGCGTGTATGAATCCAGGCAACTGAACTATTCTTTAGTAGGTGGCCAGATATAGGATTTCATTGTGTGTTATTAGATAGGGATGTGGTTTTATGCTTTAGTTTTATTTTATAACTTCTCTGAAGAATAACTGCAGATTACCGACAGCTTGAATGTTAAACCTGTCATTACTGTCTCCAGATCCCCACCCATCTATTCAGTCTGCCTGACAATGCCTGACGTGTCTCTTCTTCTACCGCACGGCTACGTCAATAATCAGACAGGATTTCATCGTACCCCGTCACTTACTAGTGCGTAATAATAACAAGTTTATCCATGTTCGGCAACCGAATACGATATACAGCTGAACAGATATGAGTTACATGGAATCAGATGGACTCTCAAGTTTCTAGAATTCTGTTATTTTGAGCATTTTTATGGAACTTTCTAGATTCCCTCCCAGTGGCGTTCATATTCGTGATTGGTTCGTGCATAAGAAACAACTCAATGTTCATGTCTTGTAATGACAGCCATATGTATATTAAGATCAGTCAGCCGCAAGACATTCAGTTTACAAGCAATCCTCCCATGGTTCTTTTATGTTGCCATGAGTAGCAGGAAAAACATTGTGGTTAGATGTTAACTACTAAGATGAAATCTATATACCCATCAGCCATGACAGGTGAAATGAAGAACATTAATTATCTCATGGCTTCCGTCAAGGGGTGGAATATATCAGGCAGGGAGTAGACAGTTGGTTCTTGAAGTTGATATGTTGGAAGCAGGAGAAATGGGCAAAGGGTAAGGACCTGATTAACTTTGACAAGGCCCAAATTGTGATGGCTCAATGACTGGGGCAGGGCATCTCCAAAACAGCAGGTCTTGTGGAATGTTCCTGGTATGCAGAGGTTAGTACCTACAAAATATATAGCAACAGACTGGTCAGTGCCTGGGAAAGAGGTGGCACCAGAATGGGAAGAAGACAACCTGGCAGAGGCAATGTGATGCTCCAGGCAATGAATGTTCTGCCGGGAAACCTTGACTCCATGTTCATGTTATTTTGACACATACCACCTACCTAAACAATGTACTGAACAAGTAGCGGCCTTTATGGCAGCGGTATTCACTAAGGGCAATGGCCTTTTTCAGAAGGATAATGCCCCTGCCACACTGCGAAAAATGTTCAGGAATGGTCTGAGGATCATGACAAAGAGTTCAAAGTGTTGACTTGGCCTCCACATATTCCACAGATATCAATCTAAGGCCCCTTTCACACGGGCGAGTTTTCCGCGCGGGTGCAATGCGTGAGGAGGACTTATTGCACCCGCACTGAATCCTGACCCATTCAGTTCTATGGGGCTGTGCACATGAGCGGTGATTTTCACGCATCACTTTTGCGTTGCGTGAAAATCGCAGCATGTTCTATATGCTGCGATTTTCACGCAACGCAGGCCCCATAGAAGTGAATGGGGATGCGGGAAAATCGCAAGCATCCGCAATCATGTGCGGATGCGTTGCGATTTTCCCGCATGGTTGCTAGGATACGATCGGGATGGGGACCCGATCGTTATTATTTTCCTTTATAACATAGTTATAAGGGAAAATAATCGCATTCTAATTACAGAATGCAATGTTCCCGGGCTTTAAAGGGTTAAAAATAATAAAGAGTTAACTTACCTTCTCCCATTGTGCGCGCAGAGCCCCAGAACGTCTTCTCTCTTGATAGTTTGGATGCTTGAGGACCTGTGGTGACGTCACAGGGTCACATGGTCCAATTATAGAAGCATTTGAGTGGACCATGTGATCCTGTGACATCACGGCAGGTCCTTCATCCAACATCTGTTGGATGAAGGACCTGCCGTGATGTCACAGGATCACATGGGTCACCTGGTCCACTCAAATGCTTCTATGATTGGACCATGTGACCCTGTGACCTCACCACAGGTTCTCAAGCATCAAAACTATCAAGAGAGAAGACGTTCTGGGGCTCTGCGCGTACAATGGGAGAAGGTAAGTTAACTCTTTATTATTTTTAACCCTTTAAAGCCCGGGGAACATTGCATTCTGTCATTAGAATGCGATTATTTTCCCTTATAACTATGTTATAAAGGAAAATAATTACACATACAGAATACTCATCCCGAAACCAGACTTCAGTGATGAAGTCTGACTTCGGGTCTGGGTACCAAGCATGCGGATTTTTTCACGTGCGTGCTCAACGCACTACAAACATTAGCACACGAGCGGAAAAATCGCGGCGATTCCCGCAACGCACCCGCATCTTATCCGGGCGTCAAACATGACGCCCGTGTGCAAGAGGCCTAAATGAGCATCTTTCTGATGTGCTGGAAAAACAAATCGGATCCATGGAGACTTCAACTCACAGGACTTAAAGTGATTGTCTCATCTTGCTGTTACTAAGTTTCCCTAATTTGCAGTGCTAATCTGTTTCTGTAGCTTTAATGCACCACAATGGGACCTACTGAAACAGTGAGCACTGAGTGTTCTGTTGTTTCCCAGCTGGTTGGTGGTCGGGACTGTGTCTCATCTAGCCTAGTAACGGTGAGATGAGACAACCCCTTTAAAGGATCTGCTACTAATGTCTTGCCACCAGATACCACAGGACACCTTAAGTGGTCTTGTTGAGTCCATGCCTAGACAGGTCAATAGTGTTTTGGTGCCACAAGGGGGGCCTACCCAATATTAGGCAGTGTATACCATAGATCTATAGCACATAACTGGATAACATCAAACATTCTCAAGACCCCCGTACCCCTCTATTAGAAAATTTTGGACCCCATCTTTGAATCTGTTCTTTTATATCACTGATATTTTGTAGGTAAGGTCTCCAAAATTGAGCACAGTTCCAGAAGTCTCACTAGAGCTCTACACAGCAGGATCACAATCTCCCTCTTTTGAAATTTCTCCCTTTTTTTTTGCCTATCAGGATTTAATGCCTCTTGATATCTTGAATTAAAGGGGTTGTCAAGGATTTGACGACAGAAAAATTAGATAAAATAACCATTATTCACCTGCTCGGCCCCTGACCACTGCAGCGCCAGGGGTCCCTACTGATCTCTTTTTACTTTCTGTAAGCCATGACATCCTGTACATGCTCATGAGGCTGCTGCAGCCAATCGCTGGTCTCAGTGGCGATGCTATCCTAGCATGTACAGCACAAGACAGCTAGGGTCGATGATTGATAGATACAACACAGTCTTAAGAATAGATGATCCAGAATTGTTTTTACCTGGGGAAAACAGACATGTCAGGAGAGTTGACAGGTCCACTTTAAACTGATATTTTCAATGTATTCTTTTTACTTTTTTTTTAAGGAAAAATCTTTTTTTGTGCATGTTATCGAGTAGTACATATGGGAGTTGTTTCTCATGAAAGGCAGATGATCATGGGATGTAGTGAATTATTCCTCCCTTCTCTGCACAGCACATGCTGAGAACAGCTGGTGTACAGCAAAAGCAGGATACGGAAACCTGATATGGTGGAAGAATAATGTTTATTCAAGCCCCAAAAATATGCATACATTTATATGTTTTTATGGATGATAGGGGCCGTCCAGTGTATCCCTTTTCGAATGAATGGGGTTGAACTGCAATACCACACACAGCCCATTGACAGGTGGGGCACTGTTTCTGGAAACAATACTGGTCAGCCCTTTATAAATCTATTAATTATAATAGGCACCTAACATAGGGTTCGGAGCCTTAAAAACACAGTACGGTTTTGTCTTGTTTTGTTTTTGTTTTTGTTTTTTGGTTGTTTTCTTTTGGGGGGGGGGACTCTAAATTAGAAAATAAATTGTATAATATATAGTATTTGCAGTTGCAAGTAAAAGTAAGTGAACCCTTTGGAATTTTGAGTTTCTGCATTGACTACTAAGAAAAATGTGGTCTGATTGTCACCTAAAGTCACAATTATAGGCAATCACAATCTAATCCAATACAGTTGTACTGTTCATGTCTTTTATGGAGCACATTGAGCAGACAACGACAATGCAAGAATAAAAAAGTATGTGAACCCTTGAATTTGATAACCTGTAGATCCAGTTCAGCATCAATGACCTGTAGCTGCAAATACAAGTTGTACAACGTTGAGGAGAAATTTTAGACCATCCCTCTCGGCAAATGTGTTTTGGGTCATCAGTATTTCCTGAGGGGCTTTGTGTGTACAGCCCTCTCTAGGTCATACCAACGCATCTCAGTAGGGTAAAGGTCAGGACCCTGACTTGGCCATTCCAAAACACAGATCTTCTTTTTCAACCCTTCTTAGTTGATTTACTTGCGTGCTTGTATCATTGTCTTGTTGCATCACTAATGTCTCTCCAGCTTGAGGTCATGGATGGCTGCCCTTACAATCTCCTGTAGAATGTTTCTATACACCTCAAAATTCATTGTGTCCTCAATCAGGGGCGGACTGACAATAAACCCTACAGGGAAAATTTCAGATGGGCAGATGCCCAGAGGGCCACCCAAGCCCTCCTCTTGCCCGCCATCCAGGGACATAAAGATCTGATGCTCTCAACATAAATGAATTTAGGCAGCATTCTGTGTTGCACGGTGGTATCTGGTTCTGCTGAGGTCGTTTTTTTGCTGCACTTTGGTATTGCTGGCCCTGCCATTTCTGTTGTCCCGACTTCTGTCAATTTGGACCTGCCTACAACATAGGGTCACTTTTATTTTATTTTTTCCAGAGCCATTTTAAGTTCTCAGTCTGTCCCTGCCCTCAATGATCATAAAGTGTGCTGGTCCCAAGGCAGTAAAGCACCTCCAAACTATGATGTTCCCTCCACCATGAGATGAGGTGTTGATGTGCAGTGTTCATTATCCTCCAGACATAGCATTGGGTTCCACCATGGGCGTAGCTATAGGGGGTGCAGAGGTAGAAGTCGCTACCGGGCCCAGGAGCTTTAGGGGGCCCAAAGACACTTGTGCCGCATAAGAAGACACACAAAGCACTGAGGGAAGGGGGGCCCAACCTGAATTCTTGCACCAGGGCCCATGAGGCGTTAGCTACGCCCCTAGGTTCCACTTTGTTCCATCTGACCATATAACATTTTCACTAGAAGCATTGTGGAACCTCCAGATGGTCTCAGAAAAGGTTAAAGGGAACGTGTCATCAGAAAATGACTTATTGTTTAAATCAGGTAATTTTTTTTTATTTTTCCATGGTACTATCTATATAATCCTGCAATTTTCATACTGGCCACTAGGTCACGATTTCCTGATCTGTAGCCATTATCATTATCATAAGCAGAATTACAATGACAGGTAATATCTCTTTATAGATAACACAGGATCCACCATTCACCATAGGTGATATCACAGCTTGTCTACCCCCTCCTGACCTCATCACAGGTCACAGAGCATGCCTAGAAAAGGCTCCCATAGAAATCATGGGCCATTGTGTCTATGGCCCATGTAGGTTCTCTCAAAAGACAGGAGGTTGTAACTTATGTTAGATCTAGCTCGTAGTTGCCAGTGTGAAAATTGCTGAATTATATACGCTTTTTTAAATACAGATAGTGACATGCAAATTTTTTTTAAAAAAACTCATCACAATTAAAAAAAAATATGTTTAACAAAAAACGTGATTTAAACATTTAATCATTTAAATTATTTTCTGATTACACATTCCCCTTATAGGCTTCAGTATTTCTTTTATGTACTTTCTTCACAATGCGAAGAATACTGCACATACAATATATTGTTGATATTTTTGCCCTAACTCTTTAGAAAACCATTTGGAGTTACTGTATACTGTGTAAGCGCTTTTTATTATCATTATACATTGTGGGCATATGTTGTATTATCTTTATTATTACATGTAGAGGTTATCTTCATCATGGATGGTCCCATGGGATATTTTGACACACATGGAGTGCAGTTTTTGTATTGAACAGGTTGAATGTTTAATCTCCATTTTGATTAATAAAGGGAGTCTGTCAGCAGTTTTGACCATGCTAAACTGCTGGCAGCACTAGGTGTGGTTAACAGTAAAAACATTCCTTTTGTGGAACCTTTCTCATCAGGAGTAGTGAAAATATGAGGTTTTATTCTTCCACATTCTACTCTCTCAAGTGCCCACGATGGAGTTTCTTTGTGAAGTGCTCCTTGCAGTAAGCCGCTTCACAGCCCCTTCCCCCTGATCTGAGCGTCAACTAAAGCATCCAACCAGGAGCTGTCACTCAGAGGGAAGGGACAGTGAAGCGACTTAATGTAAAGAGCAGTTCACAGAGTGGCCCTATCCTGGGCATTGAAAGAGCAGAATCTGGCAGAATAAAGTTTCATATTCATACAACACCTGATGAGAAGTTGTATATTTGTAATGCCCTTACCAGATTCTTCCTGGTGCTGTCAGCAGTTTAGCATTGCCATAACTGCTGACAGATTCTCTTTAACGGTCAAGTAATGGTTGATGGGTTCAGATATTGGGTTAAATATTGAGAAGTCACCATTTTTCACATGTGTAATGTATATGGTAATTCAATTATCTCTTTACAAGTTAGTTTGCTTTGAACCCCTACTTAAAAAAAATATGATTTTGGGGGTACGTAACGCTGTATAAAAACAATAAGAGGTTTGTAGGTCCTCAACGTTTTCACATGCTCTTTGTGGTGAGGAGTTAAGATTCAGGAGTTGAAAATTCCTCTATCCCCCTGGGGTTGGCCAGTCATAGATGTAATAACACAGTCCTTCAGTAGACGCAGACAGTGTGTGATTCAGCTGCAGCCCTCACTACCTCCATTCACTTCTGCACAGTTATTTCCCTGTGCCTGAAAGTACCCTTACCAAGCTCTATCTTCTTCTAAGATGTTATCACTTTGGGTTGCTCTTCTTGTCACGTCATGTCTTCTTCTCCCTTCTGAATCTGATCCTGACAACCAAAAGGTGAAACAGAGATCGCTGCGACAAAAGGACCTGGGCATCATAGAAAGAGTGAGTCAAACCTTCCCATATATCCCCTGCCACATCCCATTTTCAGAAAATATTCAAACTTTTCCCTAAATGTTGTGTTTCTTCAAAGAACCTTTCATGACCATTTAGAAGGTTCTGATAAGTCCTTTGGTCAGACACCGGTAGACACAGTATGGTGTCCTCAATGTCTCCTGCTTCTTCACCAAAGAATGTCTACTATAATGTGGTTTTGCATGCTTGATACACACATTATGTATGTACACTGTGTGATACGTGGATGGAGGACGTGTCCTAAGTAGATGCAGATGTGTGTATCATGCTAGTACAGCATTTGCTGACCTCCTCTGTCCCACTTCATTGGGATCATGGTAGTATTTCAGCTTGGAATGTGTGTATATCATCAGGATTATGTACATTTTACTCCAAATTATTACATTTTATATAATTTAAAAATCTTTATTAGCTGAAGAACATATAGACCATATTTAGTGCTTGGGTGGATTCTCTCGGTAGTACATTTTTTTAAGTGCACTCGAGATTAGAAATTAGGGGCATGTTTAATTTGCTTAATGGTATAATCGGAATGTAAGTTATAATTATATTTATGTTGCTCTGGGGCGACTTTAATCAGTGGCAAACTGGGTCATTGCCTAGCTTTGCCATTTACAGGGACTGGACCTCCTAGAGCGATCTGAGACTGGACTTAACCACTGCTCTAGACCAGGGGAGTAGCTATAGGTTGGACGCAATGCAAACAAAACAAATTATTATTAATGGTGCTGGGTAGATGGTGGGGTGGTCTTGTTACAGATTGAAAAATCCATGTACTTGGACCTAAGGGTAGCATTTTCTGACAAACAGAGGGACACAATCGTAGTGGTTTTATATCTGACCAGGGGTGTAGATACCATGGAAGCAGGGAATGCCGCTGCTATGGGGCCTGAGCTCAAGAAGGGACCCGGTAGGAGGACAAATTGATTTATTTTAGGGCCCAGGGAGTGGTAAGTATGGTTCTCCTAGTCCTAGCACTGGTATTACTCACAGCTCCCTGATCTTCTCCGCACAGCTTCAGGACGGGACATAGTGTGAGTAGGAGTGCACTATGACCTGAGGACTGCATTAAGGGGACTGAGGTGGGACCCTGTTGAAAAATTTGCTTTGGGGCCCAGTCACTTCTAGTTATGTCACTGCATCTGACATACAGAGGCATAAAACTTGTAACATAAGGAACAGTGTTAATGGTGTGATGGCAATTTTTTCTACCCACTTGACCTAGTTTTGACACTACTGACAAGCTTAGGCAGTATCAGACTGGGGTACCTAGGGCCCACCAGTAAAATTTATTTTGGGGGCCCACCGTAAGGATACATTCAAATATAATAAATAATTTAACAAGTTTTTTTTTATATGAACATAGGCTGGTTGAGGTGCTGTACATTGAATATATGTATGTAGTGCAGTAAGTCTATGTGTTATGTGCCACTTTTGCAGGGGTGGGAGACTAGGGGCCTGCCTTGCTCAGGGGCCCACCGGGGGATTCCACTGTGGGCCAGTCCGAGCCTGTGCTTAGGTCTGTGTGTTCTAGGTAAAGCTGGAGTGTGTGCAGCAACTGGGCAGGTGGTTTACTGGCCTGATGGCAACCTTATGTGCACCAGCTAAGAAAGTGTCCAGGACTTTCCTATTCCAGTTTTTTTTAAAGGGCTTCTTCCACTGAAGCCAGTCAATGGCTGCAGTGGAGCATGTGACCATGCCTATGTTGCGGCAGATGTAAAAACCCAAGACAGGAACATAGACATGTGGGAAGCAGCACGGAGGACCATCGCAGCAGGGAGCAGGTAAGTATGAATCTTGTTTACGGAGACAGGCTGGGGTCACTTGCAAGAAAACCATTATTCCCAGTGATCCCCTTTAACTAGCGCTTTACAGTTTTCCTCCACCAGTTGTATAGAGAAGGGGCTTCTCCCATCAACCAAAAGCCAGACTTTCACCAGTAATAAAGTCATGGCATATCCTTGCAATATGCCATCACTTAATAAGATGGTAATACCCTTCTAACTCTCAACGCATTGATTTATCTTCTGTGGTGGTTTTTATTGCTTTTGAGCACTGTTTATAAAAATATTCCACCATAGAATCCACATATCCCCAGAGCATGCCCATTTATTCTGCAGATTTCTGCTATAGATTTCAACCTTTGCAATGCAGGGAGTGAAATCTGCTTCAAAATCCACAAGTAGTACATGCAGATCTTGCCGATGATTCATTGTGACCATACTGATTGTGGCATGGTTCGTGAGAAGGGGGGGTTTATGGATTGAATAGGGAGTGGAGTTGGGGTTCAGGCAAGGTTACCGGTCCAAAGTCTGCAGTGGGGCCCATTCGACTGTAGTTATACCACTGCCTGGTAAGTTTCATTCCATGCCTCCTGGGAGCTCCGGCGTTGGTTTCCTATGTAAACAGTTCTAAGAATGTCTTCTTTATTAAAAAAAAAGGAACATGACCACCAAACGTGGCAAAACTGCGTTCTGTCTGAACATACCCAGAAATATCTAATGAATGATTCATCCCGTACATCTCAAAATTCCACTGTTGCTACCCTATGAAAAGGTTCAGACTGACTATCATCAGTACAAAGAACTTGTCTGGGGGGCTTCAAGTGCTGTCTATTCATTTTTCATCATCTGTCATATTAGTCCGAGACCCCAGTAGGGCACACAAGGGGCTTATGTGCAACCTGTGCAGCTGCCTTTGGGTCCAGTAAGTAAGGGAGTCCTTTCGCTCCTCAGAATAAGCTTATTAAGCCAGATTCAGGGGATGGTAAGTTCCATCTGTGTGCTCTCCGGACTGCAATCGCATAGCAAGCTGACTCAATAAAGTAAATGGTTCAATTCACACATACGTGTGGCAGCCGAGCCCGTATTGCGGCCCGCAAACAACAGGTCCGCAATATACGGGCCCCTGGCTGTTTGTGCACTGCATCACAGATGCGGACCCATTCACTCGAATGGGGGGCACAATCCAGAAGGTGCGTGCGGAACAGAGGCATGGAACCCTATGGAAGCACTACGGAGCACTTCCATGGGGTTTCTCTTCGTGCCTCCACACCGCAAAAAAATAAAACATGTTCTATTTTTTGCGGTGCGGGCAGATCACGGACCCATTCATCTGCGGAAACCGCACGGATGTTGGCAGTGCATTGGGGACCGCAAATTGCAGTCCCCAATGCCCAGAACGGCAGCACATGTTTCTGTGCATGAGCCCTTAATCACACAGATCCAACTCGCAGCATGCACTATTCTTGTCCATTTTCTGGCTGAGACTCAGTCATTCAAATAAATGAAAACAATGGATGCACCCGGCTGTCATATGGACATCCAGATATGTCAGTGTTTTGTGGACAGAAATTGTAATGACCATCTGAATTTGGGCTTAGAGCGCATTTTAGATGCCGGTCTTAATAAAGGCCCTGTGCTGGCGGTGACCACAGGCAGGGGCTCAATAGGAACTAATGTGCGGCAGCTTCTGCTCATTGAGGAGGATAGAAGCTGCCGGGAGAGCCAGAGCACGCCGAGAAGCCTGCGGTTCCCGGGTATTTGCGCCTCCGGATGCCGTGGTCACATTTGACCACAGCATCTTGGGGGGTTGAAAGTCAGCGATCGGCATTACCGCCAGTCGCAGACATTAGGAGCAGGTGTCTGCTATGTGAAATGGAGTGGTAGCCATCTTTAAAGACCTGACATGTGCCATACTAGTATGTCACATGTCAGGAAGGGGTTAAAATCAATGGGCTGCATTTGTTTTGCACATATGTGCTGGGTCCTCCAGAGCAAGATTCTTTGTAACATTCCTTCCAACCTTTTCAAGGATACCTGGAAAAATGGAGCCTGTTCTGTCAGGTGGTATCTTCAGCTGAAAATCTGTCTGGCATCCAACTTAAAGGGGTTGTCCCATCTCAGACAATGGGGGCATATCGCTAGGAGGAGGGCGCACTGCGCATGCGCAGCCGCCCTCTATTCACTTTCTATGGAGCCGGCGAATATAGCTGGCTCGGCTATTTCCATCTGCCCCATAGAAATGAATGGGAGCAGGGGCCGCATGTACGGTAAGCTCCCATTCACTTGCATGGGAGAAGCTGGGAGCAGTGCTTGGTGGTGGACGGACCCCGGGAAATCTGTGGTCCTCCAGCCATAGCTGTCCCCGCTCTGTTCTCCATATAGGTGCGGGTCCCAGCAGGCTTTGAGCGGTCCGCTCTGATTGGATCGAGATCAAAGCCAGGGAAAAGAAGACGCCCACAGCAGAAGACTGCGTCTCTGCCCTGTTGCGAGTTTACATGTCGGTACAATACAGAATGGGGCTCCACAACGGACGAACGGGGGGGGGGGGGGGGTCTTGTGGTTTGAAAAAAAACCACACACATCGCGTCAGTGGGGGCCACACTACAAGTTTTTTTTTTTACATAGTTA
Source organism: Bufotes viridis (assembly GCA_033119425.1). NCBI lineage: Eukaryota > Metazoa > Chordata > Amphibia > Anura > Bufonidae > Bufotes > Bufotes viridis. Next base: position 69,008,807 of record CM065593.1, read on the forward strand.
GCCTATGTCAAAACTGATGAAAGGTCCTCTTTAAACAAATGGACTGTGTCCATGAGGGAGCTAGCCCAAACAAAATCTGGAATTTAATCAGCAGGAATATTGCTACATATTGTTACATTTTCAGCAAATAAAGCTTATTCATTGTATCATGGAAAGTTAGACATTTTTCCAAAATGACTAGTAGGTTTTCTGAAGAGCCATAAGGTGGTCTTGGACTTATTCTACTTACTCTTACCACAACAGCAAAGGGGAAAGGAAAGCATAGACATACTATTTTTGGCAAAAACCCCAATGTACTATATGCAAATACACACAGTCAACGTCAAACTGGGGTTCCTTGGGCCCATCAGAGGAAATGATTCTACATATCATCAATAAAGCCTAAAATATTTTGATTCAGGGCTCTAGTGGCAAGTTATTGGCTCAAAATTTTTTTTTTGTTTCTCTTGGACCTGTTGAGTCCACTGTGGTATCACTGTGGTATCAGAACCTGAGCCCACCGGAGGTTCCTCTGGTACTCTGGTGAACCATTCCGACGCTGTAGACAGTACTCTGTGGGTGGCATTATGGATAAGGGGTGTAAGATTTCCCCGGCGCTCTGTACAAGCCCTGGCGCTCTGCCCACACAGATATTTTTTTTAGATCTGGGCTACTCTATTAGTAGTACATGTGAATGCTTCAATAATAATAAATTATCAAAAAGCTGGTGGCATCAGGAGAACTAAACGTTTGCTACCACTTCAGTCGCGACATTATTAATACCTTCTGTAAAGGAATGTGAAGTGGTTCAATAAGCAGAAGGCAAGGGTCTCACTCAGCACCAAATATTCACCTTCTTTGTTGGGAAACCACATTTGGAGAGCCTGTTCCTCCCTCTTCTCCCACCCCTCACATTCCAGGCCTGTGATTCAGCCAGTGATGACATGCTAGCTAATTCTTTTAATTGTGCTGCACCGCAAAACATCTCACAATTTATTACCTGGAGTCCTGTGTGCGGCTGTCACTCAGTGTAACTTGCATGGCTATGGTGAGGCTAATCCTTAAAGAGGCAGTATAACCTACCCAACAAAAGGTATTTTGACCTGAACATGCTATTAATTTAGCCGAGGTCTCGACTCATTTCATGGTACATTGCACACCAAGTACATGAACCCATGTAAGATTTTGGCTTCTGCTGGACAATGTCTGCTCCTCCGATCTGTTACAGCATACGGGGGTCACACACAGATTTTTTAGATAGATTTTGATGCAGTTTTTTGAGCCAAAACCAGAAGTGGATCCAGCAGGAAGGAGTAGTAGAAGTACTTCATTTATGTTCCCCGTTCCCTTCTAAGGGCTCTTTCACACTAGCGTTTTTGTTTTCCGGCATAGAGATCCGTCGTCGGGTCTCTATGCCGGAAAAATCCTGATCAGGATTATCCCAATGCATTCTGAATGGAGAGAAATCCGTTCAGGATACATCAGGATGTCTTCAGTTTAGGACCGGAACGTTGTTTGGCCAGAGAAAATGCCGCAGCATGCTGCGCTTTTTGCTCCGGCCAAAAATCCTGAACACTTGCCGCAAGGCCAGATCCGGAATTAATGCCCATTGAAAGGCATTAATCCGGATCCGGCCTTAAGCTAAACGTCGTTTCGGCGCATCGCTGGATCCGACGTTTAGCTTTTTCTCAATGGTTACCATGGCAGCCAGGACGCTAAAGTCCTGGTTGCCATGGTAAAGTGTAGTGGGGAGCGGGGGAGCAGTATACTTACCATCTGTGCGGCTCCCGGGGCGCTCCAGAGTGACGTCAGGGCGCCCTACACGCATGGATCACGTGATCGCATGGATCACATGATCCATGCGCATGGGGCGCTCTGACGTCATTCTGGAGCGCCCCGGGAGCCACACGGACTGTAAGTATACCGCTCCCCCGCTCCCCACTACTACTATGGCAACCGGGAGTTTAATAGTGTCCTGGCTGCCATAGTAACCTCAAAGCATTTCGAAGACTGATCAGGATCCTGATCAGTCTTCTAATGCTTTCAGGCGACTTTCGTTCTGACGGATCCGGCAGGAGGAAGTGCCCGCCGGATCCTCAGAACGCAAGTGTGAAAGAGGCCTAACCCACTTCTGGCTTTGAATTAAAAACTGCATCAAGAGAGTTATTCTGATTGCCTGTTTAGAGTCGGGAAGGAATTTGTTTCCCCTTAAGTGGGGAAATTTGTCTTATACCTCACAGTTTGTTCTTTTTGCCTTCCTCTGGATCAACTTGCAGGATAACTGGCTGAACTGGATAGACAGATGTCTTTTTTCGGCCTTATAAACTATGTTACTATGTTACCACCCTTAAAAAAAAAATCCAGGGAGACAATAAAAAAAAAAAGTAATAAAGGGTTAAAAATAACATTACTCACCTCATCGATTCCCCCGTCACTGCCATTCTAATGCTGTTTCGGTCCCAGCGCTCTCCATTTTCTACCCTGGCAGGCCTTTCCTGGCATTTCTGTTATGTGAAGCCAGGACAGGAAGTGGAGAGAAGCGGGGCCAGAGCAGTGTTGGAACAGTAGCAGCAGCAGGGGATCGGTGGAGGTGAGTAATGCTTCTTTGTTATTTGTTATTTTTAATCCTTTATGACATTTTATTAACAAAGCCCTTTTAACGCCTAGAATTTATTCTACAAGCATTTATTTCCTATCACAGTTCTTATTGACATCAATAATATAGTAAACATCTCTTAAATAACTAAACTGATAAATGAATCAAATGAATCTTTTGAAAAAAGACCAAAATAAAATCTACTATTTTCTGTGACCTGTTTCCATAGTAACAGACTACAAAATAATAATAGTAATAATCTTTATTTATATATCGCCAATATATTCCGCAGTGTTTTACAATCAGGGAGTTCAAGTACAAACAGAATAATAAATAACATGGCAACAAACATGTCAACAATTAAAATAAGAGGAATGAGGGCCCTGCTTGTAAGAGTTTACAATCTATGAGGAGATTGGGGTGATACAAAAGGTAGAAAGTGCTTGTTTTAGACAATGGTCTGGCCATCTTAACACAAAGGGCGAGTAGATATAAGGCTGCATGAGCCATCATCAGCTGTGGTGGATTCTGATAGATCAGGTTCCGTGGAATTATTCTGAAAGGGGAGCGGTGAATGGATCAGGGGCTGCAATAGGCCTACCTAAAAAGATGTGTTTTTAGGGAGCGTCTAAACTATGGATGTTCAGGATTAACCTAATTGCTGGGGGTAGGGCATTCCAGAGAACTGGTGCAACTCAGAAGAAGTCTTAGAGATGGTAGTCAGAGGTTCGGATTATGGTGGATGTCAGTAGCAAGTCATCAGCTGAACGGAGAGCACGGGTAGAGTGATGTAGGGAGGAGAGGTAGGGGATGCAGCACTGTGCAGAGCTTTGTGGGTGAGGACAAGCAGTTTATACTGGATTCTATTCTGTATGGTCAACCATTGCAATGACTGGCACAGGGCGGAGGCATCGGATTAACGGTTAGACAGATAGATGAGCCTGGCTGCTGCATTCAGGATGGATTGGAGAGTCTAGAGAGGGGGAGACCAATTAACAGCGAGTTACAGTAATGGGGATGGGAATGGATCAGGGCAACAATGAGAGTTTTTGTTGTTTCTACACTAAGAAAGGGACGGATTCTAGAGATGTTTTTGAGGTGCAGACGGCATGAGTGGGCGAGAGATTGATTATAGGGGATGAAACATTACACAGAGATGTTGCCTCAGAGTTATTTATTGCCACACACTGAGATCACATTTAGGTAGGTTAGTGGAAGGAGAAAACAACAGTAGTTCGGTTTTTGAAAGATTCGGTGTCAGATAGAGGACATGATGTTAGAGACAGCAGACAGACAGTCACTGGTGTTTTGTAGTATACTACAGCAGGGGTGATATCACGGGAAGAAGTATATAGTTGGGTATTGTCGGCATATAGATGGTGCTGGAAACCAAATCTGCTCATGTAGTATGATCCTGCAATCATTCTTCTTTCTGTCTGCCTCCTACATCTTGATTGTTCCTGCTGTAGGTGCCCATGCATAGTAGATAAATATTGGCCAAGCCCACCAATTTCAGCTGGATTAGTCAATGACCTAAAGTAAAGGTGGTGTCAAATTCCCCCCCAACAGCAAATAATTGATTCATGACAGAGTGTGCAGGTGGCAGCAGCATGAGGAGACCACAGAGTGGCACAATGACAGAGTGTGCAGGTGGCAGCAGCATTAGGAGACCACAGAGTGGCACAATGATAGAGTCTGGAGGTGGCGGCAGCATGAGCAGACCACAGAGTGGCCCAATGACAGAGTCTGGAGGTGGCGGCAGCATCAGGAGGCCACAGAGTGGCAAGGTGACATACTGTGGAGGTGGGTGGCAATACCAGTACCCACTGAAGATGGTGGGTGAAAGATTGAGCACTTGACATCAGATGTGTGACATCAGGCAGGTAGCAGCTTCCTGTAGCTGAGGCAGGTAGCCAGAAGAAACCGGTCTCTTTTGTCAAAGTGTTGGTGTCACCATTGATGATCTAGTCTGATGCATCAGGCATTGGTGTGTGGAAATCCTGGCTGCTCCACAACTGATTCATCTTGATGCAGTGTCCCACTATGTGCTATATGTGGGCACTTTAAACTCTTGCTAAATGTCATATCAAATGTATTGTGGTATCATGCTGTAATTCCCTTTAACAGACTGGCAGTGTCATTTACCTTTATTCGCCCCTAGGTAGTGCTGGCACCACTAATATATATTGTTGGGGGGGGGGGGGTCAAGTCAGTGTGTGTGTTGAGGATGAGAATGAAGAGAGGAGGAAGTTAATGGAGGAGGTGAATCAGAGCAGTCCACAAAGTAGCTGCTATTTTAGCCCCTTGGATCTGGCCAGGCTAAGGGAGTATAGAGAACCAGCACAGACCAGTGAGTCTACGTCTGGATATAGAGAAAGTCTAGTGGAGGTTAGAGCTAAATTAGTCAATGGACTTCACAAGTACCAGTGACCAGGAGGAACCTAAAAGTACCTCGACACAGCCGGATGATTAATGCGCAAAATTATGCTTTACCACATGCCTCTATGGACATTGTGGATCAGAGTAAATGAAGGCATCCTTACAAATAATGGAGCAGAGGATTTTGCCTGCTGTTAGGGATACCGCCCTGTTGATTGCTAATTACAAGTAAGAATTTATTATATCCAGTACCTGAGTGCTAGAGTGTGGACAAAGTCTAGAAAGATATAGAAAGAAGGAAAACTCCTCAAGTTACAATTGCGATATATAAAGGGAGCGATATTACGGTGCAAGGAGAGGAAGTAGAAGCTCCTCCCTTGAAGCCCATCCTTCATCACCAGTGTGTGCTAGCCAGAGAGGAAACAAGATGGTGCATCCTCGTCAGCCAAACTCGGCATGTGTTGGGGTGATGAAGTGCCCGAGATGCACGCGAAGAGATACGCGTCTATTAAGTGCAGCGTCCTCTGAAAGGTAAAGAGGTGGCATTCCCTGTGGCGGCTGACGCGGCAGAGGCAGCCAGAGTCACCACTCTGCTGCCCAGGAAGCATGGCTCTTTTGAAGGACTAAATCCCATGGTCCCCAGAGAGATTACGGCCCATGGGGTAAGTATGTGGCAATATCAGAAAGCTGTTGAGGACTGGGCAGTCAGGGTATGGGATGGACCTTAGCCCAGGGACCTGATTTTTAAGAGGAGGACATGGAGCTTGGTGTGGTTCTTGGTTGAGTGGGGGTCTGGCTTCATCAAAGATGACAAGACCGGACAGGAGCTGTATGTTAACAGGCGCTCTGTGAAGCGTCGTTACCTTCCTCAGGCCCGCCACAGCCTATCTAAGGGGGACACCGTAGAATACACCCCCATAGAGTCCCTTAGGGTCCAGTTGCTGTAGCATTAATCTGCCTCAAGGAACCTTTGGTCCCGTTGTCAGCACCGGAGGTATAGCCGGATGATCCAGCTGCAATAAGCAAAGTGTGCTGTTTGCAAGAGTCGGCAGACGGTGTGCTCTGCTTCCGAGAACGACGCTCATCCCAGGGTTGCCTACTCTACCTGAGAGATGGAAGGAACACCAAACAACCGACCTCCCTGCCTGTGGCCTATGTGAGAGCCCAGAAGGTCTTTGCTATGGCCTTGTCTCCCAGCCGGAAGTTCTGGCTGAACCTTCCCAGCTTCCTTCAGAGCAAGAAACATGTACCACCATAAGCAACATGTGGCTTCAGCGTCCTCTGATGTGTATGCCTACGGAGTCCTTTTTTTATGGCTTTGCACAGGGAGCAAGAATGTTACGCACAATTCTGATGGAATTTCTGATCTTAAGAAACTAGACTTGGACTCCAAAGCAGAGACTCTCCTGTCATGTCTTGTGTGCTGTGGAGATCGAATGCAGACGAAACAGATTAAACACATGAATGTTTTCAACTTACTAAAGCTGCATGATTTACTTGAGCATAGATGGTAAAGGCAAAGTCTGCTGGTGTGTTGTCATCTGCGTCTTCATTATGTTTACTGCTGGACCCATGACGAAATAATTGGGTCCATACCGCAAAAGAAGGTCTACAAACACCCATCAATTTTCCCAAAGAAAACATGGTTGAAATAAAAAAATTCACCATTGAAAGGATAATGGAATTCGGTTTATACAGAAGAAAGTCTACATTCACCCATACATTTTCCATACATTTTCCGAAAAAAAAGCCAGCGTCACGTAAAGAATTTCACCACCAATTTCAAGTACTTCAGTCCATACCGCAAACGGAGGTGTACATTCACCCATACATTTTCCGAAAAAAAGCCAGTTTCATATTACAAATTTCACCATTACATAATTTGGCCCGTACCCCAAAAGGAGGTGTACAATTACCCCAAAATTTTCCCTCAAAAAAAGCCTGTGTCACATAAAGAATTCCCCCACTAAGTAATTTGGTCCCTACTGCAAAAGGAGGTGTCCAATCACCCATAAATTTGACTAAAAAAGCCAATTTCATATATCAAATTTCACCACTACGTAATTCGGTCCATATAGCAAAAGGAGGTGTACAGTCACCCATGATTTTTCCCCCAAAAAGTCTGTTTCACAGAGAAAATTTCACCACTACGAAATTCGCTCCATACAGCAGAAGGAGGAGTATAGGCACTCATGAAATTTCCCCAAAAAAGTCCACTTCACAGAAAACAGTTGGCCGCAAAAAGGCCTTTACCACATATAACTGCACCGCTGAACAGAAAATAGGCCTTTATTTTTTTCAACTTTTACACTACACAAGGCTTATCAACAGATAAATGCAATGATGAACGGCGAATATCATTATTTTTTCTTCCACTAATACATGGCAAACAGGGCTTCACCGCAGAACGTCAATTATGCCCAAATTTGGTTCTACTTTTACACAACAGGCTTTTCATCAGAGAAGTACAATGCTGGACAGCGAATATATTTTTATTTCGCCAGTAATACACTGAAAACAGGGCTTCACAATATATCACTGCACAACAGAACGTCAATTAGGCCCAAATTATTTTCTACTTTTACACAACAGGCTTTTCAACAGATAAATGCAAAGCTGGACGGCGCATATATTTTTATTTCGCTAGTAATACACTGAAAACAGGGCTTCCGAATATATCACTGCACCGCAGAATGTCATTTAGGCCCAAATTTTGTTCTACTTTTACACAACAGACTTTTCAACAGAGAAGTACAACGCTGGATGGCAAATATATTTTTATTTCGCCACTAATACACGGCAAACAGGGCTTCCAAATATATCACTGCACCGCAGAGCAGCTAATATATTTTTCCTTTTTCCACTAATATATGTAAAAAGGGGCTTTAAAACAGATAACTGCAACGCTGAGCGGCAAATATACATATTTTTTTCCTCTAATAGACGACAAAAAGGGCTGTCATTTTCACAACGGCTAATAAGCCCTTTTTTCCCACTAATACAAGCCAAAAATGCTTTAGAACATATAACTGCACCGCACAAGGGCAAATAAAACTCTTTCCTTGGAATAACCCCTGTTAATGGCTGTATCAAGCAGCACTTGCACCCTAATAAGACAGGTTTGCTGGAATTACAGAGCTGTATAATGGCAATTTGGGTCCCCAGTCAATGCAGCAAGGTGTAATCGGATTGTTCTTATTACCCAGGCTGTAACCTCCCCTACTGAACCCTGTTCAACACAAATGCTGGCGGAATGATTCCTCCCTATACTTTCCCTACACCTTGAATAATCTTTCCCTGCACTTGTAAATCGTTTTTTTTTTTACCACAATCAAGTCTTTACTATCACTGTCCCTAGCGCCTGCAGACACGTCTCTCCCTGCACTAAGCGCGCTGGTGAATGGCAGAATCTAAGATGGCTGCGATATTTTTAGGGCTTTAACATCACAGGGCGGGCTGGCTGCTGATTGGCTGCATGGATGTCAGTATGGGTGATCCCGCCTTCCCAGAGTTCCTTGCACCATGTCCTCACACATGCAGCAGCCATTTAAGGAAAAAAATGCGATTCGTTACCACGAAGCACAAGGAAATTCGCATTCAGTGCAAATCAAATTTTTCCTGAAATTCGGATCGAATTCCACTTCATCAGCTCATGTCTAGATACTGTATTCTTGGGCACTATGTTTATAGCAAAGATTGAAAGGAGCAGCGTGGCAAACCCCACCTCAGACTATGGTAACAATTAGAATCTAGAAACAAATGTAGCTGAAGAACCCCATTAAGTGTCACTTCAGCAAATGGCATTTATTACATAGAGAAAGTTAATACAAGACACTTACTAATGTATTGTTATTATCCATATTGCCTCCTTTGCTGGCTGGATTCATTTTTCCATCCCATTATACACTGGTCGTTTTCATGGTTACAACCACCCTGCAATCCATCAGTGGTGCTTGCATAATATAGGAAAAAGCACCAGCCTACGTGAGCTTCCATGGTCCCAGCCACCAGAGAGGCTGGCAGTTTTTACCAGAGTGTACAAGCACGACCACCACTGATGGATTGCAGTGTGGTCGTAACAATGGAAACGAGCAGTGTATAATGTGATGGAGAAATGAATCCAGCCAGCAAAGGAAGCAATATGGATAAGAAGAATACATTAGTAAGTGCCTTCTATTAACTTTCTCTACATGATAAATGCCACTTGCTGAAGTGAGACAGCCCCTTTAACATCTGCACCATTAAATGACCATCAATTCATAAAATCGATGATTTAAATAAACGAGCTAATCCGTTAGAGTGTTACCTTAGATTATGCATCTAATTGATGGTAGCCATAGAAAGGACTTGGCAGAGATGCAGAGAATGTCTGGAGGCATTCATAGTAGACACAGAGTCAATGAGATGTCTGGCACCAGGAACTGTATAGAAGTACTCATATATTTTGGTTCACTGTATCATAAGTGACTTTTGGCCGGGAGAGCGTCTTCGGCTCCTCTGTCTTCTGGCAGATTTACTGCGCTCTTCATTATTTTTTATTTCGCAGCTAATTGACTCACATTTTCCAGCTCAGACACTGAAATTCACAGCCCAGGGTATTTCTTCCTGACTCCTGCTTTCAAGGTAAAATCAACAGTTTGCCTTTTTAGGAGTGACACGGCCATAATGACTTCACTGTTTAGGGTTTATGTTTTTGTTGGAAATGCCTGTTCAGTTCTAAAGGAACTGAACCCAAAGCACCCTAAGGGTAAATGGTATAAAGAATTCATAATCTAACATATGAGGCCAATAAAGGTAAAGAGCAGGTCTTTTCACAATTCATATCCACATTAGTTGTACCATAATCATCCCTAAGTTACTTTGCAGCCATATTTATTTATTTTGTTCTAAAGCATCTAAAATTAAAAAAAAGCAACTGTGCAAAAAAGTCAAAAAAAAAAAAACTCCTGCATGTTTCTGTGCACAGTTCCAGTGCAGGTCTATGTACTTCCATGGTAACAGGCTACAAACAAATCCTGTATAAGGGTCCATTCACACGTCCGTGAATGTGTCAGCACCCGTTTCGCAACTATGTGGAACGGGTGCGGACAAATTCATTCTCTATGAGGCAGGAATGGATGCGGACAGCACACAGTGTGCTATCCGCATTTCCGGAGCGGGCCCCCAAACTTCAGGACCGGGGCTCCGAAAAAAAAATAGAACATGTCCTTTTCTTCTCTGTAATTGCGGACAAGAAGAGGCAGTTCTATGGGGGTGCCAGCCGGGTGTATTGCGGATCCACAATACACTATGGACGTGCAAATGGACCCTAAGTCTGATCCTGCAGTCATACTCTGGTCCATCTGTGCTCTACGTCTTGCCAAGGTGGTCGTCTTTTCAGCAGAAGAACTATAGCACGAGATGTTGTCACATAAATGGTCAGCCATGGAGCGCATGGATGGGTCACATCTGAATGAGCGGGTTCAACTCTTACCTAGTGGCTCTTCATTCTAGCTCATAAAGATTATTGAGGGGCGTAGCTAAAGGCTCATGGGCCCTGGTGCAAAAGTTCAGTTTGGGCCCCCCTCTTCCCTCAAGGGAAGGGGAGCACATAGCATTCGTGCTGCCTGAGGCAAAAACTGAAACAAACCCCCCCCCCCCCCATGCCAAATTCTTAACCTAACCCCTTCCCTCCAGCAGCCAGGACCTAGCCCGACTGCTACCTCTGCACCCCCTATAGCTACGCCTCTGGTCCTATGTGGATGAGACAACCCCTTTAAAATGCATTTGGAAGATAAGTGAGAACTAGGGAACAGATAAAAGGCAGTATGACTACAGTATCCGACTACATAGACTTTGTAGTCTGAATGGAGATCCACTGAGAATCTGCTTGGGAGCTGTAGACACAAAACAAGTTGCAACTAACAGCTGTGACATATCCAGGGGTGGACTGGCCATAGATCATACAGGGAAATTTCTCGGTGGGCCAGTGCCCAAGGGACTACCCGAGCCCCCTCACAGCCGACAGCTGGGTACATATCGATCTGATGCTCTCAGCATTTATTAACGCTAGGACCATCAGGGACGTATTCAGGTTCCCTGCTAAATTCAACTGTATTGCCATCCTCAGGACGGTAGTATAGTTGAATACTGCAGCGAGGGTGGCAGTTTTGCTGGGGCAGTATTTTGTGTGGCACTAAGGTCTTGCTGGCCCCACCTTCTGCGAGCTTGCACCCTTCTTCAACATAGGGCCACTTTTTTTTTTTTCCAGGGCCACTTTAAGTTCCCAGTCCGCCCCTGGACATATCATTCAAGCGGATGCGACCACTGAGGCCTGTGATTGGCAGATGCGGTCACAGGACCAATCCAGTTTCTGGTCCTGCAGGGACCGGAAGCATTCAGTAACAGGGCAGCAGCATGGGAAGGCAGGACCGTGGTCAGGTGAGTATGTTTTTCTTAATTTTTTTATTGTGCTATATGTTAGGACTAGGTTTGAACAAATCGACCTTCGGATCATAGCTCTGAAGTCGATTCGTTCAAATACTTCTATTTTAATGCTGTTTCCAAACAGTAATAATAAGTATTGGCTCTGTGGAGCCAAAGCTCGTTTCGTCCGAAGTCGCTCAAGACTTCAGTAAATTCCTACTGTATCCATATTTGTGTGTATTGAAAAACAATTTAAAATAGCAATCCGAACTGGGCTTTGGTACTGGCTGGTGCCTCAGTTTCAAAGCCCACTTTGGATTCATATACGCAGATATGAATACAGTAGGAATTCACCGAAGTCTCGCGCGAGAAGAACTTTAGTTCCCGAAGTATTTGAACGAATCGACTTCGAATCTATTATCTGAAGGTCGATTCGCTCAAGTCTAGTTTGGATCATAGGGGTTGTTAGCTCCTAGGACCAACCACCTTTTTAAGTCCAACATCATATCTCGTGTTTAATCCTTTGTTTGCCCTGGGTATAAGGAACATGCTCAGATCGTGACCTGCCTGAACAATGTTATCATTATATTGTATGGCTAACCTTATCTTTTCTTCTATTGCAGTACAATGGTTTATGTATGCAAGGCAGCATGGGTCCTCCTGGCCGAGACGGCACTCCAGGAGTGAATGGCATCCCAGGAACACCAGGAATTCCAGGACGTGATGGGATTAAAGGAGAAAAGGGAGAATGTATGAGAGAGAGTGTAGAAGAGGCCTGGACACCGAACTTTAAGCAATGTGCCTGGAGTGCTCTCAACTATGGCATTGATCTAGGGAAAATTGCAGTATGTGGTGGTTTATCATCTAACTGGTTTCTATTGTTATAATTTTTGTTTATTGGCAGGTGTAATCGTAAGCAGATAGTACAGTATCGGACACCAGCCTAGGTTGCATTGAAGGCTTGAGATGACGCCACAGTCATAACATAGATCCCACTTCCTTATGCTTTTCTTGGTGATAGTATCAGGCTACCATGGCACTGTGAAGTGCCATGGTAGCCCAACATGTAAGAAAGTTGCCCAACATGTAAGAAAGTTGCTCCATGCTCTATAGTCTTCCATTGCAACATCACAAGGTACTGCTTCATGGCAGTAACAAATCCTGGAATGAGGATCCACTCTCCACAAGTATCACTTTCAGAATGGGAAAAGCTTATGATTCTGTTCTCCTTAATATACACGAATAATGCACAAAGTGATGTCAAAGTAAAGGGATAATGCACACAGTGATGTCAGTATACTGTAAATGTTCTAATAGAGAAATTATACCATAATGTCACATTACAGGGATAATAAGCTCATTGATGTCACAGTCGAAGCCAAATGCACATAGTGAGGTCACAGTACATGGATAATGAACATAGTGCTCTACTTAGTGATGTTACAGCACAGGTACCAACAGTGATGTCACAGGACAGGGATAATGCACTTTGTGATATCATAGCACAGGAATAAAGCACACACATAAGGTCATTGTGTACATGGTGACATGACATAGGAAATCAACATATAATGATAGTGTAATGCACACACAATGTCACAGTACAGACATTATATACACAGTGACGTCAGAGTACAGACATTATATACACAGTGACGTCAGAGTACAGACATTATATACACAGTGACGTCAGAGTACAGACATTATATACACAGTGACGTCGCGTCACCATGATAATGTACGATAATAAACACAGTGATGTCACAGCATAGGTACAATGCACATAGTGATGTCACAATACAGGGATAATAAACACAGTGATGTCACAGTACAAGGAATATAAACAGTGATGTCACAGTACAGGAATAATAAACACAGTGATGTTACATTACAGGGATAAGGCACACAGTGATGTCACTGCACAGATATACTGTAGACAGTGAAGTCACAGAACAGGGATATTATGCACAGTGATGTCACAACACAGGAATAGTGCACAAAGTGATGTCACAGTACATGGATACTACAAAAGTAATGCCATAGAGAAGCAACAATGCAGAGGTAACCATGGGGCTCAATGATATACTGTATCTTAGAATGGGGCTGCATTTAATATTTCACGCACCCTTCCTTCATTTATAGTCATAACTCATTGTTCCTTATGTCTATCTGGAGATGGGCCATACTAGCGCCGGTGCTGCATGCCACAGTGCAGCCTATGCTGTCCATTCCTATGTTTATGTAGCTTACAAGCACCCTGTGCCTTAACCCTGCTCCTGATGAGGTGTCCGCTCCATGGACACGTGAAACGCATTGAGTGGGATTGGAGAGTAGGCTAGATAAGACACAGCTTATGAGCTGTTAGGTACACTGCCCCCACATGCATTGGGCTGTGCATATTGAATGAGGCACATTGTCTCAGAGCAGCTGAAGAAGGGGGCACGTAGTGCGTATCCAGTGTTCCTTGCCAAATCAGGGTGTGGAACAAGTGTTGCTAAACTAAGGGTACTTTCACACTAGCGTTTAAGTTTTCCAGTATTGAGTTCCGTCATAGGGGCTCAATACCGGAAAAAAACGCTTCAGTTTTGTCCCCATTCATTGTCAATGGGGACAAAACTGAACAGAACGGAATGCTCCAAAATGCATTCTGTTCCATTTAGTTGCGTTCCCATACCGGAGAGCAAACCGCAATATGTTGTATTTTGCTTTCCGTCCTGGGATGCGGATGCAAAATGGATCCAGCATGACCCCCAATGCAAGTCAATGGGGACGGATTTCTCTGCCACAATCTGCCACAATAGAAAACGGATCCGTCCTCCATTGACTTTCAAAGGAGTTCATGACGGATCCGTCTTGGCAATGTTTAAGATAATACACCCGGATCCGTTCATAATGGATGCAGATGGTTGTATTATCAGTAACGGAAGTGTTTTTGCTAAACCCTGCCAGATCCAGCAAAAACGTAAGTGTGAAAGTTGTCTAATCCCTGACATATTTATTTACACTTGTGCTTTGTGCATGTATGGATACATTTGTAACAGCAGTTTAATTGGCATATAATACATTGGCCAAACTGCTTGTTTTTGTTACCATACCTAATCGGTCCGATATCTCCAGACCCATAATTGTAATACCATTCTTGTTGGTCTGGTAATTGGTATACGTGCAACTGTCTATTTAGCACACTACGATCGGACTTTTGTGTTCTTCTGGATAGCAGCAATAGAGTCAATCACAGATGCTGCTGTTCCACCGTTTATATGAACACAAAGGGTGAAGCCTTTTCTTTTTTATTTATTACAAGTACAATAAAGATTTCTTGTTTACTTTTTAACCGTCTAAACTAGACAGTGAGACAATTCAGATTTCCCTGATGGAAAAATCAATACTATTTATCAGTGAATCTATTATATGGGGAGATGGGCCCCTTAGCTGTTGGCCCTCATAGGTACTCCCAGGGCTGCCATACAGGCTCCACACCCACATGATATTGTCGCAATGGTATTTATGTGTCACGAAAAAAGCCTTTTTGACATTTATGGCTGCAAGTATGATGGGGTCATATATTTTCAGATGAACTGACACTGAATGGTTTAACACACTCCCCTGTGCGTCAGGATCACCATATAAAACAGATTTAGATTCTAATTAATAAAAGATCTAAAAATGGGTGCAAAAGATTACAGAGCAAAATAGTAATAGTCAATAGTAGCCCAAATAGGGCATACAGCTAGGGGATCCTCCCCTTCTCAGAGACCCTTTAAAGGGGTAGCCCTAGAGTCGACTTTTAACATGCACCTTGATTTCACTAGAGTGACTTAGCTTTAGTGGCTAGGACCGGGACCACTTTATTCTTAGAACTTATAAAAGCTCGCACTAATCCAACTTTTGTATCGTGTCTAATTGAGATGCCCTAATAGATTGTAACAACCCTGTTAATATTTATATTTTAAAAACATATTTGTCTTCCCCTGTGTAGATCCTGCATGTATTAGTAACTCTCCATGACTCACAGTTAGGCCTCGACCGTAAGCATTTTGCAGTCCGCAAACCACGTAGCCACAAAATATGGAAGCGGTCCTTTTTTTGTGGACTCATTGACTTCAAAGGGTCCACAGTGAGCATGTTGTGTACAAGTCTAGGACATGTATATTTTGTGGAAGAGACACACGGATGACTTCTGTGTGCTTTGTGCATCCATATGTCCACTCTACAAAGGCATCCCAACTCACTTCTATGAGATGGCTCTGTAGTATTCACTTGAACAGACAGAGAAGTGAATGGGGGTGTCATACTCCTGCTCACCACTGTAATTGCTGCGGTAAACAGAGCAGAGAAGTAGTGCCCATATGAGCGCTGCCTTCTCTTCATACAGCTGATCGGCGGGGGTGCAGAGTGTCAGACCCCCGCCGATCTGATATTGCTGACTTATCCTGAGGATAGGTCATCAACAGTTAAAAGTGGACAACCCCTTTAATAACAATCATTGTCCCCCGACCCCCAACCAGTTTGCATCAGGCCATGTAATGCGCTGATTAACTTGTATAATGTCAATCAGCACTCATTCAGAGACAGTGGCATAACTAGAAATGACTGGGCCCCCCAGAAAAACGGATCCCTCCCCCAGCAACTTCTTCACATCCTTCATTCCTGTGGCCCAGCAGCAACTCCGTCCATTTCCTAAAGTGTTTGTATATAATGTCATTGTATAATACTGTTGAGGGGGCTCTGACAATAAAATCTTTAAGTCCTCCTCCTGGGTGGGCCCCTTCTGAGTTGGGGCCCCAAAGCAACCACTTTCCATGCTTCCCCTATAGCTAAACCCCTGTTCAGGGATGAAATTGCCAGTGTAAAAGGACCCAAACTGTACTGGAAACCCTTTAGACTGGAATGTGGGGCTTAACTTGCAATGCACTATTGCTCTGTAGCCCAAATGTCATACTTGCTAGTAAAGCATCCAGCATATTCCATGAGCTACCATAAACCCATTCAGGTACGAGGTATCAGATTCTTAGCCCTGAGTTGCATAGGATAAACCTACAGTGCGTGTACGACAAGCACTGAAATTACTACTGTACATTAGTATGGAGAGCCCCATAAAGGATACAATTTTGCCCCCTAGTGGTAAAATCAGAAAGTGCTGCAGTGGATAAAAATATGGTTAAAGTGTACCTAAACTTACAAGAAATATTTTCTTTAAACTAAAGGAAATATTGTTTTAAAAGCAAAATAGTCCCCCAGGCCTTCCCCCTCTTCTCTGCAGCGAATACAGAATCCATATACCATGACCATGTATGTGCTGCTCCTGCCTGTGTTCTCTATTGAATTCTCTGCCACAGAACATCGCTGCTCTTGCCTGTGTCCTCCGCTGAAACCTCTGACATAGAACATCGCTGCTCCTGTCTGTTTCCGCCTCTGAAATGTCTGATATAGAACATCACTGCTCCTGCCTGTGCCCTCTGCTGAATTCTCTGCCACAGAACATCTCTGCCTGTGCCCTCTGCTGAATTCTCTGCCACAGAACATCTCTGCCTGTGCCCTCTGCTGAATTCTCTGCCACAGAACATCTCTGCTCCTGCCTGTGCCCTCTGCTGAATTCTCTGCCACAGAACATCTCTGCCTGTGCCCTCTGCTGAATTCTCTGCCACAGAACATCTCTGCCTGTGACCTCTGCTGAATTCTCTGCCACAGAACATCTCTGCCTGTGACCTCTGCTGAATTCTCTGCCACAGAACATCTCTGCTCCTGCCTGTGCCCTCTGCTGAATTCTCTGCCACAGAACATTGCTGCTGCCTTTGTCCTCCTCTGAATTCTCTGCCACAGAACATCTCTGCTCCTGCCTATGCGCTCCACTGAATTCTCTGCCACAGAACATCGCTGCTCCTGTCTGTGTCCTCCACTAAAACCTCTGACATAGAACATCACTGCTTCTGCTTGTGTCCTCCACAGAATTCTCTGCCACAGAACATCACTGCTTCTGTCTGTGTCCTCCACTGAAACCTCTGACATAGAACATCGCTGCTCCTGCCTGTGTCCTCCACTGAAACCTCTGACATAGAACATCGCTGCTCCTGCCTGTGTCCTCCGCTGAAACCTATGACATAGAACAGCAGTGCTCCTGCCTGTGTCCTCCGCTGAAACCTATGACATAGAACAGCAGTGCTCCTGCCTGTGTCCTCCGCTGAAACCTATGACATAGAACAGCAGTGCTCCTGCCTGTGTCCTCCACTGAATTCTCTGCCACAGAACATCGCTGCTCCTGTCTGTGTCCTCTGCTGAAACCTCTGACATAGAACAGCAGCAGCGATGTTCTGTGGCAGAGAATTCAGCGGAGGACAAAGGCAGCAGCAATGTTCTGTGCTCCTGCTAGTATACCTCTCACTGCAGAGCACATTGTAGAAATTAGAATGCTCATACACTGAGCTCCCGAGTAGCCAGTGCAGAGAATGGGAGTGGTAGTGGCTTTGATGAACTGGTGTTGTGTCACAGTGTCCTTCCTACCTCAGGGCATCACTCCCTGGGGTTCGATGCAGTGAAAAAAGGCGATGAAAGGAACCAGGCAGGATTGTTGAAAAAATAACTTCCTTTTCTTCAAAAAATAGTGCATCCAGCAGCAGTCCATACAAAGCACAATTTCTCTCCTCCCAAATAATGGAATATGGTGGCTGGCAATGTGGCAAAGATGACTCAGAAACTTGTTAGCTGACGCTGTCTCTCTCTTTCTCTCTCTCTGTCTCTCTGAATTCCTTTCTCTACGACTTTACTCTGGTACCTGTGGCTGTTGGTGTCCACTGAATGATGCAGCCTTCTAGCTATGCCTGTCATGAACTTTCGTGATGGTGTCTTAACATGTTTCCCACCACTTAGCAGTGGTCTTGATAGCTCGATTGCTTGATCACTCTCCTGACTCTAATACACCAAAGCTTGCAATTCCTCTGTGGCCTAGGACCCTGTCATCTTCCTGGGGCATTTACATCCTCCTAGGTGAGCTGCCTCTGTGATCCAACTCTGTGATCCAAATTATGTCCTCCTGTGTGAGCCACTTCTGTGGTCCACATGGCCTGGGGGAGCTGGAGATGGATGACATTCTCACTCTCCCCTCTAAACTCGCTCTCTAAAGCTCAGGCCCACCCTTGGGAGAAAGTTAGACCAGCCCTCTCCAAGAGGGGAGGAATGGAATGGTAAGTTCCTTTCCTGGTACCAAATACTGCCAACCATACGCCATCTGCTGGTGCACAAGGTGTCTTACAAGTCATTACATTCAAATTGCATATAAAAGAGTAAACAATTGCAGATACCATA
Organism: Bufotes viridis; assembly: GCA_033119425.1. Lineage (NCBI taxonomy): Eukaryota > Metazoa > Chordata > Amphibia > Anura > Bufonidae > Bufotes > Bufotes viridis. The sequence goes on from CM065593.1 coordinate 69,027,468, forward strand.
GTAGTATCCCCAGGTCTGGGGTACTACACATACACCACATACACGACTATGGTGTACCGATTCTGTATGTGCTGCAGTGAAGAGCACTTCAGGAAGACCCAGGCTTCAGGGACCACTTTTAATTGCAAAATCACTTAAGTATATTACAAAAATTATTGTTACAGTATTGTTTTGAAAATTAATGAAAAACTTTAAATGTTTGTGTCTGCATTACAATTTCTGGACTGAACGATGCCAAACTGAAGTAATTTTACTGATTTCTGATTGTCTCCTAGGAATGTACATTCACGAAGATGCGCTCTCACAGTGCTTTGAGGGTCGTGTTCAGTGGCTCCCTGCGCCTTAAGTGTAAGACTGCCTGCTGCCAGCGCTGGTACTTCACCTTTAATGGGGCTGAGTGTGCTGGCCCCTTACCCATCGAGGCCATTATCTATCTGGATCAAGGCAGTGCAGAGTTCAACTCTACAATAAATATCCACCGCACCTCAACAGGTACAATGAAATGAGTCCTGACTGAAGAGATCTCAGGAAATACATGGGGGTGTCACGAACCAGCTGGTGTGAACTCACTGTGCCACGTGTCCTACCTACTCTAAGGGCGTTGTCTAAGTGAACCCCTCGATCTTCACAGTACCCCTGATGGTGGGGATAGACTTTCCTGAGGGGAACACCAGGTCGGTACCTCTTGAGGAGGTTAGGCACATGAGGCAGCTGGTCCAGGCAAACCAGGAGGTACCTGAGAAAGGCACTAGAAGTACAGGCGTTGTCGTTACCAGGAGCAACAGTGCAGGACCGAAGGATGAGGCAGAGGCGAAGTCAGACATGCAATAGGTCAGGGCAGGCGGCACAGGTACAGGTCATGCAAACCGGGTCAGCAACAGGAGAGTCAAGGCAAGCAGGCAGGGATCAAACAGGTAGCAGAGTCCAGGAACACAACTACGAGTCAGGGACACAAGTGGATATCAGGAACCTTAGCAGGACACAAAGACTTTGACACTGAGACATCTGGGAAGGGGGCTGAGCCACTTATTTATGTGCAGGAGGGCTAGGATTGGTTGGCAAGGTCACATGATCCAACCCATAAAACAAAGGAAGTGACGCGCGCTGGCCCTTAAGAAAATGCTGCAGGTAACAAGCAGCAAGCATGCTGTGGCCAGGGCTGAAAGGAAGCACTGGCAGCAGATCACCGCTGAACATGGCGCCCGGGACCGCGGCGGTAAGCAGAGGAACAGCGGCACAGGAGCCGCTGTTACAGGGGGTATGATTGCTGGGACCACCACAATCCTGAGAAGGGGAACCTTCGCTCCCGGGATTACTGGGGTTGCCAGCAGTCAATCCTTGTGTGATCCAATATTTATCATTTGTTTTGTGGTTAGGTGATAAATAGTTTTAATGGGATTATGCACTTGAAGGGCAAATTTTATTTAAAGGCACAACCCTAAGAAAAACTAATACACAAGTGTTACCCAAGGCCCAAGAAAAGAAAAGGCATTCACTTTTCAGTGTTCTTTGGATCCCTTGTTTACCTTAGAGGGTTCCTTTAAAGCTGCCTTCACATGCAGCAAATTTGTCGCAGAGAATTTCTGCAACTAAAAATCAGTTAAATTCATCTGAATGGGGCCTGAAGAAATCCATGTGCTTCCTTTCAAAACAACCCCATTCAGATGAATGGGACTGATTTCCAATTGCAGATATTTTCTGCAACAAAATCTGCCGCGTAATTATTGAAAGTAAGCCTACAATTAGTTCATCTTCTTTTCTACATTCATTACTAGCTGTTGGTAATATTCTGCTGGTTGCCCTAGGAAACAAACACTGGTTTAGCTCCACCCCACTGTCAGACTTGTGACACGGGATAGCTATAGCCGTAGCAGCCATAGAAGCTGTCATGGGGCCCAGAGTTTGTACCTTTATGTAGGGAATAAAAAGTTGATGACTTTCTTCTATCTAGCTGTACTGTAACATCTGGTAGGAAATGGTGCAGCCCTGAGCTCAACAGGCACCACTTTCCCTTGCTACTTGGCCGATCCTCCCTAAATAGCAGCAACCAACTGGGCGACAGTCCCTAACCTGATTTTAGCTTTAGATGTGACAATTATAGACTTCAAAATTAGTAAAGGAAATAATTTGCAAAGTTACTGTGCAATTTACGCAGATTGTAAATTTTTGGAAAAGCTAAATATTCCTTTAAATTGTATAGTATTGCCCCAGCCTCTTCATACTGCTCATCATGAAGGCCCCATTAGTCAAGTCCCACCAATTATAAGGATAAGCCATCAATTAAAAGTATGACAACCTCTTAAAGGGCCTGTAAAGTGATTTTTATAAGTGATTGCTTATCCTCAGGATAGGTTATCCATATCTGATCTGCAGGGGTCCGACACCCTGCACCCCCACTGATGAGCTGGTGTAGAGTAGCTCTGGCACTTTCTTCACTACATAATGGACGGAGCTGTATAGTTGTGCTGAACGGCAGGGGTGCGGGGTATTGTATCCCTGCCAATCAGACATTGATGGCTCATCCTGAGGAAAGGTGTCACTTGTAAAATCCTGGACAACCCCTTTAAGAGTTATCTGAAACCTTTAACAACCACCACAGCTATAATATACATGAGATGGGTTAATTCATTTGAATGGACAGCCATAGACAGTGTCTGTTATTGCCTCTAAACCCCAATCACTTGAATGGAGCTGCAATACCAGACACAGCCCATGGCCAATTTACATCAATTGTGGCATAACTCATTACCAGTATGTGATAAAAAGCTATAAAAAACAATACATGAATTTCCTTTAAAAAAAAACGTTATTTCTTTTTTTCAAGTGGAAGGACTGTGTGAAGGGATCAACGCAGGACTGGTTGACATTGCCGTCTGGGTGGGCACCTGTTCAGACTACCCAAGAGGAGACGCCTCAACAGGATGGAACTCTGTGTCCCGGATCATCATCGAGGAGCTGCCTAAATAAAATAAAAAGTCAAAAACCACCATATTTTATGTTAGAATACAGAAATTGCACATTATCTGTTCTAGGTTCGGGAATTCTTACCTCTAGAGGCGGCCATTGGGGAGGGGTCTGGATGAGCTTCTACGTACTGTACAAATACGATGCTACGGTGCTCACATCATGTTACTGCAGCTAATAAACCTGTTGTCTGAGCTGGCTTCTAGTAAATTGCAGGACAATTGACATATCAGCTCTTCTTTATGATCTCACTATGGAATCCCTGTATCTTGTACCTTTTATAGTCAATCTGTGATGGTTGGATTTTTTTTCTTTCTTACGAGTTTGTTTTTAATAAAGAAAAAAAAATGTAATCTAAGATATAGAGATCATTGTATAAAGAAAGGAGGGATGTAAAAAAAATATGAAAAGAGACCTAGATAAGCTGGCGGCCCGGGCAAATATTAATGTTGATAAATGTAAAGTAATGCACCTAGGTCGCAGTAATCGTACAGCTGCATACACATTATGGGATAAAACTGGGGACAGCAGAACAAGAAAAGGACTTGGTGACGAGTAAGCTAAGCAGCAGTGCTCAATGTCAGGCAGCAGCTGAAAAAGTAAAAAAGATTTTAAGGGGCATAAAAAACTGTGATGTGAATGTAATATTATGCCTTTATAAATCCCTCATAATAATTCCCCCAAAATAATTCCCCCATTAGTGTTCTCCTGTAAGAATAATGCCCGCATTAGTAACCCCCAATAAGAATTATGCCCCCATTAGTGCGCCCCAGTGAGAATAATGCCCCCATTAGTGCTCCCAGTAAGAATAATGCCCCTAGTAAGAATAATGCCCCTATTAGTGCCCCCAGTAAGAATAATGCCCCTATCAGTGCCCCCCAGTAAGAATATTGCCCCTATTAGTGACCCCAGTAAGAATAATGCCCCTATTAGTGCCCCCCAGTAAGAATAATGCCCCCATTAGTGCCTCCCAGTAAGAATAATGCCCCCCATTAGTGCCCCCCTGTAAGAATAATGCCCCCCGTAAGAATAACACCCACCATTAGTGCCACCTTCTCTGCTTCTACCAAAAAAAATAAAAAGCACTCACCTCTTCCATTTGCCTGCGCTGCGGTGAACGCTCACAGCAGCGCGAGCATATAGAGGTGGTAAGTACTTTTTTTTTTTTTCACAAGTGGGGCGGGGGGGCACTGCAGTGTGCAGTTCACATCTTTTGGGGCCCTATAGAAGTGAATGGGTCCGCATCTAATCTACAAAATTGGAGATCAGATGCGGAAAGCAACATACGGCCGTCTGAATGAGCCCTTACATGTATAAATACAGAGGTGGTCAGTACAAAGAACTGGTACCAAATTTTTTAACTCCAAGGATTTTACAAAGGACCAGTGGACATTCATTATGTGTAGAGGAAAGATGATTTAGACATCAGTACAGGAAAGGATTCTTTACAGTTAGAGTAGTCTCATTCTGTAATGTCCTACCCCAAGAGGTAGCAATGGCAGATACTAGGTCAGCATTTATAAAATGACTAAATGCTAACCTAATAGCAAGCAGCATTGAGGGTTATAGTTAATCTAACAATAAGGTATAATTGATAAAGGATGAGAAAGGATGAACTTAATAGACCTGTGTCTTTTGTAACTATGATAAATATATTGGGGGAGATTCATCAAGCCGGTGTAAATGAAAAATAACTGGCTTAGTTCCCCATGGCAACCAATCAGATTCCACTTTTCATTTTCCAAAGGAGTTCTGAAAAATGAAAGGTGGAATCTGATTGGTTGCTATGGGCAACTAAACCGGTTTCCCTTTATACATCCTCACTGACATAAGATGACTTTCTGAAGGCTGAGAGAGAGAAGAGGAGCCCATTTCCTCATGACCCCATTATCTTATTTCTTCATCTATAGATGTATAATTATGTTCCATGAGGCCTATGCTCTAGGCCTCAGTAGGCTCTTCCCATGATTTTACTTGCCCTGGCAGCAGTTTCCGGACACTAGTTTTCCTGAACTCTCTTTATATATAGGGCTCATGCACACAAACGTATTTTTTGTCTGTGTTTATTCAGTTTTTTTTTTTGCGGCCCATATGCGGAACCATTCATGGGGCCGCAAAAAATATACATGTCTGTATGTCCGCAAGTGCGTTCCACAAAAAAATAGAACCTGTCCTATTCTTATCTATTTTGCAGACAAGGACAGGTATTGTTACAATGGATCCACAAAAAAAGTATGTAACATAGACGTCACACGGATGTCATCTGTTTTTTTTTTTTTGCGGATCCGTGTTTTGCGGACCACAAAATACATATGGTCATGTGCATGAGCCCTAACAATCAGATTTGAAGAAGTCTGGAAATCAATCCAGATGATCTATCAGAACAATGGCTCTGAACATCTCACACTTTGTCTTGTTTTCTGACGTGAGTCTCACACTATTACGACTTTTTGTGTGGTTTTGAAAATGAGCTATTCAGGAAAATATGAGTTAGGCCTCATTCACACGACCGTAGCCTGTTTTACGGTACGCCATATGAGGATCCACAAAACACAGATACCAGCCCTGTGCGTTCCACATTTTGCGGAACAGAACGTCCTGCCCGCTATAGAACAGTCTTATACAGACAAGAATAGGACATGTTCTATTTTTTTGCCACGGACAGTGTAGTCCGCATCTTTTGTGGCCCAACTGAAGTGAACGGGTCCGTATCCGACCTGCAAAAATGGCAGATCGGATGCAAACAAAAAAAAAGTTTATGTGCATATGCCCTAAATATAGTAGGTACTAGCAGCGCCAGAGGTTTCTGGCAGCCACTTATCTCTCCTCTTCTATTGAAATAATATGCAAATATTTTTAAGCCACATGTGTATTTTACTGGGGAGTCAGGACACACTGATGTCAGACCAGCAGAGTGTCTGTTGTCTATGGCGGTCTTAAAGCAGTCCTGGCAACAGTTTTATGGTACACTGTAGTTTTCCATTGTTCGCAGAGAGACGCTGCCACCTAGTGGACAGACGACAAACATGCTGATAACCATACTCAATCAGATGAAGGTTTCCAATACTTTTCATTATAGCATTGGTCACTATAAAATGCTTTCTACCATTAATCTGGTACAACGTAATTAAATGGCAGCTTTTCTCCCCTCTGGTTCATAACTGGTGGAGAAAGCAAGGACCTAATACAAGAATTATCAGGTGGGGCCAACAGCATCATCCCTGTTCTTTAAAGGGGTTATCCAACCCCTATAATGCCCCCCAAAATGCCCAGGCTCCTCATAGAGGTTATATTTACCCTGCTTCCCGGCACCTGCGTTGCTCCTGAGGCCCGCATGGCCGCCCCTGCACCACCCCGTTGTGCAGATCAAAATATCTGGCAAAGGGGGGGGCTTGGGCAGCCAATAACAGGCCGCAAGAGTAACGAGCCTTCCTAGCGTCACACGTTTCCATTTCGTTTTTTCGGCATGTATGGTCAACCATTCACTTCAATAGGGCTTCAAAAAAACGGAAATGACTCCGTGTGCATTCCAGGTCCGTATGTCCGTTCTGCAAAAAATTACGGACAAGGATAGATCTATTCTATTCAGGGACAGCCCTTCTGTTACGCAAAATGCGGAATGCTCATGGTATTCGTGTTTTGCGGACCGCAAAACATCCAACGGTCGTGTGCATGAGCCCTTAAGAACACTGATGCAAAGAATAAGTGGAGCAGTTGCCCATAGTAATCAATCAGGTCACTGCTTATGGTTTGAGATGTTCCCCGGAAAATGAGAAGTGGAAGCTAAGTGGGTAACTAATTGACTTTTATTCTGTACCGGTTTTGATGCCTCTCACCAAAGACATCAGTCATATAATGTAGCAGAGCAGACCTCGCAATCTGTGATTTGATGCAGGGCTGCAGGTTATCCTAACACGTTATTACAATGCACAAACCATGCCGCATAGAGTTACATGACAACTTCAGCACTGCTACATCTTTAGGTGACGGTGCCAGGGAGCTTTTGCTGAAAATACTCTACCTATAAATTACTTGTAAGACACGGCTAGCACGTTCATCACGGATCCTTCATTATGGAGTACGACCTGCACATCAACGGAGGTTGAAACAAATCAAACGCTGGTTAATACTAAGTGACCGGACAGGAGCAGCAGCGCTCACTGAGGAGATTGATTTCTGATAATCATTTATCAAACAGTCCAGTGGTGTTAAGATACTGGACATGTTATTCTGTCGAACTCTATATAACCAAAGAACACCACAAACAATCCACAATATCCTTCTTATCTTCTTTCATCAATGTTTCCTCTCATATAGCGGCAACCTATTCTGCAGCACTGTACAGAGATTGTCACCATTCACATCAGTCCCTGTCAATAATGGAGCTCACAAAGTAAATTCCCTATCTTTTCCATGAGAAGAAGTATCAAGGCAAAGTTTTCTGCCTCATATGTTAAATTGCATCTGCACATTGATATATTTTATTGATTGTACATATGCATTACCCCAGACCTGGATACTCGCAAAGTTGTTTTGTTATTTAGTGTTATGCTATTTTATGCAATGTAAGCTCCCAGTATGGTTACTGGTACACAGCCCCTGCATCCTGGATCCACCTCTATCCCAGTCTAGTTAATTGAGGAACAGGGGCAGTGGGGGGAAGCTGCTACATGTTCTCGACTTCTCATAGGTCTGTACAAAATTAACAGGGAATCACCTTCTCTGAAGATCATCTACCGATTGAAAGACCTCAACACCTCAACATGTCTGCAGTACTCAAGGAAGAGTGAGAGAAAAAAGAATGATCCAAGAAGGTCCAGAGTCTGCATGGCCAAGCATTGGAGTCGGCCAGAAAGGCATTTGCTGATCAAAGCTGTTAGACTTTACTGCTGTGAGAGGGACATTGCTGATACAGCCTTCACACTGGGACATGACCTGGCTAGTCCTATCTTAATTCTGTATCCCTCAGTTGGAAAATACAGATTTTGTACTGTGAATTGTCTGGAACTGTGTTTTGATACAGTTGGATGTACTACAGCTACCATTCGGCACTTTAGTAAAGTCAAGAGATGTTTGTTGTCTACCTCTGGCCTGACTGACTCCAGAACCATACGTCGGTCATTGCACCTACATCTCCTATCTTGCACCGTACTAAACCTACAACATCAAGAGCACACCAACTACCATCAGACAGGAGTCTCAACATCAGGGTGTGCCCTAAGGGAAGAAAGGGTTCACCCTACTATCACAGCCCTGGTCCTAGGGAGCATCAATGAGAGGATTGCCACGGTGATTGACTGTTAAGTGTGTATTAGACACCACGTTACCACAGACTATTATCGGGAGGGAATCGTCAGATAGCTAGGGGAGGACACCACTGCTATTACATGCAGCAATGTCTTTGGTGGCATGGAGAGGAGTGATCACTAGGCTATCACTCGTCCCCATGCAAGGCAGCAGATTGCTATTACACAGTGTGATCTGCCACCGGCACCATTGTGATTTTTAAGCAGATCAATTTCCAGAAAATCTAATACACCCTTTACAGCCAGAGCCACTACCACTCTCATCCTCTGCTCCACTTCTTCTGGGCTGGTTGTTACAAAAACATATGCAAACATACTGTGCAGGCAGGGGCGTAACTAGAGAAGGCTGGACCACATAGCAAATATTTTAATGGGCTTTTCCCCCCAGCAACCCGATCTCGCGGCTAGTCAAGAACGCCCACGCCTGCTATACAACTCCCCATTCACTCAGTAGTTATGCCTTTTAGAGTCCCCACACAGTAGTTATGCCTCCTTAATGCCGTCTCACAGTAGCATGTTCCCTTAGTGCCCCATTCACAGTACTTCTGACCCCCATAATGCCCCCACACAGTGGTTTTTCCCCTTTAGTGGCACAATCCTTACATTGGATCTGGCCCTGTGGTGTAAATAAAATAAACATGAATACTCCTCCGGGGAAGTTCCCCTGATGCATGGAGTGCATCCCACTATCCCCAGCAGCCACATTGCAGTGAAGTCAACGTGGCTGCTGGACTGAGAGAGAGTACCGGTCAAAGACAGGCCAAAAAATGATCTTCGGCCAGGGCGCCCTTCTATTCAGCCCCGCAGGTGCCTTCTCAAACAGCTGATCGATGGGGGTCCCTGGTGACCAGGGACCCCCACCGATCAGATCAGATACTGATGACTATCCAGAGTATATGTAATACCCCAGAGTGGTATTATGATTCCTACACCCCGCTACTATCTTTGATAACCTATCAATAATGTCATCTGTGTATTGATTCCAGGTCCTTCTACATTGTGCAATACTAATATTGCTATGAAACTGTTATTTCTTGTATTACATGTATATGCCTGGTTCACCAGCAGGTGGCAGCGGATGTATGGCAGACATATCTTTAGATAGAATGGAACTTACCATTCTAATCCCCCCCCTTTTGGTCAGAAGTGGGCTAGTCCCATTTCCTATACAAAATGACTGAAAAAATGGTGTGGTGTTAAACAGGCAGGAAATGCTCAAAACCAAATGCAGTTGTGCGTATATATATACAGGGGAGCAGATCCTGCACTTGTGGCCTGTTGCTGTAATTTAGCCTACTGGCCCCTGGTATTACCCATACGGCACAGGTAGGTGAGTGTCGGGACCCGAGCTACTTGAGAAACCATGGCGCGGTGCTCGGGCTCAGACATGTCCTCCACAGTAGGATATGTTGGCTAATTCAGAATTTTAACATGAGAATGAGGGTTTAGTAAGACCACAGAGTGCACCTGTCTTATCTATTGTTATTGTTATATAGTCCCATTTCCTACCAAGGGAGGGGCAGCAGGAAGAGTATAGTCAGTCTAAGCCAGGGCACCATCAGAGCCTGACGTGCCATGATGTAGCAGCTAGGGGAGGCCCCCCTGCTGCATCTGGAGTCTCTCCAGTGGGAAGCAGCTCATAGAGCACCTTGAGTCCTTGCAGATTAATCTACAGAGTGTCACAAGGGGGTCAACAGCCAACAGATCGAAAGTCCAGCTGCCAGAATAGAGACGAGTTTAGCACAGCAGAAAGAGAAAGCATAGTACTCAAGTTAGCCTGCCAGTTCATGCCAAAACCTGCTGGGACCAAGAGAAATCCTCAATATTGTCTGGATACAAGTGGATGCAAGTAAAGCTGAACTTTATAAATGTCCGGACTCTACTTATTCTCCACCTCCTACCTCCACTCTCCCCTTTATTGCTTCGTAGCCTAACACTGGGGATTGGCTGTATCCAGGTAGGAGCACTGTGACACACACAGAGACTATTGGGGCCGCACCACACCACTCAGCGATCGGCGCTGGGGGGACGGTACGTTGCAGATAATCTCAGAAAACCCTTTTAACCACCTTACTGCCTTATACCAACATGAATGCCCCTATTAATCCCCTTGCTGCCCTATACCACCAGAGATCTCCTTATTAAACCTTTTGCTGTTCTAGATGACCAGGTAATACGATATATGCTCCTTAAAGGTTTTTTGGGGGGATTATTATGTCTTCTAACATACTGTATATGCTCTCTAACATACTGTATATGCTCATGTAGTCGTTTACCTCATGTACGTCTTCCCCATGCTTTTTTTTTTTTTTTCAGTTTTCCTACTGCTGACCCATTTTCACCATGTAAACCAATCCCTCTGGTTTGTATCCATCCTGTATGTAGAACTTCCTGTTGCTGTATCCAACCAAACCCATGATGCAATTCTTCTTGCTCTGCCACAGCTCCAACTCGCCCATAACAACGCCCAACGTCATGTGACCACAGCCCAGAATGGAAGGTAAAAGGAATACATTACAAAATAACAGCCGTGTTCATAAGTCATTCTTTTACAGGTTGTTGATGCAAACTGGAAAACCCCTTTAGGTTTAGGTTGCCCCAATTCCTATGTTTTTTTGCATGGTTGAGCCCGATGGTCTTATTTCCGCTCTTGCAGGGCCACAGCTTCTGATCTATGGAGAGATCTGTTATTCTGCTTGTTTTATAAAAATCCAGGTTCCTTCCCTGATACGGCTCCATATTCAGTGCCTGTGTGGTTGGGAGTGTAAGTCGCAGTCACTAACATAGCACTTATCATCAGGTCGCTTCTTCATGGCCCATACTTCCATTTCTCCACTAATGTGCCTGCTGCTGTCATCATCACTGCCATTTTGACATTCATAATCCTATTTGCTAGACATGATCTGCCTGAATTCCTCTGTACATTGGATATAATGAGCTTATTTTAGTAACTGAGTAATTTAATTTCATCTTAATATCCTATGTTGAATTCCCCGTAATGGGCACAAATTGTGGAGCCGGTTATTACGTATATTGTACAGCGGAATTATACAAGAATATTAGTGTTATCGGGAACGCCCTTATTTTTAGGCCAAAGTGGATATTAAAGGGGTTGTCTCGCTTGGCTCAATGCTACTTATGTTAAATATATTGCTATAATGAAGACCTTACTAATATAGTCCATATTGCAATACTGCCTCCTCTCCTGGATCATTGCCATCCGGTAGTCCCTTAGAGAATACTCATTGTCAGGGGTTACGGCCACCTTTTCAATCCAGCAGCGGTGACCGCGCCTGCTCACTGGGTAGTAAAGTGCCGGCCTCTTTAGTGGCTGGGATGGCGCATTGCCGCACTAGTTGACTCCCATCCCGGCCACCTTGTATATGCTGTCTTGAGCTGCAGTAGCCTGGGAACTGTGTTCAAGAGAAGTAAAAGCAGCCACAAGAGAAGAAATCGCACCTATTTGAAGGCTTGTGAAGCCTCGGGAGCACGCGTACACAGGCAAGGGGCGGGATTACATTATCCCAGCGCCGCTTCCCTGCGCAATCATTCAAAGCAAGAAGCACCGCCCGCTGCAGCTCAGAGGGTGCGCCTAGGGAGCTGCCTGGAAGACCAGAAATCAGCAGGTGAGACAACCCCCTTAAGCGCTGTTTTACACGAGTGATACAGATAGGTCAGGGAAAAATTGATGGTTTTGCACACAAGTTCAATCGTTGCGTTCAGTGTTTGTATTTTGTCTGTCCGGATTGTATGTGTTTTTCATGCGTATGAAGAAAAACTGAATAACAATCTACATCTCCAAGCAACCATCAGTGAAAAACGCATTGTATCCGGATGCCTTCCATTTTTCACGCAAACCCCATTCACTTCTATGGAGCCAGAGCTGCAAGAAAAAAGCTTAATATAGAACATGCCGCGATTCCTTCTGAATGCAGCGATGATGCATGAAAGACACCCATAAGTCGAAAACCTTGGAAATTAATGGGTCAGGATTCAGTCCGGATGCTACGTGTTCACTACACACATCACATCCGGACGGAAAACTTGCTTGTGTGAAAGAAGCCTTACTGGTCTGCATCTTCTGCTTAGTGTATAGTCCATCTGGTGGTGAATTATCATTGACCCTCACCGTGTGTCCTGGAAAAAAAGGCCCATTCAATGGCCTCTCCACAGCCTCCTGCCACATGTGGGTCATCTGACCGTCTCCACTCCGCTGACCGGATTTCACACATACACCGGCAGTGTCAAGAAACACGAGTTTTAGGCCTGATGAAGGGTTTTGCCTTAATAACCTGAAACGTTGCCATACTTGTATTATGACCGGCTGAAAAATAAAAAAATTCCTGAATTTCACAAGCAATAATTGAGTGCTGTCCATCTGTTTACTGTACTATTGGAAGTTCCAGAGGTGGAGCTTGGAACAATCCGGACGTGCACCTGAACATCAGAAAATCATATCAGGGGTGAATTGCTGAAAAATGGCGAGGGGAAGTTTTCTCATCCTCTGGATAGTGGATAACTTCAAGCAACTGGAATAATACCCCTCTTTAAGTCCTCTTTTGGCCGACCACTGGTCCTCCTGTCCTGACTCATCATCATTCACGCTCTTCTTAGCCAGTGCCACCAAAACCAACTTTCATCAAATGGAACGTCTCTATTCAGGGATTTTATTTATTAGTCAGAGTGGACAGGGGCTACAAAACCAAACAAGAAAGGATCGCGGCACTCCTGCGACGTTTCGACTTTAATCAAGTCTTTATCAAGCATGATGCTTGATAAAGACTTGATTAAAGTCGAAACGTTGCACTTTAAGGTGGAATAAAGAACATTTTCTACAGACGAAGGAGTGCCGCGATCCTTTCTTGTTTGGTATCGTATTGGGGACCAATGGTCAGGTCCTAACATCGCAGGCACCGCCACTATATAGACTTTGGGTATTTACCTACAATGGTGCTGTCATCCCATGTATTTTTGCTTCAGGGGCTACAAAAATCATCTCTAAAGGTGGCCATAGACTTAAGGCCACTGTCGGCCGACCGCGGTACCTCCTGACTCCATCATTCACACCTGTCTTCTTGACTAGAGCCACTTATACCAGATAACTTTCAACAAGTGTTTATGAGCACCTTTACTGGATGGAACCCAACATGTTGGTGCTACACAAAACCAGCCCATTGATTTCAATACGAAGAGTGTAATCAGGGGCGTAGCTAACAGCTCATGGGCCCTGCTGCAAGACTTCAGCTTGGGCCCCCCTTCCCTCAGTGCTTTGTGTGACTTCTTATGCGGCACAAGGGTCTTTGGGCCCCCTCAGGCTCCTGGGCCCGGTAGCGACTGCTACCTCTGCACTCCCTATAGCTACACCCATGAGTGTAATGCCTCATTCCCCCACTGGTGGTGCTGCACAGGTATAGAAACCTTATCCGAAGTGTCAGATTTGACAAACAAGTGAACTCAACAGACCCCCACTTTTACTGAATGCATGTGGGACTCTTGTCTGGTCCTTTTGACCGGATCTGCAACAGAGGCTAAAAATGGAGCCTCCAAGACATATGTGAACAATGCCTTAAAGGGATTGTCACATTTATCATGTAGAGAAAGCACTTACTAATGTATTGTGATTGTCCATATATCTTACTTTCCTGGCTTGATTTATTTTTCTATAAGATTTTACACTGCTTGTAATCAGGGGTTACGACCACCCCGCAATCCAGCAGCAGTGGTTGTGCTTGCATACTATAGATAAAAGCATTGTCCTATGCACAGTCTTGTGGTCCCGGCCACCAGAGAGGCTGGCGCCTTTTCCTATAGTGTGCAAGTGCAGAGAAGACTAACTAAGGAGGCGGCAACATGAAGCAACAATGGGCCAGAGTACCTTTAAGAAATGGTTTTAGTGGTGGTACCTAGGTGTAGGAATGGTCTTGTGGTATAGGGTGGCCTACAATGTTCCTTTAAGTAATGTTGTGTCACAGTGCTCCTACCTGGATACGCTGGAACCCAGGCGTTGGCTCCGAAGCAGTAAAAGGGGAAAAGTTAACTTGGGGATGAAGAATAAATTGTGACCAGACCTTGTGATGAAGTTCAATAACAGCTTTATTGTGTATAAACATTTCTCCAAATGCTTTACAGAGTTTATTTTGGTTCCAGCAGGCTTTAACATTAAAACTGGGGCAGGCAAACTCGTCTCTGCTACATCGGTTGCTCTCTGACTTTGCTGTACTAACAGGCTTAAATAGAATCTTTGCTTTTGCTGTATGCTGCACTACACTTAGTAGTCTGGTCTGTCTCTAGATTTGTCCAGGAAAAACTCCTCCTGGCTTCTGAGGCTTTAAACTGTGGCCTCCATGTCCAGCAGACCTTAAGGTGCTCTAGCTGGCTTGCTTTGCTTAGCTGGGGCACATCCAACAGCGACATGCCCAGCCCTTGCTTCCTTCCCCTAGCAGGGGGTAAGCTAGACTGACTTCTAACTAACTAGTCCCCTCTCCTCCTTAGAGGGAGAGTTAGAATGGAAAAAAGGGTTCCATTCTCTCTAACTGTAGCTCTGCGATGCTTGCTGCCACCTACTGGTGAACCAGGTACATTACAATTGAATATAACAGTTGTATAGAAATAGGAATGCACATTGTGAAGGACTTGGAATAAATACATATGATGACATGAGGTTAACCAATAAAGACAGTAGCGAAGTGCAAAGGTGGTAATGCCACTCTGGGGCGTTACACAAGCACGTCTACAACTGCTGGATTGCAGGGTGGTCGTAACTATGGCAACGAGCAGTGTATAATTTGATGTAAAAATGAATCAAGCCCTCAATCAAGGATCAATATGGACAATCACAATACATTAGTAAGTTCCTTGTATTAACTTTCTCTACATGATAAATGCCACTTGCTGAAGTGAGACAACCCCTTTAACTAAATGAGTTGCCCATGGCTGACTTCACATCAGCGTTGTGTTATCCATATTCCTGTTCTGCCAGAGGAATAGAAGAACAGAATAAAACTGATCCCTTTTGAGCATGAGTTGTGCTCAGTTTGCATCAGTTTTGGGTCAGTTTCATCAGGTTTCAGTTATTTTTGACAGGAGGAAAAGTACAACAGGCAGGGCATTTTGGCTGGGGCAACAAAGCGATCATGGTCATGACGCCCATTGCTCTACCTAACATCGCTGTGTTTCGGAGCAGCCACTGAACTGAATGGGGTCACAGCGCAACTCACAAGTTACCACAACCCCAGAATGGTAAAAAAAAATTCTGTAGTTTTGGACTTTTTTGCGACCCTGGGGTCACGGTTGCAGCAACTTGCAAGTGGCACTACAGAGGAGTGTAATGACCAAGTTCTCCATGTAGCCCCAGCCTTACTCCTGTCAAAAATATCTAAAACCTGATGGAACGACACAAACTGAGCACAACTGATGCAGGAAATAACCCTTTCATAAACATCGGGATTAAAGCAGATAAAACAGAAGACACAACGTAATACTGTATGAACTTGGGGGGGGGGGGGGCAGTTACTACTCTTCATTGAAGAGACTCAGTGGTGTATGGAGACTTATCCTGCATCTAGGACATCTCACCCAGCCTACCAGTACCATGCTCTGAGGGGCAAGAAACCCCAAACAGCTGTCCACAGATGGACTTTTCTGGTTTGGCTGCTTTGATTTCATTTGCATTCTTTTTTTCCCATGTAAAATTGCCTGAAAAAGATGTCTCCACACTTCTTCCTTCAGATAGTCCATAATTCAGAAGGCATGCAAATATAAATGCAATGCTTATGGAATGTATGGACTATTGTCTGTCCATGGTTTAGTCACACTGGATAGAGAACATTCTCTCTGTAAACGAGGCTGTCACTGACAGGCACTTTCACATGCTTGTGGTCATTCTTGATGAATTACCATTATTGACAGCAGTGATTGGGATGTCATGTAATAGGGGTAAAGCAGTCTGGATTCACCATCCATTGTCACTCCCTGCTCGGTGGGGAGTGTCCAGGGTCTATGGAGCAACTGGACAGGAGCTCAGAGCTCTCATTGCATCTGCCAGAGGCTGGAGCTCCACAAACTTCCCCAGACAGATTTCGTCTACTGGCTTCATGCTCAGTACTGTGTAATCTAATGATGCTCCTAGGCTCAGGATCTGTGAGCTGCAGCAGAAGACCTCCAGATAACTGCATTACATGCATTCATGCCCTCCTGGTGCTTCTTGTCATTGACTGCCCGGTTACAAATGCTCAACTGCCAAGATTTTTGACACAAAATGCTGGTAGAGTAACTGGATTGGACTCAGGGGTGCGGATCTGCTCTTTGAAAGAAGTAGAAACCATGGGGTATCAAGAACAGCCTTGGAAGACCAATGGAATGCATGTTGTTGATGCCACAAGAGGGGTTCCTCTCAATACCAGGAGGGGCTGCAAGAAGAGAAATGTAGACATGGAAAGTGTCTCCTCTAAAGTACCAAAATCTGCTCTAAATGTAGATGTCTATCCTCTAAACATCCATGCATCTCATAGGCCAAGGAATGGTGGGCATCTTACTGCAGTGTTGCCAGCTTTGCCTCCAACTATTTCCACTCCTTACCCGACATCTCTTGTGCCAAAACCAATTCATGTTTTCCCCAGCTTTCCAGTTACTCCTGTGCTATCTCCTCTCAACTCCAAATATAGACCTGTTCGTTCCATTTACCCGCGAGCCATATCTTCATCCTACACCATACGAGTTCCAGCAGGAGGGGCCCTTGGGGAAACCATCTTTACCATTCCAGACAAGAGGTACCGGGGTAAATGGTTTGAAATCAGCTGGCCGTCCAACCCCCCAGTAAGGATAGAAAGTGGAACTGGACGGTTGTATCTAAGCCATAAATTGCAAGGTGGACAGACTGAGATACAAGTGAAAGTGCATAATCTGGAGCAAGGTAAGGAACAGGCATTGTGTCACCACTATATTCAGTTTCCAAACTGACAGCGGGAGAATGGGGAGTAGTAGGAAAAAAATTATGATAATCTAAACTCCATGGGGGAGATTTATCAAACTGGTGTAAAGTAGAACTTGCTTTGTTGTCCATAGCAGCCAATCAGATTCCACCTTTCATTTTTCACCGCTCCTTTGGAGAATGAAAGGTAAAATCTGATTGGTTGCTATTGGAAACTAAGCCAGTTCTACTTTACACCAGTTTGATAAATCTCCCCCCCATATCTGCAGTACTACTCATGTTTAACTGTAGATAATGGTCCAAAATCGGTCCGACAGGTTCCCTTCAACCCATTAAAAGGTTGATAGAAATGATAAAATCTTACTTTTGTGTATTGCAAAAAAAAAGTTATGGCTGTTATGACTATGAATTTGAGAAGGGCTGGCGAGGAGATTGGGGGCCACACGGTTTGCCTGTATGGGGCCCTTAAATTCCTGATGGCAGCCCAGTCTGTAGCCTGGACAACCTCATTCTTCAAGTGGATGCGGTGACTTTGCCAGGTGCATGGCCCAGAGGTGGACCCGCAGACATTCATGGTATACCATGTAAGTTTGCCATACATTTCTGAGTTGGCAATACCCCTTTAAGAAAGAATTGAGACATGTTGGTCCTGTCTTTCTCAGAAAATGAAACATTTTTTTGAAATAGGACACCAGCGCCAGTCCATGTTATACAGGGGTGTTTGTAGACTGGTGCACCTTGTGGCATGGTGGAGGGGCATGATGAGACCCAGGGCATTGGGCTAAACAGCTAGGTCACATGACCCTGGTGCCAGTTGCTAGCAA
The DNA here is from genome assembly GCA_033119425.1 of Bufotes viridis. Classification (NCBI taxonomy): domain Eukaryota; kingdom Metazoa; phylum Chordata; class Amphibia; order Anura; family Bufonidae; genus Bufotes; species Bufotes viridis. The sequence continues at coordinate 69,045,491 of CM065593.1, forward strand.
TGCCACTGGTTGTCACCCAAATAAGGAAGGCTTATATCGGATCAAAATACTATTGGTATCAAATGTAATTGATGAGATTTCTAAAACTGCCTAATATTGGTTGCCCATAGCAACCAATCACAGCACAGCTTTCATTTTGTATTCTGCTCTTGAATAATGACAGGGATCTCAAGTCTCCCTGACGCCCGCATGTAAAGCAATATATCCTGGAAATGGAGAGGCACTGGGTGGCTGATGGAGAGGCACTGGGGGCTGATGAGAGGCACTGGGGGCTGATGGAGAGGCACTGGGGGGGCTGATGGAGAGGCACTGGGGGGGGGCTGATGGAGAGGCACTGGGGGGCTGATGGAGAGGCACTGGGGGGCTGATGAATGTAATAAAAAGTTCGTGAAAAAAAAGAAAACCTCCCTGAAATGAGTTTTCGCAGGTTGGGATGTCTGTAATGAAAACTGCGATGTGATTGGTTGCTATGGACAACACAGGCAGTTTTTCTTATAGACCATTTTCATACATTTGCGACAGTTGTGTCAGTCAGATTTCACCTTTCTTATGGTTGCCACATACAGAACATGTGGGGTCCTGAAATATTCATAGTAACTAGGGATGAGTAAATCGACTTCGGATGAAACATCTGCAGTCGATTCACATAAAAGTTTGTTCTAATACTGTATGGAGCAGGAGCTCTGTACAGTATTAGAATGTATTGGCTCCGATGAGCCAAAGTTATTGCTTCGCGCAATAACGTCATAAATTAATTTGTACTGTAAAAAAACATTTCCCGAAGCAAAAACTTCGGCTCATCGGAGCCAATACGTTCTAATACTGTACGGACCTCCTGCTCCGTACAGTATTAGAACAAAGTTTTATGCAAATCGACTTCGGATGTTTCATCCAAAGTCGTTTCGCTCATCCTTAATAGTAACAATAGGAACCTCCATTTTTTGTTAGAGTTTCACTTTAAAGAGGTTGTTCACTTTTGTTAGAAGGGTCCCTTGCCCATAAGCAAATCATGGTTCCTGGTGATCAGTTGTAACCTGTGCGGTACCTCTACAGAAAGTATTCAGTATCCCTGCAGCACCACCACAGGCGAAATTGAGCATTACATATTTCCCATTGAAATCAATGCGCTGAACGGGTTAAAGGGGTTTACTGGGAGTCAGTGGGGCTGAGCTGCAATACCAAGCACAGCCTCTATACAATGCACGGCACCATGTTTGGTATATATATATATATATATATATATATATATATATTATACTGTCCTCTGTAGTATATATACAGTATACTGTCCTCTGTAGTATATATGTACTGTATACTGTCCATATAGTATAGATATATTTATTTTATATAATATATATATATTATACTGTGCTCACGCGTGTTAATTACTTTACACAGTTTAGTGTCATCTGCAATGTATAGAAGACTTAGAAATGATCTAAAGAACTTTAAAAATTCCTGAAATGTTCTTACTATGTTCAGATATTTCTCTTGAGTCGTGTTTGATGTGACTTTTTACCCCTGCATCTGGTGTTATCTAATGTATAAATGTATCCGGAGCTCTGATGGCAGGGTATCGACAGGGGATCTGCCTTTAGGGAAGGTCTGAAAATGTAGTTCAAGGTTATCTGATTTGTGAAACCATTTATAAAGCACTTTACGAGGAGTAAACCCCACAGGGCACTGGTATTGGCTTATTTTATAATATGAACCAATTAAAATGGATTCTTGCAAGTTTAAAGGGAACCTGTCGCATTGTGCAGGGCAATCTGCAGGCTGTATGTTATAGAGCATGATATCACAACCGCAATACATAACATATCTATCTAATAAATAAAACAGCTAATTGTGGGTAAATAATCTGCAATGTTTAATAAGGGTAACATATGTACAGTTAATTAATATTAAATAAATTAATGAAATGGTTCAGAACTAGAGATGAGCGAATCGAATCCCACAAAGTGGAATTCAATCCGAATTTCAGGATAAATTCGAGTCGCCTAGAAGCCGAATTTCCTCGTGCTTCGTGTCAGCGAATTGATTTAACCTGAAAAAGCATAAAAAACTAAAAAATTCAAACTTACCTCCTCCATTTGCTCGGATCAGGCCGGATTGATGACGTAATCTCACGCCACACAGGATTTCGGCTGAGATCTTCAAGCAAGATGGAGGCGGCCAGCCAGTCGCGAGCAAATGGAGGCGGTAAGTTTTATTTAATTTTTTTGTTATTATTAATTTTCCACTCAGATGCCACAATCATGTATGAACGCGGCATCTGAGGGGTACAATGACGGGGGCGGCGCTATTGCAGCTCCATGTCTTTGCATCCGCTACTTACAAAAAAATGCTCTTCGTGACGAACTAATTCGTCACAAAGCAAATTTTTTGGGGAAATTCGGTGAATCTACCAAATCGAACTTTTAAGAAATTCACTCATCTCTATTCAGAATTATATAACCAAAATAAATAAAATGAATTTCCAGGTATTCGATCAATGAACTCAACAATCCTTAGACCCTGTCAACCCGGCATTAGCTGGGCGACAAAGCCCCACTACAAAACAGTGCAACAAGCAAACTATGGAGGGAGGGCGCAGCCTGATGCACACTCATACAGAGAAGGCTGTCAGAATAAGACCACCCACCGGACTCCTTATCAAAGAATGAGCAGGGAATTGAATGAATATATTGCAAGTAAGGCCTCCTGCGCACGACCATGTCAGTTTTGCGGTCCATAAACCACAGATCTGCAAAATACAGATACCTTCCGTGTGCAGTCTGCATTTTTCTCCTTCCCATCACTAGATATGACTATTCTTGTCCGCAATATGGACAAGAATAGGGCATGTTGTATAATTTGCGGAACACAAATATGGATGCGGGCTGCACATAAATGTCATCCATGTGCTTTCCTTTTTTCTTTTTACAAATCGCAAAAAGCGCAGATCGGACGCGAATGCAAAATATGGTTGTGTGCATGAGTCCTTATACTGAATATTTGCCCACAACACTAGGATTGGGGGGGGGGGGGAGTATTTATCGAAACTGGAGTAAAGGAAAACTAGCCTAGTTGCCCATAGGAACCAATCAGATCCCAACTTTTATTTTTCAAAGCGCCTTAGGAAAATGAAAGTTGGAATTTGATTGGTTACTAAGGGCAAGTAAGCCAGTTTTACTTTGCACCAATTTTGATAAATCTCCCCCTATATAATTATCTGCTCTGCTCCTCCTGCTCTATACCATACTGCCTGCAGATCAGATACCATGTTCAACATGATTGCTCTACATAAAGGGCCTTAAAGGGGTTGTCCGGGCTTTTACTATTGATGACCTATCCTCAGGATAGGTCATCAATATCAGATCGGTGACGGTCCAACACTTGGCACCCCTGTCGATCAGCTGTATGAGTAGACAACACGCACAGTGTGCACATGCCGCCTCCCTTCTCTCTTCCTGTCTGCTGCTGCTGTCTATGGCAAAGACCCTAGACAGCAGCGGTGAACAGGAAGACTGAAGGGAGACAGCATGTGCGCACTGCACGGCCGTCTCCTCATACAGCTGATCGGCGAGGGTGCCAAGTGTTGGACCCTCGCTGATCTGATATTGATGACCTATCCTGAGGAAAATTGTCCCAAAGGTCATTAAAGGGTTTAGGCAGAAACCCTTCTGTCCTGTGTGGGGGGCCTGGTTTGATCCTTGCTATTGGGCCCCTCTATGGACGCCACTGGTGAAGATGCTGGCTATATATTCCTTTTTTCTGCAAATTTAGTGGTAATGAGCCTGTCCACTAGGAGCTGTGCATCGTGAGATGAAGATTGGGCGCTGGAGTCTTATCTATCCTCAGGATAGGTCATCAATATCAGATCAGTGGATTTCTGACATCCGGCACCCCTGCCGATCAGCAGTTTAAGGCAGCCACTGTGTCAGAGACTACAGTAGAGTTCAGAGCTGGAAGTAGAAGGCTGTATACAATATGTAGTGGTCATGTCAGGGTACTGCAGCTCAGTACGGCAGAAGCAGAAATTACACAGTGGACCCAGACTTCTGCTTCTGTATAGTTTCTGGTACTGCGGCTAAGTGAAACAGCTGATCGGTGGGGTTGCTAGTTGTCGGACCCCCAACCATCTGATATTGAAGACCTATCCTAAGGATCAGGGGCATAACTACTGTAGAAAAGCCTGGCCCCCTCCCACGGCTAGTCAAAACTGCCCATGCTAGCCATACAACCTCCCACCCACCCAGTCAGGGGCGGATTGGCCATAGACCTTACAGGGAAATTTCCTGGTGGGTCGATGCCCAGGGGTTTTTAGGGATGTATTTTGTTCTGCTGGTGGCAGTATTATGTGATTGGGGTGGTATAATGTGCCACAATATGTTATTGCTGTCCCTGCCTTCCATCAATTTGGATCCAACTACAAAACGGGCCACTTTTAGTATTTTTTCCAGGGCCATTTTATGGTCCCAGTTGGCCCCTGCACCCAGTCATGTAAAAAATAAAAATGCACTGGACAGGAGTTAAAATCAATACTCTACTTTCCAGCATACTGCCTGGGCTATCTTAGTCCCCCACACAGTAGTTATGCCCTCTTAGTGCCCCCCCTTACAATAGTGTTGCTGCTTTAGTGACCCCCTTACAGTAGGGAAACTCCTGTGGTGTTAATAAAATTAAAATAGCAATACTAACCCAGCTCAATTCCCCTGATAAATGGAGCACATTGTGCTCTTTCCAACAGAAGGCGCAATGCACTGACATCATTGCACAAGCTGAGTTGAGCAGGAAAGCGAACAGGCCTCTCCTATTTAGCTCAGCAGGTGCAGTGATGTCACTTCATTCCACCTGCCAGGAAAAACACAGGTTGGGGAATGAGACCAGAGTCCTAATGGATGACAGATACAGTAGTCTGGCTGAAATTTTGGACCACAGTCTGGCTGCTGTGTCTGTTATCAATTATAGCCTGGGCTTTGTGAAGTGGCAGGGTTTGGGGTGGTCCCAACACTACGTTGGGTCCCCCATTGAGGTGTAACCATGTGTTGTTGCTCTTTGGAGGAGATGGTAAAGAGTGGTGCAACCTGATAGGAAATAAGTCCAGAGAGTCAGGGTTTGTAATGAACCAGTGTGTTTCTTTACTGGAGGACCTCCAAAACATTACAGGCAAGGCACTCAGATGGCTTCTCCAGTCTCCTCTCTGGCAGAAGAATGTTCTGCACTGAGGAAAGGCCTTAGCTAGCTGTTCCTGGCTGGTGCCCTGGCCAAAGGGCTGGTGGCCCAGGGTCTGTGACCTCAGTCATCCGACTGGCCGTCTGGTCAAAGGGCTGGTGACCCAGAGTCTGTGTCGGAGTATTCCCATCTCAGCATCTTCTGGTCACTCGTGCCGTCTAGCAGAGTCTCTTCTACTAAACACTGGTTCCTTTCTTTATACAACTAGGGGCTCTGACTGCTCTCCTTATATACAGTTTCGAACTAAACTAGAACCCTCTAGAATGGAGAACTAGGATGAAGAAGCATAGTCTAAACAGCAACAATGTTGCAATTTCAGTTTGTCACAGAATTGTTTAGAGTTTCAAAACAAGTCTATGGGAATGACTAAGCAGTTTTTCCAGACATAATCAAGTCTTCAGACGTAAACAACAGAGCTAAACTAGACAGTCAAAAGGTCAGTGTGTTTGCATAGTCCCTTATAGTAATTGTGGAAGATTTCACAGTGCATAGATAAATAATCCCCAAATCTCTGAGTATTAGCTGGCTGTCCTTTTCAAAGGACAGTGCAGATATAGAGCAATAACAGTGCAAATGAAGTGGATGTATTACAATAAACATATAAAATGTATTTCAACAATACAAAACGGTAGAAGTGTAAACAATGGCATAAATCATAGTGTACGTTAACCCTTCCAAGTGCACTAAAGTAGCGAGTTGATGGCTTTGCATAGTAGCATTAGAGACACATGTCCACAAACATTCATAGTCCAAAGTGTCCTTGCTCCAGGGCACTACACTCGCTTGCGAGTACACACGCACACAGTAATCATTACTGGCAAACGAGGCCCGACGGCTGCTATGGTGGTAGTTTTGACCCTGCTACGATGATAGGTCACATCAATATCTGTAGCGCAGATAACCCCTTTAAATGCTTACAATTAACCTTGTGATACAGAATACAAGTAATACAAGGACAATTACTTCATAGAAAAAATTTGTTCTTGAAATTCATGTGTGTTGATTCGTCTGTTTGCAGATGGTGACTGGTATTTGTGCCACATAACCATTGTTGTTCCCCGAGAGGAGAGTCTGGAGTGGACCATGTACCCATTCCCGTACCTGGCTTGTGTGAACCTTGAAGCACCAAAAGGCACTTTTGTGTACCAGCTGTTAGCCCATTACTACAATGACGAGAGCTCTGGGGGTGGCATATCTTACCATCTCATGGAAGGTAACATCAAGCTGTATACTCAAAGAGTATGTGTCTATGTCCCATGCAGACCTACAGCCAATTAAAATACAAAAAAAAAATGTATATAGGTCCTTCTATATTGAGTTATTAAAACTGTATTTCTGACTTTTTGGATTCTTTGCAGGTGGTGACCAGCGCTTTGAGGTGGATAAAGATACTGGAGTTGTCAGTACAACTGGTTTACCATTAATGTGGAACATGGAATATGCTCTCACAGTTCAGGCCACTGATAAACACGGAAAAAAGAGCCCATACGCGTCTATCTCCATCCTGGTTGGATTACGGCCACCGCAGTTTACCAATATGACTTACAGTCTGTATGTCCCAGAAAACACAGCCATTGGGGAGAAGTAAGTAGAAACCTCAGTTTTGTGAATGTGTGTGTTATGTAAAGGAAAACAGATAGCCAGGCAACTTCATGGGCATTGCTCACCATAGGTGTCCATGGTGGGGGTGGGGTAAAACCCAGACTCATAGCATTGGAGGAGAGAAGAAATCCAGCAGCTCTTTTAGAATAAAAATCTAGGGGGTCATTTACTATATACACCAGTTTTCTGGAGTATACGCCAGTTTTCTGGAGTATATCTGACACATATTGTGGCACAAAAGACCTTTGCGAGTCCATTTAAGAAATGGTGTTGGTGGTAGTACCCAGGTGTAGGAATGGCTGAGTCGTATGGGGAGGCCTACAATGTCCCTTACTGTTTTGTATGCGTCACGGTGCTCCTACCTGGATATTATGGACCCCAGGCGTTGTCTTCCGAAGCAGCAAAAGGGGAAACGTTAACTTGGGGATGAAGAATAGAAAGAGTCCAGACCTTGTGATAAAGTTCAATAACAGCTTTAATGTGCATAAACGTTTTTCCAAACTGTTTACAGACTTTATCTTAGTTCCAGCAGACTTTAGCATTAAAACTGTGGAAGGCAAACTCCTCTCTTCTACATCGGTTGCTATCTGGCTCTGCTGTACTGACAGGCTGGCTATAGAACTCAGCTTCTTCTTTATGCTGTACTTCACTTGGTAGTCTGGCCTGTCTCTAGATTTGTCCAGGGAAAACTCCTTCTGGCTTCTGAGGCTTTAAGGTGGGGCCTCCATGTCCAGCAGACCTAAAGGTGCTCTAGCTGGCTTGCTTTGCTTAGCTGGGGCACGTCCAATGGCGACGTGCCCAGCCCTTGCTTCCTTTCCCTAGCAGGGGGTAAGCTAGACTGACCTCTAACTAACTAGTCCCCTACTTAGGGGGAGCGTTAGAATGGAAAGAAGGGTTCCATTCTCTCTAACTGTAGCTCTGCCATGCTTGCTGCCACCTACTGGTGAACCAGGTAAATTATACTTGAACATAGCAGTTACAAACAATAGGAATGCACATTGTGAAGGTCCTGCAATAAATAGATAAGATGACATGATGTTAACCAATAAAGACAGTAGCGAGGTGCAGAAGTGGTAATGCCAATCTGGGGCGTTACATTCCCCCTTACTTAAAACCAAGCCATCCTCAGCTTGTGCTCAGGAGGTGCTCTAAGGGTACCAAAGAAAAGTTAAAGTGCTGCATGAGAATATAGACTATTACATACATACATAGACTGACAATATAAAGACAGCTACTAATAGGATCCTGCCCATATGAGTAGGGTGTCTATTCACAGTCTATAACCAGTGAGCCAAAAAGACTGCACTAAGCGCTCAACTAGTCCACGAAGTGGCCACAGTAGCATATGGAGCGTGGGGTGTCATGTACTGTAATCCCTCCACGGTGCTATGAGACACCTGCAAATAGAAGGATTGCTTCATCCTGTAATCCCTACCTAGCACCAAGGCCTTATAATGCTTTACACTTTGTCACCTTGATGATTGAACAGGTAGCTAAACATTTATGTCTATAAGGCGGCGCACTAAGCCTTAGGACATACCAACTAGGAGGAGGATTCGGTTCTCTCCCAGAACTCCCATGAGGGTTAATCCCTTTAAACACACATTTTCAGCAGCGGGGTTACCCTTGACGTTGTTAGACCTGCTTGCGACTTACATTGACGTCCTCATAAGCAATCTATATGAGCTAGAAAGTAAGGTGCTAGCTATCTGGCTAACTACATAAAGTCCAAAGTCCCTTTGTAGTGTATAGCATCACATTACGGTACCCGGAATAGAGTCCAGACAATGGGTTAAATACTTGAACGTTGCTGAAACGGTAAAACATTAGTGCAAAAATAGTGAAAATATATAATGCAATCAAATTTACATTAGAGTCCATAATGAGCTCAGATATATGTTTGAGTCTATTCCTTAAGTGTTGGTGGATCAAGTTCACCAAACTGGAACAAATAGTGCAAGAGTCATTTGTAATCCACATGAGGTAGTAATTTCAATAATTTTAATCCACATAAGGCAGAACAACATCATCACTAGAATTTTAATGAGAACCCGTAAGACAGGTGGGTTTCCACTTAACCTGAGAAGGGGGAAAAAGGGAATTTGGCACAGATGTGCGCAACTTGGAGTCAGTTTCTAGCAGATGGGTGGAGTCCTTACAAGACATTACCCTCTGGGGGAGGACCAAACAAGACACAAAATAATAATTATTGGGTGACCAATTAAAACTTCTCTTTAAACTTGTATAAGAATAAACGCTAAGTGCCCAAAAGTGTATGACAAACTATAATATAGAAAACCAACAGTAAGCCGGTAGTGCGGCTCACTGTCTTTGACACATATTAGGATGTTATGCGCCACAAAGGTAAAACAACAAGGTGTATCAGAGGATAGGACAGGATGAGAGACAGTTGCACTGGGTCTCATGCCCTGTCAGTCCCTGGCTACCTAGCCACAAGACACCTTGAGGATCGTCCCTATCACACCCTTATAGACAGGACAGTGATTGCCCAGATTCATCAAGATGAAAGGAGAAGGAAAGAGAGTGATAGGGATATAGACACAGGATCAATAGTGTACCATGCGTCTACTGTACAAGGAAAACTGTACGCCGAGTCATCAGGGGACCAATAGATAGATATCCACAAGTGAGTGACCACATTGGTAATGATGATCAGACACACTGATACAAGTACTACTTATCTATCCTGTAGTTGCATCGAAGGGTAGGCTAGGTGGTTTCAAAGTGGTCCAGCGTATGGCGGTCCATTTCCCAGGCTACCCGCGTATGGCAGCAGCAACCAGGATCATACTGGCTGCGCTTTAAATAGTGCGCCAGTTTGGACGGAGTCACGCCCCTCCGCATCACGGAGTCGCGCCCCTCCGCCTAACGTGACCTCCGCCTCACGTGTTGTTTTACCTTTGTGGGGCATAACATCCTAATATGTGTCAAAGACAGTGAGCCGCACTACTGGCTCACTGTTGGTTTTCTATATTATAGTTTGTCATACACTTTTGGGCACTTATCTTTAAACTTGTATAAGAATAAACGCTAAGTTTTAATTGGTCCCCCAATAATTATTATTTTGTTTCAATTGTGGTGGGTACCAGCGAGTATATCTCATCTTGACCAGAGAAGTCTGGTTGCGTGATAAATTTGGATGACCAAACAAGGGCAACAAGAACACACAAACGGGCCAACCAGTTCTCACCCTTTAGACACAGTTGATGTTGTGGCTCCAGTAGTCCAATGAATGGTTTTCTTCACAGTGCGAGGTCTCTTACAGGAGGGGCTGGAAGTCTTACTCCTAGGTCCCATAGTTAAGGGCGCAAAAGTCCTTCTTTAAGCGGCGCAGAATCCCCATCGCTGTCACTACTAGCTCTGGTGCTCTCTGCAGCTGTTCATGGGGTTTCCGGAGTGCATGAAGCAGTATCAGTGGACTCCTCACTGGTGGATAGGTCACTTTCAGTGGTTGGAGGATCTTGTTGTGTCATACCAAGTGTGCTGTCCTTAGCAGGCGGCTGAAAGGAAGTCTTGGCATTTTTGTAGGCTTCATGCAATTCTCTGTGCTCTTTTTCCTCCACAATTTCTTTATATGTTTTTATCCTTTTTCTTCTTTCTGTTAAGTCACCTTCTTCCCTAAGCATCCTCTCTATCTTTTTCCTTTCTTCCTCTCTCTTTATCAAGTCCTGTAATGCACTCTTCCTGCAGGCCTTTCATCGGGCAAGGTCATTCTGCCATGTGTCATCCTCCTCTTTGAGTAGATCACTGACATACTGCAGATTTTCTTGGTGGGCTTCTCCTGAATAACATGGGAGCCAAGGGGCCCCAAAATGATATGGTATGGTAAGAGGCATGATGCAGGTGGCTGCAGCTGTTGCTGATGGATCACTGCGGTCCCGGTGGGTGCTAGCTTCACTTTCAGACATGGCTTTTGATACCCTGTACCAGACTAGAGGGGGCAATGTAAGCTAGATTGCAATTTAAGTTGCTATGGGCAACCGCGACATAATTGTTGCGTGGCCCTTTTAAGAGTCGCTGCAACTGCTCAATTTTGGGGAGTATGATGCTCTGGCAGGCATATTATAGCCCCTAACAGTCTCTAGCAAGGTTATTTTTCCCAGCAGTATTCACTCAGACCTCTGGACATTGCTTCTCAGCATCCAGGGAAGAAGGAACTGTATTTTCCCTTTTTCAAGAGCGCCACCTCTTCTACTTTCTGTAAGGGGTACAGTTCGTTTCTCTGTCCTCCTGTGGACTTGTACTGAACACTTTAGTTCCTTTTGCTGCAAGAATAGTTTCTCTGTGGAGGTGGACTGTTTGGTTCCCTCCCCTCTGCTGGGTGGATGTCTTCCTCTCAACACAGGATGCCTAAATCCAAGATGGCCGATTAACCCCTGTTTTGCCACAGTGCTGCAACTGATGCAGATTCACACTCTTCAGCAGTAAGTAGATGCTATAAAGTCTCTTGTAGGGGGTTTTACAGATAGAGGGGGCCTTCCAGGCGCAAAAGTAGATCCTGTTTTGTGACGCCAAAATTGTAACTGACGCCTCCCCTAGGGCCCTCTATAACGCGACCCAGGTGTAGGAATGCTGAGTGGTATAGTGCGGCCTAAAATGTCTCTTTATGTGTGTCACGATGCTCCTACCTGGATACGACTGGACCCCAGGCTTTGGCTCCAAAGCAATAAATAGGGGGAATAACTGAGGGATAAAAGAATAACTTGAGTCTAGACCTTGAGATGAAGTTCAATGGCAGCTTTACTTTGCATAAACGTTCTCCAAAACGGTTTGCAGGCTTTGTCTTGGTTGCAGCAGGCTTTAGCATGAAACTGGCAGGCAAACTCCACTCTGTTATATCTGTTTCTCTCTGACTCTGCTGTACTGACAGGCTGGCTGTATAACTCAGCTTCTTCTGTATGCTGCACTTCACTTTGTAGTCTGACTCTAGGTTATGGCAGGGAACTTTCCTCCTGGCACCTGAGGCTTCAAGCTTTGGTTTCCATGGCCATGGCGTATGCTCGTCCAGCAGAGACGTGCCCCTGCACACCCTCCCCCTAGCTAGGGGCAAGCTAAACTGACTAGAACTTCTGCCCCACTCTTCCTGCAGAAAGTAGGACTTGCCCGTCTCTCTCCAGAGGGGGGTAGAATGGAATGGAAGGTTCCATTCTATCTAAGTATAGCTCTGCCGGGTTTGCTGCCACCTACTGGGGAACCGAAACATAACACTTGAACATAACAGTTACAAACAGTAGGAATGCACATTGTGAAGGACCTGCAATAAATACATAAGATGACACGATGTTAAGCAATAAAGACAGTAGCGGGGTGTAGAAGTGGTAATGCCACTCTTGCGCAATTCAGGTTGCTGTAACCCTTACTAGTGTGTAGCACAGTGTGTAGTTTAAAGGGGTTTTGTGGGACTCCTATATTGATGACCTATTCTCAAGAAATGCATGGGACTGAGTTGCAACTAAGCCATGTGACCGATGAACATGATGTCCCTAGGCTAGGAAGAGGCCGCAGCCTGAGCTGATCGGCGGGGGTTCCGGGAATCAGACCCCCATGATCAGATATTGATAAATCCCAGAAAACCCCTTTAAATAGTATAGCCTTATCCTATTAAATAAAACTAAGGTGGACATGTGACTAGAGCTCATAATGTAATTAGTGTTGAGCGAATTGAAGACCACGAAGTGGACTTCGATTCGAATTTCAGGGAAAATTAGATTAGCTGCAAAGCCGAATTTCCTCTCACTTCGTGGTAATGAATTGATTTTCCTTGAAATAGGTTAAAAAAAATAATTAAAAAAATCATAGTTACCTCATCCATTTGAGATCGAAGAGCCGTCCGCTGCCATCTTGATTGAAGATCCTGCACGAAATCCCGTGCACGGTGACGTACGACGTCACCATGCCAGGCAACTTGGTGACGTCATCACGGGCCACGCGAGATTTCGCGCTGAATCTTCAATCAAGAGGGCGGCCACGCTCAAACAGATGAAGTAAATATGGTTTTATAGACTTTTTTTTTTTTTTATTGGTTCAATGACGGCGCAATCGCAGTTCCCTGTCAGTGCACACACTACTCACAAAGAAGTGTGCTTCGTGGCAAAGTAAAGACAAAACTTCGCTCATCGCTAAATGTAATACATACTGTAATTGCTACGGAAGTGGATGTGGATCCACTGTGTCACTGGCACAAATCGGGCTTGGGGCTACTCCTACGGGCTTTATTTAAGTGGCCCATCATTCATAACTTCCAGCTGGAATGATAAAGGAATGGCACAACATGGAGTCATAAGAAAAGAGGCTCCAAAATTGTTATTATATGGGGAATGCAGGAGAGAGTCCTCTTTAAAATGGGTCCCCATTATATTGCCCAGTTTTACCAACTAGGATAGAAGAATCTGTTGTTTTCTCTTTTGCTTAAAAATACATTGCTAAAATGCTAAATCTTATTTTTTTTTCTTGTAGAACAGCAGTTGTGGAAGCGGTATCCTTTCAAGGCAGATCTATCACCTACACCATCCTAATGAATCCCAGTGGCCTGTTTACTATTAACCAAGAGAGCGGGGAGCTGAGCCTGACTCGCGCTGTGGACTACGAGAGTGAACATCATATTTATCACTTGCTGGTGAAAGCTCTGGAGGCAGAGAGCGGACTCAGCAGTGTCAACGAGGTACCTGGGGGTGGTTGTAGTTGTGGTGGCTTTGTTCCTCTACAACATTCCCTGGGCCGGTTCACAGCAAAGGAGGTGCTCCCTTGTTCTGTCGGGGCACACCCTAGTTTTGGGGAGCCTTCTGCCCGGTGGTGGTTCAGGGTGTCCTTGGTGTTGGTTGGTATTGGGGTGCAAGGCAGGGTCCCCTTGGAAAATGTGCAAAGGGACAATGCAATACTGTGGCAATGCAGGTGTTGGTCCATGCAATGGTGAGGCCGGTTTTGCCTCAAACAACCGTTCTTTACTTGCAATGGAGTACAGCAGTCAAAGGCTTTATCATGCATGGACCGGATCTTACATAGGTCGAAATTTCCATGGTTCTTACAGGTTTAGGGGCTGCAAAGGTGGCAGAAAGGCCTGGTTGTTTCCTCTCTTTGTCAGTCTTTTCTGCCACAGGAATGCAATACATTACAGTATTTCTCTCTCTCTATCTCTCAATCTCTTTACTTCTTTCAAAATGCACAACTATGAGTACCCAACCTGGGGGTGTTGTCTCCTCCCCTGTGCACATGCATACTCAGTTCATCTAAGCGAGTGTATGTTTTCTTTTAGGAGAGAGAATAAGGGCTCATTCACACGTCTGTGCTCAAATCAGTGAGCAGGTGGTCAGGGATGCATCCGTGAAGCTGTCCGTGAAAGATCCATCTTGGGTCCATGTGTCCGTTTTTTGCTGTCCGTGTTGCATCCATGTTTCACTGACACTGAACAGCAGAAAAATAGTTTTCAAAGCATCTCTTCTTTATGATCTGTGGGTTTTCAGTGACCCATAGACTATAATGGACATGATGGATCTGTGAACACGGACAAAATAGAGCATGCCTCCGTGCTAAAAACACTGACCCACGGACCGTGCTAAAACACTGACCCACGGACCGTGCTAAAACACTGATGTCTGAATACACACATTAAAATGAATGGGGACGTCTGCTGTCCATGGAGAACACGTACAGCACACGTCCGTGAAACACTGACGTGTGAATGAGGCTTAAGAGTGTTACAGTCCGCAAAACACGGATACCAGCCGCGTGTGTTCTGCATTTTGTTGAACGCACACGGCCAGCCTCTAATAGAAATGCTTATTCTTGTCCCTGATTGCAGACAAGAATAGGACATGCTCTATCTTTTTTGTGGGGCCGCGGAACGGAACTACAGATGCGGACAGCACACAGAGTGCTGTCCGCATCTTTTGCGGCCCCATTGAAATAAACGGGTCTGCACCTGTTCTGCAAAATTGCAGACCCAGAAATACGGTCGTGTTAATGGACCTTAAAGCTGCTGCCAGACATCTGTGACGGCAGCTTATTTCCCAGGAGAGCAATATGATCAAGCAAAAAAAATGTATTTGCCCATTCCTTTTTTACTTTGACATGTTCTGTCAAAGAGAGTCTTCAGCTCCACATACACATTAATGGTGCTGCAGAAAATGTCAAATTCAGACAACAGTACACTAATGTGTATGGGTGCCTTTACAAACACAGTCTGGCAGTACTGCCAGTGGAGACTGTGTGAACAGAGCCCAAACAGTTCGGCGCAGTTTTCTGCATTTTTAGTTAAAGGGGTTTTCAGGAAGCTTTACACTGATGATCTATTCTCCAGATAGGTCATCCAGAGATCTACTGCGAGCACGGGTGCCTTCTCAAACAGCTGATCGGCGGGGGTCCCGGGTGTCGGACCCCTACGATTAGACATTGGGGACTTATCCAGAGGATAGGTCATCAGTAATAACACTCCCGGGAAACTCCTTTAAATCCGGAGTGGATGCTTTTTTGCTTTGGCTAATAAAAGACACATCAAAAACCACACTGAACCTAAAGTAAGATAACCAGTAAATGGGCTTGTAAAAAGGGGTTGTTACGACTGTTTGCAGTAAATAAGTTTCTCTCTACAGGGATTGTAGAGTCCTATTACCCCATTAAGGTTGTCTCAGTTTTGTCTTTTTTGAATAACCAGGTCATGATTCACATCACGGATGATAACGACTGTTCCCCTGAGTTCCATAAGTCAATTTACAGCCAGGACAGCATTTTAGAAAATATTCCTGTGGGCACATCCATCTTAGAAGGTGCAGTGTTTTACTCTCTGCTTCGTGGACCTTGACTTTGACTTCATACAGCCACTATTCAACAACTCCCACTAATCCATGAAACCCCATATTCCTATGGATTATCCTTTAATTAACTTAAAAATAGCAGTTTTCTTTTATAGCATTATTGTAGTAATGGTTTATTGTGTATTTGTATGTAATGTAGGCCTATAATGGCTTTCGTGATCTTTGTATATTAGTTACAGCACAGGACTGTGACTCTGGGAGCAATGCAGAGATTTCTTACTTCACCCAGAGCTCTGACTTCTCCATCACATCTCAAGGAGTCATCCTGTCCAGCCAGAGACTAGACTACGAGAAAGCCAACCACATGTATGAGTTTGTAGTGATCGCCGTAGACAAAGGAAACCCTCCTCGTACAGGAACAGCTTCTGTGCGTCTACAGATGTTAAATATCAATGATGAAGCCCCAGTTTTCTCCCAAACTGTGTAAGAATCTTATACCATTAATACTATCAATGTAATTCGAAGACTGTCAAAATTATTGCTAGCAGAAAGGATTAGGCATTCACCCGTAGATACGGGATACAAGTCCAATTAAACTTATATTTTGATACATCATAGACAGATGCTAGAAGATCACATTGGTCATCCACTTTGCTGGTACTGTACAATACTGTGTATTTGACATACGAAAACTTGCCATGGATCTGCCACGAGTGAACATACACTAAGAGGATAGGGCCAAGAAGTCTATTATGACCTATTATTGCATCATAAAATGGTTCTTAGGAACCCCTCTATGACCCAGTGCTGAGAACCCCTCTGTAAGAGTGGCTCCTGCTCAGATGGACCCAGCCACCTATGTATGTGATGTCACCAAATACAGTTATATCTGTTTCTTAACGGGAATCTGTCACCACGATTCTGGGCTATTATCTGCAGTAATACATGAGTAGTAAGGGGTCCAGATGACCTTTTTTATTTTCCTAATGACTCCCATTCGTCTTCTGTCAGCTCTTAAAGCTGCACTGAAAAGCACAGTAAGACTGCAGCGCTAACATGATGTAGAGGACTCTTGTGCGGATGCACAGCAGTCCCAAGAATAAGGCAGTAGTAAAATAAAAAGTAGCAATCTGGACTCCTTATCTGCAGTACTACTCATGTAATATAGCAGATAATAGTCTAAGGCTACTTTCACACTTGAGGACGGATCCGACAGGCTGTTCATTGACTATAATGGGGGCGGGGGCTGAGTTCCAGTGCAGCACCGCAGTACGACTAAAAAGTTGGACATGTCGTAGTTTTAGTCCGGCGTCCTCTCTCCATGCACTGCCGTGGTGTGCCGGAACTCCGCCCCCGCCCCCATTATAGTCAATGGAGACGGAGCGGCAGTCCGGCGTCACGCCGAAATAGTGGCAGGAAGGAACAGACAGGGTGAACAGCCTGTCGGATCCGTCCTGCCGCAAGTGTGAAACCAGCCTTAGATTGTGCTTGCATATTTCCTTTAAAAGCTATGAATGCCTTCATTTTTTCAATTGATCGTTATTAAAAATGTTCAGCCATATCTGAGACACAGGGGTTAAAAATCAGTCTGTTTGAAAGCTGTCACTTTCTGTTTTCCTGGGATCATCTGATGGCTCATGTGTAGCTCTTATCTCTGATCTCCTGAGCTCCGAGCCTGAACATCTGTGTGATCATTTCTAGATATAACACTTTCCTGTCAGAAGATGCCGGACCAAACACCTTGGTGGCCGTGGTTCATGCAAAAGATCCTGATGGAGACAGCGTATCATACTTTATTGTTGAAGGAAATGAAGAAGGAAACTTTGAATTGGACAGCAAGAAAGGTAATAAACTAGACTGCAGGCAAATAATAAAGAAACATATTGCTTTACTCTAAGGAATAAGTCTTATGACCCTTTATTCAATGTGTCCTGAAGGTATCTTAAAACTTCATAGAACCCCACTGCCAAGTTTGCTGAGAACTCAGTTTATATTGAACATTTCCGCAGTTGACGATAACTCATCTGGTGGACCTTTAAATTTGAGCAGCTTCACTCAAGTCATTGTACAGATAAATGATGTCAATAACAACAAGCCAACCTTCAGAGAGGTGAGTTAAGCATGCTCGATGCGTATTGTCATTGAAACTACTCACTTGTGTCTTCTATGTCTACACCGCGTCCCAAATTATTATACAAATTGGTCATAAAGATGTAATTTTTTTGTATTTCAATTAAACTCATGCATGGTGTTGTGTCTCAGGGCTTTTTGGATCAATGAAATCAATCTCAAACACCTTTAATAATTAGTTTGCCAGGTGAGCCCAATTAAAAGAAAACTACTTAACTTCTTGCCGACCGCCTCACGCAGGATTGCGTCCTGCGGGCGGTCGGTCTGTTCCTCGTTGACGCGCCCGCGCGTCATCTCGCGAGAGGCGAGATTTCCTGTGAACGCGCGCGCGCGCGTGCGCGCGTTCACAGGATCACGTCGGGGAGAAGGTAAGCTACAGCCTGCCAGCGCTGATCATGCGCTGGCAGGCTGTAGAAGTCAAAAAAATGGCATATCAGACGCTGTTTTGTTAACAGCGTCTGATATGCTTGCTGATCGTTCCTTTGGTGGTCCCTTTTGCTTGGGACCACCAAAGAAACTTTGTAAGTGCACCAAAACACCACACAGACCCCCCACCCATCCACCCCACCCCACCCATCCACCCCACCCGTTACTGATTAACCCCTGATTAACCCCGATCACCCCATGTCACCCCCTGTCACCCCCTGACACTAATTACCCCCTGTAAGACTCATTCAGACGTCCGTATGTGTTTTGCGGATCCATGGATCCACGGATCCGCAAAAACACGGACACCAGCAATGTGCTTTCCGCATTTTGCGGATCCGCACATTGCCAGAACTATATAGAAAATGCCTTTTCTTGTCCGCAGTGCGGACAAGAATAGGACATGCTCTATCTTTTTGCGGAGCTGCGGCCGGATGCTTGGGGGCCGAAACCCGGAAGTTTGCGGCCGCAGCTCCGCAACTGCTGATGCGGCGAGCGCATAGTGTGCTCTCCGCATCACCGCCAGCCCCATTCACACTGAATGGGTCGGCATCTATTCCGCAGAATTTTTGCGGACGTGTGAATGGGGCCTTACTACTTTTTTTGCACATTTTTGGCAGAGATTTATTCATCCACATTGATCGATGCGAATGAAAAAATCTGTGCCGTTTGTGTTTTTTGCACATTTTTGGCAGAGATTTTTTCATCCACATTGATTGATGCGAATGAAAAAATCTGTGCCGTTCATTTTTTCTTTTCAGCCCAGAGGCTGAACGGAAAAAATCTCATTACCCGTATGCTCAATATACGGAGAATCGCAGAAACTCCTAATGCTGGCCATACGTGTAATGATTGCGGAGACCCTCAAATGCCAGGGCAGTATAAATACCCACATGTGACCCCATTTTAGAAAGAAGACTCCCCAAGGTATTCCGTGAGGGGTATGGGGAGTTCATGTAAAATATTATTTTTGTCACAAGTTAGTGGAATATGAGACTGTAAAAAAAAAAAAAAAAATCAATTTCCGCTAACTTGTGCCAAATTTTTTTTTTTCTGTGAACTCGCCATACCCCTCACGGATTACCTTGGGGTGTCTTCTTTCCACAATGGGGTCACATGTGGGGTATTTATACTGCCCTGGCATTTTAGGGTTCCTAAAGTGTGAGAATCCAAATGCGTAAAAATGGCCTGTGAAATCCTAAAGGTACACATTGGTTTTAGGGCCCCTTTGCGCATCTTGGCTGCAAAAAAGTGTCACACATGTGGTATCGCCGAACTCAGGAGAAGTAGGGCAATGTGTTTTGGGGTGTATTTTTACATATACCCATACTGTGTGTGAGAAATATCACTGTAAACGACAACTTTTTAAATTTTTTATTCAAAGTTGTCAATTTACAGAGATATTTCTCTCACCCAGCATGGGTATATGTAAAATACACCCTAAACACATTGCCCTACATCTCCTGAGTACGGCGATACCACATGAGTGACACTTTCTACAGCCTGGAGTGCATAAAGGGCCCAAATTCCAACGAGTACCTTTAGGATTTACATGGCTGCTCACAATTTAGCCCCGCCCAAAATGCCAGAACAGTACAAACACCCCACAAATGACCCCATTTTGGAAAGAAGACACCCCAAGGTATTCGCTGAGGGCATAGTGAGTCCATGAAAAATTTTACTTTTGTCAAAAGTTAGCAGAAAGGTAGACTTTATGAGAAAAACAATAAAAAATCAATTTCCGCTAACTTGTGCCAAAAAAATCTTCTATGAACTCGCCATGCCCCTCACAGAATACCTTGGGGTGTCTTCTTTCCAAAATGGGGTCACACGTGGGGTATTTATACTGCCCTGGCATTTTAGGGGCCCTAAAGCGTGAGAAGAAAAATGCGTAAAAATGCCCTCCTAAAAGGTACTCATTGGTTTTAGGGCCCCTTTGCGCATCTTGGCTGCAAAAAGTGTCACTCATGTGGTATCGCCGTACTCAGGAGAAGTAGGGCAATATGGTTTGGGGTGTATTTTTACATATACCCATACTTTGTGTGAGAAATATCTCTGTAAATTGACAACTTTGAATAAAAAATGTAAAAAGTTGTCGTTTACAGCAATATTTCTCAAGCGCAGCATGGGTATATGTAAAATACACCCTAAAACACATTGCCCTACTTCTCCTGAGTACGGCGATACCACATGAGTGACACTTTTGCAGCCAAGATGCAAAGGCCCTAAACCAATGAGTACCTTTAGGATTTCACAGGCCATTTTTACGCATTTGGATTCTCACGCTTTAGAGGCCCTAAAATGCCAGGTGAGTATAAATACCCCACATGTGACCCCATTTTGGAAAGAAGACACCCAAGGTATTCCGTGAGGGGCATGGCGAGTTCACAGAATTTTTATTTTTGGCACAAGTTAGCGGAAATTGATATATTTTTTATTTTTTATTTTGTTTTTACAAAGTCTCATATTCCACTAACTTGTGACAAAAATAAAATTTTACATGAACTCACCATACCCCTCACGGAATACCTTGGGGTGTCTTCTTTCTAAAATGGGGTCACATGTGGGGTATTTATACTGTCCTGGCATTTTAGGGGCCCCTAAAGCGTGAGAAGAAGTCTGGAATCCAAATGCGTAAAAATGCCCTGTGAAATCCTAAAGGTACTCATTGGTTTTAGGGCCCTTTGCACCCAGGCTGCAAAAAGTGTCACACATGTGGTATCGCCGTACTCAGGAGAAGTAGGGCAATGTGCTTTGGGGTGTATTTTTATATATACCTATACTGTGTGTGAAAAATATCTCTGTAAACGACAACTTTTAAAAATTTTATACAAAGTTGTCAGTTTACAGAGATATTTCTCTCACCCAACATGGGTATATGTAAAAATACACCCCAAAACACATTGCCCTACTTCTCCTGAGTACGGCGATACCACATAAGTGACACTTTTTGCAGCCTGGTGCGCAAAGAGCCCAAATTCCAACGAGTACCTTTAGGTTTTACATGGCGACTCTAATTAGCCCCGCCCAAAATGCCAGAACAGTAAACACACCCCACAAATGACCCCTTTTCGGAAAGTAGACACCCCAAGGTATTCACTGAGGGGCATAGTGAGTCCGTCTGAGATTTCTTTTTTTTGCCAGAAGTTAGCAGAAATTGAAACTTTTTTTTTTTTTTTTCTCAGAAAGTGTCATTTTCCGCTAACTTGTGAAAAAAATGAAATGATACATGAACTCACCATGCCCCTCCGCGAATACTTTGGGGTGTCTTCTTTCTAAAATGGTGTGATTTGGGGGTATTATACTTTCCTGACATTCTAGCACCTGAAGAAAGATGACAGGCGCTCAGAATGTCAGAGCTGCTTCAAAATGCAGAAATTCACTTTTTTGCACCATAGTTTGTAAACGCTATAACTTTTACCCAAACCAATAAATATACACTTATTGGACTTTTTTTATCAAAGACATGTAGAACAATAAATTTAGAGAAAAATTTATATAGAAATGTAGTTTTTTTTGAAAAATTTTACAACAGAAAGTGAAAAATGTCATTTTTTTGCAAAAATATCGTTAAATTTGTATTAATGGCAAAAAAAGTAAAAATGTCAGCAACAATGAAATACCACCAAATGAAAGCTCTATTAGTGAGAAGAAAAGGAGGTAAAATTCATTTGGGTGGTAAGTTGCATGACGGAACAATAAACGGTGAAAGTAGTGTAGTGCGGAATTGTAAAAAGTGGCCTGGTCATTAAGGGTGTTTAAGCTAGGGGGGCTTAAGTGGTTAAAGGCCGTTCAACATTATTAAGCAGGCCACAGGGTTCAAGCAATATGGGAAAGAAAAAGGATCTCTCTGCTGACGAAAAGCTTCAAATAGTGCAATGTTTTGGACTAGGTATGAAAAAATTAGATATCTCACGAAAACTTAAGCGTGATTATCGTACTGTAAAGAGATTTGCGGCTGATTCAGAGCACAGACGGGTTTGTGCAGATAAAGGAATAATGAGGAAGGTTTCTGCCAGACAAATTCATCAGTTTAGGAGAGCAGCTACTAAAATGCCATTACAAAGCAGAAAAAAATTTTTAAGCTGCTGGTGCCTCTGGAGTCTCACAAACCTCAAGGTGTAGGATCCTCCAGAGGCTTGCAGTTGTGCATAAACCTACTATTCAGCTACCCCTAACCAGTGCTCACAAGCAGAAATGGTTGCAATGCACCCAGACATACATGAAGACTTATTTTCAAACAGTCTTGTTTACTGATGAGTGTCATGCAACCCTGGATGGTTCAGATGGATGGAGTAGTTGGTGGATGGCCACCATGTCCCAACAAGGCTGCAACGTCAGCAAGAAGGTGTCGGAATCATGTTTTTGGCCAGAATCATGGGGAGAGAGCTGGTAGGCCCCTTTAGGGTCCCTGAAGGTATGGAAATTACCTCGGCGAAGTATATAGGGTTTCTGACTAACCATTTTCTTCCTTGGTACAATAAGAAGAACCATGCCTTCCATAGCAAATTCATCTTCATGCACGACAATGCATCATCTCATCCTGCAAAGAATACCTCTGAGTCATTGGCTGCTATGGGCATAAAAGGAGAGAAACTCATGGTGTGGCCACCCTCCTCCCTTGATCTCAACCCTATTGAGAACTTTTAGAGTATCCTCAAGCAAAAGATCTATGAGGGTATGAAGAAGTTCATATCTAAAGAGCAGCTCTGAGAGTCTTTCCTGACATCCTGCTAAGAAATTTAACCAGAAACTCTCCAAAAACTCACACGTTCAATGGATGCAATAATTGTGAGGGTGATATCAAAGAAGGGGTTCTATGTTAAAATGTAACTTGTCCTAAGATGGACAATATCTGAATGGAGTTTGTATGTTCTCCTTGTGTTTGCATGGGTTTCCTATTTGAATAATAATTTGGAATACGGTGTATATGCTTAACAAAGCAGTGGCTTTATTAATATGCAGCTGGTTCATTTGATCCACTCCAATAAATATATACTCTCAGCTGTGCCAAGCATGCATATTTATTTCTATGGGAGATGAGAATAAGCTCTGGTAGACCCTTCTGGCAGCAGTTTATGTCCGGTAGGAACCAAACATTGGGCCTTTTTAAATCCACTCCCTCTTTGACCCTGACATATCCTGTCCTGGGACAATTCGGAGGCCACATATACATAAGGGCAAGTTTGACCAAGTTTTATCTGTAGAGTAAGGCTAGCTGCTGACTAAAGCTGACGATACACATTACATTTATGTTAGCGTAACCTGCTGACGATGCAATGTGTATGTGAGCCTCCTAACTCTTCCCTGTTGGAAAATGTTGGCATTTCGAAGGATCGGGCTGTTGGATTTCAACATGATCGAACCTTTTGTTCTGGACACCAGAGGTGCCTGGTCAAAAGCTTCCTCCTCTCTCCCTATTCAGAACACATGCAGGCTTGTAGTCCATGTGTATAGAGAGGGTCAGGATAGATAGCTTTTGGCCAAATGCCTGCTCGGCCGAAGCCTATCTAATGTATATGGCCAATCATGTTCTCCAATACTATAAGATATGCGTCCTCCTCCTTCTCAGATATAAGACATCCGAAATCCTAGGGGATGCTTTACTCTGACTTCTTTTCTAACATTTTTTTTATCTATAGTGTTTTCAGTATAGTCAGAATTTATGGGTTCTGGAGAACCAGCCTTCTGGTACTTTTGTCCTACAAGTAGAAGCTCATGATGCGGATATTGGTGTGAATGGAGAAGTGAAGTATGGATTAATGCATAGAGAAGGTGCAATCCTCCCATTTACTATTGATGCTCATACAGGTAAAGTATTCCAACCTCAGGTTATACTGGCCTTCGGGCCAAACTCAACCTATAATTAATAGTGCAAGAAGTTTAGCAAAAAAAAATGTACAGAATTGATGCAATTTATGTTAACTTACCTTTTTTGTGTATGTAGGTGTGATCACTAGCTCTCAGAGCTTTGACCGAGAGAATCAAAGGGAGTATACCATCTCAGTGACTGCCACAGACCAGGCTCAAGACCCCTTGATTGGTGTTTGCCAAATTACTATCTTTGTGGCTGATGTAAACGATAATGACCCCAAATTTGAAAACAGTCATTACCAATGTGAGTGACGTCTACACTTCAACGGCTGATGACATAGATCTTGCCAGTCATAACGCATCCACACTTTTTTTTTTTTCTTTCTAGTTTTTCTTCAAGAAGATACACCTGTTGGTACAAGTTTTCTTCGTGTTGTTGCTGTTGATGATGACCAGGGAGTCAATGCTGCCATTACATACACAATGTTAGCTCAACAGCCAGACTATTTCCAGGTCAACTCCAGCACTGGATGGGTTTATGTCAACTATCCAATATCCCAGGTAATTACATTAAAGGGGTATTCTAGTTATATCAAGGATATGGGATAACTATTATGGAGGAGGGGAGTCCAAATGAATGGAGCGGCTGTTTACCATCTTCTGATTTTGCCTAGATTTCTGAGATCACTCAAAACATTATTGCAACAGATGGAGGCAACCGAAGCTCTAGTGTAGAGCTTTCAGTAACTATCACTAATGTTCTCAACCAGCCACCTCGATGGGAACAGGGAAGCTACTGGATTTCCATCCCTGAAAATATTACTCGCTATTCCAAGATTGTGGTATGTAGTGATCCTACTGATATTTAGTGATATGTAGTGATGGTATGGTGGTATAGTATGTAGTTATCCAACTGATATTTGTATCTGCACAAGTGTGCAAACTTGTGTCAATATGAAAAAGAACAACATTCAACATTCAACATTATATGAAAAGCTTTAGTCAAAGGTAGGCTCAGTATAGTTCTAGTGACCCTCATTCACCTACATACACACCAAAATGCCTTTTTGTTAGAAGAGTCCATAAAAAAAAGACTGATCACTTGGTGTCCTGCTGCAGGAACCCCCAGTAATCAGCTGCAAGCTGCAGGGGAACCTGCTAGAAAATGTTCTATTCCCCTGTAGCATCACTATACGAGTAATGAAGCATTATACAATACTGCTGTTGAAATTAATGGTCTGTCCGTGCAATGCATGGACAGGTTAGGTCCTCCAGAATGAGAGATGTTTTCCGCTACTGCTAGTTAATATAGGTTTCGAATGTGAAACTCTCCTTTATTAACCAAAAATGCCCTAATTGAAAATTTGAAAATGGCTTTTTGAGAGTGGAAAATTCCTTGATTTGCACATATATTGCATTTCTAAAGTATCAGATAGCCCTTGTGGCCCTTGCAATGTGCCTGGTTCGGACTTTGAATGGATGGAGTACAAGTAATCTTCTGTGTTTTTATTGTAGACTGTGAAAGCTACATCTCTTCTTGATGATCCTCGAGTAACGTATAACATGGTGGAAGGCCTATTACCAGAGACAAATAATCCCATTCGCTTCTACCTGAAGCCTAACAGAACTGATGACTCAGCCTCCATACTTGTTTCTGAACCACTGGATTTTGAAGGGACCAAGTCTTTTACCTTGAAGATTAGAGCTCAGAACGTGGCTAATGTTCCTTTAGCTTCTTTCACAACTGTTTACATCAATGTGACTGGTGAGTGGTTCTGAGGTGTCAGATAAATATATAAAAAACTGGGTTGGACTGGCCAATCGCAAGACAGGATGAAAGAGTGGGCCTAGGTTCTGACACAGAAATAGGACCTAACCACAAAATGGCCCATATGGTACAATATAGATAAACTTGATCTGTATAGTGGTGGGTTCAACGTACCCCAGTAGTGTTGACATCAGATGTAATACAAAGGCAGTTCTCATCATGTCATCTTGGCTTCTGCTCACTGGTGTTAAATCCATGAACTGGGCAGCTTGCTATTGATTCTTGTTTCTTTCCTATGTGTCCTTTACAGATGTCAATGACAATGTCCCATTCTTCACTTCTTCTACTTATGAAGTGACCTTACCAGAGGGAGCAGAGATTGGTTCATCAATAGTAGAAGTTAGAGCTACAGATCAAGACTCTGGACTTCACGGAAAGGTCTACTTACAGTATATAAGACTTACAGTAACCAAGAGGGTCAAATACTATGCCTAGACTCTCTTTTATCCATTTGTTTAATGTGAGGAAGATATATGAAGACATCTAAAGGTTCAACTAGTTCATGTTGTATTTCCAATGATTGGTTAAATTATCTTTTGTTATGTACAGGTTCAATATGTAATACTGAAAGATATCAATGGCGACTACCAACATTTCACAATTAACCCTGAGAGGGGAGTTATATATACAGCAACTTTGTTTGACCGGGAGGAACAAGCTTCGTATCTCATTCAAGTTCAATCTCAGGACTCCACAGAGTCAGCACTGCCAGGAATGCAAGGACATCCCAACACAGGTAAGGACCACTGCAAAATGTTAATTATTGCTGAAATATTACAGAGTTAAATGTTGTGATTTTCTGTAATTGCACTTGTTTCTTTGTGCACTATGTATACCTAATGGCAATATATGGACACAAAGGGTTAACTAACTAGCAGACCTGGTTAGGTTGCCAGGATGATGGACTTGGTCTGCCCCTTGGTTAGTAAGAGGGTCTTAGCTAGGCAGAGAAACAGACAAGACCTACATGTGCAAGCTCCTGAAAAGTAGGCCCAGAAAGAAGACTCCTCCAGGAGACACTACTCCTGAGACTGCAAGAGAGGCTGCCAGAGAGCTACTTGTGGCATCCCCATGAGGGAAATAGAATAGACATTTTAGAAGATCTAGAACCACACAGGCATTGGATTCAGTGGAAAAGGTTATTTGCCTATGGCACCCACCACACTTTGAGATAGACTGGCCATCTACATCTAAGATCTGCAACCCTCAGCCCAGGAATTGCAGAAAGAGTTAATGAGAAGAGAAATGCATGCCTGTGGTTACTTGGAAAGATTGCAAAGTGTATTTGGAGTGAGACTTTAGTACTACTACCATTATTGTCGCTACCCATACACAGTCAGTAGGGAGAAGTAAGCTCTATGGTACCTCAGGAATGTGCCAATCACTGCTTATTGTACTGCAACTCTCAACATCCTCAGTAAAGAGATCTGTGTCATCCAAATGGGCCTGGTCATTGACTTCACAATTCTTCCGCCAGCTCTTGCATATCACCTCCTGCCTTGCAGCCATTGACCTAATATCAAGGCCATCCCATTTAATACCAGGCAGGAGTCCCTAAAGGGTCCAGAGTGTGCCCTGAGAGAAAGGCTGTGCCCTCCATTTACTGTGCACGGCCCAGAGAAAGCCAGGGTGAGGACTGCCACTGTAAACTGTGAGTACTGCTACCACCACCATCATAGCCACTACCACTCTTCACATCCTCTCACAGCCTCTCTTCTGGGTCACTGCACAATGAGCAAGGAATACACCATATTTCCAGAATACAGTGTTATGTGAGAAAGTAAGAATATACAACCCCAATTCCAAAAACACAAAATAGGACCAATCCGAATCAAATTTACAGAGGTTCTTTATTAATTCATCAATAATAAAACATGATTAAATATTAAAAACCAAAGGTGGTGATCTCACATAAAGGGCTAAATGCCCTTACAGGAGAACAGACAACTGCTTCAATAATAATCAATAGCATATCAATAATGTAAGAGGGGAACAAATGAACACTATACTCCAAAGCCCACTGTAAAACACTTAAAGTGCTAGTGCAAACTTGATACATGATTAGTGGCCATCAAACCTTTAAGAAAAGCCATTAGAAAGTATACAAAAAAACAAATATACCAATAATATTAGTATTGAGGGTTCCATAATCCGATAAATATTGGTGTTTCCTCACTATATTTTTGGCGTTTTACGCTATGTAAAATGTATATAAATGTAAAACAGATTGATCTAACGGACCCATATTTTACTCACAATAGATCATGGAATACATATCAGATGTTGAAAGTGAGACATTTTACCATTTCATGAAAAAGATTAACTTATTTAGAACTCGATAGCAGCAATGCATGTCAAAAAAGTTGGGACAGGGCCATGTCTACCATTGTGTAACATCTTCTTTTAACAGCAGTCTGTAAAAATCTGGAAAAGGGGGGAGTCCAATTGCTGTAGATTTGGGAGAGGAATGGTGTCCCATTGTTGTCTAATGTAGCATTCTAGCTGTCCAACAGTCCTGTTTAGTCTTTAGTTCTTTTTCATTACTGGTGTCAGCACTCCTCCCATTCAGCACAGGTGGTTTTAATTTCGCAGAGGTCTGCATAAAAGTGGTGATTGACCTGCAGTTCCTGATAGTAATGGACATGTTGTGTTAGACAACTGTTCACATGGTGCAGTACTGCGTGGTGGCCTTTGTTTTGTGGCGCTGCGCTGGTGGGATGGTGGGACCCAGCACCATGGGTGGCATTGTCGGACAGCAGGGTTGCTGTTTGACTCCTGGGTCCTGCCGCCTTCCAGGGCAGTGCCGCTTTGTCACCGCATTGTGCTGCGCCCCTTAGTCAGAGTAGGTCCCACTCACAGAGGCAACCTTGTCGTGGTGAGTGGGCTTATGCCTTTTGACAAAATGTACACTAATGCCTCTGGTACAGCATTCAGTATAGGGGGGTGTACACATTAATTGAATTCTGAGAAGCAATAGGTCAAAGCATAGCATTGTGGATGTGCGATCCAGTGCACTCTCTCCTGGATATTTGCAATCCTGGGTATTCTTTGCTGTATTTATTGTTTCCTCATGCGCCAAATGTTTTCTATTAGTGAAAGGTCTGGATTGCAGACAGTTCGGCACCCGGACTCTTCTGCAAAACCATGCCATTGTGATGAATGCAGTATATGGCTGCGCATTGTCTTGTTGAAATATACAGGGCCTTCTGTGAAAGAGACAGTGTCTGAATGGGAGCATATGTTGTTCTAAAACCTCTGTATACTGTTCAGCATTAATAGGGCCATTCCAGATGTGTAAGCTGTCCATGGCATAGGCACTAATGCAGCCCCATACCATCAGAGATTCAGGCTTTTGAACTGTGTGCTGATAACAAGCTAGATAATCCCTCTCCTCTTGAGTCCGCAGAACACGGTGCCTGTGGTTTCCGAAGAATTTCAAATTTTGATTAATCTGACCACAGAACAGTTTTCCATTTTGCCTTAAGTCCATTTTAAATGTGCTTTTACCAGAGAATACAGGGGATCATGTTGACAAATGGCTTCTTCTTTGCATTTAAAGTTACAGCTTTAACTTGCATGTGTGGATTTCACAGCAAACTGTGTTCATGGACAATGATTTCTGGATGGGCTCCTGAGCCCATGCAGTGATTTCCAGTACAGAATGCTTTAATGCCTGTTTAATGCAGTGCCAAGAGCATCCAATATTGACTGTCAGCCTTGTGCACATGGATTTCTCCAGACTCTCCTATTCATTTTATCATATTATGTACTGCAGATGGTGAGATATTCAAAGTATTCGCAATTTTACGTTGAGGAACATTTTTCAGAAATTTTTTGACAATTTTTAGACAGTATTTCGCATATTGGTGAACCTCTGCCCATCTTTGCTTCTGAGAGACACTGCCTTTCTAACATCCTCTTTTTGTAACCAGGCATGTGACTTAGTAGCAAATTGTTCCTCCAGTGTTTTTTTTATTAGTACCACTTTTTCCAGCCTTATGTTGCCCCATCCCAACTTTTTTTTGAGATGTGTTTCTGCCATCAAGTTCTAAATTAGTTTTTTTTTGTGATCTATTGTGAGTAAAATATGGGTCTATCAGATTTGCAAGTCATTGCAGGGAAACCTGTTGTCACGTTTTTGGCTATTAAACAGACTGAATGGCATGATAGATCGATTTGAAGGCATTGCATCCGTGTCCCTTTTACTTTCCTTTGATTTCCCTTTGTTTCGAAGGATAGGCTGAATGTGCATGCAAACCTCTGTATACTGTTCAGCATTGATAGGGCCGTTCCAAATGTGTAAGCTCTCCATGGCATAGGCACTAATGCAGCCCCATACCATCAGAGATTCAGGATTTTGAACTGTGTGCTAATAACAAGCTAGATAATCCCTCTCCTATTGAGTCTGCAGGACACGGTGCCTGTGGTTTCCGAAGAATTTCAAATTTTGATTAATCTGACCACAGAACAGTTATATGGGTAGTACAGAAGGCTTGTAGAGTTGCAGATTATTCTCCATAAGCATGCCTAGTACTCGTTCATTGACACCCCCATTGCCTGTGACATCAGCACTAGCAGCTCTGAAATCATGACATGGCGTTCTTCAAGAGAAGGCTCCATGAAACTGCAAGGCATCTGCTCCACCTGTACGCCTCCAAGTATCAAATTTGCATACAATACACGCCAAGATTAAACTTATTTGAACAAAGAGAAAGGGAAGTAACAGGGGCTGTCAAAATGGAAGTATGTTTCAATGAGCTGTGAAAATAACTTGCAATCTGTCTTTTCCTTAGATACAGCCTACGTCAGAATATTTATAAATGATGTGAATGACAATGCTCCAGTGTTCCCACAGCAGAAATATGAGACCAGTGTGGAAGAAGATAAAGATGTGGGTTATGTTGTGCTGACTGTAAGCGCTACTGATAAGGATGAAGGTAAGTTCTTAATTAAAAGCAAACACAATACAACAGCACGCTGTAAAGACATAGAATATATGAACTAATGCTCTGGTCTCTATATAAGTAAATATGAGCTACTTAGTAAATATAGCTTGATCATAATTATGCAAGGTGAACTCTTTCTGGATGAGAACCTACTCTATATGATACCGCTCTCTGTGCCAACCAGCCTCTAATTATTTCGAATTAATTATTTAAAAACAGAGTATTTGGAGGTGTGACTGCCTCCATTTTGGCCATGCACTCGGTTAGCCGGTTAGCACAGAGGTAATCCTATAGAGTAGGCTCCCATACAGAAAAAGGTCACTTTGATGTGCTAGATGGGCACAAATCATTTTAATCCAAATATATTTGTTAACGGGAACCTGTCATCAACTTTATGCTGCCTATACTAAAAGCAGCATAAAGTAGAGACAGGTGAGTTGATTTCAGCGCTCTGTCGTTTTGAAAGTTAAAAGTAAGTGGTTGCTGAGAACCAACATCACAATCATTGTAGACTGGGCCTGGAAAAGAGTCACAGCCACCTGAGAAGAGTCCTGGTTATTCAGTGATTCCTGCTCTCCTGCCCACCTGCTGATGACTGATAGTGTTGAGCCCGAATATTCGAATAGCAAATTTTTTTAGCGAATATCGGCACTTTGCAAATTCACGAATATTGCGAATATAGCGCTATATATTCGCTATTTCGAATATTCTTTTTTAAGTTGTTAATCCTTGTTGCTATCTGGTTGTCTTCCCACTTCCCAAAATCTGTTCTTACCTGTCCGGAGGATTCTTGGCTCCCTGTCCACTCCAGTCAATGCCCGTTGCCGCTTCTGCTGACTTCCCGTGTGCATGGGAACGCCTCCATGCTAAAATGTACTGTCGGATGTGAGAATCACGATCTCACAAATTTGACTAAGTTGTAATCGCAATGCGATTAATATAACCTGAATTACTCGCATTGCGAATTCAACTTAGAGCTGGGTTCATAATGGTTGTATTGCTAGAATATAACGAAAATCACGAATTCACGAATATAGCGATATATTCTCAATCTTCGTTATATTCTAGCAACAACCATTAGGAACCCAGCTCTAAGTTGAATTTGCAATGCGAGTATATGTTCGCATTGCGAATTAAACTTAGAGCTGAGTTCCTAATGGTTGTATTGCTAGAATATAACGAAAATTGAGAATATAGTGCTATATTCGTGATATTCGTTATCTTCGTCAATTCTAGCAATACAAGTTACAAGTTTGGCTACAACCATTAGGAACTCAGCTCTAAGTTTAATTCGCGATGCGAATATAAATTCACGTAACATTCGCAATATATAGAATAATGACAAATATTCAATTTTGACTAATATATGATGAATATTCGCGAAATATCGCGAAATCAAATATGGCACCTCCCGCTTATCACAAATCACTAACAGTCTTCTATCTAGTTTTCTCCCTTTCTCTCTAGGAGAGAAATGCCAATCATCAGCAAATGGCCGGGAGAGCAGGAGATTAGGAATAACCATGACTCTTCTCAGGTAGATTTGACTCTTTTCAGGGCCTGGGCTGCAATGATTATGATGCTGGTTCTCGGCAACCACTTACTTTTAGCTGATGAGTGACACACCGCTGAGATCAGCATTTCTGTCACTACTTTATGCTATCCTCAGTGAGGTCAGCATAAAGTTGATGACAGGTTCCCTTTAACCTCTTAAGGACACAGGACGTACCCGTACTTCCTGTGTCCGGTCTTTAAAGATGGCGTCCGCTCCTGCTTCATGTCCGTGACTGGCAGTGATGCCGATTGCAGACATTTAACCCCTCAGATGCCGTGGTCAATCCTGACCACGGCATCTGAGTGCGCACAAACCAAAAGTTTTACTTTCGGTTTGCGCTCCGGCTCCCCCGTGTGGCGATCGGAGGAGCCGGGGCGCGCCTGTAGTAGCCTGTGTCTCTATGAATGAAACCCAGGCTGCTCTGTAGTATTTCCTATGGAGCCTTGCCTGTAATAGGCTTCATAGGAAATATGCGATTTTTTCATACATTCCAATGCTATTACATTGGAATGTATGATAATCGCAATCAAATGATTGTAAGTTATAGTTCCCTATGTGAACTATATAAAAGGGTAAAAAAAATAAAAAAAAGTTTAAAAAAAAATAAAATATAAAAAACATAAAAGTTCAAATCACCTCCCTTTTGCTAAAATAAAAATTAAAAAACAAAAAAATTAAATATGAAATGGTGTCGTTGGAAAGTACAACTTGTCCCGGAAAAAACAAGCCCTCGTATGGCTATGTAAACCGAAAAATAAAAAAGTTATGGCTCTGGGAAGGCAGGGAGCTCAAAACGAAAACGCAAAAAAAAAAAAAAAACTCCGTTCCTTAAGGGGTTAATTACCTCAAATTTATTTTATGTGGTGAATAGAGAGTTAGTTCATATAGTCTATGTTTGCAAAGTGCTGTTGAATTGTGTTTGCTATTACTTTTGAAGTTTAGTTTCAGCCATGGCGTTGCGCACCTGAGCATTTACTTCATTTTACAAGATGTGCTTACTAAAGCCTCATTCACACGTCAGTGTCAGTTTTGAATCAGTGGTAACACGGACCGTGTTCAATCCATGTTGGGGTCCGTAGGTCCGTTTTTTGCTGTCCATGTGCCATCCGTGTTTCACTGACACCGAGCAGCTGGAAAATAATTTTCAAAGCATCTCTTCTTGATGATCCATGAAACACGGATGCAACACGGATGGCATCCATGTTGCATCCGTGGTTTTCACTGACTCATTGACTATAATGGGCGTAAGGTATCCGGGAACACGGACCAAGATAGCACATGCATCCGTGAAAACACGGACCCACGGACACACATTCAAATGAATGGGGACGTGTGCTGTCTGCGGAGAACACATACAGCACACGTACGTGAAACACTGACTTGTGAATGAGGCAGAGGTTTGTCTTTTGGCAACTTCTTAATTATTTATATCATTGGCCTTTTTTGTTTTTTGTTTTGTTCTTGTGTTTTTTTTTAGTTGCTACATGAAGTAATTCTCATCCACACGTATGTTCATGTAACTTTAAATATGTTCCATAGCATTCCTACTTTATATATAATACATACATATTCAAACTTGTCTATATTCATTTTTTCAAAACTATGACCTGCTGTAATGAAGACCTCGCCTAAATACCCTTGACCACATCTCTAAGAATATATTCTACCTTACGGCATCTATGAGCAGCTTTGTACCTATGAGACTGGCTGCACTTGGCAGCTGAAGGCATCTGTGTTATTCCCATGTTCATATGTGCCCTCATTGCTGAGAAAAATGATATTTTAATATATGCAAATGAGTCTCTAGGAGCAATAGGGCCGTTGCCATTACACCTAGAGGCTCTGCTTTTTCTACAACTGCTGCTCCCTCTGCACTTTGATTGACAGGGCCAAGCATAATAACATTTACACTTCCTGTCAATCAAAGTGCAGCGTGTGAGGCAGTTGCAGAGAGAGCAGAGTCTCTAAGTGTAATGGTAACGCCCCCATTGCTCCTAGATGCTCATTTGCAAATAATAAAACATCATATTTCTCAGCAATGCGGGCACATATCAACATGGGACCAACACAGATGCCTTCAGCTGCCAAGTGCACATGTAACAGGTCAGCCAGTGTCATAGGTACAAACCTGCTGACAGATGCCCTTTAAGAAACAACTGTTTTTTCTGTTTCCTTAAAGGGGTTATTCCATGAATAATGTAAAACATGATCTTAAATGATCTTAATAATTTAAAAAATTATCATATAGTTCATGACAATCTCTTTCTAACAAAGCTAGAACCAGCCCTGTGCCTCACATGGATCCAGAGATCTCCTTATTTATTGCTCTGCTAGTATTATATCAAGCTGACAGCTCAAGGGGAGTGTCTTTTCCACTGCAGCTAAGGGTGTGTGTCCATGCTCTCCCTATCACAGCTCAGGAGGCAGTTGATGGATGAAACTGAGCATGTGCGGCCTTCTCAGTGAGCCGGTCAAAGAAATAAGAAATTAAGTGGCACTATACAGATACATTTTACTAAATAACTCAGTAGCTATACAAATTTTTTTATTATATGCAATTAGAGATGAGCGAACATTAAAAAAAAAGTCCGGTGTTCGGCGTTCAGGTTCAAATACAGTGCTGAGCCACGCCTCCTGCACTGATCACATGACAGTGACGTCACCCCAGGTCCTTCGGCTGTTCAACAGTTCGGGTTGGTGGCAGCCGCCCCTTATGGATTCCATATGCCGCTATAGTGGAATCCATAACGGGATGCGCGACTTACCACAACCCGAACACCGGACTTTTTTTTAATGTTCGCTCATCTCTATATGCAATTACAAAAGTATTCAGACCCGGATGCTGGTTTGAAAACTGTAGAATATTTTCATGGGACAAGCACTTTAAGTACACTTATAATAAAACTTGTTAATTAATATCTGTCTTAGCACTGCCAAACAGTAGTGCCTGCCACATGGAAGCATGCCAGGTATATCAGTTCCAGAAAAATTGTTCCAAATTTGCTATATCACAGAGAGAATACTGTCTGCCAGTAATTTCATATACATTACCAGGCAGTACAGCCATATGGAAAGTTGCAAAATTTTCCATTACACAATGATTATTAGAGGGGTTCTCTAGCTTTTTACCAAATTTTGGCTCCCCTTCTAGCCGAACCTACGGAGAGAAGCATAGCTACTTCTTCAGTCCATCACTGCTTTTTGTTTCAAATGTCTAGCTGCATCGCTGATGTTTCCCCCAAGCGCAGGGCCGGTATGTCCAGGTTCATGTGGGCCCTTGGGTGATAAATCTCAGTGGGCCCCCTTATGTACTTAGCTTCCAGGCTTATTATTAGTATATCCTAGTTCAGGCTACTAGGTGGCAGCACTAAACTGTGATGGAGCAATTTCCATGATTCTGTATAAGTTGCAATCTGATGAAAAGTAATTTAAAAAAAAGTTTTGAAAATATTAAAAAAATAAAATCAGAGTAACATTATGGGCATCGTTGCATGCGAAAAACACCCATACTATTAAAATATTTAAAAAAAGTTAGCCCATATGGTGAAGGATGTAACAGAAAAAAATTAAAAAAGGCTGAATTGCCATTTTTTCATCACTTTATCTCCCAAGAAAATTTAATAAAAAGTGATCAAGTCATACACACCCCAAAATAGTATTGTCAAAAAAGACAGATTTCCCTCAAATGAGCCCCCACACATCTCCGTAGACATAACTATAAAAAAAAAGTTATGGGGGTCACCGGGGAGCAGGGGTTCTGTTAGGGTTGCCACCTTTCCCACCAAAAAATAATAAATACAAAAATTAAAAAGGTTGGTGTGTCTATTTAAGTTTTATTTAGCCTCTATTTTTTTAAATGATTCTGCTGGGATTTGAATTCACACCACTGGACTATAGAGCTTAATGTTAACCTGCCAAAAACCTTAATAGTAGTTTACCACATATTATGCATTCATATATATCAGAGGTATGATTTTTGATATTTTTTTTAGTAATTACACATTTATTTTGTGCCATACATTTTTTTACAGTTACAAAAAAAAAAATAATACTTCTGCTGTATAGGAATACCTAATACATGAGAAACTACTATGAGGTTTTTCTGTCACAGCTTAGCATTTAGCTCAATAGCTCAGTGGTTAAGGTTCTTGTGAGTTCAAATCCCTGCATGAACATTTTAGAATATGAGAGTAATTAGACTTAAATACACAGGGTGTCCCGAAGCATACTGACAATGATTGGGGATAACCCCTTCATGGACATAGCACTGATTCCATATATTGACATATCCATATATGGAGTCAGAGCAGGGACTCCTAAGCCAGGAAGAGTCCCGACTCTTCTAGATTTTCCCCAGCAATATGGGACTAGATCTGAGTGGGCCCCACCCCCAAGAGCAGTGGGCCCCGGCACTTGCCCTGCTGACGCCGGCTCTGCGGCATGTGACCAAGTGATATGCTGCTCAAGGTAGAAATCACTGCTGTAGCTTTTCATTGCCAGATGTGTGACGCCCATCCATGCAAGGTTTACAAAAGGGGATCGGAGCACTGTAAATGCAGCAGTGGAATGAAGGGGGTGGAACCATGCAGCAGGTAAGTATGTTACCCTCCACAGGGGTGGCCCACCCACTCAGCATGGTTATAGGGAAAAAAGGAATATTCACAAAAAGCAGGAAAAACACCCAAAAATATGCAGGTTGCACACAAGGTTGTACTCCACCTCATAAATACCTGTATGTACAGCAGTGGCGTTATTTTGATTTTTTGAATGCACTTTATTAGATTTTTTTTGTATGACATAGAAAACCAGAGTAAAATAAAATCACAAAATATACATGATATGCAATGACGGCCCAGGTATGTTCCCCAATGTCCTCTCCACCTATCTCCTACTAACCATCAACTATCTGAAGGTCCCCTTCAAGTTCTCTGTCGCTGATTTTTTATTTTTGTGAGTATCAAGATTATAAACACTGTTATGTAATGTGGATTTTTGAAAAGATCTTTGGTTAAAATAATGTGCTTTCAATGTAGGTCCCAATGCCAAACTAAGATACCAAATCATCAGTGGAAATACCAAAGGGATATTTGATGTTGAGCCAGAGACTGGAAGCATATTTATTACCCAGAGACTGAACTACGAGCAGGATACACAGTTTGAGCTCGTTCTGGTGGCATCCGATGGAAAGTGGGAGAATCATACCTCTGTAGTTATTAGTGTGATCAACCTAAATGACGAGCCTCCTATCTTTACACAGAGTGAATATCATGACAGCATTCTGGAGGAACTGACCGATCTCCCGCTGTTTGTGCTGCAAGTAAGGATAAAGTTATACAGATTTTAGGGAGGAAATTGGGTCAATGGTCTTGTTATACCTAAGCTTTGTTGGGAAACTCTATATGTGTACCCTCTTATTAATTCTGTGCAGGTTTCAGCTACTGATCCTGATCAAGAAGCAGATCAAAGTGCTCTCCGATATACTTTACATGGACAGGGGGCCAACAGTGAGTTTTTCATTGACCAGTTCAGTGGAAAAATATACGTGCACAAGAAGCTAGACCGAGAGGAATGCTTTACTTGGCGCTTTCTTGTTCTTGCCACGGATGAGAATGGCGAAGGACTGACAGGTTTCGCTGATGTGATTATTGATATCAAAGATGTAAATGACAACCCACCAATGTTCCTCTGCATGTCTGATGGCTGCTTCACGGACTACATCCCAGAGAACTCCCCAGCAGATACTACAATCATGGAGATGACAGCATTAGACTTGGATGATCCAAAGTCTGAAAATAATGCCATTTTGACCTACAGAATAGTCCAAAATGTCCAGAATGAAATAAACCTCAATTTGTTTTCAATTCATCCATCTACCGGCTCCATATATACTGTACTTGGATCTTTGGATAGAGAAAAGGAGGACCGATACCTGATTGTGGTAGAAGCAAAGGATGGAGGAGGACTAACCGGGACAGGCACTGCCACCATTCTGGTATCAGACGTGAATGACCATGCACCAGTTTTTGCCCAGAAGGTTTACATGGCCTTCGTTCCGGAAAGTTGCGGTATCAACAGCGAAGTGGCTGCTCTACAAGCCTGGGACAATGATGAAGGAGAAAATGCAATGATGGTGTTCAGTATTATTGGAGGAGATGATGACCGCAAGTTTTTTATAGAGACAGATAAAATCCATAAACGTGGTATCATTCGTCTTAGGAAAAGAATGGACTACGAAAAACCCCACGAGAGATCATTTAATCTGACAATCAAAGTAGAAGACATGGACTTCTTTAATATAGCCTACTGTATTATTCATGTTGAAGATTCAAATGACCATGCCCCTGTGTTCTACCCACATTTTTATGACATTGGACCAATACCAGAAGATGTTCCAGTTGGCACAACAGTGGTTCAGATATCATCCATGGATCTAGATTCGGGCTTGAATGGAATGTTTTCCTACCAAATTTTGAACTCTTCAGATCCCCACAGTCAGTTCTCACTTGTTGATGATGGTTATGTTATGGTCTCCAAGACATTAGATAGGGAAATATCCCCCCGTCACCGGCTGGTGGTATTGGCCACTGACATGGGAGAACCATCCCTTACTGGAAGTGCAACCATCTTCTTTAGCCTTGAAGATATCAATGACAATGCTCCTGTATTTGAAACCCAATATAGACCCATGATTTGGGAAAATACAGAATATCCGCATGTCGTGCAAATAAACAAGACGTCAACTCTGTTATATGCTGCAGATAATGACACAACAGAAAATGGTCCTCCTTTTGCCTTCTACTTACTGACTGATCCTCAAGGCAACAATGACTTTACACTAACAGACTTCCACAATGGAAGCGCAATGATCACTGCCCTGCGAAGCTTTGACAGAGAGTTGCAACAACTTTTTTATTTACCAATCTTAATAACTGATAGTGGAAGTCCTCCCTTGACATCTACCAATACCTTAACCATCGTAATTGGAGACCGAAACGATCATCCTCATTCTTCTGGACACATGGATTGCACTGTCTACGCCTACAAGGGTAATATGACATCAGACTACCCCTAGATAGCCAATGTTTGGATATTTAGTTTATCACAAAGTAATATTACTATTTTTCTGCTTTGTTCCGGTAGCGATTGTTGCAGAAGTGACAAAATAGGAAGTGCAGTCACATTGGCTGTCACCTTTAAATTGGTTTCTGACCAGGGTTGGATTATAGGCAGGACACATAGGGCACTTGCATTGGGGTTTCTGCCGTTTTAAAGATTAAGGCTGCCTGCATCATTAATCCTGTCTGATGGTTTTTCAAAAATGCTATTCAGCTGTCTCCATGACTCCAACAGACTTTAGTATATAGGGCCACATGCATGTGCAGCCACCTTTCTTATATGTGGCTGGAGTAGGATGTGGGGTTTACATCCCATACATTATTTTATTAGTGGCCTCCACCAACCTTATTTCGGCCCTGCTTCTGACAAACCAGTGACCAGTTTTCCATCTGCCTATTCGTCTTTTAATCAAAATTTTTATTTAAATTTATACACAGGTATACAACAAAAAGCAAACAATAGCAGACCAATCACACTCTCGCCCCCCCCCCCCCAACCACACACACTTTCAGGGACAATGTATCAATAGAAACAGATAGAAAAAGGAAATATAGTACAATCTCAGAGGAATATACTACCAGCAGAACAGTTAAGTATACACTAGTTAACAAGACAGTAGAGTCCCTGCAGTGCGGAAAGGCAATATTCCCTTAAAAGTGGACCCCCCTTCCTCCACTAGTACTTTCCAAACGGTCAGGAATCAGCAAAAATAGTGCCCAGAATAATAGTTAGATACATTAAAACACTACTCTACGAGGCAGACAGTATATTCTTAGACCTTCGTATCAACAGATAAATACCTACAACATCTACAAAATAACACTCAGAGGGTTTCTATACAGCTAATATGAAGACAGACCGGAGGTATCTATCTATGGCCCCCAGACAGACTCAAAATCCGCCTCCGTTCTACGTGTTTTTATAGACCCCTTTTTCCAGTCTAATCACTATATTTCGTAGTAGGCACTAATGGTTGAATCCAATATTTCGCTATTAGTTTTCTCATCTATTATAATAGACGATGAATACTGATACAAATCCTCCTTGAAATCACATTGGGAACAGTTAAAACTATTACTGACTCCAATATGATCAAGGAACGCTGGAGTCTCATAACCTCTGTGAATCAAAAAAAGTTGAGATTCACAAAGTCACAGTATTCAAAAGTCAGATATCAGGTCCGCGCTAATGAATCCACCATAAACACGTGCTCCAGACGCGAACACCAAATGAAGCTCTCCATATCCAGAATCCCTTTGAAAAACGGGAAACAGATAGCGCAATACCCCAAGTAATAGGTTAAAAGCAACTTTATTCTACTTACAGGTTTACATCTTGTAGTTAGCGTGACAGACAAACAGCACAAGCCCGACCCGGGTTTCGCCACGTTGGCTTCGTCAGGGGCTAATCAGTGACTGGCACCTGAGGTCCTTTTGTTACCTCCTTGCGTTGAGCAGGTTGCTTTTAACCTATTACTTGGGGTATTGCGCTATCTGTTTCCCATTTTTCAAAGGGATTCTGGATATGGAGAGCTTCATTTGGTGTTCGGAGTGTAATTATGAGTGACCTGAATAAGAGAACAGCGCGTCTGGAGCACGTGTTTATGGTGGATCCATTAGCGCGGACCTGATACCTGACTTTTGAATACTGTGACTTTGAAGGAGAAAGGACCTACTCCGTATTTCAGGACTGCTGCATTGTCCGTAATTCACACTGTTCTAAGTTTCGTTGAGATTCACAAAGTGGTAAAGAAGGGGTAACCGACAAAACCTCAGACCATTGTTCATCTGCTCATCTGTTAGGCTACCAACATCACATGTCTATTTTGCCTGAACCATTCATGGGAACTGCTGATTTTAAAAAGAGAGCAAATCGTGATAGAAAAGGGAGATGACTGATCCATACTCAGAGACTTGTGTATAGCTAGATCTAACTACTGACCCTGAACCTCCAAAGTTGTAATTACTAATAAAATAGGGAGTTTAGGAGCTCAAGTTCCACCCTTAACTGGTCAACCCTTTTGATAAGCCCCACAGAGAACAGTTGGGTTAACCAATAGTTGAAACAAGAATCACAAAAATAAACGTGGCCTAAATGGGTGGGACTGCTCCAAACACTGTGGCGTGTTTCTAACTGGGGGGGCAGTTCCTCCGCATGTGGTTCGCAGCGAACGGCTATCCCCAGCAAAAATTGCATACAATGGAGGATGCCGGCGCGAACCACAAGCACCACACAAACATCCTACACAAAATAAAACATGTGCGGATGAAAATATATAAACACATAACTCACAGAAAAAAGATGCACCACATGGATAAGCAACTGACAACACTGGCTAATCCCTCACTCTGGTGTTAAAAGCTGAGAGATTCGCCAATATTTCCAATCAGGAACATATCGGAGCCCCTTTAGGCACCACTACACGGTATCTCAGCATGACATGGGGTCCTACCACTAGACTACCTATGGTGTGTGAACAAGGTCTGAACAGGTATTAAGTAGCCTACAGCCCCATCCCACTCACCTGCACTGCAGGACCAACAATGCAATGGGGAACACATGAGGCCGCAAGCTACACCTACAACAGACCATGTGACACCGGCTTCCAGGTGCAACAGAATGTTTACAAGCCATATGCAATGGCACATTCAATACATATAAAACAAGAATCACAAAAATAAACGTGGCCTAAATGGGTGGGACTGCTCCAAACCCCAAACACTGTGGCGTGTTTCTAACTGGGGGCAGTTCCTCCGCATGTGGTTCGCAGCGAACGGCTATCCCCAGCAAAAATTGTATACAATGGAGGATGCCGGCGCGAACCACAAGCACCACACAAACATCCTACACAAAATAAAACATGTGCGGATGAAAATATATAAACACATAACTCACAGAAAAAAGATGCACCACATGGATAAGCAACTGACAACACTGGCTAATCCCTCACTCTGGTGTTAAAAGCTGAGAGATTCGCCAATATTTCCAATCAGGAACATATCGGAGCCCCTTTAGGCACCACTACACGGTATCTCAGCATGACATGGGGTCCTACCACTAGACTACCTATGGTGTGTGAACAAGGTCTGAACAGGTATTAAGTAGCCTACAGCCCCATCCCACTCACCTGCACTGCAGGACCAACAATGCAATGGGGAACACATGAGGCCGCAAGCTACACCTACAACAGACCATGTGACACCGGCTTCCAGGTGCAACAGAATGTTTACAAGCCATATGCAATGGCACATTCAATACATATAAAACAAGAATCACAAAAATAACCAATAGTTGCCCTTCCTTTTCCATAAATACACTGAACAAAAATATAAACGCAACACTTTCGGTTTTGCTCCCATTTTGCATGAGCTGAACTCAGAGATCTGAAACATTTTCTACATACACAAAAGACCCATTACTCTCAAATATTGTTCACAATTCTGTCTAAATCTGTGGTGTGGTTACATGTGGTCATGTGGTCTGCGGTTGTGAGGCCGGTTGGATATACTGCCAAATTCTCTGAAGCGCCTTTGGAGACGGCTTATGGTAGAGAAATGAACATTCATTGCACGGGCAACAGCTCTGGTAGACATTCCTGCAGTCAGCATGCCAATTGCACGCTCCCTCAAACGTTGCAACATCTGTGACATTGTGCTGTGTGGACAAACTGCACATTTCAGAGTGACCTTTTATTGTGGGCAGTCTAAGGCACACCTGTGCAATATTCATGCTGTCTAATCAGCACCTTGATATGCCATATCTGTGAGGTGGGATAGATTATCTCGGCAAAGTAGAAGTGCTCACTAACACAGATTTGTGAACAATATTTGAGAGTAATGGGTCTTTTGTGTATGTAGAAAATGTTTCAGATCTTTGAGTTCAGCTCATGCAAAATGGGAGCGAAACCGAAAGTGTTGCGTTTATATTTTTGTTCAATATAAAAACCCTCCAACCTGGGCACTTCAGACAGTTTGGGATTATTCCAGAGGGACTTAAGGGTTGCGCAACCCGTTACATTAGTCAGTTCTTAAATTTTTTTGCCAAACTTTAAAAAATTTATATAGTAAGAATATTCGCTGGGGGCCTCCAGCTAAATAGGACACTTACCTGCCCACCAATCCCAAGGGCTCTAGGCTACACCAACTTTCAAGCTGTTGGGCCTGAGCAGCCAGAATGTACAACAATAGGTTAGGTAGTCTTAGTCCTCCATTATGTTTACCTTTCTGCAAGGTTTTCAACCAAATTCTTGGGTGCTGTCTGTTCCAGA
Source organism: Bufotes viridis (assembly GCA_033119425.1). Taxonomy (NCBI): domain Eukaryota; kingdom Metazoa; phylum Chordata; class Amphibia; order Anura; family Bufonidae; genus Bufotes; species Bufotes viridis. Next base: position 69,089,163 of record CM065593.1, read on the forward strand.
TAAATTACGGAATTAACTCTGTATTTCATTAAAAAATTAATACATAAAGATCCAAACAGGACTGTTATGTAAAACATACAGGAATTGCAGCACTAAGACCATTTTGATAAGGTTGGCTCTACCAGGAAAAGTGGTGACAACCTTCCATGCACTCCTATCCAACAATGGGGGCAAATTAACAGTAATGTAATCCTGTTGACGAGCAGAAATGATCTGCTTGTTCCACCACTAGCGAAGCAGTAATATAGCCGCACGCCTTACTTTGTCACTTTTGCAAAAATGGCCAATACAACTGGATATTATTTCCCTCATTTTTTTAGATGATTGACATTAAGGAGTTAAAATTCCCCAGTCTCAGATATGATGACCAGAGTATAATGTATTTCATTTTTTCTAACAGGAATACTACCAACAGTCATCCTTGGAAAGGTTCCAGCACCAGACCTTGATGACTGGGAGCACAAAATGTATTATCTGGAAACTAAATCAAGGTAATTACAAATTGCAAAAATAATCTAAAAGAGGACCTGCCAATGGAGGCCACTATTACTTGGCAGTAGCCAACACTTCACAGATTTTGGTTCTTTTCCCAAACAATTGGCGTCACTAGTATGGCGATTAGGGATGAGCAAATCGACTTTGGAGGAAACATCTGAAGTTGATGCGCATAAAACTTCGTTGGAATACTGTACGAACCTGAGTTCGGTAAAAGTTTTTTTACTGTAGAAATTAATTTATGAAGTTATTGCCTGAAGTCTCGCGAGACTTCGCAAAGTAATAACTTCGGCTCATAGGAGCCAATACGTTCTAATACTGTACGGAGCGCTCACTCTGTGCAGTGTTCTAATGAAGTGTTAAGCGCATCGATGTCGGATGTTTCATCCAAAGTCAATTCGTTCATCTCTAATGGTGATGAAAAGCAAAAAGTTTTTTTTCCCAGTATTATAAGCAAGAAGGGGTGTACATAACAATCATTGGGCTACATAGCAAGAATCTGAATTGGGCCCCCATGTCCGGATGAGCCAGATCTGGCACTACCGTGATTTTCGTTGTTGTGCTTCTAAGACAGAGCAGAACAGCAAATATTATTATGGAGCACAAGTTGACATTACAGGGAGAGGGTATAAGACAAGAGAACTACAACTCCCAGCATGCCCAGACTGTTGTTGTTGCGCATCAGTGAACATTACATGGAGGGGGATACAGTAGGACAAAACTACAACTCCCAGTATTAGGATGTTATGGGCTATCCCAGGACACCACTCACCTGTCCGCCAGACACACACAGAAGCTCCACCCTATGTAGTATTACAACATTATCCTCTCCATGGCTGAGCTTCATCTGCCCTGGTCACATGACAATGACATCATCACAGGTCCTTCAGCTTTAAAACTACTGACTGTACTCTGTATGGCTGCCCTAATCACATGCTGATGACATCATCACAGGTCCTTCTGCACAGCTAGCTAGGTTTTCACAGCTAGCCATCTAAGTGTAATTGGGGGCAGGGCTTTCCTGCAGGGTCGAGCCCCCTTCCTCCACAGGTCCCATAGCAGCTGCGTGGTTTGCCTCTATTAGAGGTACGCCACTTAAAACTATACATATGTGGTATCGCCGGATTCGTACTGACCTGGAGAATTAACAACACAAGTCAGTTTTACTGCACAATGAACGTCGTAAAAAAAACTGTAAAACTGTGGCGGAATTTTTTTTTTTTTCCAGTTCCACCTCGTTTGGAATTTTCTCCCTGCTTCCCACTACATCCTATGCAATATTAGTGGCATTAGAAAGTACAACTTGTCCCGCAAAAAAAGAAGTCCACATACTATGATGTGAATAGAAAAATATAAAAGTTATGGCTTTGGGAAGGCAGAGAATGAAAAAGGAAAACGAAAAAAAAAAGAAAATCGCCGCATCATGAAAGGCTTAAAGGGGTTACCCAGGAATTAATATTGATGACCTATCCTCAGGATAGGTCATCAATATCAGATTACAGGGGTTTGACACCTGGGAACCCTGCCGATCAGCTTTTAGAAGAGACCGACACTCCATTAGCACCAGGGCCTCTTCCTAGGCCATGTGATGTCACAGTACATCGGCCCCACTGAAGTGAAAGGGGCTGAGCTGTATTACCAAGCATAGCCGCTATACTATGTGTCGTGTTGTGCTTGGAGAGATGCCGGGAGATGGCTGCACATACCCAAGCTCTGGTGAGCTTGATGGCTCCCTGTACCGGCTGATTGGCGGGGATGGCGGGACTTGGTCCCCCACTAATGTGACAATGATGACATATCCTGAGTATAGGTTATCATTATCTGTACCTGGATGACCCCTTTAACCTTCCTTTCAGTATTTTCTCATATTTTCTATGACTGAGAAATGATGTTCTCTTAATGTTAAAGTTTTTTACATTTAACCTGACAGGATCTTTTCTGTCCATGATTCTTCTGGTTTGCTGACCATACGAGAAGGGGCCATTCCAGGTGTTTATAAAGTCAGGGTGAGAGTGACGGATGGAGTTTGGCCGGATGTGATCTCCATTGTCAAGGTAGCAGTCATTGCCATAACTGAGGAAGATGCCAACAATGCTATTGCTATAAGAATAAAAGGTAAGTTCCCTTTAGCCCTATAACACAGACGTCATGTAAATGGGAGTACCCATGATCACCTTAAGGTCTGATTCAGACAACAGTCTCTTCCATCCATGTGCTATCCGGGCTGCACCCACATAGCACATGGACCCGCACAGACATGGACCCAATAAAGTAAATGGTGCAATTCACACATCTGTTTTTCTGCATGGACCATTGGTCCAAGCAGAGAAACCCACAACATGTACCATTCTTGTTCATTTTCAATCTATGACTCATTCATTCAAGTATATCGGTCCAGGAAAAAAAAACTGATGCACCTAGGCACCATATAGATGTCTACATATATCTGTGTTTTGTTGAAGGAAATCCCAACGGCCACTTGAAACTGATTTAAGAGTGATCATCATAAGTAGTGTTGAGCGCAAATATTCGAATAGCAAATTTTTTTTACGAATATCGTCACTTCGCAAATTCGCGAATATTTTGAATATAGTGCTATATATTCGTAAAAAACTAATATTCAAGATACCGTTAACGAAGATAGATAATATATGACTCAGTATTTTATTTATTGCAAAAAATAGGCAAAGTAATATTCTCAATTTGTGCATCCAACTTAGAGCTGTCTATAGGCAACTTTCCTATTGGCTTGCTAGAATTAGCGAATATAGAGAATATAGCGCTATATTTGTATTCGTCATATTCGTTAATTCTACCCAGCCAAACAATAAGTAAGTTGCATATACCCCGCTCTAAGTTGGATGTGCAATGCGAGTAATATTACTTAATATTCTCGCATTGCGCATCTAAATTAGAGCTGTGTATAGGCAAGTTTACATGGCTTGCTAGAATAAACAAAGTTACCAAATATAGCGCTATATTCTTTATCTTCGTTAATTCTAGCAAACCAACCGATAGGAAAGTTTCATTCGCAGTATGCAAATATTGCATAATGTAATATTCACGTACTGCGAGTGGAACTTTGAACGGGGTATAACTTTCCTATTGGTTGTTGGCTTGCTAGAATTAACGAATATAGAGAATATAGCGCTATATTCGTTACCTTCATTAATTATAAAAAGCCAACCAATAGGAAAGTTGCCTTTATACCCCGTTCCAAGTTCAACTCGCAATACGCAAATAATGAAATTGCATATTATTTGCGATAAATAGAATAATGACGAATATTCGATTTCAACGATGATGATGAGGGGCAACACCCCGAAACAGCTGTCTGTGGATGGATACCTGGCTTAGGTTTTCCCCGTCACATCCTTAAAGCTTGTAAAAAAGCGGGATCTTGATATAGGGGCCACTTAATATGGTGGATTTGGTGATCTCTGTAATGGAGACACCCCTTCGCTTGGTTTTCCTTCCTTTGAGGGATATTTGGCTTTCATTGTGTTGTAGACCCATAACTGGGACTCCACATTTATTTTGCATATTCTATCATCTGAAGGCAGATATCAGAGGAAACAAGAATGGGGTATGTTGGATTTTAATATGCCCAATCCGTTATGACCAGGAGAGGTGTCAGTCTGGAGTTTGCTTCTCTCCCTGAATTGAAATAATGTTTATGGAGAGGTTGGGGGAGATAGCTGTAGCCCATATTTGCACACATGTATCAGACAACTAGTGGTCATTTAAAAAAAGATAATATTGATTATCGTTTTAAGTTATCTTTATGTAAAATGGATAGATAGATAGATAGATAGATAGACAGACAGTCATATATGATAAAAGAGACAATTTTATATCTTTCGTTCCTCTTAATCCAGGTATCAGTGCAGAACAGTTCATAGCCCAAACACAAGGGATGATCAGTAAATACGAGCAGCTGAAGAAACTTTTATCTGAAATAATTTCCTCTGCAAAAGATGATGTCCAGCTCTTCAGTGTACTGAATGTTCCGGATCTGTCCAACTCTACAGATGTTTGGATTTCCAGACCCCCCTATTACGAACCTGGGAAGCTGAATGCCATGGTGGCTTTGCATCGTGACAAGGTCTAATGTAAACTTTGTACCTTAGTTCATGACTGTTATATTAGATTACAACGGCCTTTATTCCATAACTATAGGCGGATTTGAATTAATGAAAGAGCGAACCATTGGGTGAAATCATATATGTGAACATGAACACCTAAATCATAGTGGGCAGCAGCAGATCATGCCGTGTAAACAGGAATCTGCTGCCCAGTAACAATGAATCTGTATGACGAGGAACGATGGCAGTAGCTATTGCTCCTCCCGATACAGTGGAAGGGATCGCCAATGTAAATGCACCTCTTTCCTCCTCCTGCATAAAGTTAGTTATCAGTAAGGAACAGTTCTCGGTCGGCACGTGTCAATACGCCTTAGAACTACATTCCATGTATATAGATTGGTTTAACAGAGTCCATATTCTTCACAGTTAGAATCTGCAATGGGCGTCCAAGTGGCTCACATCGGAGAAGATGATTGCAGGAATGCCCAATGCAGCCACAAGACTGGCTGTGTAATTAGAAACATATATAAACATCTCCCAACAATGACGAGAACTGATGGTGTCTGCTTGGGCTCAGTGACCATTGCAACCCGGGTCCGCTGTTCCTGTGCTTCTCGAGAACTTGAGCACCTTTCCTGCTCCTCATATACAACCAGTCCCTGTCTTAATGGGGGGACCTGTGTGGACACAGAGCTCGGATATAGGTAATGTATTATCAAATAGGGAAACAGATTTGTAATTGCTGGCAATTTCCATTGCATTGTTTTGCACTTATTATAGTCTCTTTAGCGGCCCTGTGGAGTGAGCAGGCTCTGCTGAGGTAGCTACATGGACAGTGCAAACCTTTGCAGGACTCTTTTCTCCGCAGACACTGCTTGTAAGCAAGCAAGAGAGGAACTGACCATATGATCATTCCATCCTTCTCTCGTATAATTGTTTTTATGCTCCTGAACAGCAGGAACAGATCTGGTGGCTGACTCATTGGTAAAATTCTTTAATCATGGCACTTTTTCAGCTTAAGAAACATAATAAAATTCACGCACATTGATGCATACAAGAAATGTTTGAAAATGTTGAGATTTTTGAACCATGTAAAATAATTCCTATTGTTGCATGTACTGTATGTTTTTCATTAGATGATGATCAGAGTCCTGGTGGATGGGACTGAGGTCTTTTCATTTTTTGCCTCCTTGAGGAGAACTTTGAATCAAAGCAAGTGATGACCGAAAGAGTAGTCTATCCGTCATTTCTCTTCATTTCCAAGTCTGTTAGCCTCTTGGTGGGGAAGGGGTTGACTCGTATATGCTATATAGCTTAATCAAATGACAGGCTCCAAGGGTCTCTAAAACTCAAATGGAATAGGAAAAGCATGAAGTCTGCTTAGGTCACACTCCTGTTTTTTTTCTTCCGTTTGTCAGGTGTGAATGCTCCCCTGCTTACTATGGACCCGAATGTCAGCAAACAAAACGCTCATTTACAGGAAAAGGCTTTGCCTGGTTCCCTCCAATAACTCTCTGCTTTGAAAGTCACATATCCCTGGATTTCATCACTGAAGAAACTGATGGACTTCTTCTCTACAATGGTCCAATGGCATCCAAGAACCATGGGGAGTCAGAAGATTTCATTGCTGTAGGTGAGAATGTTAAGAGCTATTACCTGGGTGTGAACACACCATTCCATGGCTCGTCATTCTACTTTATCTTTTCCTATTCAACTTTCTTTCCGGCAACTTGTGTTTGAAAAAGGTCACTTTTTTGGACCGAAACGTCACTTGTATGTGAAGTTGCCTTATAAATAAAGCATCTATTCTGCTGTTGTTTTGTACTAATTTTGGCTGGGAAGCCATAACAATAGCACCTGAGACAGAACAGACAAGAGTGCCACGTCACCCCTATATAATAGATGAGAATGTTAATACATGATCATCAGCCTTTGAGATATCTGTATCATCACTTGCCTGGGGACTTATTTTATTACTTGGATGCAGAGATCTCAGGTGGTCTATAGAGTGTAGTTCTAGATGCAGAAGTACCTACTGATGTAGGAGAGGAAGAGTTAGTGAATACAGAACAAGAACGATGTATATGCCACCCGTAACGTATGGAAAGCTGGGTGGCCCTCATCTATTAGCCACAGCAGCTACAAAGCACATCTCTAGCTCTGGAGGATCTGGCTTTTTTATGCATTACATAAATAGCTCATTGATTTAAACGAGAACTGTGTAATGCCTCATTTCCCCTGCAGTGGCGCTGCAGGGACATTGAACTGATGCTGCTGAGTTCTTCAATCTATACATTATAACTGATTGCTGGGGGTTCTGGCACCGAGAAGACCCTTGATCAGCTTATCTTCACTGAAGCCTTTTTAACAAATTGTAGAAATGCAAACATTCTTAAAGGGTTTGTTCCGTGAAAAATATTCTACAGTTTTCAAATCAGCACCTGGATCGAAATACTTTTGTAATGGCATGTAATTAAAAATTAACATAGCCACTGAGTTATTCATTGAAATCTATCTGTATAGCGCGACCTCTTTTTCTAATTTTTCTGTTCTGCTCACTGAGATGGAAGCACATGCTCAGTTCTATCCTTCAACTGCCATTAGCTGCAGCAGACAGGACATGCTCTTTGAGAAAGTACACGCCCCCCCTAAGCTGCCATCTTGAAATAAATCTACCATAACAATTGGAGCAAAGAATGGGGAGATCTCTGGATCCATGTGAGGTACAGGGCTGGTCTCTTTGTTAGAAAGAGGTTGTCATGTACTAGATTATGATATTCATTTTATACATTAATCATGGGATAACCACTTTAACAATGTTTTTTTAACAAAAAAGAGGAGTGAATGGGTTAAGAATAAAAATAATCATTACTCAACTCAGTGATTCCCCTCCACTGCTGTTCTGAAGCTGCTCTAGTCTTCCCTTCTTGGTCCCACGTCTTGGCCTAACATACAGGAAATGTCTTGGACTACCCACTGACTGCAGTCGTTACCTACCTCAGCCAGTCATTCGCTGAGTGGGTGGTCCAAGCCATTTCCTGTGTGTCAAGCCCAGGAAGAGGAAGTGCAGAGCAGCAGGGACCAAAGCAGAGTAAGAACAGCAGTGGCAAGGGAGCGGTGAGGTAAGTAATGTTCTTTTTTCTTTTAACCCATTCCAACAATTTTTTTACACTGGAAAATGTCTTAAATTCTATTAGTACAAAAACCGTCATGTAAACAAAATATAAAAAGACTTCTCTCAAAAGGAAAGCTCAGGTATCTGTTTTACAAGTACTTTTTATTTTAGGAGATGCAACTGGGGTTTCTGTGACCTAAAAAATGTTTGTATGAAAAAGTTGGTTTATTCATACATGCACATCTATACTGCCAGTCTAGAACTGATCATAGACCTGAAACATGTTATTGGCTCCTGTCACAAGTTGTGGGGTCTGCTGACAACAATCTCATGTCTATGGTGACTATACAACATTCCCTAGACACAATGTTGGACTGGCGAACAAAGATACCAGGGGATTCACCCCCACCCCCACAGTGGGCATGTCTCTGGCACAGTAATGGGCCTTACTGATCCAGCAGAAGACAACCCCATTTGAAGGTAACTTTGTGGCAGTGTTTTTGAAAGTTCTCCTTGTATTTGGGGGGGTTGAGTCGCACAGGCACTTCAATGACTAGAAGATGTTGTTAATTGATACAGTTCTCCAAACATAACTGTATGATCGGGTGCTGGAAATAAAAAATGGACCGTTCTTATACTTTGTCCCCAGACAATATAAGCTATTTATCTATTTATTTCATATAGAGCTTCAAAATGGATCCCCTTGCTTGGTTGTTAATCATGGTTCTGGATCTCTCCTCCTGAAGTTTAACAAGAGGCGAGATGTGTCAGATCGCCAGTGGCATAACTTAAAGATCCTGAGCAATGGAAAGGTATGAAAAAAAATCTAAATTCTCCCACTTTTATATACAGTGCTTGCCTTTTATAACTTTATACACGAAACACCACTTACAATCGAATCAATACGAAAATATGCCAGTTTTTTGGTACATTTTGTGCCAAAAAACTAGCATGCATGCTTTGCATCACAGTTACTGTTTTATACTCTTTTCTAAGCATTTTAGGCCCTGTCCAACTAGGGGGTGTGGGTTAAATGGAATGGGTGTGGCTTCACAGTGAAAGGGCGTGGTTTAAATGCAGCTGTGTGCGCCAAAATTTTGTTTTAGAGTGAAACTGTTCTAACTTATAGGTGGCATAAACTTCTAAGTTTGTTTGTGTACTGAGACCTCTTTTGGTGCATTGACACATTTTTGGCATGAAATTGTAGTGTAAGATTTACAGTACTCCAAATTTGTGCCAGGTCTATGTGCCAGAACAGGAAATTTGTCTAATATTAAGACTGTGATTTATATTCTTAGACAGTGCATAGTGCAATATTACTAGTAAATCTGCCCCAGGGGCAGTATTTGCTAGAATTCAGGAGTTGGGAGATTTACTTCACTGGCCAAATTCAAAACTATTTGCTCACATTACAGCCCAATAACTCCTAGTAGTCAATAAGAGGATAGGTTAATTGATTGATCGAATTTAAGCCAGACAATGAACAAAAAAATACTGTTAAATTGTCATTTTGTGACAAAACTGTGTGAAAAGCCTTTATTAGCTGCTCTACATCATTGTGAGCTTTTATGTTAAAGTATACCTCCAGCATACTTGCCAACAGTTTCAGATATTTCACAATTCCCATGTCGGGAGCTTAATTCAATTGCAGACTACCATTCTTTTCCAGAGAAATAGAATGCATTACTGCAGCCCTTTACTTCCTCCCTGCTAATGTCAGCTACAGGACATAGATGAAGAGAATTAATGAAACTGGTCACTGCTGTATGAGCACAAGAAGGCAGGGGGAAGATTGACAAGTGTAATGAGTGCTATCAGGCTTGTAGAGATCTGTGACTGCAGACCCCTATATCTGTAACCTATATCTGTAACATGGCAGACAATGACAATTTCTTGTTAGTAAAGTAGGAAAAAGCTGAGATCTCCAGCAAAACTGAGCTTTGAAGGGAGAGAATTCATAAAGGTGATATACATGAGTATCTAAGAGGACTGCAACATTTTTATTTTTCACTGGAATTGTACTTTAGATTTGGCATGCCTGTATTTGATTAATATGTATTACATATGTATTTGATTAATAGGAGTATAGCTGAAGATCTTTTAACATTTTAATAGAATCATTCGATCTGCTTTTTATGTGTTAGAAAGTGAAGATGATCCTCGATCACTGTTCAGAAGAATCTTTGGTGAATGGTGTTGGTGCTTCTCATGGAATACATGGAGATCGCTCATGGTGTGAAGTTTCTGGAGAGACACCTGGAAAAAAGAGGTAGTTATAAGAAAACCAAGCTGAGTATTATAAGAGTATTTAAAGTTCTGTTCATATTTGCTCTAGAGCCTCACCCTCTACTGCAAATCCCATCAAATTTGACGAAAAGAAGAGTGCTGCATGTACCACTATTCTTCCTGTAATAACAACAAAATGCAATGCACCCCATTATACTGGGTTCGGACGACGGAGGCTTCTATGCAGCAAGCCCCTCAGGAGCCGGAGAAGGGTATAGGAGTTGTAGTGGCCCTGATGATGATGTGTGACCGTGTACTTCCTCAGACCATTACTCCCTGGGGTCAGTGCAGTGAAGGAGGGCCACCTTGTGTTGACTCTGGGCACTTCCTGTAGCTGTGGGCTCCATGCCTGATAGTAGTTGGGGTTGCCAATGGTGTAAATGTCTAAGTGGGTGCTAGGCAGGGCATGTGATGGGAATGCAATGGCCAGCATGTGGTGTTAAGAAAGTCAGAGACCAGTATATATTGAACTTAACAAAAGTCTCTCTTTACTGTGTGCACAATAGGAGCTGTAGTCAGGAGCCAGGCAGTTTGTTGCAGTAATGGACCTGTGGTTACTCCTTCTTTTGCTAAAGTGTCTGTTATTGGGATCTCTGGCTAGCAACTACAGTCTAGCAATAGCTTCTGGATTGTACACTAGTCTGGTGTGCATAGGGTGGCTTAACTTGTTTCCCCTTTGCAGCAGCAGGGTTTGGAACCCTTAACCTGGGTTACCTTGCTGACTCTCATGTTGTAGCCAAGTAAATCCTCCTTCAGATCTTTCCCTCTTTCATCTCCTGGAGCATGTGGAGGTGCTGAAAGCTCCAGGGCCTGAAGCTGGAGTCTGGAAGAGCTCATGGAGACTACTCCTTACCTCCTCCCTCTCTACAGCTAGACTGTCTGGAATCTTCTGGAATTAGGGGGTAGAGCCAGCCCACACTCTAAGCTCCAGGGACGACTGGACCAGGATAGTTAACTCTGACCATGCATGTCTCATGGTGAGTATATGCAGTGGATTACATTAGAATTATATAATATTGCATTACAAACCAAAGATTGCAGATACCCCTCGGTCTGGGGTACTGTCATATGACTGATCAAGCAAAATTTGAAACAAGTAGGATAGGTCATCTGCATTTGATTATCTGCTTACCCCAGGCAAGTGACATTACAAGCATTGATCACATGGTCTTGGCACAGCTCTGTCCCATTCAAGTGGAAGGGGCTAAACCGCGCCTAGGCCACGTGATTGATGGTCGTGAGTCAACACTAGCCTAGGGTAAGTAACGAGAAGGTCGCGGCACTCAATGGAGCACAGGGCCTTCACAAACATCTGATAGGCCAAGGTCCTGGGTGTCTGACCCGCATTGATCAGATTCTAGTCGGATGGTTGGATAACTCATTTAAGTTTTATATTCTAGGTATTCAATGATAAAATTATGCTGTGTATACCTTTGAACATACTGAAAGCTATTTCTCCTTCTGGTCTTCCTAGGTTCCTTAATGTTTATCAGCCCCTACAACTTGGTGGAGTAAAGATTTTTCCAGACGGTATTCATCCTTCCTTACATTTCAAAGGCTTTACTGGCTGTATCAGGAATCTGCAGGTTGATAGCAAGGTAGGATGAGGTAGTCCAGTCTGAACTAGACCAGCAGACTCTTCCTTGTGTTTTCTTTTGCTTTTAAGGCTGGAGGCATTGACATATTTATATATTACATGCACATTATAATTTTTTGCATACCTGTAGAATGAAAGGGGTTGTCATATTTAGAAAATACATTTGCAGATTCTTAATTAATAGATAGGAGTCCCTTGTTCTAGATCCTCATCTATTAACCAGAGTGCAGAGCGCCAACAAAAAGCATCTATTTTTCTTGTGGTGGCGCTTGCAAGAATGAAACACTCATTGCCAGGTTGCATCACAGATAACGTCTGATTTCAGGTTGCTGAGGTTCTCGGAGATTTATCATCTGGAGACCCTTCTAGGGCTAATTTCACATATGCATTTTGAACTTTGGCAGTCTTTTCTGGCAGAGGAACAGACTAGTGAAGTACACTGTGTCCAGCATAGCCAGATACAGCCGTGGACTGGGAGCCCCATTGTTTACAATAGGATCCAAAGGGGAGCCATCGCTTTCCGGTATAAATATAGGCTTTTGGCCAAACAAAAGGTCCTGCATGCAGACTACATTGCCCTGCAGTGACTACTTGTCCTTGTTCTCTGTACCACACTGTGATTTTCTTCCTGCATGACACACACTCACAGACACCGGATCATGAATTAGATGAGACTCATTTGTTTCACAAATTTCTTCCCCCGAGGAGCCAGTTTCTCTCATGTAGTACAGGCTGCACATGCATGCGAATAAAAAAATAATCAGCGCTATGATCAGTGAAATTGGCTAGTGACCAGGGAAGGTTTAAGTGCATGGTAGACCCGGTGCTGTCTACCCAACTCGGACCCCCTCCCTCTATTTTACTCTGACATCCCCCCTTCTGTGTGCCACCAATAGTTATTTTTTTCTGTATGAAGAGATTGGGGTGCTTCGTGAGCGCCGTCTCCTCTTCTTAGGCTATATGAAATCACATTCATCAGTCCTGTGGTCAAGGCTCAGCTCAGCCAGATCCAAGTGAATAGAGCTGAGCTGCAATACCACACACAGTGCTATCAAATGGACAGTGCTGTGCTTGGTAAGGAGCAAAAAGGCTGCGGTACTCACTCGAGCACCGTGGTCTCCTCAAACAACTGGTCGGCGAGGGTTCGAGGAGTCGAACCCCACCAATCTCATATTGATGACCTATCCAGAGGATAGACGATCAATATGTAAATCTCAGAGAACCCTTTTACTAGAAATGAGCGAATCGAAGTTGACGAAGTGGAATTTGATCCAAATTTCAGGAAAAATTAGATTCACACCAAATCCAAATTTCCTCCCGCTTTGTGGTAACGAATCACATTTTTTCCTAAAATGGCTGCTGCACGTGTTAGGACATGGAGCAAAGAACTCTGGGAATGAGGGATCACCCACAATGCCATGCATGCAGCCAATCAGCAGTCAGCCAGCCCCTGTGATGTCACAGCCCTATAAATAGCCTCAGCCATTTTGGATTCTGCCATTTTCCAGTGTGCTTAGTGCAGGAAGAGATGTCAGCAGGCGCTAGGGACAGTGTTAAGACTTTATTGTGCTGAAAAAAAAAGATTTACAAGTTCAGGGAAAGATTTTTTAAGGTGTAGGGAAAGCATAGAGAGGCATCATCCACGCTATAAAAGGAGAACAGGGTGCAATAGGAGAGTATACAGCCTGGGTAATAGGAACAATCCTATTACACCTTGCTGCACTAATTGGGAATCCAAATTGAAGTTACCGGGTATACTGCTGCTTTTAGGTTGTTTGCACTACATTATACATCACTAATTCCAGCAAACCTTGCTTGTGATTGGGGTGCAAGTTTTATGATACAGCCATTTACGGGCGGGGATTAATAGAAGAAATACATACGTCCTATTAACTGTTCTGCATTGATTTTACATTGTTTTACTTTTTTGGGGGGTTTATTAAAAGGAAAAAAAGGGAAAAATATATGTCATGATTGCCATTCGGCAGTGAAGTCACATTGTACTACAGCCATTTACGGCGTGTATTAATAGGAAAGATACTTACATCCCATTAGCTGTTCTGCATTGATTTTACTTTATTTTTTTTTTTGGGTGTATTATTGGGAAAAAAAAGGGAAAAAATATATGTCATAATTGCATTTCAGCAGTGAAGTTACATTGTACATCAGCAATTTACGGGGTGTATTATTACAATAGATACATACATCCTATTAGCCATCCTGCGTTGATTTTACATTGTTTTACTTTTTTGGGGGTGTATATTAATAGGGAAAAAAAAGAAAAAATATAATTCATAAGTGCCGTTCAGCAGTGAAGTTACATTGTACTACAGCCATTTACGGGTTGATTTTACATTGTTTAGTTTAAAAAAATGTGGTGTATTAATAGGGAAAAAAAAGGAAAACATATATGTCATAACATATATGTCATAAGTGCCGTTCAGCGGTGAAATTACATTGTAGTACAGCCATTTACGTGGTGTACTAAAAGGAAATATAGGGACGTCCCATTAGCCGTTCTGCAGTGAATTGTGATTGTTATATTTCTTTTTTCGGGTGTAGAAATAGGAAAAAATATATCTCATGATTGGCATTCAGCGGTTAAGTTACAATGTACAGTACTACAGCCATTTACGTGGTGTAGAAAAAGGAAATATATGTACTTCCTATTAGCCGTTCTGCGGTGAATTGTGATTGTTATGTTTCTTTTTTTGGGGTGTAGTTATAGGAAAAAGAATACGTCTTAATTGACCTTCTGCGGTGAGTTCTGATTTTTTTTTTTGGGAGGGGAGTTTACTAATCAGAAAAAATATATATATATGTCTTAATTGCCGTTCAGCAGTGAAGTAACATTGTACTACAGCCTTTTTTGGGGGGTAATATTTTAATTTTTATTTAATTCTTTTATTAGACAGTATGTCAGACAGACAGGTGACCCTTCAAAGGGAATGGGCAGTGGGCAAAATGTTTCTGTCGCAGGCAGCAGAAGAAGGGGGGTGGCAGCAGGAGTCGCAGCGATACGCCTGAGCTCTTGGTGTCATCTAGCAGTCGTGTCTTGACCAGGAACCCAGCAGTGCTTGAATGGTTGACTCGGTCTTCGACTTAGTCGCAAGTGACATCAGACACCCCCAGCCAAGAGCTGGTGGGTTCCTCTGACATGACGCTTTAGGGTACTTTCACACTTGCGGCAGAGTGATCCGGCAATCAGAAAGCAAACAGAAAGCATTTGAAGACGGATCCAGCTACGGATCCATCTTACAAATGCATTGCAAGAACGGATCCGTCTTTCCACTTGTCATGCAGAGAGACGGAACCGACAATGCAGTATTTTGATTGCCTGATCCAGCACTAATACATTCCAATGGGAAAAAAATGCCGGATCCGGCATGCTGCAGTATTATTTCCGTCCTAAAATGTCAAAAAGACTGAACGGATGACATCCTGATGCATCCTGAACGGATTTCTCTCCATTCAGAATGCATGGGTATGTGACTGAAGCGTTTTTTGCTGGCATAGAGCCCCGACGACGGAACTCTACGCCGGAAAATAATAACGCTAGTGTGAAAGTACCCTAAGTTGGCATGGCCCGGAAGCAGGCCCTGTTCCCCCACCTGTCCTGAACCTTCCTCTGTCATGTTCAGTTCCCTCAGCGCGAGAAGTATTATATGCCATAGGCTCGGCTCCACTTTTCAGCGAGGACGAGCTACTAGACAACAGTCAGCAGCTACTGCCCAGCCAAGATCTGGAGGAGACATCCGCCACTTGGTAGACGGGCAAGTAGTGATGATGAGAGTCGCGTGGGAGCAGGTGTTGCGAGCGGTCAGGCTCCTGGCCCTGAGACTGTTGAGGGGGACATCAGTGACGTGCAGATAGTAGCGGATGATGATTATGATGTAGCCAATTGCACTTGGGAGCCGGGTAAAGAAGGGGCTTCATCATCATCAGGAGAAGAGGGTGACAGTTTGACAGCAGTGGGAGGTGGGGAGCCAAACATGCCCGAGGTAGACCACTCGCTTCGCAGGAGCCTACCGGCCCGGAAAGTAGCGGTGCAGGGGCTCACGGAGGCAGCGTGTGGCAATTTTTTGTTAGGCCGCCGGAGGAGGTAAACATGGATATTTGCCGAAGTTCTGGGCAGAAGGTCAAATGTGGCCAGGGTACTAATGTTGGCATCACAGCCCTGCATCGACACACGCAGCGTCACTATAAAGGGGCTGGGAGAACCGTGGCTCCGATGTGGTGGTCCAGCCTGCCACAGCAACCGTTGAATCACCCAGTGGCACGCACCCAATTTCATGCAGTCAAGGCTCCACCACCTCAGCCGAAGGGAGCTGTCTGTCCTTACCATCATCTGCTGGTCCTGATGCTCCTGCTCCTCCTCCTACTCCTCGTCAGTCATTCCGTCAGCAATCGATCACCGAAGCGATTGCCAAGAGACAACAGTATGCATGCACTCATCCAACGGCTGAACGTGCTCCTGGCCAAGTTGCTGGTGCTGCAGTCCCTCCCTTTCGAAGTGGTGGACTCTGCACCTTTCATAAAACTGGTGGCTTGTACCGAGCTGAGGTGGAGAGTCCCAAGCCGTTTTTCCTTTGCCAAAAAGGAAGTACCAGCCCTGCACACATATGTAAAACAGAAGGTGGGCTAGTCATTGAGCCTGTCGGTGTCTGCCAAAAGTGTACGGCAGCGCCGACGTGTGAAGCTGTAACTACGGTCAAGGACACCTGCCGTTTGTTTGAGCCCTTTGAGGAGGCCACTTTTTTTTGTCAGTCGCCAGGACTACGGGATGAACAACGTCATTCCACTGATTCATGTCCTGGAACAGATGCTGCTAAATCTGGCTGGCCAGGGGACAGGAGACGTGGTGACTACGTCTCACGGCCACATGAGCCCTGTGGGCTCATGCCTCAGACTAGATCATCCATGGTGCCACACCAACACTTTGACAAAAGAGATCTGTTTATTCTGGCTACCTGCTTCAGCTACTATTCTGAAGACACTTTGTGGTCTTCTTATGATGCTGCCACTTCACCACTCTGTGGTCTTCTCATGCTGCCGCTGCCACATCAATACTCTGTGGTCTCCTCATGCTACTACCACCTCCCCACTATGTCACTGGGCCACTCTGTGGTCTCCTCATGCTGCTGCCACTTCAAAACTACGTCACTGGGCCACTTTGTGGTCTCCTCATGCTGCTGCCACTTCACAACCCTGTAGTCTCCTCATGCTGCTGCTGCCACATCAATACTCTGTGGTTTGCTCATGCTGCTGCCACCTCCCCACTATGTCACTGGGCCACTTTGTGGTCTCCTCATGCTGCTGGCACTCACCACTCTGTGGTCTCCTCATGCTGCTGCCACATTACTACTCTGTGGATTCCTTATGCTGTTGCCACATCACCACTTTATGGTCTCCTCATGCTGCTGCCACATCACCACTCTGTGGTCTCCTCATGCTGCTGCCATCTCCCCACTATGTTACTGGGCCACTCTGTGGTCTCCTCATGCTGCTGCTACTTCAACACTATGACACTGGGCGACTTTGTGGTCTCCTCATGCTGCTGCCACTTCACCACTCTGTGGTCTTCTCATGCTGCTGCCACATCACTACTCTGTGGTCTCCTCATGCTGCTGCCACCTCAACACTATGTCACTGGGCCACTTGTCACGCTCGTGTGTGGGAGGAAAACACCACACCGAGAATAGGAGGGAAAGGAGATACCAGAATAAGGCCTGGAAACTAGGGAAGGAATATAGACACCTCCTAGAGAAAACCCTAACTCCAGTCCTGACAGACTACCAGTATGAACAGGCCCCAAAGATAGGCAAGTTCATACACTGGATACCTAGAATCCTATCTCAACCTATAGGACCCTGGAACTAATGTAAAGACTGAGTCTACCTGTTCCTCGAAAGGGAAGGACGAACAGGAGTCTCCCTCAGGCCAAATGACAAACAACAGGAAAAGGCAACACACACAAATGTAATAAACAAAATACAAAAGGGAAAGGAAACACTTATCTTCAATGAAGCTTTGGTAGCACCAGGAACTCAGCCGAGAACCAAACACAAGCTAACCATAAATCCAACAGAAGCTATAAAGCGCATAGCATAGTGGGAGAAACAACAATAAATAGAGAAGGTTAAATGACCAAAATAGCCACACCTGGGGAAAGAAGGTGTGGCAAGCACCAGAAATAATACATACGTTATTTGATCCAAAAGGAAAACATGTCAGATCAAACCACGTGTTGCCAGTCTCACAGATCTCCTGCCACCTGTCGCAGCAACGTCCGTATGTCTCGGTACGTCCGTGACAGCCACTTTGTGGTCTCCTCATGCTGCTGCCACTTCACTACTCTGTGATCTCCTCATGCTGCTGCCACATCACTACTCTGTGGTCTCCTCATGCTGCTACCACCTCAACACTATGTCACTGTGCCACTTGTCACGCTCGTGTGTGGGAGGAAAACACCACACCGAGAATAGGAGGGAAAGGAGATACCGGAATAAGGCCTGGAAACTAGGGAAGGAATATGGACACCTCATAGAGAAAACCCTAACTCCAGTTCTGACAGACTACCAGTATGAACAGGCCCCAAAGATAGGAAAGTTCATACACTGGATACCAAGAATCCTATCTCACCCTATAGGACCCTGGAACTAATGGAAGGACTGAGTCTACCTGTTCCTCGAAAGGGAAGGACGAACAGGAGTCTCCCTCAGGCCAAATGACAAACAACAGGAAAAGGCAACACACACAAATGTAAAAACAAAATACAAAAGGGAAAGGAAACACTTATCTTCAATGAAGCTTTGGTAGCACCAGGAACTCAGCCGAGAACCAAACACAAGCTAAACACAAATCCAACAGAAGCTATAAAGCACATAGCATAGTGAGAGAAACAACAATAAATAGAGAAGGTTAAATGACCAAAATAGCCACACCTGGGGAAAGAAGGTGTGGCAAGCACCAGAAACAATACATACGTTATTTGATCCAAAAGGAAAACATGTCAGATCAAACCACGTGTTGCCAGTCTCACAGATCTCCTGCCACCTGTCGCAGCAATGTCCGTATGTCTCGGTACGTCCGTGACAGCCACTTTGTGGTCTTCTTATGCTGCTGCCACTTCACCACTCTGTGGTCTCCTCATGCTCCTGCTACCTTAACACTATGTCACGGGCTACTCTGTGGTCTCCTCATGCTGCTGCCACTTCACCACTCTGTGGTCTCCTCATGCTGCTGCCACTTCACCACTCTGTGGTCTCCTCATGCTGCTGCCACCTAAACACTATGTCACTGGGCCACTTTGTGGTCTCCTCATGCTGCTGCCACCTCACCACTTACTGGGCCACTATTTTGCCGTTTTGGCCTGGTTGACATCATCATTTATTTGACCCTTCTTCTGGTCTTTCAGAAGGAAGGATAAAAGAGGCGCACAATGGATCCTGTCTATGTAGCAGCTGTAAGGCCTGTATGACATGGTCCCTATTTTGCATTAGAATTGGCTTATGATTTGGTAGCCAAAAGCAAATATTCCATTTACGTATCATCTCTGTTTTGGATCCACTCCTGTTATTTTTTTGGGCTTTAGCAATACTGATGGATTACAGACCAAATGCTGACCGAGTGAAGGCGGATGCTTAACAGACAGGATCAGTTTTTTGTGGGTTATTGTTCTGACAGATCAGAGGAAGGGCAAAATAATCAGTGACGTCAACACAAACTTACTGATGACACCCTTTCCACTCTGTCGGGGGGGGGGGGGCTCTACTTGTATAAGCGTGTAACAGAACAGGTTCTGTAGACATCTATGTTGAATCAGTTGATGACGGTGTAAAAGGAGTGCGCTTCTTATTGACGCTAATTTCGACCTGTAAGGCTGAGTTATTTGGTCAGTTTTGGCCCCGTGGCTGCCCAGATAAGTGAAGTGTGCAGTGATTCTAAGAGCGACGGCTGTCACCTGCATGTCATACTGACTCATAGTATTATTTCACTACCACAGCAGACTCCCTATGCATGTTACTGCAAGGCACAGTGTTCAACACCACTATACAGGCTCTCTGCAGCCAGGAAATAGTCGTTTTTTAATGCGATTTGCCACAAATAAATTTGGATCGAAACTAATCTTTTCGGAAAATTCAGCGAACTGACCGAATCAAATTTTTGAGAAATTCGCTCATCTCTACCTTTTACCTTTTTTTTTTATCTTTAGTGTTACATAGGACTGCAGGTACCATTTACTACATTATCTGTACACAGAAAGTTATCACTGTGTCATCTGAGTTGTTACATATAGGACTGCAGGTGACATCTATGACATTATTTGTACTCAGAGTCTCTGAGTACAGATAATGTAGTAGATGTCACCTGCAGTCCTATGTAACACCACAGATAACACAGTGATAACTCTGTGAGTATTGTTAATGTATTAAATGTCACCTGCAGTCCCATGTAACACCACAAATAACACAGTGATCACTTTCTGAATACAGACAATGTAGTAGATGTCATCTGCAATCCTATGTAACACCACGGATAACAGGGTGAAAACTATCTGAGAACAGATAATGTAGTATATGTTCTCTGCAGTTCTAACAACCCACATTATGTGGGGTATTACAAAGGATGGCAGGGAACATCTACTACATTATCTGTACTCAGACAGTTATTATTATCAGTGATAACTCTCTAGGTACAGATAGTTCATGGTACCTGCAGTCTGCGCTGCTCAAAGCTGGCCCGTCCTCATGGTTGCCTCGCTGTTCTCAGACCTCCTCTTCTACTGTCTAGGATGCAGCAGCACAGCAAGAAGCGGGGACTGCAGAGGAGACCCTGTACTAGCTGAGAATAGAACCTGTGTGGCGGCCACTGTGCAGCTTATGGGGACACTGCAGTGCTTAGCGCTGCTGAATATAGTCTTCAATGTGGGCGTTTGGGTTGGCCTTCGGCCCCACAGAGATGTCAGACCCGGGGCTGCCGACCCAAATGCCCCTATTATAATCCACCATTGCTAGTAACATACATGATATCTGGACATCAGATGAATTTGTGGGCCATTGGAAGAGGTGTTATTGGTTTGGTACGAGTGGATTTATCTTCATGATTATAATGCAGCTGTCTTAGAATACAATTTAATATGACATAATAAAGTATATAGGACCTGTAACCAGATACTATTAAATTACAGTAGGCCTGTACAGCCAGGCAGGGGATGAAAGATGCCTCCATTCTTGTACAGCATATACAGTGTATGGAGCTATATTGTCGATCCTGGCCTGGCTATAGGTCTAATGACACAAACTTACTCGCAGACTTATTCAAAACTTTATACCTCTCCGATACCATGGTCAATTGTGATTATGAAATCTAAAGCAGCTTTCCCAGGGACCATTGAGCTCCCTGAGCCTGAAGGACTCGCCCATGTGGTTGTATGTAAAAGTCATGGTCTCTGAAAAAAAAACAAGGCTTTTACAGCTGTAGCTCCTATGGAGCCCTGCAGGTGGCAGGACTCCATAAGAACATGCCAAGTCTGCAATGAATTGCAATCTGCAATGTAGATGCAATCTAATGATTGCTTATTATAGTCACCTAGAGTGACTTTAAAAAAGAAAGATAAAAAAGTTAAAAAAATAAAAATTTTTTTTTTTTTAACTATAAAACAAATAAAAAACTATAAAAATTAAAATGATCCCCTTTCCCATAATTAGAATAATAAAAAATAAACATCATACATATAGACTCGGACTGGCCCACAGGGGTACAGGTAAATCCCCAGAGGGCCCTTGAGCAAGGTTGGCCCCTAGTCTCCCACCCCCTGCACAAGTGGCACATAACACAGAAGACTTACTGCAAATGAGCCCTCAAACAGGTCTATAGAGGAGATACTGTGTAGAAGGTACATTTTACAAGGTTCTCTTATTTACAAATATTAGAAAATATACTATATTTTATGTTAAAGAAAGCCTATTGGATGATCGGATTTGTAGTCTAAACAATTATGTTGTATGTTGTTCCTAAGGCCTATGACTTGGAGAAGCCTGTGGATTCAGAAAATAGTGCCGCAGGCTGCTCTGCAATTGATGATCATTGCAGGGTTACTGGATCGCCCCCTTGTGGAGGTCATGGATTCTGCATAAGCGAATGGAACTCTGCTAAGTGTGACTGTAATCCAGGATTTTCTGGGGAACACTGTGACACAGGTAAGGAAATTGTGGACATTAATCTATATTACATACTATTGTATTCCTGATTTATGCTTTTCCTGTGTATGTCAGCTCTGCAGGAATGGAGTTTTGAAAGAGGAAGTTGGGTCCATTTTGTGATACATCATCCTCTCAGCCCCCACACTACTCACATACAACTTCTGCTTCGTACACGGACGTCTTCCTCTACGATTCTCCATCTGGTATCAAAAGACAGATCTTCTTTCTTGCGGTTGGAGGTGAGTGCCGGAGTTGGAATCTGCCACTCCTCTTCTGCCATTCATAAGTATCCCAAATATATATATATATATATATATATATATATATATATCATGAGAAAAGCCTTATCATGTTGGGCTGAAACGTCATAGTTGGGGTGACCACCACCCTTCACCATATTTGGAGTGCTGCCTCTTTTTTGTGAATTATATGCCATATTTTTCACATCATAAGATGCACTTTTTATCCCCCAAAAGTGGGGGGAAAGTGGCAGTGTGTCTTATAGTTTATGGAAGCAGTCATCAGCATGCAGGATGTGTGGGGAGGTGAGGGCAGCACTGCGCTGGCTGTACTCACCTTCCCTGGTCTTCTTCCTGGTCCTTATGTGTAATGTGTCCTGACTGCGCACAGTGTCAGGATGTACTGCACGTAGGCACGCACTATGACCCGACGCTGACGTCAGGTCACAGTGCTGTGTGAGTAGGAAGAAGCAATACTTCCTGGATCTGCAGTGCCATACGGAGCAAGTAAGGTAAACTAATTTTATTTTATTTTTTTAACATCTGATCTGAGGCTAATGGGGTCTGGTCTGAGGCAAATGGGGTCCAATCTGAGGTTAATGGGGTCTGATCTGAGCCTAATGGAGGCTGAGGGGTCTAATCTGAGGCTGATAGAGGCTGGGGGGAGGGGGGTCTGATCTAAGACTAATGTAGGCTTATTGTTTCAAAACATACACTTCGTATAACAACTTTATTGGCTGTCATCCAAAGGCACAATACAGCTTGCGTACCTTGTCATCAAAACCTAACTCAAGAAAAGTTATTATACAAGGTCATGAAACTGAAACAAACTGTTATTTTCAGGGAACAGGACACAGATTATGGGGGCGTGTGAGTGCCATGTCAGCATTCAGTGATTCTTCACCAAGACCCTTTGTACTCAGAGACAAAATGGATTCTCATCCCTCCCAATTCCCCCATTTTGAAATAACTGGAGACCGCAAGCCTCACCTCAGGTACTTCAGATGGGCTAATCCCACCTGCCAGTGTAAATCCTGGATTCCCTGAAGGTGACGCGGTCATCCAGATTGTCTCAATAATCTCAATACTGTCCCTTTCTTGTACACATTTTATTGACACATATTAAAACAACTTTAATAATAATATATATTACTAAAACTATTATATCTACTTGTACTATTGCTTGTAAGATTCCCATGAACCAACCTCCAAGACCTTTGAACCAATTTGCAGGATTTAGGAATAAAAATGTGTCACCCCCACCAAATATCATTCTTGATACTGTGTGCTTCTAGCCATTTCTCACGCATCTCCTTCATTTTCTCTATTCCTGCTCTTACCCGTAGATTACCTTGGGGGTCTATATAATCGCAACAGGCCTATTACCTGGCACATTCCTCCTTCCTTGGCAGTAAGATAATCCAAGACTAGGGTGTGCTGGTTGGTTACCACAATTAGCTGGGACTGGACATCATTGGTCTGGTTTAGCATCCCTAACACATCCCGTATTTGATCATCCAGATAATCTGTGGCCACCACCAACTTGTCCCACATCTGCATTATCATTGGATAGATAAACAGAGTACTAAGGAACTTATTTGAAATACTCATCTCCACTACATGAGGTCTTCCATTAGGTCTGGGATTGTTATCTGCAGCTTCTCTATATAGTGTATGTTTAGGCACAGCATTTATGTTAAGCTTATCATGTAACAGCATAAATATGGCTGGAGTCAACCGGACAAGAGTACAGGCTCCAGAGGTTCCAGGTGGAATCCACTTATATGCTGCCACTCCACAAGCAAAAAAAAGATCACCAGGAAGAGTATAATTATAAGTTAAATGATAGAGAAGAATATAGGCAGCCGCAGTGACTGCTACAATTTCATTATACAAACACCATTTTTGACCTCCGTCATTGCTGCTACCTATCTCTCCTCCCAGGCCACAAGAGTAGCTATTATTGATCTTAGGGATAGCTACAGCCCCAGTATTATTTTTACAATCTTCACTATTCTTTATTGCTTCTTTAAACTTATCATTATGTCCCTATGATGCGTTATAAAGGGTCCTCTGTACCCCTGTTATAATGGGAACTTCAGTTTGGTCATACCCTGTAGCGAGTTCAAAAGAGACTAACACTGGGAAGTCAAAGTCTCCCAAATGAAGCCTGAGCACTTTCTTTCTGGCCCATTTTCGCCCATCAAAGTCTCATACTCGAACAGTTTTGTCTTTCAGGGAGGAAACATTGGCTTGCCACCAAGGGGCCTCTCCCCACCCTGCAATAGGGAGGGGGACTGCTATAGAATTAAAGTTGAGGCTATCACTTTCTGACCTCCTGATCGATAGGAAGTCTTTGCAGTTCATATCAGCTAGCTCTGACCACGGTGCTGGAATGGCCAGATAAGGCATAGTCTTTGAACTCACAGGACTGTGAGTGCAGATCCAACACTTTTTATATTTATCAGCACCTGTCATGTTCTTCAACATGACCTGATGAGGCTTGATAAGGGCATTGCCCCAGTCATTTTTCAGGTTCACATGCAGAGCTTGGATGCTCAGAGACAGGACTACCAGTACAAGGATCCTCATCTTCAGGACTCGGCACCTTCTTGCAGTGTGAGGCATGAATCCAGTTGGGTTTTCCCTCTCCTTTCACCGCTGTGTGTGTAGTCATCAGAATTTGGAAAGGACCATCAAATCTGGGAACCAGGCCTTTTCTCACGTGCCTCTTTATCACCACACAGTCACCTGGTTGCAGACTGTGAGTTCCTTCTACTGAGTCAGGATCTGGAAGTGAAGCAAACACTTGTTTATGCATGCGTTCCAACCTTTTTCTGAGGGCCCACATGTAACTGGTCAAACTATCATTATTCATCTGCAACTGCTGAGGAAAGTACAGCCCTAGCCTAGGGGCACTTCCAAACAGGATCTCAAATGGGGATAACCCTGTCTTCCTGTTTGGGGGAGTCCTTACTGAATATAGAGCCAACAGCAAACACTCTATCAAGGGCCTCTGGGTCTACTGCATAGCTTTCTGTATTTTCAGTTTCAGTGTGTCATTTAGGCGCTCAACTCGGCTGCTGCTTTGGGGATGGTAAGTCGTATACAAAGCTTGAGTTTTCAAATGGGGTGACCACATAGAGATTTTTCTGAATGGCATAAGGGAGGAATAACCTTGCTTAATCACTTGGTGGACCACACCACACATAAGATCCTATCATTTGAAGTTCTCAAAACTAGATACCCACCATTAAGTTCAGCTTTTTACCCTATTTACAAGCTAGCAGCTACCTCCAGAAGATCATACCCAACCTCACCTCCCAAGAATAGAGCCCGGCTCTGTAGGCCTCTCTTAAGCATCCACCTACCTTAAGGGGACATACCACCAGTTATTATAAGTTTCTACACACCCCTACAGATTACAGACAAGGGCAATGGGAAATTCGCAATGGCAAAATCGTGGTTATCAAGAGGTTTTTCATGCACATGAGAAAATCCAGAAGTTTCTTGTTGCATCAACTGTATACAATCATGAGGATCATTTTTAGCTACATCAGATAAAAGGCTACCTGTGCTACTCTCCCCCATTTTGAATCTGTGATTTGTAACAAATTAGCACGATTCAGAGTAGTACATTTTTTTAAAGAAATATTTTCTGGCATGAGGAGTGCACATTGGAGGGGGCGCCTCGAGCGACAGGATCCAGTCTGTCTGAAAAGTATGCCACTGGGCGTTGACGTTCTCCATGTTTCTGAGTAAGCACAGCCGCACTGTGACCCTGCATTTCAGAAAAGAACAAGTTAAATTCCTAATCACACTTTGGAATACCTAATGCAGGGGCTGACAGGATACAGAGTTTGAGTGTATGAAAATTGTTCACAGCTTCTTCTGTAAGATGGAATGGTTCAGATGACAAGCAATTATACAAAGGTTGCATTAACATAGAGGCATGTCTGATTCATGGGCGGCAATATGACACAAGACCCAAAAAGACACGCAAAGACTGTGCTCCCTTGCGTACCTGTATCCTTTCTACTGCCTCCTTTCTTTCTGGTGTTAAATGCCGGGCAACATGTGAGAGGCAGTGCCCTAAAAAGACAACCTTGTTCTTGCAAAATTGTCTTTTGAGGCTTTGCAACCATTCTGATACAGGAAAATCAACAGTGACAGTGAAGCCTCCTCACAGATATTTTGATTCTCCGCACATAAAAGCAGAACATCTACAAAGTCTGCATATACATGGTAGGTGAATTCTGTGCACCTTGGGGTAAAACAGTTTGCAAGATCCACAACAGTAAAACAGGTAGCAGTGGAAGGGACCTGTGACAGCAAAGTGTGTGGATTTAGGACTACAGGTGTCTGCAAGACTGTTACTTTGTTCACCTCTCGGAGGTCATGAACCATTCTGTAGCTAACAGGTTGTCCCTTTACTGGCTTCTTCTTAACTGGGAATAGGGGAGTGTTGGCTGGAGACACAGTTTTAATTTACACTCCTGCCTGAAGAAATGCATCTATCTGACTAGCCACGGCCATCTCTTGTGCATGACTAAGAGGATACTGTTTAACCCGGGGAGGCTGGCAACAAGGCTTAAGGTGAACTGCTACAGGGGTCACTGGCATCCTCCCTATATCTGTTTTTAGTAGTTGCCCACAGTTCCCGAGGGACTGCTTGGAGTGCCCCTAGGTCTGGGGCATCATGCTCGGGAATCTGAGAGTCCTGTAGGAACACAGAAGCTATCAATGGACATAGGATCTCTTTAGGAGAATCAAAATCTACCCAAGAAGTACCATCAGGGTAGAAATATTTGTGGGCCCCCAAGGCTTGAAGAAAATCAGTCCCCAGGAGAGGTTTGGGCAAATCCTCTTTCACCAGGAGTTGCGTAACCACTGTACTATCTTTAATTTTTAGTTTTACAGGTTCAGATTCACAAATGTATATGGTTTCCATCAGGGGTCAAGTCTTGGGAAAAAAGTGTGGGAACTCACCCAAGATCCACTGCTGTGCCTCCACGTGACGTCACAGCGCGTGGCGTACGCAAAGGGGGAGGAGCAAGGAAGTACCATATTTTTTGCCCTATAAGACTTTTTAGAGGGGGACAATAAGAAAAAAAGTTTTTCATTACACCTCAGGTCAGACCACCAATCAGACCCCCAATGTTAATCAGACCTCAGCTAACAGCCCCAATAAGATCCCCAATGTTAATAAGACCCCAATAAAACCTCAGATCACAACTCAGCTCAGACCCTAATATGAATGACCCCCAATCAGACCTCAGATAAGAGCCCCATAGCCTTCATAGCAGCCCCCAGTAGCCTTATAGCAGCCCCCATTAGCATTATAGCAGCCCCCAGTACCCTCATAGCAGCCCCCAGTAGCCTTATAGCAGCACCCATTAGCCATATTGCAGCCCCCAGTCGCCTCTCCATCAGCCCCCAGTGCCTCTCCATCAGCCCCCAGTGCCTCTCCACCAGACCCCAGTGCCTCTCACCAGCCCCCAGTGCCTCTCCATCAGCCCCCAGTGCCTCTCACCAGCCCCCAGTGCCTCTCCATCAGCCCCCAGTGCCTCTCCATCAGCCCCCAGTGCCTCTCACCAGCCCCCAGTGCTTATCCATCAGCCCCCAGTGCCTCTCACCAGCCCCCAGTGCCTCCCCATCAGCCCGCAGTGCCTCTTACCAGCCCCCAGTGCCTTTCCATCAGCATGTCCGCACTAAATCTATCCCATAGTGCTGCGCTTTTTTAGTCAGTAGAAAAAATGATTTTATATGTATGTAAATGAGAGTGTAAATGTGCCCAAGGGGGGGTACGAACCTGTGAAGGAGCCCAGCACCGCCTCCATTCTACTAATCTCCTCCTTGCGCTCAGTGAGATCGCCGTAAATCTCGTGATGTGATGTCCAGCTCCAGACCCTTTGCAGCAGCAATTAACTGAGGTAATGGTGTGACCCGCCATTCATGCTTGCATGCTTTTAGCTTAGCCTGAAGGGTGGGTCGCAGACCTTCCATGAAGGCAGATGTCAACAGGTTTTCCCCCATGGAACCCGCTTGGTCCCAGCCCATATCGGTCTGAATTGTTCTCAGGCCGACAGCATATGTCTCTACTGACTCCTGTGGACCCTAAACCACATCCTTCAAACTTCTTGCAGTATTATTCTCTTTATTCTGAGCCCAGTCTGTGAACTGACGGCAATATTCAAATCTGGACTGATGGGTCTTCTCCCAGTCATCTACTGCTAGACCAACGGGTCTGACCACACATTCAAGCAAGTAAGTATCAACCAATTGATACTGTGCTTCTCCTAGTTTCAACAACATAAGATTTTTCAAATCTGCCCAAGTTGCCTTATATGTGGACTGGATCTGTTGTAACATCATAGTGGTAGGCATGGGTGTCATTAACAGGTCAGGTAATCTGGTCAAAGGTCCTAGTTGGTCTTTAGGGACCTTTAAACTTCAAGGATGTACCAATTCAGACAGGCACCGAGTGAGGCACAGTAAGTAAGATAAAAGCTCTTACCTTGCAGCATTGTCTTTGAAAGTCTGTACATCCTCTTAGTGTCTGTCCGGGTTTATCAGGACATCAATAAAGGGTCCATTAGTCGAGCCCCATGTTGGGCGCTAAGTTTTGTTGGGGAAATTACCCCTTCCTCTATGATTATCGGGTCCAAATCCAGTGAGGTTTTATGTGCGCACAGAGAAAATTGACACAGTCAAAATGGCTGAATCAAGTAGTCTGATTATTGTTTCAAAACATACACTTCTTATAGCAAGTTTATTGGCTGTGATCCAAAGGCACAAGACAGCTTGCATACGTTTTCAGCAAAACCAAACTCAAGAAAAGTTATTATATAAGGTAATAAAACTGAAACAAAATTTTATTTTCAGGGAACAGGACACAGATAATGGGGGCATGTGAGTGCCATGTCAGCATTCTGTAGTTCTCCACCAAGACCTTTTATACTCAGATACTGGATTCCCATCTCTCACAACCCGCTGCTTAACCTAGGATCAACGCTGGGGGTATGGCTAAATGGCATGGCCATGCTGTGGTTACGACACAATTGCCTTGCAGCTAAGTACCACACAGTCATAAGGGTCGCAGTGGCATTAAATTAACTAATTAGGACTGCATTGTTTATTCTGTCTTCATTGTTAATGGCCGTGCAGTTTGGCAGTTACGGCATAGCAAATAGACTTGAAGACTGAACATACAATGCAGTCCTAATTAGTTAATCTGAGCTTGCTGCAGCTGGTATGGCTGCGCAGCACAAGCCGCAGTGGTGCCATACCCTTAGAAATTCTAAGTTTTCTCTATCCTGCAGGTTGCTGAGGGACATTTTGCTATTCGCTTTAACTTTGGAGAGCGAAACCTTGTGATCCAATTGCCTGACATCCGGATAGATCATGGACAATGGACACTTGTGAGCCTGGAGCGTGATGGTAACACATTCACCTTGCGCATTGAAAGAGGTGGCGGAATCCGAGAAGTGACATTAACTGTCGGGAAAAACAAGCTGTTTGAGGTTGATCCATCAAATGTTTTGCTAGGAAACAGCTTACCACAGCAAACCGAGAATGATTTCCAAGGTGAGTGTCAGCACGGAGAATTGTAGTGTGAGCTCTGTCCAATTCCATACACTTACTGACGGCTACATTTTTTTCCCCACCAACCTAAAGGGCTTCTGTCAGCAGATTTGTGCCTATGACACTGGTCGAGCTGTTGCATGTGCGCATGGCAGCCGAAAGCATTTGAGTTAGTCCCATGTTCATATGTGCCCACATTGCTGAGAAAAACGTTTTAATATATGCAAATGACCCTCTAGGAGCAACGAGGGCGTTGCCGTTACACCTAGAGCCTCTGCTCCCTCTGCACTTTGATTGACAGGGCCAGGCAGTGAAAATGTCATCACTGCCTGACCCTGTCAGTTGCAGAGAGAGCAGAGCCTCTAGGTGTAACGGCATGTATCATTTTCCAATATCATTTTTGTAGCTATTCCTCATGGTTAGCAAGATCTCTGCTTGCTGTCATTCGAGAGGAACATATATTGTTTATTACCAGGGGATAATAATCTATCTCGGTCATGTGATCACCACGCAGGAGCATGGCTCGTTACAAGTCAGAGCTCTGATAACTATAGTGTAACTGTAATGAGTCTGCACCCGCGTCTCCATCACATGACCAGGCAAAATTTTTATCTCCTGAAAGTTGACCATGAAGGTTTCTATTAACCCATGATGCAGAAATGTGTGTTTTTGTGTTTTGCTCCTGGCCTTCCAGGAGCCATCATTTTTTTGTTTACAGTTTCCATAGCTGTATGAAGGCTTCTTTTTTGCAGGACAAGTTGTACTTGCTAACGGCACTCCTTAATATTCCATATGTAGTAGGAAGCTTGAAAAAAATTCTAAATGCTGTGGAATTGGTAAAAAAAAAAACGATTCCAGAATAGTTTGTTTTTACGGCGTTCCCTATGGGTTAAAACTGCCCTGTTAAAGGGGTTATCCAAGTTCTATAATGCCCTCCCTTATGCCCAGGCCCCTCACAGAGATTGTATTTACCTCGCTCCCCGACAC
This sequence comes from Bufotes viridis, assembly GCA_033119425.1. NCBI lineage: Eukaryota > Metazoa > Chordata > Amphibia > Anura > Bufonidae > Bufotes > Bufotes viridis. Next base: position 69,119,756 of record CM065593.1, read on the forward strand.
CCACGTCGCTTCTCATGCCGGCACGGCCGCCACTGCATCTCCCCGTCACGTGGATGAAAACATCCGGCGTCAGGGGCGTTCAGCCAATAGCAGGCGGCGACGGGGATGAGCCTCCCTAGCGTCACCCGCTAGGGTGACATGGAGCGAGGTAGGTACAATCTCTGTGAGGGGCCCGGGCATATGGGGGGGGGGGGGCATACTAGAACTTGAATAACCCCTTGTCTCATCTTAGACATTGGTGGCATATTGCTTGTCAGATAGGTGTGGGTTCCACTTGCTATCTCCTAAACGGGAATCCCAAAGTGTGGGGAGAGCAGTTTATTCTTTTTTTATCAGGCTGCCGAAAATATTCAAGTGCTGGCTCGGCTATCTCTGGCAGTCCCATAGAAGTGAATGGAGTGGTGGCCTCGCTTGCTCAGTGCGCTCTACATCTATTTCTATGGGACTTCTAAAAAGAGTAGAGATCAAAATGATGATGGTGATGTTAAGCTTATATACTTTTTATGTTTTACCACTTTTACATAATACACATTTTTAACAAAAAATAAATTTTTGTATCACTGCCTTTAAGACCCATAGCATTCTTATTTTCTGGTTGACAGAGTTGTGTGAGGGCTTGATTTTTTATATAGGACCAGTTATAGTTTTTATTGCCAGTTTTAAGTTATATTTCTGTCTTTTTATATTTTTTACGACATTCACTGTGCAAGATACATAATATGCTCACTTTATTGTAAATGTGGTTTTGGATGCGCCAATACGTATAGTTTTATCATTTTTGTCATAATAAAGAACTTTGTAAGTTTTGTTTTTCATTTAGAAGTTTTATTTTAAAACAACTCCTGAACATGTCATTCTCTGATGGCGTCTATAATACACTGCAGTACTATTGTATGTCAGTGTTTGGCTTACCGGTTTATGTAAATGGCTGACCGGGGGCCCATTGTGGCCAGTTAGTCAGTCTGTGGATAGGCCCATGCTTAGACCTAGTTATACCCCTAAGGTCCTTATGTGAGTGTAAATGGTTTCCATATTACTGCTTATAGCTAAGCATAAGTATACAGAAATTATAATGTGAAATGTGTGCACTGTGTATATATAGTGCAAGAAAATCAGTATTACATCAGTACATGGTACTGATGTATGGTTTAGATACCAAATAATTAGGTTTTATCTATCTATTTATCTGTCTCATATCTAGCTCTCTCATATCTATCTATCTACCTATCTATCTATCTATCCCATATCTATCTATCATCTCTGCGTTCAGTCCATATCTATCAATTATTTTATGTATTATCTGTCTATCGATTATCTAATATCTATCGATTATTTTATATTTTATCTGACTATCTAATATCTGTCTATCGATTATCTATCTAATATCTATCCATTTATTATGGAGAATATGGAGAATCAATCTGTTTCATTCTCACATTTGCCACCAGGATGTCTGAGTGATGTGCGTATTAACGGCCACTTGCTGCCAATAGGCGGAGAGGGAAATGAGCACAGTACGGCGGTCAGTTCTGAGGGGGTGAACAATGGGTGTCACTCGGAGGTTTGCAGGAACCAACCTTGTCAACCTCACCTCAACTGCATAGACTTATGGAGAAAGTATGAATGCAGGTATGTGGAATGTGAAAAGTCATAACTACAGGGAAAATCCTCCCGACGCTATATAGGAGAAGCACAGCATTACTGCAAGACAGGGGTGGACTTTACCACATAAATAAATTTTAGGGCTTTGGGCCCTAGAGATCAGTGGGCTTCCTGCTGGCCACAAGTGGTTCACTAAAAAACATTGACTAAAACCAGGGGCGGGCATACTGCCTGTGTAGCCGATTCAGCTATGCAGTGGTCAGTGAGGGTCCCCCACTGCAGGGTTGCCAACTAGATTTTTTCATTTTTCTGAACAACTTATTCCAAAATAACAGACATCCAACATTTTTTACTAACAAATTGGAAAACTATAATGAAGGACGTAATACATGTCTAAAGTTCAATATACTGATAAGAACTTATTACCGGTATTTACTGTAAGTTGTAAAACGCTGATAATTGCAACCAAAATAATCTAGTCAAGTACCACCAGCCTCAAAAAAAATCATGGACACATCTATTTTTTTTTCACAGACACATAAAAAAAGTCACCTATGACAAATTTCTGGAAGGTTGGCAACCCTGCCCCACTGTAGACCACTAGCAGAAGTGCCCAGATTGCACTGCTAAACCAAAATTGGGGCTAAGCGCACCAATGGAGGTGGGCCCCCAGTTATAGCTTTCCTTGTGGTCCCAGAAATGCCAAATCCACCCTGTTGGCAGAATGACAATGACAAGGGCCCCAAGATCTTGAACTTAGGTATCAGCAAAGTATCTTAAATGTTTTTTTTTGAGGAGTTCGATATTGATGATCTATCCTCAGGGCCCCCGCCAGTCAGCAATGCATTGGTGTATGATGCGGCCTCCCAACAGCACATGTATAGTGGATATTGTAGATATTGTAGTCCAGGCCCATTCAATGAAAGAAACTGAGCTGCACTGGACCAGGTTCCTATTATTATTTTGAAATTGCTGAACATCTAAGAGGGGTTACACATATATAATATAAAAACACAAGTAGAAAAGGCATGTCTTATGAACAGACTGGTACAGCGAAGGACCCTGCCCGTGAGAGCTTACAATCTAAAAGGGAAAGGGGAAAGACACAGTAGGTGTCTTAAGTTGGGTAGAAGCTGCTGATCTGGCTGTGCGGTGGCAGCATGCTCAATGCAGGTGGTAGGCTTGTCTGAAGAGGTGGGTTTTCAAGTTACTTTTGAAGATTTTGATGTTAGTGGAGAGTATGATGTGCTGGAGGCATATAGGTGCACATAGATGCACATCAGAAATCCTGTAGACGATTGAGTGAGGAGCAGACGAGAGGAGAGCAAAGAATGAGGTCCTGTTAGGATCGTAGATTACATTTGGGGAGGTATTAGGAAAGCAGGTCGGAGGTGTAAGGAGGAGACAGGTTGTGGATGGCCTTATATGTAATTCTTAGTATCTTGAACTGAATCCACTGGGCAATGGGGAGCCAGTGAAGTGATTTGGAGAGGCAGAGAAGAAACAAGGGGAGAGTTGAGGATAGATTGGAGGGTTGTGAAAGTGCTGGAGGAGGAAGTTGCAGTAGTCCAGGCGGGAGATGATGAGGGCATGCACTAGCATTTTAGTTGACTTTGGGGTGAATACGAGAGATGTTCTTAAGTTAAAAGCAGCAGGTGAAGGTAAGGGTTTGGATTTGTGACTTGAAAGACAGGGAAGAATCAACTGTTATCCCCAGGCAGTGGACCTGCGAGATTCGAGAAAGTGTCATGCTATTAACTGTAGAGGATAGGTCTGGTAAGGGAGTTTTAAGATATGTGAGGTTCATGTGACCAATAAAAGTGACATCACTGGCCTAGGAAGAGGCCGCAGGGCTCATCATAGCACAGGAACCTCTTCAAACAGCTGACTGGTGGGGGTTTATATATGTTTAATTTGGTGTTATCCTTAGGAGCCTCTCTATTGAAGAGGCGGTGAGGACTGAAAGAAAATCAAGTGGAGGAACCACCCGAAGAGTCGGTAGTTTTTATGCAATCTCCCATTTTCAAAGTAAAGCGCGGACCTAATACTTTTGTTTTATATGACTGGCGGGGGTGCCTGGAGTCAATCCCCCACGATCAAATATTGATGACCTATTCCGAGGATATTAAACTCCTAAAAAAAAAACTGTAAAATCAGTTAGTTGAATACCATTGTATATTGTAATGCTTACCCTCTCATCCCATGTTTGCTGAGATGGGAGTTTTAGGAAGAAGGGAGATTTTTTTACACATAAGCCGATCCGGTAATCAGCTAATTGCTATGAGTATGGCTTCTCCAATTTCCGCCAATCAGATATTATCACTTGGGAAAAGGTTTAAGGCCACATATTTCCACTGTATAAAGGCGGGTTTATAACATCCGATTTTCAGGAAGAAACGTTTGTACAAACGCTCATTCTAGATAAGTGGCCCGTTTAAAGGTGCCACAGATCACCCAATGAATGGGAGAAACGCTTGTTCATCTGGTAAATTCATTGATTATGCGGACACCTCACTCATCGTTTCAGATCAGCAGATCGTGTAGTGTGAACAAGGATTTGATCTGCTTCTCAGAAACAATGAATTTGTATGAGGACAAGCGATAGCAGTAGCCATCAGTCATCCCCAAACAGTGGAAGTGCGTAATGTAAATGCAGCACTTCACCTCCACTGACGAGCAGGCAGGTATCAGGAAGGATCGCTTCCTTCCCAATAATTGTCTGTTCCTTGACGCATATGAACCTTAAGGCCGCATATTCAAGCAGATTTTGCCACGGAATTTGGATGGGATTTTTTGTGGTACGTATAGCCATACCCCTAGGCCCCTTTAACATGAGCGAGTTTTCCGCACGGGTACAATGCATGACGTGAACGCATATCACCCGCACTGAATCCTGACCCATTCATTTGAACGTGTCTGTGCACATGAGCGTATTTATTTTCACGGATGCATTCAGGGTGCGTTCAGTGTAACTCACACCATTTTGCAAGTAAGTTCAGTAATTTTTTCTGCGATTGCGTTCAGTTGTTTTTTCAGCTTTTTTCTTTGCGGGTACAGCGCATTTTGATGCGTTTTTCACGCATGTGATCAAAACTGAAGGTTTACAAACAACATCTCCTAGCAACCATCAGTGAAAAAGGCATCGCATCCGGACTTGCGGATGCAATGCGTTTTTCACTGAAGCCCTATTCCCTTCTATGGGGCCAGGGCTGCGTGAAAAACGCTGAATATAGAACATACTGCGTTTTTCACTCAATGCAGAACTGATGCGTGAAAAAAGCGCTCATGTGCACAGACTCATTGAAATGAATGGGTCAGGATTCATTGTGGGTGCTATGCGTTCACTTCACGCATTGCACTCGCTCGTGTGAAAGGGGCCTAAGGGTATGTCTATATGTGTCACAAAAAATCCCATGTGAATTTCACAAATTCTGTGGCAAAATCTGCATGAATATGTGCGGATATGTGGATTTTGCTGCAGATTCACAGCAGATTTCAACCGGTTAAATTGAAGTGGTTGAAAACCACAGGAAGAATTGATATGCTTTGGATTTAAAATCAGCACATGTCAATGATGAATGCTGATGAGATATGAAGCAACCTCACCTACTTTGTTGCCGGTTATCTGCCTGTAAATCTAGATGGAAAATCAGCAGCCTTTCTGCTACAAGAATGTCTGCCTATGAAATCCATAGGATAGGATGGGGTCCAAAGGGGAAGACCCTCTTCATGGTGTTCATATACGCTAATAGGATAGACAGGGGTTGTATCCATGAAAACCTAGGTGAAAGGGAACATTGGACAAGACCTTGGTCTTATAGCCATAGTCATGGACCAACACCATACAATGTCACTTCTAAAGTGAGACATATACTGTCATATCCAGGGGCAGAAAACATATTTTTTCTTCTTATCTTCAAAATTAGATTCAGCTTTGCGTCATCCCAAGACATAAAAACCTTGTGTATGGTTTGAGGATTTCTCGAAGCAACATTTACTTAGACCACTTTATGTAATATGATTTTATGAAGTCTTGTTATTCAGATGCCCAGCGGACAAGGTTGAAGTGATGAACAATGTGACTGGACAGAAGCAGTGCCACCAATCACCCTGCACAAGATGGAGCTGCCGAAACAGAGGCACTTGTGTAGTGCAATCCCAACATAAATATCTCTGTCTGTGCAAAGATGGCTACAAGGGAAGGAGATGTGAGAGCAGCTTGACCAGGACAGGGAGAGCCATTGGTCTGACCTCGGGATCCATCCTAGCCATTAGTATGTGTCTTCTCATCTTCATAGGTGAGGCCATTGTTTCATTACAGAGATCCTCTGCTTGAATTTATTCACATTTATTGAACTTTTTTTTTACGTACAGTTTAAAGGAACACTTATGGAAAGCTTATATACTGTTTTATGCCTAATGCAGGGCAAAATAAGACCACATTTGCTATAAAAAGTATAGAACCCTAGTAGCAACCTCCCTATCCAGCTGTTTGGATAGACACATAGCCGTGATTCTCCTGATTAAAAAACTGTTTTTCTTTTGTTCATCCAAGGATCTATATGCAGATTAGGCATTTGGTGCAATGAGGGCGTCACCCTTGCTCTTGTTGCAGCCAAGTTCCGCCTCTTTCTCCATGTCCATGACTGTTTTGATTGGCAGGGCCAGGCGATGGCAAAGCAGCAAGAGAGAAGCTGGACACAGGAAAGGGTAGAGCTCACCTGGTCCTTGCCTCTCTCAGTTCTGGTTCTTTGGGTGTCTTCACTGGACTTTGGGTCTCTATCTGGTTGGGGACACGTAACTGCCAGTGATTGTCTGCAGGATGCAGGAGCACCCGTCCTGACCTCCCAGTACTGACGGAGTTTGCATAGCATTATATTGATTTATGAAGCTATGAAACCCTTACAGTTCTGGAATGTATTGGATAACATTGACAGCATTATGTCAGTGTTTTCCAATACACTCCAGAACTGTAAGGGTTACATAGCATTATATTAATTTATGATGCTATGTGACCCCGTCAGTGCTGGGAGGTCAGAACGGGTGCTGCCGCAGACATACGCTGTGAGTCCAATGCGTGGAACTCGCTCGTCTGAAAAGAGTCTTATAGGGATGTACCCATCTCATCAACTGATTGCAAATTTCTAAGGAGTGCCATCTCACTAGTCCTAAAAATGAAGGGGCCGCAGCACTGACCCCTTACTGGAGCAGCGGAGCTCTATTTCAACGACTGAGGCCGGCTGTAGTTCAGGGCACAGTCGGGTGACCAGAAGTGCGGCTGTGCAGAGGAAAAACAGTGAAGGGTAACAGCACCAATTCAGTGTAGCCACCACTTCATTCTCAGGATCGGATGAGTTTGGACGCCCACCGATCATAAATCAATGATATATCCTAGCAATATGCCATCGCCAATAAAATGGGAATATAATGTTATGTGCAGAATAATCCACAATAAAAGCCATATCGCAATTTTCATTTATCACAAATGGCGTTTTGAGTTTTTCCATTCCAATTTGTCTTCTACGCTGTGTGAATGGGGTTTTGTAACGTGGGGAGAAACTGAAACACAAAGAATATTAGAAAATATAATAATATTTCAATGAATACAATTTATTTTTATTTTTAAAAAAATCTGACATACCACAGAGATATGTAATCTCCACCAACTGCAAGAACACAGTGTCTGTGGTCACATAACAGTGTCACGATCCTCCAGCCCTGGTCAGTCTTTCATGCAGGGTTGCAGCTATAGGGGTGCACAGGTAGCAGTCGCTACCGGGCCCAGGAGCCTGAGGGGCCAAAAGACCCTTGTAGTGCATATGAAGACATTGGTATTATAGAAAGTGCATGCAGGTCAAGTTACACCTCTGGCTGGAGGGAAGGCTCAATAATTTGGCATGGGGGGAGGGCCATTTCAATTTTTGCCTAAGGAAGCACGAAGGCTATGTGCTTCCTGGCCACAAAGCACTGAGGGAAGGGGGGCCCAAGCTGAACTCTTGCACCAGGGCCCATGAGCCTTTAGCTATGCCCCTGCTCTCATGATTTCATTTGGGAGAGATAAAAACAGGCCATGGACTTTTAAATGCATTTTAAAGACCCATCTCTAGGGGAGACTAATGTGGGTGGCATCATGGCGAGCACTACAGCCCCTTTATTCTAGTGCACAGTGGAGATTATAGAACATGTACCCCAAGGGCAGTGAAATTAGCTCCTACCAGCCACACTAGAGACACACATCTATGGTTTGGCTGGCATGGGCTAATTTGTATATTTTATTTCCCATGGACCATTTCCTGAAAAATTAGTCTCCATACTCCGCTGTGTCACTTTAATGAGAAACAGTACCCCCCATAAAATTCTAAAACTCTCCCGATATCATTTGATAAGTCAAAATGTTGAGTTCTCAATAAAAAATCTTCTCGTTGCAGCGTTGTTGGTCTCGTATACAGTATGGAGTCAGTGGGGACGGTCTAAGTTTCGGAAAGGAGGAGTTTACCATATACCTCCTGAGCACGAAAGTTGGAAGGGCATGCGAAGAACTGTCTTAAATTATAACAAAGATGGTGGAGACCAGGTACAGACCAAAGTACAACTATGCAATCCCATTAGAGCAGCAGTAAAGTCTCCCCCATCGTCATATGTATTTGGAAGATCAATAGAACGATTATACAAATTCTGATGATGATGTTGTTGTAGAGCTGCTGTACATGTATGTGGAGCTTCACTGCCCTTAAAAGGGTTTTCCAAGACTTTTATACTGATGACTTATCCAGAGGATAGGTCATCAGTATCTGAGTGGTGGGGTTCCAACACCTGAGAAACCCGCCGATCAGCAGTTTAAGAATGCACCAGCGCTCGCAGTTGTGCCATCGCCTTCTTGCAGCTTAGGCCATGTCATGACCTAAACGCAGCTCAGCCCCATTCGAGCTGCGATACCAAGCACAGCTGCTATGCAATGTACGGCACTATGCTTGGTGAGCTGGGGTACCAGGGTGTCGGATCCCTGCCAATCAGATACTGATGACCTATCCCAGAAGATAGGTCATCAGTATAAAAGTCTTGGAAAACCCCTTTAACTTGTTTGCTTTGTAAAGTTCAACATTTCCCTTAGGGCCACAAACTCAGGTTTTTATGCAGTTTTTAAGCTAAAACCAGGAGAAGATCATAAAAGAGATGAAGTAATATTTGCCCTTAATACTATATCTCCTTTAATGATCGACACCTTATTTTGGCTTCAAAAACTGCATAAAAAATTACTGTCTGTACCATTCGAAGGATTGTATCACCTATGTATTGTTTGTGCCTCGTCATAAATTAGCTGTCTCGTAAGGCAGCGCAGGGGGAATCTAAGACCGGCATGAAAAGATGGTCTTAGTAGATTTCCTATGACTCGATTGTACACAGGAAATCTGTGTGTCTTCATACAGACTCTGTACATCTGGCTCTGTCGTGTGCATGAGGTCTAAAGGTAACTATAAGATACCCTTACAAAAAGAAGTCACAGAGTGCATCTATACCCACTAAGCGCCTCCAGCTCCCCGTCAAAGAATAAGGGGCCATTTAGACTCACTGACTTCGATCAGGAAATCTATAGATGTCTCTACAGAAAGAAGTGTATACTTAAAGGATTTAAATACTGATGACCTATCCTCTGGATAGGATTTCAATATTGGTGGTGGTTAGACACCTCTGCATAGGATATCAATATTGGTGATTGTTAGACACCTGGGACCTCTACTGATCAGCTGTTTGAGAAGGCAGTAGCGCTGCAGCCTTCTTCTGCTTTTCCTAGGCCGGTGACGACACGTTCATCGGTCACGTGGCCTAGGAGAAGCTCAGCCCCATAGAAGTGAATGGGGATGAGTTGCGATACCAAGCACAGCTTGGTGAACAGAGAGAAGGCTGCAGCACTCACAGGAGCAACGGTGCCTTCTCAAACAGTTGACCGGCAGGGGTCCCAGGTGTCGAACCCCCACCGATCAGAAACTGATAACCTATCCAGAGGATAGGTCATCAGTTATAAAATCCTGGAAAACCCTTTTAAGATGTATCAGTTGTAAGACTCAACAATTATACTGTTTTATTTTGCAGCGCTGGAAGAAAGCGGACAGACTTAGAGGGGCAATAAACAACAAAGGCACGAAGGTCATTGTAAGTAGAGACTCTTTTTATATTCCACTAGACATCTACATTATTCTATCTCAAAATGGCTTTATTTTATATTTCAGGGGAGCACTTTTCCTAAAAAACCTGCTGAAAATTCAAGCTTGCCGCTCTCTGCAGGCAGCCATTTTTCATGCTTTTGCTGTGACTCCATCGCTTGACTGTGAGCCATGATCTAAGCGAGCAGGTGAGCACACAGCAGCTATGAACATAAGCGTGCGTGCAAGTGTGTGTGCTAACTCAGGGGACATGATAAATAACTGCTAGCAGAGACTGGCGTAGACCCATTGCATTTCATGGTAACAGTGCTTGCTCACAGGATGACATGAGGATAGGTCATCAATATCAGATCAGATCAGATCAGTGGGGGTCCGATCCCCGACACCCCCGCCGATCAGCTGTTTAAGAGAAGGCTAAGCTCCGTGCAAGCGATGCCTTCTCTTCATTGTTTACCTAATTACACCTAAGCCGTCCCATTTATTGCTGCAGGGGAGCCACCAGACCGCTACCTCTTGGAGAAGTCCCAGATTAGTTGGCAGCTGACCCACAGGGATCAGAAACACCGGGACAAAGCATCAAGGGATCAGGAAATACTTGTAGTCAGAAACAGGCCAAAGTCAGGGCAGGCAGAGTTCGCGTGAATCTGTGACACGAGTCTAAGGTCAGGGCTGACTGCAGAGAATCACAGCATTGCACAGGTCGGTACATGGGCAGACAACAGGGACAAACACCTTAGCAGGAATTAAAGCGGATGTCTCACTTCAGCAAATAGAAATTTATTATGTAGGAAGTTAAAGGGGTTGTCTGGGTTCAGAGCTGAACACGGACATACCCAGAATTTCACCCAGGCAGCCCCCCTGACAAGAGTATCGGAGCATGACAAACCGGGCTCTCCTTAGGGCTGCCAGGCGGAGGCTTCCGCCCAGCAGTGAGCCCAGTCACGTCACTGGCAGCGCTGAAGCCGGCCCATCAGAGCCGGTGACGTCAACGAATACACTGCTGGGCAGAAGCTTCCGCACAGCAGTGTATTATTATAAATAAAAAAGCCCTTGCCCTGCGCGATCCAGCGCAGAGCAAGGGAGCGCATCGGAGCATCTCATCAGAGGGGCTGCCTGGGTGAAAATATGGGTATGTCCGGGTTCAGATCTGAACCCGGACAACCCCTTTAATACAAGGCACTTACTAATGTATTGTGATTCTCCATATTGCCTCCATTGCTTGCTGAATTCATTTTTTAACCGCCTCAGCCCCCCAGCTTAAACACCCTTAATGACTAGGCTACTTTTTACAATTCTGCACTACACTACTTTCACCGTTTATGGCTCCGTCATACAACTTACCACCCAAATGAATTTTACCTCCTTTTCTTCTCACTAATAGAGCTTTCATTTGGTGGTATTTCATTGTTGCTGACATTTTTACTTTTTTTGCTATTAATCAAAATTTAACAACATTTTTGCAAAAAAATTTCATTTTTCACTTTCTGTTGTAATTTTTTTTTTTTTAAACTACATTTCTATATAAATTTTTCTCTAAATTTATTGTTCTACATGTCTTTGATAAAAAATCCAATAAGTGTATATTTATTGGTTTGGGTAAAAGTTATAGCGTTTACAAACTATGGTGCAAAAAAGTGAATTTCCACATTTTGAAGCAGCTCTGACTTTCTGAGCACCTGTCATGTTTCTTCAGGTGCTAGAATGCCAGGATAGTATAAATACCCCCCAAATGACACAATTTTAGAAAGAAGACACCCCAAAGTATTTGCGGCGGGGCATGGTGAGTTCATGTATCATTTCATTTTTTTTCACAAGTTAGCGGAAAATGACACTTTCTGAGGAAAAAAATAATAATAATAAATAAGTTTCCATTTCTGCTAACTTCTGGCAAAAAAAAAAAAAATCTCCCACGGACTCACTATGCCCCTCAGTGAATACCTTGGGGTGTCTACTTTCCGAAATGGGGTCATTTGTGGGGTGTGTTTACTGTTCTGGCATTTTGGGCAGGGCAAAGTTGTGAGCAGCCCGGTAAAAGCTAAAGGTACTCGTTGGAATTTGGGCCCCTTTGCGCACCCAGGCTGCAAAAAAGTGTCACTCATGTGGTATCACCGTACTCAGGAGAAGTTGAGCAATGTGTTTTGGGGTGTATTTTTACATTTACCCATGTTGGGTGAGAGAAATATCTCTGTAAACTGACAACTTTGTATAAAACATTTTTAAAAGTTGTCATTTACAGAGATATTTCTCACACCCAGCATGGGTATATGTAAAAATACACCCCAAAACACATTGCCCTACTTCTTCTGAGTACGGCCACACCACATGTGTGACAATTTTTTGCAGCCTGGGTGCGCAAAGGGGCCCAAGTTCCAATGAGTACCTTCAGGATTTCTCAGGGCATTTTTACTCATTTAGATTCCAGACTTCTTTGCATGCTTTAGAGACCCTTAAAATGCCAGGTCAGTATAAATACCCCACAAGTGACCCCATTTTGGAAAGAAGACACCCCAAGGTATTCCGTGAGGGGCATGTCGAGTTCACAGAATTTTTTTTTTTTGGCACAAGTTAGCAGAAATTGATATATATATATATATATATTATATATAGAAGTAGGTGAAGGAGGTAGCAGCACACTCGTAGACTGTGGGTGCAAATCAAGGCCTAAGGACTGGCATCAAAGTCCATAATATATAAACTGAAAAAAGGGCCAGCAGCACTCAATAAATCCGTGAACAACGTTTATTCACCCAGTGTTCGGAACAAACAGCAACGTTTCGACTGCTTGTTGCAGTCTTTCTCAAGCCATACAGTCATGTGTACATACAAAGTATATATAGAGGGTGCATGTAATTACTATCAATCACATCATTAATCAACAAAGTATAAAATTCATTACTAAAAATTACTGGTATAAAAACTCAATTACCGGTTTGTGCTACCCCATACATAGTGTTCAAAGTGCAAGTGCTTCCGTGCAAAAATATATTATATTATACAAAATATGTCTCAAAGTGCTAATTATTCAATAATAAACTTACAGGTGTAATTCATAAATATAAGTGTGATTAAAAACTCACTCATCGACAATTCATTGGTGGCAGGTGACATCGGAAAACATCGCGTCCTCATAGCGTTCTATTGTTGTTACTGCGCATGCACAAGATTAACCAAATCTCACGATAACTTACTCTAGGTAATCAAGAACTGGCCTTAACCTAGTCAAAGATGGCCGCTTAGATATTTCCTGTTTCCAACTTCCTCTTAGCTCCGATCATGTGATATCTAGTACTGCCCACAGGCAAAAGTCACATGATTCTGGCTATAGAAACAGTATCGCCAAACTTATAACATATCATAGAACATTATCTTAAATTATGTACATAGTATCGTTAATCAAGGAGACTTGGAATTAGAGTTTTTCAGTAGCCAAATATATTCCAATTGTTTCAAATAGTTTTATATAGATTTCCACCACCGATGTTCCGACTGTCACTGCACATAAGTGTCGATGATTTGACTTGCAAAAAATAATCTGAAAAAACAAAAAAATCAATAAAAAGAAAAAATAAAAAAGAAACGTTATAATCAAATATTAGTACACATGTCTTTCATGTCCGATATATAATGATGAATGATGGACTCGGACACAATGACAGACACCTCATCTAAACATCTCTATGTTGCCTTAAAATCCACATTCAGACCATAAGGTCTGAGTGTGTTTAATGTAAAAATCCAGAATAATTCACGTTTTTTTAGTATAGCCTGTCTGTCACCCCCACGTCTACCAAGTTGTACTTGTTCAAGAAGGCGGAATCTAAGGTCCCTTTCCGTATGTCCCGCCTCCTTGAAATGCCTAGATACCGGCAAATCCATCTTTTCTTTGCGTATGGAGTATCTATGTTGGTTTAACCTAGTTTTTACATCCCACGTGGTCTCACCCACATACCATAGTCCACACGGGCATGATAGTAGGTAGACCACGTAGGATGAATCACATGTCATAAATTGTCTGATTTTCACATTCATATTATATATATATATCTATATCAATTTCTGCTAACTTGTGCCAAAAAAAAAAAAATTCTGTGAACTCGACATGCCCCTCACGGAATACCTTGGGGTGTCTTCTTTCCAAAATGGGGTCACTTGTGGGGTATTTATACTGCCCTGGCATTTTAGGGGCCCTAAAGCGTGAGAATCCAAATGCGTAAAAATGCCCTGTGAAATCCTAAAGGTACTCATTGGAATTTGGGCCCCTTTGCGCTTCTTGGCTGCAAAAAAGTGTCACTCATGTGGTATCGCCGTACTCAGGAGAAGTAGAGCAATGTGTTTTGGGGTGTAGTTTTACATATACCCATACTGTGTGTGAGAAATATCTCTGTAAATGACAACTTTTTTAAAAATTTTATACAAAGTTGTCAATTTACAGAAATATTTCTCTCACCCAGCATGGGTATATGTAAAAATACACCCCAAAACACATTGCCCTACTTTTCCTGAGTATGGCGATACCACATGTGTGACACTTTTTTGCAGCCAAGATGCGCAAAGGGGCCCAAATTCCAATGAGTACCCTTTAGGAGGGCATTTTTACGCATTTTTCTTCTCAAGCTTTAGGGCCCCTAAAATGCCAGGGCAGTATAAATACCCCACATGTGACCCTATTTTGGAAAGAAGACACCCCAAGGTATTCCGTGAGGGGCATGGCGAGTTCACAGAAAAAAAAAAAATTGGCACAAGTTAGCGGAAATTGATATTTTTTTTTTACAAAGTCTCATATTCCACTAACTTGTGACAAAAAATAAAATTTTACATGAACTCACCATACCCCTCACGGAATACCTTGGGGTGTCTTCTTTCTAAAATGGGGTCACATGTGGGGTATTTATACTGTCCTGGCATTTTAGGGGCCCCTAAAGCGTGAGAAGAAGTCTGGAATCTAAATGCGTAAAAATGCCCTGTGAAATCCTAAAGGTACTCATTGGAATTTGGGCCCCTTTGCGCACCCAGGCTGCAAAAAAGTGTCACACGTGGTATCGCCGTACTCAGGAGAAGTAAGTCAATGTGTTTTGGGGTGTATTTTTACATATACCCATGCTGGGTGTGAGAAATCTCTGTAAATGACAACTTTTTACATTTTTTTTTATACAAAGTTGTCAGTTTACAGAGATATTTCTCTCACCCAACATGGGTATATGTAAAGATACACCCCAAAACACATTGCCCTACTTCTCCTGAGTACGGCGATACCACATGAGTGACACTTTTTTGCAGCCTGGGTGCGCAAAGGGGCCCAAATTCCAACGAGTACCTTTAGGTTTTACAAGGTTGCTCACAATTTAGCCCCGCCCAAAATGCCAGAACAGTAAACACACCCCACAAATGACCCTATTTCGGAAAGGTATTCACTGAGGTATTCACCCCAAGGTATTCACTGAGGGGCATAGTGAGTCCGTGGGAGATTTTTTATTTTTTTTGCCAGAAGTTAGCAGAAATGGAAACTTTATTATAATTTTTTTTTCCTCAAAGTGTCATTTTCTGCTAACTTGTGAAAAAAATATGAAATGATACATGAACTCACCATGCCCCTCCGCGAATACTTTGGGGTGTCTTCTTTCTAAAATGGTGTCATTTGGGGGGTATTTATACTATCCTGGCATTCTAGCACCTGAAGAAACATGACAGGTGCTCAGAAAGTCAGAGCTGCTTCAAAATGCCAAAATTCACTTTTTTGCACCATAGTTTGTAAATGCTATAACTTTTACCCAAACCAATAAATATACACTTATTGGATTTTTTTTTTATCAAAGACATGTAGAACAATAAATTTAGAGAAAAATGTATATAGAAATGTAGTTTTTTTAAAAAAAAAATTACAACAGAGAGTGAAAAATGTCATTTTTTTGCAAAAATTTCGGTCATTTTTGATTAATAGCAAAAAAAGTAAAAATGTCAGCAGCAATGAAATACCACCAAATGAAAGCTCTATTAGTGAGAAGAAAAGGAGGTAAAATTCATTTGGGTGGTAAGTTGTATGAAGGAGCAATAAACGGTGAAAGTAGTGTAGTGCAGAATTGTAAAAAGTGGCCTGGTCATTAAGGGTATTTAAGCTAGGGGGGCTGAAGTGGTTAAAAGACTTCTGTCAACAGTATCGACCCTACTAAACCAGCCGTGATGCCTGGCAGGGCTGATCCTGCTGATTAAAAAAATTGCAATTACTTACCGGTAATGCGTTTTCTTTGAACCTATGACAGCACCCATGGAGATACACCGCCCCCATCCAGGACAGGAAACAGCTCACCACACTGCTTTAAAAGGAGGGGTCATGTAGCACCTCACCAGTACTAAACCAAGGACTAAGGAAAATAAGTGACAGAAAATATACCGAAAAATGTACACATTTTTTTTTTTTTTAACTATCCTTTTTATCCCTCT
The DNA here is from genome assembly GCA_033119425.1 of Bufotes viridis. NCBI lineage: Eukaryota > Metazoa > Chordata > Amphibia > Anura > Bufonidae > Bufotes > Bufotes viridis. The sequence continues at coordinate 69,135,958 of CM065593.1, forward strand.
GGGTTGGGAATTAGATGGGTGCTGTCATAGGTTCAAAGAAAACGCATTACCGGTAAGTAATTGCAATTTTTCTTCCTCACCTATGACAGCACCCATGGAGATATAGGCAAGATCCAATTAGGGCGGGACAACTGCCTGAAGAACCTTCTGGCCAAAACACAATCCCTCATTAGAGGGCAGTTGTAACTTATAATGTTTAAAGAAGGTATGAGGAGAACTCCAGGCAGCTGCCCCACAAATTTGCTCTATGGAGGCAGATGCTCTCTCTGCCCAGGTAGTAGAAACGGATCTAGTCGAATGGGCACCAAAATTCAACGGGGATCCAGGCCCTTACTTGAATAAGCTAACTGAATAGCTTGCTTAATCCATCGGGCAATGGTCTGAGAGGAGGCTGCCATCCCTCTCTGCCTCCCCTGAAAAGAGATAAAGAGCTTAGGAGACAATCTCTATGACTTAGTGGACTCAAGGTACATCAAAAGACATCTCCTAACATCAAGGCAATGGAAAAGAGACTCTTCCTCTTCTCTAGGGGAAGCAAAGAAGGACGGCAGAACAATCTCCTGAGAACGGTGAAAAGAAGAAGACACCTTCGGCAAAAAGAAGGATCGGGGAAATAACAACCCTATCCTCCAAGATACACAAGTATGGTTCATTAATGGAAAGGGCTGCAATCTTCCCTACCCTCCTGGCAGAGGTAATAGCTAAGAGGAAGGCTAATTTCTGCGATAGTAACTTAATAGGAATCTCTTGAATGGGCTCAAAGGGAACAGAGGTAAGAGCTGAAAGAACCACATTGAGATCCCAGGGGGGAAGTCTAGATTTGGAAACCGGAACCATCTTAGAAATAGCTGTGACAAACCTCTTAATCCAAGGGTGATTGGCTAATCTAAACTCAAAAAGAGCACTAAGCGCCGAAATCTGCACTTTAAGCGTACTAGGTCTGAGACCCTTCTCCCATCCGCTGTCGGATGATCCTCTGGAGAAAGGGAAAAAAACTTTTCCACCTTTCTGTTGATCCGAGAGGCAAAAAGATCTATTTCTGGAGTTCCCCATAGGTCTTCTATCATCCTGAAAATAACTGGATCCAGGGACCATTCCCCCTGACGTAGACGGTGACGGCTCAGGAAGTCTGCAGTCAAGTTGTCCTTCCCCCTTAGATGAACCTCAGAAATTGACAATAGAGAAGTCTCGGCTAGTAGAAAAATCTCCTGAGCTAGGTTCCCCCCTGCCTGTTTATATAGGCCACCGCGGTCATATTGTCTGAGTATATTCGTACATTTTTGTTTTTTATTACAGGGAGACTCTGGGTGAGAGCTAGCCTGATAGCGTTTAATTCCCTGAAATTTTGGGACTGCTTTAGAAGGTCCTGGTTCCAGGATTCCTGAAGTAGAAGGGACTCTACATGGGCCCCCCACCCCCATGGGCTGGCATCCGTGGTCAGGGAAACTACTTCTTTCCTTACCCAGGGGACCCCCCTCTGAAGGTTCCGAATATCCTTCCACCATTCCAGAGACAGGATGGTCTGAGAGGAAGGATAGAAGGGAGAATCTAGGGAAGCCAGGTCCCTGTCCCATTCCTGTAAAATTTGAAGTTGAAGGGGCCTGGAATGGAACTGGGCCCATTCTACCCCTGGAATGGTGGCAGTCATAAGACCCAGGACAGACATAGCCTTTCTCAGTGAAGTTGACTGGGACTGAGCTAACCCCCTCACCTCCTTCATCAGGTTTAGGGCTTTTAGGGGTGGTAACTGACAGGTCTGGGAAACCGAGTCCAAAATCATCCCCAAAACACACACTTCTGGCTGGGGACCAAATTGGACTTCTCTAGATTCAGTTCCCATCCCAGATTCTGTAAAACTTCCCTGACCCAGGAAATCTGATCCTCCAGTTTCAGGTGAGAGTGAGAGACCAGGAGAAAGTCGTCCAGATAAGGGACAATAACTATCTCCTTCTCTCTCACATGGGCCAACATCTCCGCCACCACTTTCGTGAATAACCTGGGAGCCTGAGCTAACCCGAAGGGGAGAGCCCTGAACTGGACATGGAGGAGATCTTCCTCTAGTTGAATAGCCACCCTTAAATACTTCTGATGATCGGGATGAATCGGGATATGGTAATAAGCATCCCTTAAATCTAGAGTGGCCATAAAGCACCCGGGGACAAATTCAGGATAGCTGTGCTGATGGTCTCCATACGAAACCTTTCGTACACCAGATAATGATTCAATAATTTCAAGTTTATTATGGTCCGGTAGGACCCGTTCGGCTTTTTACAAGAAAAAGTGTTGAATAAAAACCCTCTCCTATTTCCTGAGGAGGAACCTTTATCAACACTCTCTTCTCTAGAAGAGCAAACACTTCTGCCCTGATAGCTTCCTGCTTCACTGGATCTCTGTGAAAGTCTGTAATGACAAATCTTCCTCTTGGGGCATTTATAAAATTTATCAGGTACCCTTCTCGTATAATCTGTAAGATCCAGGGGCTGTTCGTAATCTTCTGCCAACTCTCTAGGAAGCTTGTAAGTCGACCTCCTACCGGAAGCCTGGCGTCAGTCAGATTTCTTTTGGAGGCCTCTGTTCTAGAAAAAGAAAACCCTTAGACTTATTGGAGGGACCTGGGTTCTGCTCAGGCCTTTCTCTCTTCCTAAAGAACTTGTTAGTTTGTGAACGAAAGGGTCTCTTATTAACTGGACGACTAGAAGAAGGGAACCCTTTCTTTTGTCTGAGGCTTTTTCCAGTAAATCGTCTAACACCGGCCCAAACAGAAACTCTCCCTGACAGGGAATGCTACAGAGTTTCGCCTTGGAAGTAGGGTCCCCGTTCCAATTCTTCAACCATAAGGCTCTCCTGGCTGAATTAGATAAGGCAGAGGCTCTGGCAGAAAATTTAAGAGAATCAATAGAAGCGTCAGATAAGAAATCAATTGCGTTGGAGATAGTGGGAAAGGAGGAAAGAATCGTTTCTCTGGGAGTACCATTCTTAACATGATTCTCTAGGTCAGAGATCCAAACTTTAAGAGACCTAGCGACCTGTGCTGCTGCTATGGAAGGTCTAAAGGCCGCCGTAGAGGCCTCCCAATTCTTTTTAAGGTATATGTCGGCCCTTCTATCCAAAGTATCTTTTAAGGAACCTGCATCCTCAAAGGGAAGGGCTGCCCTCTTAGAAATTTTCGCTACTGGCGCATCTAATTTTGGGGCCCTATCCCAAGAGGCTGAGGCTTTTTCTTCAAATGGGTATTTTCGTTTAATAGCAGCTGGAATGAAAAACTTCCTATCAGGTTTACTCCATTCCCTGGAGATTAAAGCCTCAATGTTCTCATGAATATCAAAATTCCTAACCCGTCTGGTTCCCAGGCCCCCAAACATGGAATCACGGATCGTTTGAGGAGCCTTTTGATCGTCTAGCCCCATCGTGGCTCTAACCACTTTAACAAGTGAATTGATATTTTCATTCTGAAAAAAGGCCTGCCAGCAGAGTCTGTATCAAAGGAATCGTCAGATGAGAGTCTCTCTCCTTCTTCCTCCAAACCCGAAAGCACCTCTTGGTCGCTGGAGGGAGCTACAGATGCAGTGGCAGAAGTACCGGTTCTGGTTTCTAACAGACCGCTGACAGATTCTTTCACTGTCTCCCTGACTTCTTCCCGAATCATCTCCTTCAGGCTAGACAACAGGGACGGGGTCTCCTCCTGCACCAATTTCCCTATGCAATGGTGGCAGAGCGGTTTTTCATAGCCCGAGGCCAACCTCTTCTTGCACAGGGCACAAACTTTCTCTTTGGATTTAGAGGCCCTCTTACTTTCCCTTGGGACCTAGGGAACAATACCCCAACTACAATTAGGATCTGTGACAAGAAGGCATATATTCTGGGGTAATACCCCTTACCCCACCAGGATACCGGTTCATTGGTGGTCTCAGTGGTCTCCACACGCTGGCTTGCCTCCATGATCGTTAGGAGCTGCACCTCAATGGAGAAACAGACTGCTCTGCACTCAGGGACGCAGTCTTATGCTGGCTGGGACTCACTCTGCCGCGCGTGTGAAGCGGCTCCACCTACTTCCGGTCATGCGCAGTGCCTCCCTCTGCAGCCGCGCACCCGGAAGTGCGTGTCCCTCGGCTGCCGGGATCGCGATCACGGCCGCGATTCGCCGCCACCCAAGGGGACGGGAGAACCGCCCTCAGAGTGTAGAAGGAGCCGGAGAAAGTGGGGAGCAAGGAGCCCAGACTCGGCAGTTGCTTCCAGGGGAAGAACTTACACCGCCCGGGTAAGCCCTCCATAAGCATAACGCCGGGCGCCCGCAGCATGCCTCGTCCTACACAGTGTGGGAACTTCACCTGCCCCGCAGGACAGGAAACAGCTCACCACACTGCTTTAAAAGGAGGGGTCATGTAGCACCTCACCAGTACTAAACCAAGGACTAAGGAAAATAAGTGACAGAAAATATACCGAAAAATGTACACATTTTTTTTTTTTTTAACTATCCTTTTATCCCTCTGGGTTGGGAATTAGATGGGTGCTGTCATAGGTTCAAAGAAAACGCATTACCGGTAAGTAATTGCAATTTTTCTTCCTCACCTATGACAGCACCCATGGAGATATAGGCAAGATCCAATTAGGGCGGGACAACTGCCTGAAGAACCTTCTGGCCAAAACACAATCCCTCATTAGAGGGCAGTTGTAACTTATAATGTTTAAAGAAGGTATGAGGAGAACTCCAGGCAGCTGCCCCACAAATTTGCTCTATGGAGGCAGATGCTCTCTCTGCCCAGGTAGTAGAAACGGATCTAGTCGAATGGGCACCAAAATTCAACGGGGGATCCAGGCCCTTACTTGAATAAGCTAACTGAATAGCTTGCTTAATCCATCGGGCAATGGTCTGAGAGGAGGCTGCCATCCCTCTCTGCCTCCCCTGAAAAGAGATAAAGAGCTTAGGAGACAATCTCTATGACTTAGTGGACTCAAGGTACATCAAAAGACATCTCCTAACATCAAGGCAATGGAAAAGAGACTCTTCCTCTTCTCTAGGGGAAGCAAAGAAGGACGGCAGAACAATCTCCTGAGAACGGTGAAAAGAAGAAGACACCTTCGGCAAAAAAGAAGGATCGGGGGAAATAACAACCCTATCCTCCAAGATACACAAGTATGGTTCATTAATGGAAAGGGCTGCAATCTCCCCTACCCTCCTGGCAGAGGTAATAGCTAAGAGGAAGGCTAATTTCTGCGATAGTAACTTAATAGGAATCTCTTGAATGGGCTCAAAGGGAACAGAGGTAAGAGCTGAAAGAACCACATTGAGATCCCAGGGGGGAAGTCTAGATTTGGAAACCGGAACCATCTTAGAAATAGCTGTGACAAACCTCTTAATCCAAGGGTGATTGGCTAATCTAAACTCAAAAAGAGCACTAAGCGCCGAAATCTGCACTTTAAGCGTACTAGGTCTGAGACCCTTCTCCCATCCGCTGTCGGATGATCCTCTGGAGAAAGGGAAAAAAACTTTTCCACCTTTCTGTTGATCCGAGAGGCAAAAAGATCTATTTCTGGAGTTCCCCATAGGTCTTCTATCATCCTGAAAATAACTGGATCCAGGGACCATTCCCCTGACGTAGAGCGGTGACGGCTCAGGAAGTCTGCAGTCAAGTTGTCCTTCCCCCTTAGATGAACCTCAGAAATTGACAATAGAGAAGTCTCGGCTAGTAGAAAAATCTCCTGAGCTAGGTTCCCCCCTGCCTGTTTATATAGGCCACCGCGGTCATATTGTCTGAGTATATTCGTACATTTTTGTTTTTTATTACAGGGAGACTCTGGGTGAGAGCTAGCCTGATAGCGTTTAATTCCCTGAAATTTTGGGACTGCTTTAGAAGGTCCTGGTTCCAGGATTCCTGAAGTAGAAGGGACTCTACATGGGCCCCCCACCCCCATGGGCTGGCATCCGTGGTCAGGGAAACTACTTCTTTCCTTACCCAGGGGACCCCCCTCTGAAGGTTCCGAATATCCTTCCACCATTCCAGAGACAGGATGGTCTGAGAGGAAGGATAGAAGGGAGAATCTAGGAAGCCAGGTCCCTGTCCCATTCCTGTAAAATTTGAAGTTGAAGGGGCCTGGAATGGAACTGGGCCCATTCTACCCCTGGAATGGTGGCAGTCATAAGACCCAGGACAGACATAGCCTTTCTCAGTGAAGTTGACTGGGACTGAGCTAACCCCTCACCTCCTTCATCAGGTTTAGGGCTTTTAGGGGTGGTAACTGACAGGTCTGGGAAACCGAGTCCAAAATCATCCCCAAAAACACACACTTCTGGCTGGGGACCAAATTGGACTTCTCTAGATTCAGTTCCCATCCCAGATTCTGTAAAACTTCCCTGACCCAGGAAATCTGATCCTCCAGTTTCAGGTGAGAGTGAGAGACCAGGAGAAAGTCGTCCAGATAAGGGACAATAACTATCTCCTTCTCTCTCACATGGGCCAACATCTCCGCCACCACTTTCGTGAATAACCTGGGAGCCTGAGCTAACCCGAAGGGGAGAGCCCTGAACTGGACATGGAGGAGATCTTCCTCTAGTTGAATAGCCACCCTTAAATACTTCTGATGATCGGGATGAATCGGGATATGGTAATAAGCATCCCTTAAATCTAGAGTGGCCATAAAGCACCCCGGGGACAAATTCAGGATAGCTGTGCTGATGGTCTCCATACGAAACCTTTCGTACACCAGATAATGATTCAATAATTTCAAGTTTATTATGGTCCGGTAGGACCCGTTCGGCTTTTTTACAAGAAAAAGTGTTGAATAAAAACCCTCTCCTATTTCCTGAGGAGGAACCTTTATCAACACTCTCTTCTCTAGAAGAGCAAACACTTCTGCCCTGATAGCTTCCTGCTTCACTGGATCTCTGTGAAAGTCTGTAATGACAAATCTTCCTCTTGGGGCATTTATAAAATTTATCAGGTACCCTTCTCGTATAATCTGTAAGATCCAGGGGCTGTTCGTAATCTTCTGCCAACTCTCTAGGAAGCTTGTAAGCCGACCTCCTACCGGAAGCCTGGCGTCAGTCAGATTTCTTTTGGAGGCCTCTGTTCTAGAAAAAGAAAACCCTTAGACTTATTGGAGGGACCTGGGTTCTGCTCAGGCCTTTCTCTCTTCCTAAAGAACTTGTTAGTTTGTGAACGAAAGGGTCTCTTATTAACTGGACGACTAGAAGAAGGGAACCCTTTCTTTTGTCTGAGGCTTTTTCCAGTAAATCGTCTAACACCGGCCCAAACAGAAACTCTCCCTGACAGGGAATGCTACAGAGTTTCGCCTTGGAAGTAGGGTCCCCGTTCCAATTCTTCAACCATAAGGCTCTCCTGGCTGAATTAGATAAGGCAGAGGCTCTGGCAGAAAATTTAAGAGAATCAATAGAAGCGTCAGATAAGAAATCAATTGCGTTGGAGATAGTGGGAAAGGAGGAAAGAATCGTTTCTCTGGGAGTACCATTCTTAACATGATTCTCTAGGTCAGAGATCCAAACTTTAAGAGACCTAGCGACCTGTGCTGCTGCTATGGAAGGTCTAAAGGCCGCCGTAGAGGCCTCCCAATTCTTTTTAAGGTATATGTCGGCCCTTCTATCCAAAGTATCTTTTAAGGAACCTGCATCCTCAAAGGGAAGGGCTGCCCTCTTAGAAATTTTCGCTACTGGCGCATCTAATTTTGGGGCCCTATCCCAAGAGGCTGAGGCTTTTTCTTCAAATGGGTATTTTCGTTTAATAGCAGCTGGAATGAAAAACTTCCTATCAGGTTTACTCCATTCCCTGGAGATTAAAGCCTCAATGTTCTCATGAATATCAAAATTCCTAACCCGTCTGGTTCCCAGGCCCCCAAACATGGAATCACGGATCGTTTGAGGAGCCTTTTGATCGTCTAGCCCCATCGTGGCTCTAACCACTTTAACAAGTGAATTGATATTTTCATTCTGAAAAAAGGCCTGCCAGCAGAGTCTGTATCAAAGGAATCGTCAGATGAGAGTCTCTCTCCTTCTTCCTCCAAACCCGAAAGCACCTCTTGGTCGCTGGAGGGAGCTACAGATGCAGTGGCAGAAGTACCGGTTCTGGTTTCTAACAGACCGCTGACAGATTCTTTCACTGTCTCCCTGACTTCTTCCCGAATCATCTCCTTCAGGCTAGACAACAGGGACGGGGTCTCCTCCTGCACCAATTTCCCTATGCAATGGTGGCAGAGCGGTTTTTCATAGCCCGAGGCCAACCTCTTCTTGCACAGGGCACAAACTTTCTCTTTGGATTTAGAGGCCCTCTTACTTTCCCTTGGGACCTAGGGAACAATACCCCAACTACAATTAGGATCTGTGACAAGAAGGCATATATTCTGGGGTAATACCCCTTACCCCACCAGGATACCGGTTCATTGGTGGTCTCAGTGGTCTCCACACGCTGGCTTGCCTCCATGATCGTTAGGAGCTGCACCTCAATGGAGAAACAGACTGCTCTGCACTCAGGGACGCAGTCTTATGCTGGCTGGGACTCACTCTGCCGCGCGTGTGAAGCGGCTCCACCTACTTCCGGTCATGCGCAGTGCCTCCCTCTGCAGCCGCGCACCCGGAAGTGCGTGTCCCTCGGCTGCCGGGATCGCGATCACGGCCGCGATTCGCCGCCACCCAAGGGGACGGGAGAACCGCCCTCAGAGTGTAGAAGGAGCCGGAGAAAGTGGGGAGCAAGGAGCCCAGACTCGGCAGTTGCTTCCAGGGGAAGAACTTACACCGCCCGGGTAAGCCCTCCATAAGCATAACGCCGGGGCGCCCGCAGCATGCCTCGTCCTACACAGTGTGGGAACTTCACCTGCCCCGCAGGACAGGAAACAGAACTGGTGAGCTGCTACATGACCCCTCCTTTTAAAGCAGTGTGGTGAGCTGTTTCCTGTCCTGGATGGGGGCGGTGTATCTCCATGGGTGCTGTCATAGGTGAGGAAGAAATATACCTTTCTTTACCCTGAACTGTTGTTCTCTTGTTTCTGCCTCCTCTGCGTGTGCAGATAATATTTGCATGTAGCTTTACAGTGGGCCCACAGAAAGAATTTTACTGGTGGGCCCCAGTCACCCCAGTCTGACATTAAAGAGGACCTGCCACCGCCCCTGACATGTCTGTTTTAATAGCATTCCCATGTAATAACACTTCTGGAGCATCTATTCTTATGGCTCTATGTTGTACCATTCCTTTATTATTTCTACTAGAAGTTATGAATTGCTAGCAGTCTGCAGTAAGGGTACCGAGAGGTACTAGTAACCAGTCGGTGAGGGGGTCGACCTGCACAGTCTGAAAATGGCAGCACTGACTGGATAAAGTGAGACTGTGCAAGGTCACACCCCAACTTGTCACCTCCCCTCTGTACCCTTACTGCAGACTGCTAGCAATTCATTCATAACTTCTAGTAGAAATTACAAAAGAACGGCACAACATAGAGCCATAAGAATAGATGTTTCAGAATTGTTATTACATGGGCAATGCATGAAGCTATTAAAATAGGCATGTCAGGAGAGGCAACAGGTCCTCTTTAAGGCAGTCTACTTAATGTACACATTCTTTTACAAACTGCAATATGTAAGATATAACTGAGTAGTTTCTCTTTTCAGAACGGCTACGACCTCCAGAAACTAAAAAAGCCAACACGAGCAAATGCTCATGTGCTCTGTTCTACCTCAAGTGAACAAAGAACAGCGAAGCTTCATCATGAGCCAGACCATCTCCTCAATGCTGATAGACCCCGAGGGCCCTTCCTTTCTGAAGAGACACCCAGTAGTGACAGCAGTGTCTCTGACCTCCAGGAGCACGTGGCTCATATTGTTTGGGCGGCAGACAATGACGGGACATGCCACCCTCCCGATACTCTCCGTATGTACTGTGCAGAAGGAAATAACTCAAGATTTGGGAGCCTGAGTTCATTAGATTCTTCTAGTACCGATGAAGACTTAAGTTTTGGTTATCTCAGTGAATGGGGACCAAAGTTTGACAGACTTATTTATCTCTACCATCCGTCAAAGACTCAGGTTTAGCTAGATGTAGACGTCTTTTGTAGAGCTTCAAGCTTCATTCATTGATAACCTAGGTTTTTAAAAAAATATGGAATATACAATAAATGTAGTAGAGTAATTAAGACCTGGACCATCTGTGACGTTATTATATTGTGTTCATAGGTGGAAGACATCATATAGTATTTAAAGGGGCTATCCCACAAATATTATTTATCCACTATCCATATTATCGAATCCCAGTTTTGGCAAATTTCCACATGGCAATTATCGGGAACCAGCGTTCCGAGATTGACAGCCTATGTGAAAGGGTCTTTAGAAGGGTCCCCTGATGGGACCGCCAATGATCAGGTGTTCTCGATGGTAAAACCAGTCAGTAAGTGTTCCATTTGTGCAGCGCCACTGCACAGGATATCAATCCTTACACAGTGTCCTTTCAAATGAATGGGTTGTCTGTGTAGTATAGGACAGATCCTCCAGACGAAGAGAAACCATTTGTGGCTTCTCCCCTCTCTGGCCAAGGAATAGGGATTCTGAAAAGAACCCCACTCTATTAATTTTGTATTCCTTAATAGGGTATATGAGAAGAGGTTTTCTAAACTGGGCAATCTCTTTGATGAAGAAAGTAGAGGATAGTCTATTGACCCATGTCTGGCTAACATAAGATTTTAAAATCCCATTTTCCTTGAAGTAGAGTGTAGTCCACCTTTTCTCTTGATATTCACTTATCGTACACATTTTATCTACACCTGTGGTGGTCAACATCACCACATTATGGTGGCTTCAGATGGGTCACATGTGATGACCGTCAATGTCCATTATGGAAAATCGAGACACAAAAACAGACACATGCATTCTGCAGTACTATGGGGCAAAAAACTTTTTGTCTTCTGTTGTCTGCCTTTCAAAGTGCTGTTGATGGCCCCTATACATGCCAGAATGCAAATAAAGCCACAGCAAGGCCAACCACTACCTGCTCTCAGTAAAAAAGCCCAGAAATATCCCAAATGCAGTGCTAGCCACATGTGCCATCAAGTGTAGTCAAAGCCAACATCATGGGCCCTGTGACCTATCCTCAGGATAGGTCATCAATATCAGATTGGCAGGGGTCCGACACCCAGCGATCAGCTGTTTGAGGAGACGGCGCTCGCATTGCCATCTTGTCACTGCTATATCTGTGGGTCAGCAGCACCATAGCAGGAAAAAAAGAAGGCACGGCATGTGTCATGGCCCATAACAGGTAGGTGTCAGGGATCAGAGAGGAAGGAAAGAGGGTGCACTCTGACTCCACCCTCAACCGCTGTCCCTGCCTACTTACACTACCCGCCCTAGGAGACGGGGCGTAACTGGGCGACGGTCCCTTACTTAACGTAAGTGCACAGAGGAAAGATAAGAAGGGTCAACAAGCCAAAAGGTCAGAACCAGGAGAAGCGGGCCGTACAAATGGAACGAGCAAAAGCAAGGTCAACAGTCAAAGCCGAGGTCAATCCAGGAAAGCAAATACGTACAAAGGATGAGACGAAGTCGAGGTCAAAGAACGAGCCGAGGTCACAAGGTCAGGAGGTCAATCAGATAAGCAGCTGCAGACTAGAACCAAAGGACAAGGAAGCTCCAATAGACCAGTATCACAGGCAACCTGTGGCCAGCAGGTTGCCTGTATTTATAGTGGGGAGTGAGGGTCATGTGACGTGGCCAGCGTCACATGACCGACAGACAGATAAGTCGAGCACCGAGTGATCAGCTCGGTGCTCAAGGCAGACCTAGGAGCAGGGAGCCTCCCAGCTAGCAAAGCTGCCCTGGGAACAAGGCTGAACACAGATCCTTGCTCCTGAAGTTAAGCAGCAGGTCTGTGGCTGATGGGAGACCGAGTGCACCTTCAGCGCCTCGTTACAGTAGGATTTAGCGTTAGGACCACTCATAGAGGTGACCTTGGTGCGGCGAGTGGCTTATTACTTTTTGACCAAAATGTACACTGATGCCTCTGATAGCTTCTAGCATAGAGGCAGGGCAGAGTGCTGGTTGCAGAGTGCTGTTGCATTTCTTTGTTTGTATTGATTTGGCTCCGATGTCATAGCAGCTGCCTACATGGGATGTATGCCCTTTGGGTTGGGTCAAAGGAGCAATTAAAAATTAAAAAACTTATGGGGTCATTTATTAACACCGGTGTTTTAGACGCTGGTCTTAATAACCCCTGCGCTGGCGGTGGATGCGCCAAAGTCATGAGGAGGCGCCGGCCTCTACATGACTTTGGCGCATCCACCGCCGGTCTAAATGTAAGCCTGCCTCCTTGCTGGCTTAAATTTAGACCAGTTTTTATGCCCCCTGGTGTAACCGGGGAAAAGTCGCAGATTGCGTCGCAAATAACCTTCAGTATTTCTAGTACACAGTGAATCATGACAGCGCTGCTCAGTTATCATGTTGTCCTAACTAGAACAGACATCTCACCCATTCAGGTAAGTGCATCTTTGGGGGCAGGTATTCCCAGAGTTACACTTCTACAGGATGAAGACCCGAACTAAGTAGCTGATATGCTCTGACACTGTGTAGGTACTGACCGTCACACTCTTCTAGAAGGTCTAGTTCTTTGACCTATTTTGTGTGATGTGACACAAAATAATATTTTAATATATGCAAATAAGCCTCTAGGAGCAACAGGGTCGTTGCCGTTACACCTAGAGGCTCTGCTCTGTCTGCAACTGCCGCCCTCTGCATTATGATAGACGGGATCAGGCAGTGTAAATGTGATCACGCCTCCCCTGGTCCTGTCAAATTGGAGAGGGTGTGGCAGTTGCAGAGAGAGCAGAGCCTCTAGGTGTAATGGCAACGCCCCCGTTGCTCCTTGAGACTCATTTGCATATATTAACTATTTATTTTTCTAAGTAATGCAGGCACATATGAACATGGGACCAACACAGATGCCTTCAGCTGCCAAGCGCACATGTAACAGGTCAGCCGGTGTCATAGGGACAAATCTGCTGACAGATGCTCTTTAAGCTACTCTTCTTCTGGCAGGGGTGTAACTATAGGTGGTGCAGAGGTAGCAATTACTACTGGGCCCAGGAGTCTGAGGGGGCCCAAAAACCTCTCTGCCACAAAAGAAGACCCTGAGATTATAGAATGCACATGTTAGAGGGGCGGTTACAGATTTTGCATTATGACCGAGGATCTTCAAGTCACATGTCAGCTTCCCTTTTCCTAAGCAGTATGATTTTGAGATGCTCAAGAATGTCCCTTTTCATTAACATAATAACAAACAACTTGTTATGAAATCTGTTTATTATTTGGTGCAATTATTAATTTGAACACCAGAGGGCAGCATATGCTTGGAGAAAAAAAACACCAATACTGCCACTGAGTTTTTACGTTATATATTTTGAGACATTCATTTTTTAGCATAAATAACACAATAAACTTATTCTCTGGGTCAGTACAATTACAGTGATAACAAATACATAGTTTTTTTTTCGTTTTACTACTTTTGCACAATAAAAACACTTTTTTTAAAAGAAGAAAATGTTTTGTATCGCCGCATCCAAAGACCTGTAACTTTTTAGATTTCTTTCTACGGAGCTGTGTGAGGGCTTGATTTTTGCAGGACGACTTGTAGTCTTCATTAGTATAATTTGGAGTACATAATACGTTTTGATCGCTTTTTCCATTTTGTTGGTGGACAAAAAGCAGCAATTCTGTCATTTGTGTTGTTTTTTTTACGGTGTTCACTGTACAGGATAAATTACATGATAAGTGCACAGTGTGGGTCATTACGGATGTGGCAATACCAAATATGTGGAGATTTTTGAAAAAAAGTATTTTTTTCCTTTAACTTGGAAGTATCTTTTGATGACTTTTAAAATATTTTGCATGATTCCTGTAGTGCAATTTATTTTATTCCCAGTGCTATACTGACATTCACCAGCAGGCTGCACCAGAGAGAGAAACACTGCTGGAAAATACTGAAGGCAGGCCTCGGGCCTTCACTAGGCCCTGGCCTGCCTGCACTTACATCGGCATCCCACAATCTCATTTGTGGGGTGCTGATGGGAGACAGAGGAAGTCCTCTCCCCCTGTAACCGCTTAAATGCCACGGGCGCAATTGCCCGCGGCATGTAAGCGTATAAACAGCCCAGATCAGCGCTCCTGCCAGTCCTGGCTGTAAAAGTAGGAGTGCGACTTTTATGTTACAGCTGTGCCTCGTGCAGCACTTAGACTGGACCGCCGTAAAAAGGCAGCAGCCCAGCCTAAGGCCCTTGGGTGCCCGCTGTAAAGAGGTATATTGGTGGTCAATAAGGGTTGTATTACCCTGGCCTTTGGGTATTAGCTGCTGCCAGGGCCAATAAGATAATGAGTTGCATCAAAAGGGGCATAGATGTCCGTGATGAGAACATAGTCCTACCACTTTACAAATCACTCATCAGAGGGCAACTAAAGTAATAACTGGAATGGGTGGGCTACAGTACCCTAAAAGATTATCAAAATTAGGGTTATTCACCCTATTCAGGGGAGATCTAATAACTATGTATAAATATATCAGGGGTCAGTACAGAGCAGGGCTGGGACAAGGTCCACCACCAACAGAGGCTGAGCTGCCCCAGTGCGCCCCCCTCTCCCCCTCCAACTTGTGGATGACACTGCTATGGGGGATCTGTGATGGATGACACTGTTATTGGGGAATCTGTGGATGACACATATGTCATAACAGGGTCCGTGTAGGAATGACCCCCAATACAAGGGGGGAGGCTGTGGGGTTGTATCTTCTTTTTTGATGACAGCGCCAGCGGGGCCCGTGCAGTGACTGTATTCTACTACACCCCCCCCCCCCACACACACACACACTGTATATAATCTTAACTATATAACTGTAGTGATTTACTACAATTATATAGTTGATAAGATTATATCCAGTGAGCGGGGGTGTAGTAGAATACAGTCACTGCACGGGCCCTGCTGTCATTATGAAATAGCATATGTGACCCCACCTCTTTTATTGGTGGTCATTCAGTAAATTAACCCTGTTTTGGGGGGGTGGGGGGACCGGTGTCCCCCATCTTTTCATGCTCTTTATACCCCCCATGTTGTCATGCTCTTTCTCTCCCCCCATGTTGTCATGCTCTTTCTGCCCCCCATGTTGTCATGCTCTTTCTGCCCCCCATGTTGTCATGCTCTTTCCCCCATGTTGTCATGCTCTTTATGCCCCCCATGTTGTCATGCTCTTTCTGCCCCCCATGTTGTCATGCTCTTTCTGCCCCCCATGTTGTCATGCTCTTTCTTCTCCCCCATGTTGCCATGCTCTTTCTGCCCCCCCCATGTTGTCATGCTGTCTCTTCTCCCCCCATGTTGTCATGCTCTTTCTGCCCCCTCCCATGTTGTCATGCTGTTTCTTCCACCCCCCATGTTGTCATGCTCTTTCTTCTCCCCTCCCCATGTTGTCATGCTTTCTGACCCCCATGTTGTCATGCTTCTTCCCCCCATGTTGTCATGCTCTTTCTTCCCCCCATGTTGTCATGCTTTCTGCCCCCCCATGTTGTCATGCTCTTTCTTCTCCCTCCTCTCCTCCTACCTCTGCTGTAGCGTGGCCGAGCTCTGCATGGTCCGTGCCTCCGCTGGTACAGGAGGAGGAGCTTTTGTCTCCTGTACCGAGCCGACTGACTTGAAGTGCAAACTGTGTGCGCACTTCCTGTCAGTCTGGCCGGGTACAGGAGACTGATGCTCTCTGTACCTGCGGACCGGACAGAGCTCGGTCAAGCTACAATCAGGGAATGACAGGAGGGAGCGCTGAGCGGTTCCCCCCTGTCAGTCCCTCTCCCTCTGGCCGGCCCCTGCCTGCGCCCTGAGGCTGGAGCCTCCCCAGCCTCTGTGTCGGCCCGGCCCTGGTACAGAGATCTCTCCCATCATTTATTTATCCCCAGGACTGTGACGAGGGGACATCCTCTGCGTCTGGAGGAAAGAAGGTTTCTACATAAACATAAAAGAGGATTATTTACGGTAAGAGCAGTGAGACTGTGGAGCTCTCTGCCTGAGGAGGTGGTGATGGTGAGTACAATAAAGGAATTCAAAGAGCCTGGATGTATAAAAGAGCCTGGATGTATTTCTGGAGTGTAATATTATTACAGGCTATAGCTATTACATTTCTGGAAAGGTCTTTCATCCAGGGAGTTATTCTGATGCCTGATTGGAGTCTGGAAGGAATTTTTTCCCCCTAAAAAGTGAGGAAATTCCGGTGCCTGCATACGCCATTGTCTACGCATATATGTGCAATCTATTGTACTTTTTCCAATT
Source organism: Bufotes viridis (assembly GCA_033119425.1). Classification (NCBI taxonomy): domain Eukaryota; kingdom Metazoa; phylum Chordata; class Amphibia; order Anura; family Bufonidae; genus Bufotes; species Bufotes viridis. The sequence continues at coordinate 69,152,243 of CM065593.1, forward strand.
GTACAATAAACAACATACTCCTTATAATTGTTCATGTGACAAATTTTATTGCAATAAAAAGAAATCTGATTTAAAAAAAAGGGAGGAAAATTGGCTTGTACCTCACAGGTTTTTTTTTTTGTTTTGTTTTTTTGCCTTCCTCTGGATCAACTTGCAGGATAACAGGCTGAATGGATGGACAGATGTCTTTTTTCAGACTTATAAACTATGTTACTATGATGGATAAGGGTTTATAGGAATACTCATTAGTGAGGATGTGGCAGTGTAATACTGTCGCCGATTATCAGATGAACGAGCAAACAATCGTTCATTGGGCAATCTGGATTTTTAAGCATGCTTTTAAAGAGGACCACCTTCCACCGGTCCTGACATTACCATATAAGTAGCTGGCAGGGTAGGGCATACTGATGACATGTGATATTGCTTATTTTTTCTATGCGCTGCTCTGTTCGTCCGCTGTGCCCCCTGTTCTGGTTTCCCACCTGATATGTAAATCCATACCATTGGTACAGAGAGAAGGGGTCGGCAGCTTTTCTCAAGGGGCGTCTCCTTCTCCCTGGGTGTGACGCTCTCTGCTGTGATTGACCAGCTCACAGCCAGGGAGAAGGAGACGCCTCTTTAGAAACACGGCCGTTTCCTCCTCCCTGTACTGATTGTATGGATCTACATACAGGGCAAGAAATGGGGGGCACAGCGGGGAAACAGAGCAACGCATAGAAAAAATAATAAGCAATATCACATGTCATCAGTATGCCCTAGCCCGCCAGCTATTTATATGGTAATGTCAGGACCAGTGAAAGGTGTAATCATGATCTGTTTTCAGCAAACAAGTCAGTATGGGGAAGAGTGATGGCATCAGTGATCACTGCTCTCCTTACTGTGGAGGAGATCACTGCATGTAATAGCAGCGGTTTCCTCTGCTGACGAGCAGGCGATTGCCGGGACTGAATGCTTCCTTCCCGACAAACGCCTGCAAAATCTTTTAATGTGATAGGAGTTAATTACTTTTTTATAAAGATCGCATATTAAAATTGTAGTGATAACACCAGCTATTGTGTAGCTATAGGGGGTGCAGAGGTAACAGTCGCACACAGCCCCTGGTGAATGAAGGGACTCAGACTCCTCTGTGACATTAGAGGTCACCAGTATTATAAATGGCACATGGTAGGTAGATTGACCTTCTACAGATTTAGCAATAGAGTCTTTGGGTATTATCTGGGGTCCAATACTAATAAGAAACTCTGCTACAGTGCTCATACATATGCAGTATCCCAGAGAAAGGGGTATCTGCGAATGGTTTGTTCTTTAATGTTATGCCATGTATTGTCATGTTATGTGTATCCAGCATAGCCATATATGGATGCCACAGCCAGAGTTAACAATCCTGGTTCAGCCTTTGTAGGAAATTAGGTGGTGGCTGGCTTCATCTCTAGCTGGAGAAAGTAGAGAAGGAGAGTTCAGAGATAGGGGAGGCGTAATCCATCTGCTCTCCCTTCTCAGGCCCGAGAAAGCTACAGAGACAGATCTACAGAAAGAGGAGATATAAAAGAGGCGTAGTCCATGTGCTGTCCCTTCTCAGGCCCAGGAAAGCTACAGAGACAGACCTTCAGAAAGAGGAGTGCAGGAGGAGAACTTAGAATCTACATGGACAAGCATAGGAAAACTGCGACTACAGCCATTCAAACTTTGCTGCAGTGAGGGACATTGTTAAAACACCCTTCAAACCTGGACACATCCTGGCCAAACCTGACTTTAAAATTCTGTATTCCTCGGTGGACACTACAGTCATTATTGCCAAGGTATTGTAGCCAGCCATAGATTCTACTGAGTGGAACTTTAGCAAAATAGAAAGGAAAGAGGGCCATAACTCTCCTCCTTGCCTAAATTCATACAATGCTATATGGGAGAGAATTGGACTGTGTACAGTTTGAACTGTTTTGCTATAGTTGGATGTACTACAGCTCCTATTTTGCACTTGAGTGAAGATAGACATTTATTCTTCTACCACTGGCCTGGTTTCTTGACTCCTACACCATACTCTGGCCATTGCACTCATACAGAGAATTAACATCACAGGCCCCCCAACTACCATCAGGAAGGACCCCAGAACCAGCCACTGTGATTGATTGTAACAGCCAGAGATACTACCACTACAATCCTCCGCTCCGGCTCTGCAGAGTCTTGCTGCACATACCACCACATTACAGCTCATTTTGACCATTGCGTTGTATGAAACTAACACTGTATGTGTAAAAGCCTATGAGGCCATACTATACCTCCAAAACAAGTATCATATGGCGACACATGGAGTGCAGAGACTCAAAAGACTGGCCATATGCATGAGGCCTAAGAGACCCCTTCCCTTATGTTGCTTTCCCACTCTCAGGTCCAGTAATCATAGAAGCCACATCCACTGGTGCCGAGGGCCAGGATGCAAGGGATTATGTATAATGCATTTATTACACAGTCCCCTGCAGGGACAGCTGATTACAGTGCGGTAGTTGCATGTATATCACTCATCTTAAATGTCTTATTATTAACTTATGCATGGCGCAGCCATAGTTAAAGGGGTTGTCTCACTTCAGTAAATAGAATTTAACGTGTAGAGAAAGTTAATACAAGGCACTTACTAATGTATTGTGATTGTCCATATTGCCGCTTTTGCTGGCTGGATTCATTTTTCCATAGAATTATACATTTCTTGTTTACATGGTTACGACCACCCTGCAATCCAGTAGTGGCGGACGTGCTTGCACACTATAGGAAAAAGTACTGACTGGCCTCAATGGGCCAGGACCGCAGGAGTGCGCACAGGCTGGCACATTTTCCTATAGTGTGCAAGCACGACCACTGCTGCTGGAGTTTCTATTAACTTCTCTACCTGATCAATGCTTTTTGCAGAAGTGACACAACCTCTCGAATAATCCTGGTTCAGCCCTTGTAGGAAACTAGGTGGTGGCTGGCTCCACCCCCTTTAAGTATTGAACTCTATTTGAAAAAGAAAACAAATGGCAACGCATGACCCAGTTGTCACAAGCTGTTGGCTCGTTGCCTGGTCATACAATGGAATATTTTCATTTCCCTCTGCACTGGCATCGAAGAGTGAACTCAGGTTAACTTCTGTGTCTAACAACAGTCAATTAGCTCTCTGGATAGCGGGGGCATAACCGGATGGATGGATGGACGACAATAGTAAGGATGGTATTCCTGATAACATCCCGAGTGGATTAGGGGATAATGTCTAATATCTTTGGTAGTCTAAGGTGGTGAATGGGGTTAATGGTAAGATCCATGTTGGTTTACAGTGGTTAGATATAACATCTAATATCCCTGGGGGTCTGGGGGTTCCTAAAGACCCCTCAGCCACCCCAATAGAAATCAGTATAAGAAATGGCACATGGTGGGTGAGGGATCAGGAGCTTCAAGTGATGCCTCTGGATATTATATTTGGTAGTTCAGGGCCTACTTTTTTTAACCTGTGGTATAGTTACCCTAGGGGTAAGCAGCACAGGAGGTACATGTTGGTGCTCCAAGGCCATGTGTCTGTCAGACTAAGGCATTATGCACACGACCGTAGTTTTGGTCTGCGTCCGAGCCGCATATTTTGACTTCAATGGGACTGCAAAAGATGCGGACAGCACTCTGTGTGCTGTCTGCATCCGTTGTTCTGTTCCGTGGCCCCGCAAAAAAAATAGAGCATGTCCTATTATTGTCAATTTTGCGGACAAGAATAGGCATTTCTACAATGGGCCGCGTTCCGTTCCGCAGATTGCGAAACGGAACGCGGAGCAGCTTCCGTGTTTTGCGGATACGCGGTTTGAGGACCGCAAAACACATACAGTCGTGTGCATGAGACCTAAGGGCTGCACACGACTGTATGTGTCTTGCGAACTGCAAATCGCAGATCCTGGCGGAGTGCGTGTCAACATTTTCTTTTTCACTTCAATAGTAATGTCCTATCCTTCTGCAAAATGGACAAGAGTAGGACATTTCTATATTTTATTGCAGGGCTGCAGAACGACAGAACAGCTGTGCTGTCTGCGTCTTTTGCAGTCCCGTAAAAATGAATGGGTCCGCATCCGATCCGCAAAAAATGCGGATTGGATGTGGACCAAACATATGGTCATGTGCGGCTCCTGTTACCTGGGCCTATGAGAGACCTATAACAAGCCCCGTTCTAAGATATACTGTACGCCACAAGTCGATAGACTTTCATACGGAGAGATGCTAAGTGAATAAAAGCCGAACAAAGGTTATGACGATAGTTTACTCCAGTCCTGCTGACGGGCGAGGATTTTTGGTGCCGCATGAAAGATGAATTTCTCGTTTTGCAGGTGATCACCAGCGCAATTATACAGGGCAAATATTAGGAACGTGCATTCATACAAACATTATTTCCCGGTAATTGCTCCGATACCTTATTCTGCCTCCTTGTCTTTGGCAGGCTGGCTCTGTTATGAAGGGCCCTCTTGCTGGTTGTGACCTACCTTGTCTCTCAAGACCTTCACAGAGATAGATACGTATGTCCCTAATGTTCTAGCTGCAAGGTTTAAATAAAATGTTCTCATCTCGCTCAACGTGCACTTTTTAGCAATGTCCGGACCCCATACTGTTAACCCCTTTTAATGGCCCTGTCTAATCGCTGCACAGGTCTGCTCTAATGGCCCGGACGATCTGGGATGCCTAACCTGCGGCCCTCCAGCTGCTGCAAAACAACAACTCCCAGCATACCTGGACAGCCTATAGCTATTAGGGCATGCTGGGAGTTGTCGTTTTGCAATAGCGGGAGGACCACATGTTGAACATCCCTGCCTTAGATGACATGGTGAATAGCGACTGCGGTATTCAAATTGTCTATAAAGAGACTCCCTCTGTCTCCCATCGGTACCCCTGCAAATAACATCGCAGGGTGCCGATGCCTGTGCATGGCAGTCTGAAGTCTAATGAAGGCCGAGGCCTGTCTGCCTGCCGTGTATCTCTGGCGCAGCCTGCTGGTGACTGTCAGTATAACACTTAGGCCTTATTCACACGTCAGTAATTTTTCTTTCCAGAATCACAGTCCGTTTTTTTGCGGATCCGTGTTTCCGCAAAATTCTTCCGTTTTTGTTTTTTAGTGTCTCCATATACTTTCCGTGTTTCCGTATTTCCGCAAAAATCTGGAAGAACAAGAAAAAAAAGATGTTTACAGGGTAACTTTTAATTTCCATACGGAATGCTCTCCGCATCTTTTGCGGACCCATTAAAATGAATGGGTCCGCATATCTTCCGCATTAATTCCGCATTTTTGCGGAAAAAAAATACGGATGTGTGAATTAGGCCTTACAGTGCAATTGTCTTGTGCTGCTTACACGGGTTTTCCAAGACTTTTGCACTGATGATCTATCCCAGGGATGGGCAAACTGCGGCTCTCCAGCTGTTGCAAAACTACAACTCCTAGCATGCAAAGACTGCTTACAGCTATCAGCATACAGCAGGGCATGGTGGGAATTGTAGTTTTACAACAGCTGGAGAGATGCAGCTTGCCCATCCCTGACCTTTCCCATCACCCGAAACCCCCGCCGATCAGCTGTCTAAGAAGCCACCGGCCTTCTCCAGCTTTTCCTAGGCCATGTGACGTCTCATTCATCGGTCACATGGCCTAGGAGCAGCTCAGCCCCATTGAAGTGAATAGGGCTGAGGCGATACCAAGTACAGCCACTATACAATGTACAGCAGGGACGTGCACACATAGGGATGAAAGGGGGCTTGAGCCCCTGCCCTTTTCATCACCGGCCCATTAAATGCCCTCCGCTCTTACAGAAATTTTATTGGAACTTTTTTTTTTTTTCATAATGCGCAGATGCTGGTGCTCACTGTCACGTGCGCTGCGCATTAATCTTTGTTAATTATCAAGACAAGACCCGCCGGCAAGTCAAGTGGTACAGGCGGCGCGCACAGGCAGTCTTCTGAGCAGAGAAGAAGAGCTGCCTGGCTGTTTGTGCTCCCGCCCGTCCTGCCCCTGCTGACAAGCCGCCTCAGAGCCTCACCGCCCGCCCCTCCCGTCAGGAATCCGGATTCAAGTGTGGGTGAGTGAAGAAAAAGAAAATGATTGATGACATACCACTGCCCTGCGGCCCTGCCCTGCTCACTCAGTTTAATTCCTCCTGTGTGTGCTTGCTTGTGCTGAGTGACTGGGTTGTTGTCTTGTCTTGTCTGTTGGTCTGAGTCACTGTCTGTGTGAGTGTGTGAGTGTGATGTGTCTGTCTGTGATCGCCCCCCGCTTTGTGCTCTGGCTACTGTGCTGCTGCCTGGCCTGCTGACTGAGCCTGCCACACTCACTGTGAATTTCCAGGCTAGCAGCAGCAGCAGGCTACTTTATTTATCACAGCGTCTTCTTAGTTCTTCTTCACTGCATGCATTGCCTGCCCTGCCCTGTTGCCAAGCCCATCATGGAGGCCAGGAGGCGGGAAAACGAGATGTGCCTGCAAAAATTAGTGTCCTCCAGACCAGGCCTATGACTCTGAAGTGAAAAAATGTGACCAATAGGCCAGCAGCATCCTCTGAGTCCTGGACCAGGACCCTGCTTGCTTCAGATTCATTTTTGGCCCACCCCAGCGCCTTGTTGGCTACTTGTCGTGTTAGCACTGTCAGGGAGGTAGGCCATTAGTGGCGGGAAAAAACAGGGAGGGGGGAGGGTGTATAGGAGAGGAGATGCTCTGCCTGCCTGCAAAACCCACCCACTGCCCAGCACACCCATGCTTCAGTTTACAATCATGCCTTTATGGCCCAGCAGGCCAGCACCCCTGCTTTTTGGCTACTTGTGCTGCCTGCCACTGCCATCATGGAGGTTAGTAGTGGCGGGAAAAATGTACCGGGGGGGGGGGGGGGTATGATATGTGCTGCCAGGCTCCCTGCAATGCAAACCCAGGTCCCAGGCCCATGAATCACCCCTGCAGTCTGTGGGGCCACTTCTTGCTGGTACAGTGGCACATTATTGGTGGGCAGTGGGCACTATATAGGGGCATCTACTGAGGCCACAAAATAGGGGTATATGTTATATGGAGGGTTCTGTACAATGCCCATCTACCGGGGGCACTAAGAATGTGTATTTGATGTTTGCAATAGGGATCGACCGCTATTGATTTTTTTATTGCTGATACCGATATTCTGTGAACTTTCAGGCTGTTCTTTTTTTTGCCGATATTCTGTGCATTTTTATTTATTTAAAAAAAAAAATTCAACACAAATCTAGTTTATATACCAATACACATTACTTGCATTATACCGGGGCTCATACTTACTCTTATACATATATAGTGTGTTATATACCCTCATGCTACAACTACATCATACACACATTTAAATTACATATTAATGTACGGGAAAAGGCGAACTCAACATGGACGGAAAACACAGTGGGCAGCAGCAGATCATTCCATATATGAATCGCATATAAAGCGCTAAAACACATAGAACTAAATTACAGACCATTACCCATACTGTGCTCCCTCCATTTATGGCACCAACCCCGACGAGCAGTTCTGTGGACCTTGGTCAGGGGGTTATCCGACACCCAGAGAACCTGGCCAAGATTTGGGACACAAGATTCTCTTGGCGTGATAAGTTAGATCAGCAGATCCTGATAATATTGTTACTTTGCTTGGACCGTGATATTTGCATACTCTGAGTCGCCTCAATTGTATTGGACTGCACCTTGTGATTTCATATCTGTATGTACCTTTTTCTTTTTGCATATACAAAAAAATAAATAAAAAGAATTGACAAAAAATAAAGGAATATGCATTATTACTGTATCTATACATTTATGGAGAACAAGGAAAGACTTTTAGAAAGCAACTAAGCTTCGTGGTACAAACACTTTTTCGATTTTTGTCAAGTACCCTTTTTTTTTTTTAAGCCCCTGCCCTTCAAAATGTCTGTGCACGTCCCTGATGTACAGTGCTTGATAAGCACAGAGAAGGCTGCGGCGCTACTGCGGGCACCAATGCCATTTCAAACAGTTGATTAATAGGGGTCCCGGGTGTCGGATCCCCGCCGATCAGATGCTGATGACCTATCCAGAGCCAATAAAATATATTTAAGTTTGCGGATGTAACGTGAAAAAATGTGGAAAAGTTCAAGGGGTATAAATACTTTATCAAGGCACTGTATGCTGCGTATTCCATGTTGTAAAATGGCAGATTTACGCAGGGTAAGGTGCAGAAAAAATCAAACCAACAGCTTCCCAATGTGTTTTTTATGCAGCTTTTTTCAGGCCTGAGATGTGCCATATTTCTTCTTTCAGGCATATTCTAGCTGCGTTACCCATTGAAGTCAATGGAGAAAGGCTGAAATAGCTTGAGACGTTTCTGCTGCCAAATGCACACATTTCTAAGAGGCAGATGAGCCTCTCACATGTATTTTAGCAACCTGAAGATACCTGAATGGGACTGAGCTGCACGTGACGTCACAGGAGCTCTCGGGTTAGCGCTGCTCTTCCTTTCATCAGCTGATCGGCTGGGAACTGATCAGCTATTAATGCTCTATCCCAGGGATGCTCAACCTGCAGCCCTCCAATTGTTGAAAAACTACAACTCCCAGCATACCCTAATAGCTGTAGGCTGTTGAGGCATGCTGGGAATTGTAGTTTTGCTATAGCTGGAGGGCCGCAGGTTGGGCATCCCTGATCTATCCTGTGGACTGGTCATCAATTTTTAACTCCTTTAATGGGGTTGTCTGAGTTAAAAATAAATAAAAACTGCTAAACAGCGGGGAAGGGGTTAAAACAACAAAACAAGTTATACTGGTTCAGACCCCTCTATTCCTGCCAGCCAGGCTTTGTTTACAGGACTGCAATGATGACAAGCCTGTATACCGCTGCAGCTAATCACTGGCCTCATGCTGTCTACTGCTGAGGCCAATGATTGACTGCAGCGGTTACACAGTGGTATATGGACACACCATAGTTACTGTCATGGTAGAATTTTTGTATGATCCCTTAACATTTTATTCAAGTCAAGTGTTTGGCACCTGGGGGCGGGTCCTTTCTCTTGCACCCCGTGCAAAACTTTAAAAAAATTGTACCCCCTCACAGTAGTATTGCCCTTATTGTACAACCTTCACAGTAGTTTTGTACAGATGTGTCCCCCTCACAATAGTTATGCCCACCTTGTGCCCTCTCACATTAGTTATGCCATCTCTGTGCCCCTTTTACAGTTGTAATGCCCTCTTAGTGCCCCCTTCACAGTAATAATCCCCCCAAAAAAAAAAAAAAAATATGACTCTCAGACTATGGAGACACTAAAACATGATTTTTTTTTGTTTAAAAAAATATTATTGTGTAAAATTTAAATAAATAAAAAAAGTATACATATTAGGTATCGCCTTGTCCGTAAGAACCTGATCTATAAAAATACCACATGACCTAACCCTTCAGATGAACACCACAAAAATTTTTTTAAGCAATAACGGTGTCAAAAGCCATTTTCTGTCACCTTACATCACAAAAAGTGTAATAGCAAGCGATCAAAAAGTCATATGCACCCCAAAATAGTGCCAATCAAACCGTCATCTCATCCCGCAAAAAAGATACCCTACCTAAGATAATCGCCCCAAAAATAAAGGCATCGGGCTTGCCTTCTCTGCCATCGGGTCCCCGCCACGGCAGCGGATAGATATGCGGAGGGCACCCGTATGCTTTGCAAACCCTCTGCATGCCGCGGTAAGCTTTGACCGCGACATACAAGGGGTTAATACGCCGGCTTCGGTGTCTTCACCGATGCCGGTGTATGCAGCAGGGGCCTGGCTGTCAGCGACTGCAGGAGCTATGCCTGCCCGATCAGCCCAACGTACATGTACGGCCCTGGTCCTTAAAGGGACACTGCCACCTGGATTTTACTTCCTGAGCTAATAACATCACCACATCAGTCTCTATGATTTACATAAAAATATACTAGTATTGCTGCTCGGTGTCTTTTATTTAGTCTATAAAATCGTTTTCATTAATATGCAAAGTACGCAAATAAGAAGCCCAAGGGGACGTCCCTCCGGTAGTTGGAGCCCAGCCGCGCCCATGACTTCGGAGCCCAGCACCGCTGCACTACTAATTTACTTAGTGCTCATCGCAGATATAATGTTTGTGCGGCGCCCGTTTGTGCAGCTGGCGCATGCGCAATGAGTTCTGTGAGGCCGATGCCTCTGGGAGTGGAGACTAATGTGGTGATGTTATTAGCTCAGTAAGTAAAATCCAGGTGACAGTGTCCCTTTAAGTGACTTCACCAGCGCCGTACATGTACGACGGGGTCCTTAAGGGGTTAAATAGAAAGCCCCAACTGGACAACAGCCCCGAAGTTCTGCAGATGAACCTCTGATGTCGTCGTGTGGACTGGAGATTTTAAGTAAGAAGAAATAACTAAACTAAAAAGAATGCTTAGCACCCTGACAGAGAAATACAATCTAAAGAGGGCTTTGGACTCTGCATTGTGGTGTTCCTCTGTTATTCCTCATGGTAAAGTATGAATAAATGAGCATGACCATTCTCTTATGAATAGGCTTTTTGCCTTTTATAGTCCGCACTGCCAACACGGATTGGGCAGTGAATAAGGACATGCCCCATTGATGATGGGAATTATGTCACCCAGTTGTTGACTTATTGAAAAATTTCCATGAGGGATAACAGAGGATTTGAGAAATGAAAGGGGTATTCTGGTAATTTCAAGTTATTAGACTGGTGGGGGTTCTACCCCTGGGACCAGGGGCGTACATATAGGGGTCGCAGTTGCGACCGGGCCCGGCTCTCCAGGGGCCCGGCCGCCTGCGGACCCCTGGCCACGGTCCTGCAGCTGCGGGCAAAGTAAGTGACAGACTGCAGCGGTTACACAGTGGTATATGGACACACCATAGTTACTGTCATGGTAGAATTTTTGTATGATCCCTTAACATTTTATTCAAGTCAAGTGTTTGGCACCTGGGGCGGGTCCTTTCTCTTGCACCCAGTGCAAAACTTTTTAAAAAATTGTACCTCCTCACAGTAGTATTGCCCTTATTGTACAACCTTCACAGTAGTTTTGTACAGATGTGTCCCCTCACAATAGTTATGCCCACCTTGTGCCCTCTCACATTAGTTATGCGCATCTCTGTGCCCCTTTACAGTTGTAATGCCCTCTTAGTGCCCCCTTCACAGTAATAATCCCCCAAAAAAAAAAAAAAAAATATGACTCTCAGACTATGGAGACACTAAAACATGATTTTTTTTGTTTAAAAAATATTATTGTGTAAAATTTAAATAAATAAAAAAGTATACATATTAGGTATCGCCTTGTCCGTAAGAACCTGATCTATAAAAATACCACATGACCTAACCCTTCAGATGAACACCACAAAAATTTTTTAAGCAATAACGGTGTCAAAGCCATTTTCTGTCACCTCACATCACAAAAAGTGTAATAGCAAGCGATCAAAGTCATATGCACCCCAAAATAGTGCCAATCAAACCGTCATCTCATCCTCGCAAAAAGATACCCTACCTAAGATAATCGCCCCAAAAATAAAGGCATCGGGCTTGCCTTCTCTGCCATCGGGTCCCCGCCACGGCAGCGGATAGATATGCGGAGGGCACCCGTGATGCTTTGCAAACCCTCTGCATGCCGCGGTAAGCTTTGACCGCGACATACAAGGGGTTATACGCCTGCTTCGTGTCTTCACCGATGCCGGTGTATGCAGCAGGGGCCTGGCTGTCAGCGACTGCAGGAGCTATGCCTGCCCGATCAGCCCAACGTACATGTACGGCCCTGGTCCTTAAAGGGACACTGCCACCTGGATTTTACTTCCTGAGCTAATAACATCACCACATCAGTCTCTATGATTTACATAAAAATATACTAGTATTGCTGCTCGGTGTCTTTTATTTAGTCTATAAAATCGTTTTCATTAATATGCAAAGTACGCAAATAAGAAGCCCAAGGGGACGTCCCTCCGGTAGTTGGAGCCCAGCCGCGCCCATGACTTCGGAGCCCAGCACCGCTGCACTACTAATTTACTTAGTGCTCATCGCAGATATAATGTTTGTGCGGCGCCCGTTTGTGCAGCTGGCGCATGCGCAATGAGTTCTGTGAGGCCGATGCCTCTCTGGAGTGGAGACTAATGTGGTGATGTTATTAGCTCAGTAAGTAAAATCCAGGTGACAGTGTCCCTTTAAGTGACTTCCACCAGCGCCGTACATGTACGACGGGGGTCCTTAAGGGGTTAAATAGAAAGCCCCAACTGGACAACAGCCCCGAGTTCTGCAGATGAACCTCTGATGTCGTCGTGTGGACTGGAGATTTTAAGTAAGAAGAAATAACTAAACTAAAAAGAATGCTTAGCACCCTGACAGAGAAATACAATCTAAAGAGGGCTTTGGACTCTGCATTGTGGTGTTCCTCTGTTATTCCTCATGGTAAAGTATGAATAAATGAGCATGACCATTCTCTTATGAATAGGCTTTTTGCCTTTTATAGTCCGCACTGCCAACACGGATTGGGCAGTGAATAAGGACATGCCCCATTGATGATGGGAATTATGTCACCCAGTTGTTGACTTATTGAAAAATTTCCATGAGGGATAACAGAGGATTTGAGAAATGAAAGGGGTATTCTGGTAATTTCAAGTTATTAGACTGGTGGGGGTTCTACCCCTGGGACCAGGGGCGTACATATAGGGGTCGCAGTTGCGACCGGGCCCGGCTCTCCAGGGGGCCCGGCCGTCTGCGGACCCCTGGCCACGGCCCTGCAGCTGCGGGCAAAGTAAGTGACAGTGAGACTGTGAGAGAGTCCTCCGCTCCGGCTCCATCATCCCGCGAGACCTGCGAACTGCCTGCGGCAGGTCTCGCGGGAACATACGCGCGAACTTACGTGGGCGGCGCCAGCAGCAGACGGGACCAGACCAGGGAGGAGAGACGCCTGTGACGAGACGGGAGTCACTGCCAGCAGGAGCCTTGCCCAGTACCGCCCCGCAGTAAAGCCAGCCGCCCAGCCCCAGCCGGTAAGAAAAGTGTACGGCGCCTGCAGGACTAATTCCTTGTGCTGCTCTGTGCTCGTTGATCATGGGAGGGCCAGAGGTTAATGTGGCGGTTTTTGCTGGCTGGGGGGTTAATGTGGCGGTTTTGCTGGCTGGGGAGGTTAATGTGGCGGTTTTTGCTGGCTGGGGGTTAATGTGGCGGTTTTTGCTGGTTGGGGGGTTAATGTGGCGGTTTTTGCTGGCTGGCTGGGGGGTTAATGTGGCGGTTTTGCTGGCTGGCTGGGGGTTAATGTGGCGGTTTTTGCTGGCTGGGGGGTTAATGTGGCGGTTTTTGCTGGCTGTGGGGGGTTAATGTGGCGGTTTTTGCTGGCTGAGGGGTTAATGTGGCGGTTTTTGCTGGCTGGGGGGTTAATGTGGCGGTTTTTGCTGGCTGGGGGTTAATGTGGCGGTTATTTGCTGGCTGGGGGGTTAATGTGGCGGTTTTTGCTGGCTGGGGGGTTAATGTGGCGGTTTTTGCTGGTTGGGGGGTTAATGTGGCGGTTTTGCTGGCTGGCTGGGGGGGGGTTAATGTGGCGGTTTTTGCTGGCTGGCTGGGGGGGGGTTAATGTGGCGGTTTTTGCTGGCTGGCTGGGGGGGGGTTAATGTGGCGGTTTTTGCTGGTTGGCTGGGGGGGGGGTTAATGTGGCGGTTTTTGCTGGCTGGGGGGGGGGTTAATGTGGCGGTTTTTTCTGGCTGGGGGGGGCCCATGATTCGGTTTCGCACCGGGGCCCCATGGATTGTGTGTACGCCACTGCCTGGGACCCTAACTATTCATGAGAATGGGGGCCCTGTGCCACCTCAATGAATGGAGAGATAGGTCACACATGCGCACGGCCGCGCCGATTCATTCTCTGTGGGACTGCTGGAGATAGTGGAGGAAATCGCTCTGCTATAGAGATGTATAGAGCAGTAGCTCGAGCTGCTCCATTCACTTCAGGGGTATGGGGCCCCCATTCTCGTGATCAGCGGGGGTCCTAGCGGTAATACACCCAACCAGTCTATTGGTTATCCCCCATTCTGTATCCTAGCAATATGCCCCCATTGTCTGAGATGGGCCAACCCCTTTAAGTCTCTGAAAACCCCTTTAGATATAGATATTGATATGGAAAAGTAAAAATAACATAATCAAAATTTCTTTAAAAATATGTTAGGCTACTTTCACACTTGCGTTAATATTTTCCGGTATTGAGATCCGTCATAGGGTCTTAATACCGGAAAAAAACGCTTCCGTTTTGTCCCCATTTATTGTCAATGGAGACAAAACGTAACTGAACAGAACGAAACGCGCCAAAATGCTTTCCGTTCCGTTTGGTTGCGTTCTCATACCAGAGAGCAAACCGCAACATGTGCAAACGCGTGCTGAAAGAAGCCACTATGGGTCAAATCACTTGGTCCAACCATGCCCCAGTAACGATCAGAATTGACCCTGGCTCGGGAGATACCCGCCAATGCTATAGGCGTCTTATTAAAACCCTCCTTAAGAGACCATTGCTGCGAGAAGAGCAACGTGGCCATCTTAAATCTTATTTTGAGCTCAATGAAGGGTCGGTGAGGGATGTGCGTTCCTTGTGGGAGGCCCATAAGGCGGTCATGAGAGGGCATTGTATCGCCCTGAGCACAAGACTAAAAAAAGACTCATTAGTTACAGTACGGTCCCTGAAATCTCGTCTGTGTAACTTGGAGAAAGCAATGTCTGCTCATCCTATAGTTGACATCCGAGCCCACTTACAATGGGGGCTATGGGGAGGGTCGATAAACTACTCTTTTACACACAACGCATGGGGAAATAAGCCTCATATGTTGTTAGCCAAGCAACTAAGAAATTGCCCCCCACAAGCAGGCCCATGTTTAGTCAAGAGAGCGGACGGGACAGTCTCTTACGACCCCAAGGAAATTGCGGAGCGATTCTCGACCTACTATTCCTCCCTCTATAATTTGACTAGTGACCTCCCCATCAATGAAGGGACCAGAGAGCGCTTACTGCAAGTATACTTGACCTCATGTGACCTCCCCACCTTATCGACTACAGATATTGATGCCCTTAATGGCCCTGTAACTGGGGAGGAAATAGAGGAGGTAATTGACCACCTACCGGAAGCCAAGTCCCCAGGTCCCGTGGCTTTTGCTTTAAATATTACAAGATTTTTAAAACAGAACTCACCCCCCATATGATAAATCTCTTTAATCGATTTCTATCAGGTGATGCGGTACCCACTGCCATGTCTCACTCGTATCTCACGTTAATCCTGAAATCCGGAAAAGATCCTTTAGATTGTCAAAATTATAGGCCTATTGCCCTACCTCAAAATTTTTACTAAAATACTGGCCTCTCGCCTAAATGCTTTTCTCCCCTCGTTGATCCATAAAGATCAAGTCGGTTTTGTCCCATGTCATCAGGGTAGTGATAATACACGGCGGAACATTAACTCGCTGGAGGTGGTTAGTCGCTTGGGTGAGGAGGCATTGCGTCTTAGTTTAGACTCTGAAAAAGCGTTTGTTCGCCTAAGCTGGCCGTTTCTGTTTGTGACCTTGAAGGCATCTCTCTGGCCCCTTTGTTCAGGCCATCCGAGGCTTATACTCCTCCCCCACGGCGAAAATCAGGCTTCCGCAAGCTACATCCCGACTCATACACATAGCCAATGGAACAAGACAGGGATGTTCCTTATCCCCCTTATTATTCGCAATGTGTATTGAACCCCTAGCGGCTAAAATTAGGTCTTGCCATGATGTCAAGGGTATTACAGTCAGGGATAAGGAGTTTAAGCTATGGATGTTCTCCTCACCCTCACTAAACTCCATATCTCACTCCCAAACCTCAGCTCCATATTACAAGAGTTTGGATGACTGTCGGGGTATAAGGTAACACCCATAAAACTAAGGCCCTTCCTCTCAATATTCCGCAGGTGACCCGTGGCTCCCTCCCGGCAAACTTCCCTTTTCATTGGAAGGAGGACTCATTACGGTACTTGGGTGTGAACCTTACCCCCACTCTCTACAAGCTTAATTTCCCACACATATATAAAGAAATTAGAGAACACCTTGCCAAATGGCAAGCACTCCCAATATCCTTTCTAGGTCACATCGCGGCGGTAAAGATGACAATTCTACTCAGGATCCTGTACCTATTTGAGACCCTACCCATCCCGATTCCCATTAGAAATTTATTCAGTCACAGCTCCTCCGATTTATATGAGCTGAGTGTAACGGGAAGCCCTCGACACGCTATCCCTTTGCAGCGCCACCGGCATCCAGTGCATGTAATGGAGCCTGCTTAGGTGATTGGACCATGTGACCCAGTGACGTCACTGAAGGTCCTTCACCCCCTTCCCGACTGAATACAGAGCAGGAGACCGGTAACCGGCTGCTACGCGATCAAATGGAGGGGGTAAGTTTATGTTTTTATTATTTTTAACCCTCTAGTGCCCGTTTTACTTTGGATTCTTTATTAAGAATGCTATTATTTTCCTTTATAACTATGTTATAAGGGAAAATAATAAAATCTACAGAATACTCCACCCGAAACCGGACTTCAGTGATGAAGTCCGGCTTCGAGTCTGGGTACCAAACATGGCGATTTTTCACGCGCACGTGCAAAACGCATTACATACGTTTGCACACGTGCAGAAAAATCGCGCATATTCCCGCAACGCACCCGCATCCTTTCCGGGCGTCAAACATGACGCCCGTGTGAAAGAGGCCTAAGAGTACCTCATTTGATCAGACATTATTGGGCATCTCTACACCCTTATTCCATCTGGATGCAGATAGAGAGACTGACTGGCTCCCATACACCCTAACTCTGCTATGGTCTAGCCCCTATAGTATCTCAGCACCCAGGGAACTTCTGGGGCCCATGGCCTGTACTAACTCCATATGGCGAACCTGTAGTCATAGATTTCCCTTGATCTCCCACCACTTGTCCATGACTTCTTTTCTGTATCACCCACTACTCCCAGCGAGTCACCACTTCAGCAACTAGGCTTTGGTTTCAGTGTGGGGTCTTTCGCTATGCCGACATTGTAGACCCGCAGCTGTACAGACCAAACATAGCCTCCCCTCCTCGACCAAAAACTGTTATGTTCAGATCGGACACTTCGCCCAATCCATTTTTTCAGGGCTCATTGTCTTTCTCCCGACTGCATTTGAGCGCCTGTGTAGAAGAGGGGTGCATATGAAGGGGTTAATATCTGAGATCTACTCCATTCTGTCGACCCCCTCTCCAGAGTGGATTCATAGACACTCCTATATGGTCCGATGGGAGATCGCTACCAGATGCACTGTGGCGCCTTGTATGGAGGAGAGCGGCGAAGTCTTCAATGTCAGTTATTTGTCAGGAGTAGAGTTGAGCGAACTTGTGTTTTAAGTTCGGCGTCCAAAGTTCGGGTTGGGGTTATCGAAGCATCCTGTTATGGATTCCGCTCTGACACTGCTGGGATTCTTCATTTATTTCCCTTTTAAATAACGGAATACGACAAGATTGTGGATTTTCAGTCTTTATTGACTCTGGCTGGTTTGCATCCCACGTCACCTGACGTCATATCATAGCTCTTTTCCATGCACTGTGCCTGTTCACTTTGATCTGTACAGTGGAAGCTGATCTGTGATCTATCTCAATAAAAATACAATTATAAAAAAAAAAGCGTTCAACTCTCTGGGGCCACTGTGGAAAAACCGACACCAATCAGACATTTATCCCCTAGGGCAGGGATGGCCAACCTGAGACAACTCCCAGCATGCCCAGACTGCCTACAGCAAGACATGGTGGGAGTTGTAGTTTCACAGCAGCTGGAGAGCCTCAGGTCGGCCATCCCAGGGATCAGCAACCTTCAGCACTCTAGCTGCTGTGAAACTACAACTCCCATCATGCACACTTACTCGGCTATTCTTGTAACATCCATAGAAGTGAAAGGAGGATTCTGGGAGTTGTACTTTCAGAACAGCTGGAGTGCTGGGGTTGCTGATCCCTGCCCTAGGGAGTAATTTGCTCAGTTGTAATAAGACAACCCCTTTAAGTGTGTAAGGGGCCCAGGCCACGCTCAGGTAATGAGCTTTGCCGACATGTTTCCTTCACCTTTAAGAGCCTGCGTCTTTTACGCAGCGTTTTTGATCCGATAACGTACGAATACCGCAGCTTCCTCCAACGCCATCCTCTGCCCGGACTTGCCCTCTCGGCCTCACGATGATTGACGGCTCCGCTTGTTTATAAAGCCCGGCCGCCCGAGTCACGTGCGTTAACGACAGCCCGCCCACGGCCTCCGATTGGCCGGCGGACCCCCGCTGACGTCACGAGCCGATCAGCTGTTTGCAAACGGAGTTGTACAACAACAAAAGCTTCAGTTGGGAGGCGAGAAGTCAACGGCGAAGAACTGGAGCTCCTGCCGTGTCTTGTCCCCGGCACAACCTGTAGCGGCAGCGGAAACGCTGACAGGCTCTTCTAACTACCTCAGTACCGTCACTGGACGCGGTAACGGCAAGAGAGTAAGTCATAACGGTAGAGTCGCGACTTCTTGCTCCGTTGGGAGAAACAGTGCGCGGAAAGTTTTTAGTTTTTTTTCCTGTCAGCCGCCAGAGCGCTGCTCTGACAGACCATTGACCGGCGGAGATGCCGTTTGTGTTTTAGAACGTTAGCGTTTGGAGAGGCGTTTGTGAGGTGAACGCTCTCTGCGGTCGCGGCCGTTGTTTTCTTGGCTGCTCCTTTCCTTTGTGTGACATTCATGACGTCGTGGGACTGAGTGGTTTATCCCAGGACTCCGCCCCTCACTACTCCCCGCCTATGGCGCGTCCTCTAGCCGGTGACGTCATGCGTTCTCTGCAGTGACGTCCTCCCCGGCCACAGTTTGTTGTAGGTGACCCCAAATTCAAGGCTTCAATTTGTCCTCACAGCTTCCACTGCAGGGTGCATTAGGGTGCATGTACCTAGGGAGGAGCTCCTGTAGGTGGCGATCTGCTGGGACTTGTGGTCCCTCAGCAGGCAGAGAGTCAGAGGTTAAACTGATTACACTGCAGTCAGAAGTGCTTCACCTATTGACACAGAGAGCGCGCTCCTGGAAGCACTTGTCGTCTTGGCACAGGGTTGATATATTCCTTTGGCTTTGTTCCTGGAACGGCTGGCGAACGAGTGAACCAGAAGTTACCAAAAATACCGTAACTATTTATATAATTTTTATTTATTTTATTCAAAATGGTGAGGAGCGTTCATAGATCACTTGCAAAAGTCCAGCCGCACCTTGTAGAATGAGGAGATAACTTGTTATGGTCCATGTCTGTAGACACTGATGCGTTTCGAACGTCACATCTACCTTAATGGATGCCAGACAATGGGATTTGTCACCATAGAGTTCCATAAGAGGTGTGACCTCAGGTTTAGGCCACTGCCGTTGTGTGCCCGCGGCCGCATTGTGGTCCGCAATACACAGGCACCGGCCGTGTGCACCCCCCATTCACTTGAAATTTCATCAACATTTTTCTTTAATTCTTGTGGAACACCTAAAGGGTTACAAAAGTTTGTAAAATCAGCTTTGAATACCTTGAGGGGTGTAGTTTCTAGAATGGGGTCACTTTTGGGTGGTTTCTATTATGTAAGCCTCACAAAGTGACTTCAGACCTGAACTGGTCCCTAAAAAGTGGGTTTTGGAAATTTTCAGAAAAATTTCAAGATTTGCTTCTAAACTTCTAAGCCTTCTAGCGTCCCAGTATCAGCCCCCTGATGCTACCCAGCCCCCTGCATTGTCTGGTGCCCCCCTCCCGTTTTAAAGTTATCACCACATAAAGTGACACGTCAGATTTGCATAAAATGAACGCCAGGGTCCTGAAGGGGTTAACCCCTGCTCTAGGATTCCTTGTGGTTTTTACTCTGATGTGGTGTTTCTGGGACCTGCACCTACCTCTAGAACAGAAGTGTAGAGCGAGCCGCCCTCCACTAATTCTGAGGGAGGGCCGGAAATAACAGCGTATGGAAAGCGCATCGCACAAATAGCGGCTGCTCGATATTACTAACCAATTGTCAGGAACGGGCGTTCATATGAAGGCTTGTCCCTGATAGTTGCCCCAAAAATCCGGCAATCTAATTGGGCCTTTGGTGTTTGAGCCGACAAGACTTGTATCTATCAGGACCGGGCGCGGAGGAGGACGTCCATCGTCACTGTGTTCTCGTGTATCCTGCTGACGGGTAGTGGGAACAGAAGGGAGATTTTACCTTATTTTTCTGTTGTGGTTGAGGTTTTACATTACATGTAAGATGTATTTTTGGTGTGTTTTCTATATATATATATATATATATATATTTTTTGTAGCCTGTAGTTTTTTCTCGCGTGTACTTGAGCAGTATGTGAACAGCTTGGCGACACGAGAGGCTTCTTATTGTCCTGGACAGATGGTTGCTTTGAGCGGTCCGCTCTGATTGGATCGCGATCATAGCCGGGGAAAAGGAGACGCGCACAGCAGAAGACGGCGTCTCCGCCCCGTTGCGAGTTTACAGCTCGCTCGCTGAAACAACCGGCCGACCAGGGGGAAGGCATCAGAAAAAAAATACATCCCGGGTATCAGTGGGGGCCGCACTACAGGGTTTTGAAATAATTAGCCTATGTCAGGCATGTCCAAACTCCGGCCCTCCAGATGTTGCAAAACTACAACTCCCATCATTCCTGGACAACCTACAGCTATCAACCTACAGAAGGGCATGATGGGAGTTGTAGTTCTGCAACACAGTTTGGACATGCCTGGCCTATGTCAAAACCGATGAACGGTCCTCTTTAAAGGACTGAATGTGATGTTAGGACTGTTGAACAGCTTTGTTGCCATGCCCCTTTCTTAAATTGAATTATGGTGCACGGTCTATGCCAGTGCAATGCATGGAGTCCTATCTGTAAGTGCGCCTACTCCTCGTTGATTGATGTCCCCCTTAGGGCTCATGCACACGGCTGTAGTTTCGGTCCGCATCCGATCCGCGTGGACCCATTCATCTCAAAGGATTGGGGACAAGGATAGGACTTCTTTTTTTTTTATTTTTTTTTTTGGCCTATTTTTTGCTTCTCTAATCTCTTTAATTAAATGTAATGTTCTTTAGTTTTCTTCCTAAATTTTTGTGTCTTTTTATTTGTTCAGTCGTTGATTTTATTTTTAACCTGTTTATAACCCGTTATTTCCACCCGGCTGCAGCCACAGCCCTAATATAACTCAAGGCTTGCTGGAAGTTTTCTGAAAATAAATGTCCTTGTTTGCCTCTGTAGTGTTTGGAGGGAATGTTTCAGGAGAATCTCTTACTATACGTGGTGTATACACAGCGGCAAATCTGTCAGCGACAACAAAATCCAATGCTGGAGGCCGACATGCTGCAGAACCTCTGCACCACAAGTTATATGCAGATTTGATTGCGCAAATTTTCGGCAGCGTGTGGATGAGATTCGCAGCCTATGTGGCTGTACCTGATAATGTATTGGCCTAAAGCAGGAGTCTCATAGAAGGGGGCCACATGTGGCCCCTGAGGCAATCACCTGCAGCTGACTTGCCTCTAAGGCTCCTTTCACACGAGTATTCCGTGCGAGTGCAATGCGTGATACGAACGCAGAATCCGGACCCATTCGTTTCAATGGGTCTGTGTACATGAGCGTTGGTTTTCACGCATCACTTGTGCGTTGCGTGAAAATCGCAGCATGTTCTATATTCTGTGATTTTTACGCAACACTGGCCCCATAAAAGCGAATGGGGATGCGTGAAAATCGCATCCGCAAGCAAGTGCGGGTGCGATGTGTTTTTCACAGATGGATGTTGTTTGTAAAAATTTGTTTTTTTTTATCATGCGCGTGCAAAACTCATTAAATTGCATTGCACCGCGATAAAAACTGAACGTGATCGCAAACAAAACCGAAATCGCTCAGTTTTCAATGAACGCATCCGGACCTAATCCGCTCACACTCGTCTGCAAGGGGCCTAAGGGGGCAGCAGTTTACAGCAGGTTATGGAAGCCTATGGCTCATGACCCCACCATTCAGCCTCAGGCCACTAGGGCTGAAGCCTCTGAGGCAGTATAAGGGTACTTTCACACTAGCGTTTTTCTTTTCCGGCATAGAGTTCCGTCCTTGGGGCTCAATACCGGAAAAGAACTGATCAGTTTTATCCTAATGCATTCTGAATTGAGAGAAATCCCTTCAGGATGCATCAGGATGTCTTCAGTTCAGTCACTCTCAGGCGTTTTGGACGGAGGAAATACCGCAGCATGCTCCGGTATTATCTCCGTCCAAAATGCCTGATCAGTTGCCCGAATGCTGGATCCAGCATTAATTTACAATGAAATGTATTAGTGTCGGATCCGGCCTTAGAAATACCGCAATAACTGATCCGGCATTCTGGTCTGCGCATGTGCAGACCTTTAAAAATGTGAAAAAAATAAATACCGGATACGTTTTGCCTGATGACACCGGAAAAACGGATCCGGTATTGCAATGCATTTTTCTGACTAATGAGGCATTTTTCAGGCTTGATTCAGGCAACGGAACTGCTTGCCGGATTACTGCCGCAAGTGTGAAAGTACCCTAAAATGGTGCAGGAGGTCGCAATCTCTTGCACTGGGTTTCAGGCTTTGTGATTATGTCGCCGTGCTGCCTGAGACCCGGCGCAGGAGGTCCCGGTGATGTAATTGCTTCCATCCGCTCCAGCAAGCAGCAACACAGGCTACAGGCCAGAGGAGGCCTGTGGTCTGCATCGCAGTTGGTGACTGAACACTGGAGTCAGGTAAGTATTTTTTTCCAAGTATGTTGGCACTAATGTTGAGGGGGGGGGATTATAATACAGGAGTGCTTATTACTGCAGGAGGTCATTAGAACTACGGTGGGCACTTATAAATACTGGGGATACTACAGGGGGCATGATAACTACTGGGGACACTTTACTGCTACTGTGGGCTCTATAGGGCTGCCTTATAAAGGGGTCTTGTTGCTAATGGGGGGCCCTTATTTCTACTGGTGGTGTTACTACTGGGGGTACTGTGGGGGCACTATTGGGCATAATATGGGGGGCACTGTGGGGGATATCATTGCTATTGGTGGGTATTGTAGGGGGGCACTGGTACTATTAATAGCAGTCTGGCATTACTATGTGGTGTCCCTCTGTATAGCATTGTTCCTTTTGCAGTATAATGTTTGTGGGCACTGGGAAGCACAGCGTACACTGTATTGGGGGTAGCAGCAAGATCACAATTTTTGGGCACCAGGAAGGGGAAGGATGATGGAAAATTGAGAAATCTAAGATATCTGCCAAACTCTGCAGAGACGAGTTGCAGCTGAAAAAACTCATCATGGAGGTCTGGTCCAAGCGGAGAAGATGAGGAAAGAACCTCTACATCAGGGCTCATGCACATGGCCGTTGCCTGGCTGTGCCCGTATTGCGGCCTGCAAACAGAGTCTGCAATATACGGGCACTGGGTGTGTGCACACTGTATAACCCATGTGTCCAGAATCCCGAACGGAGGAGCGGAACGGAAGCACGTGTGGAACGGAGGCATGAATCGGAAGCACAATGGAGTGCTACCGCATGTTTTCTGTCAGTGCCTCCACACCGCATAAAAGTAGTGCACGTACTACTTTTTTGTGGTGCAGACCGTCTGATGCGGATCGCGGACTCCCGGTCGGTGGCCAAGCATTCACACATGTGCTTTGTGTTTTTGGTTTTTTTCATTATTCTTCTTTTTTTTTTTTTATAAATATTCAAACTAGTAGGTTCACTTTAAAGGGGTTGTCCCATCTCAGACAATGGGGGCATATCTCAAGGATATGCCCCCATTGTCTGATGGGTGCGGGTCCCACCGCCGGGACCCACACCTATATCGAGAACGGAGCCCCGAAAGGGGAGGGGGGCGCACTGCGCATGCGCAGCCACCCTCCATTCATTTTCTATGGGGCCAGTGAATATGGCCGAACTCTGGCTCAGCTATTTCTGTCGGCCCCATAGAAATGAATGGGAGCATGGGCCGCGCATACGCGGTACACTCCCATTCACTTCTATGGGAGAGATATGTCCCCATTGTCTGAGATGGGAATACTCCTTTAAGACCTACCAAGGACATGCGCAGGGGTAAAAACAACACGGTTTGCTCAGCCCCAGTCATCACAAGGTCCACGCTTTCCAGAACACCTTGTTCCCTTCAGTGCAAAAAAATAAAATATAATCAATTGATCATTACTCAGCAGAAAGATTAAATTGGCCGTGGAAAAATCTCTTTCCTGCTCTGTCAACCCTTCCAACACTTAGGCCCCTTTCACACTTGCGGTGTGTGGATCCGGCAGGCAGTTGCGTCCCGCCGGATCCGTCATACCGCATGACAACTGAAAGCGTTTGTAGACTGATCCGGTTTGCGGATGAGTCTACAAATGCATTGCAAGTGCGGATCCGTCTCTCTGTTTGCCATGCGGATAGACGGATCCGTCTTGTATTTTTTTTTTCACAGTTTTAAAGGTCTGCGCATTTCTTAATGCCGGATCCGGCACTAATGTAAGTCAATGGGACTCTGTCATATGTTCCAGCATTTCAGGACGGAGATAAAACCGCACCATGCTGCGGTTTTGTCAACTTCCAAAAAACGTTCACATACTGAGCTGAAGACATCCTGAACGTATTTCTCTCCATTCAGAATGCATGGGGATAATCCTGATCAGTTTTTTTCCGGCGTAGAGACCCGATGACGGAACTCTAAACCGAAAAAGAAAACCGCTAGTGTGAAGGTACCCTTACTTCATATGTAAAGCTGATGCCAGGATGGTGGATAACAAATTGACACAGGCTACTCACACAAAAAAGGGTTAAAGAGCGCAGGCACATGGCAAAGCCAGGAGAGGACCCGGTGATGCCTCAGAGTCCGGGTACAGGGATTGAAATGTTGGTGCGGCAGCATATAGGGTGGGAACAAAACCACCGACGCAAAAAACGCCTAAACTGAGCTGGTTCTTGCGGTGGCATTGCTGCCAGGACTGCAGCAGATACCAGTCTAGATAATATTCTGATACTATTCTTCCAAATATGCATGGAGGTATTTATTCACACAGAGGCTTCAAGTGAAGTCGCCTGTACCCGGGCTCTGAGGCATCACCGGGTCCTCTCCTGGCAGCAGTGCCAGCGCTCTTTAACCCTTTTTTGGGTGAGTAGCCTGTGTCAAGTTGTTATCCACCATCCTGGCATCAGCTTTACATATGAAGTAAGTGTTGGAAGGGTTGACAGAGCAGGAAGGAGATTTTTCCACGGCCAATTTAATCTTTCTGCTGAGTAATAATCAATTGATTATTTATTTTTTGCACTGAAGGGAACAAGGTGTTCTGGAAAGCGTGGACCTTGTGATGACTGGGGCTGAGCAAACCGTGTTGTTGTTTCCCCTGCGCATGTCCTTGGTAGGTCTTAAAGTGAACCTACTGGTTTGAATATTTATTTAAAAAAAAACAAAAAAAACACAAAGCAAATGTTTAAATAGACGCACACCAAAAACCATGATTATAATACATGCAAATCTTTATTAGGAACTAACAGACTAAAAACAATTAAAACCAGAACGCCAGGAGATCCTCACCTGGTATCGAGAGGAACCTCCACAGGCGGCAAAGTCGTAGGTCAGACAATTACCGAGAATCCATGATTTTCATAATATAACATGCATAATATGCCCGGGTGATATAAAATAGGACAACATGATGGTGAGAAACAAAGAGAATTCCGATCAAAAAATTTTATTATCAAATCGCTCAAATCTTGAATATAATAGTTATGGTTAGAAACATGCCAAAATCGCATGTTCAAAAAACAAGGGTGACGCTAGTACTATGGTATACTGCGGATTAGATGCAGCCCCATTCACTTCCTTGGGGCCCTTTTCTTCTGTTCTACGGTTCTGCAAAACAAATAAAACATGTCCTATACTTGTCAGTGAAAATCAGGACATGGCCCCATTGAAGTCTATAGGTCCGCAAAGTTGTGGACATGCTGACCTGTCTGCAAAAAAACAAAACGGATCCATGTTTTTGCGGACAGCGTACGGCCGTCTGAATGAGCCCTATGCAGTATATGCCCTTAGGAAGCTGCCTAATACAATTGAGGCGATACATGTGGGGCAGTTACACATGCGGCAGTACTGCTGAGACCCAGGGATGATTCTATACTGCACAGGCCATAGTATACCTTCCATACTAAAAACAAAAACTCATGTGAATAGCCCCACTGACTTATTTTTTTATATTGACATAGCTATAGGAGCCACTTTATTTTGCAGGATATTTGTATTATTATTTGTATTGTAATATTTGTATTATTTCCATGTTATTACAGTGATGTGGAAACCTAATAATATGTGAAGGTTTTTTAGTTTTTTTTTAGTTTATTTAAAGATGCACTTCCAGAAATATTGTGAGTCTCAGGCCCAGTAGAAAGATACATGATGTAAACTGTAGTGGAGGTAATCTTCTTACCAGTTACTGTATTTGTGATAACCTCTCTTCTGATCCTCAGCTGTATCATGTGACCTACACACTGATGCAGCAGCCAGCACAGAAGTTTGTGTAGACAGGAAGTCCTTTTCTCTGTTCATTCCTATGAGAGTCACATGGAGGTTGGAAAGTGTTGTTCACAGGACACCGCTGAGGACCAGAAGGTAGGTTATAACTCACAAATGCAGGCACTGCTAAAAGCATTCCCTTCAGTAGAGTTTACATCATGCTGTTTTAAGTAAACTATCAGGGGTCATGTATTAAGCTCACATAGGTTGGTTTAGACTGGATATAGTTTGCTGGCTTTAATCATAAAGTATGTTGAGAGAAAATTACATATAATGTTCTAAAATAGCATCAGTCCGGGGTTCCCTGTTGGTCTCTGTTTCCTGCTCCCTCTCACAGCAAATCACTGGTTTGACTTGTTGGTGAATGCAAAGCAAACAGTTTTACCATCTAGGTCTTTCAGTGACCACATCATCCAAAGTGCCGGGAGACAGTCTGTAAACCTCTGTGCTAATGACTTCTCCAAGATATTTTGGGCAAAAGGGGTTTGTGCCTTGAAGGGTTTCTCCGAAAATTAAGAAAATGAAAATACTTAAATATTACTTTATAATAAAGATATTCCCAAATACCTTTCATTATTTATAATGGCTCATTGTGTCTGGGGAGCAATCATCAGGGGAAACAAAATGGCCGCCATCCTATTGGTATACACAAATCCTGTCCTATTCACACAGGAGGACAAGTTACTTCACAACACTGAGGTAAAGAGCTGCCTCATCCTCCTCTCTGCTCTGCTTGTCAGGGATTATGATCCTGAATACAGATGATAAGGACTTTAGCTGAATCTCTGGGGAATTTAGTACAGAGAGGATGGATGGACAGACTGTGGTAATGGAGGCTGTAAACATTACCACACCTCGCCCTCCTCTCATGTCTCCTCATCATCTGCATTCCCACAGAGATTCATCTGTATTCAGGATCATAGTTCCTGACAGACAGAGCAGAGAGGAGGATGAGGCAGCACTATGGCTTTGTGGTGGAGTAACTTGTCCTCCTGTGTGATTAGGACAGGTTTTGTGTGTACTAACAGGATGACGGCCATTTTATTTCTCCTAATTATTGCTCCCGAGACAAAACGAGGCCTTATAACTAATTAAATGTATTTGGGAATATATTTATCATAAAGTAATATTTAAATTTTCTTAATTCCCGAAGAACCCCTTTAACCACTTCAGTCCCTTCTAGCTTAAACACCCTTAATGACCAGGCCACTTTTTACAATTCTGCACTACACTACTTTCACCGTTTATTGCTCCGTCATACAACTTACCACCCAAATGAATTTTACCTCCTTTTCTTCTCACTAATGGAGCTTTCATTTGGTGGTATTTCATTGCTGCTGACATTTTTACTTTTTTTGCTATTAATAAAAATTTAACGACATTTTTGCAAAAAAAGACATTTTTCACTTTCTGTTGTAAATTTTTTTTTTTTTTTAAACTACATTTCTATATAAATTTTTCTCTAAATTTATTGTTCTACATTTATTTGATAAAAAAAAAATCCAATAAGTGTATATTTATTGGTTTGGGTAAAAATTATAGCATTTACAAACTATGGTGCAAAAAAGAAATGATACATGAACTCACCATGCCCCTCCGCGAATACTTTGGGGTGTCTTCTTTCTAAAATGGTGTCATTTGGGGGGTATTTATACTTTCCTGGCATTCTAGCACCTGAAGAAACATGACAGGCGCTCAGAAAGTCAGAGCTGCTTCAAAATGCAGGTGGGGTGTATTTTTACATATACCCATGTTGGGTGAGAGAAATATCTCTGTAAATGACAACTTTTTAATTTTTTTTTTTTATACAAAGTTGACAATTTACAGAGATATTTCTCTCACCCAGTATGGGTATATGTAAAAATACACCCCAAAACACATTGCCCTACTTCTCCTGAGTACGGCGATACCACATGAGTGACACTTTTTTGCAGCCTGGATGCGCAAAGGGGCCCTAATTCCAATGAGTACCTTTAGGTTTTACATGGCTGCTCACAATTTAGCCCCGCCCAAAATGCCAGAACAGTAAATACACCCCACAAATGACGGTATTTACTGAGGGGGCATAGTGAGTCCGTGGGAGATTTTTATTTATTTTTTTGCCAGAAGTTAGCAGAAATGGAAACTTTATTTTTTTTTTTTCCTCAAAGTGTCATTTTCCGCTAACGCTAACTTGTGAAAAAAAATGAAATGATACATGAACTCACCATGCCCCTTCGCGAATACTTTGGGGTGTCTTCTTTCTAAAATGGTGTCATTTGGGGGGTATTTATACTATCTTGGCATTCTAGCACCTGAAGAAACATGACAGGCGCTCAGAAAGTCAGAGCTGCTTCAAAATGCCCAAATTCACTTTTTTGCACCATAGTTTGTAAACGCTATAACTTTTACCCAAACCAATAAATTTACACTTATTGGAATTTTTTTTAACAAATACATGTAGAACAATAAATTTAGAGAAAAATTTATATAGAAATGTAGTTTTTTGTTTTTTAAAAATTTTACAACAGAAAGTGAAAAATGTCATTTTTGATTAATAGCAAAAAAAGTAAAAATGTCAGCAGCAATGAAATACCACCAAATGAAAGCTCTATTAGTGAGAAGAAAAGGAGGAAAAATTCATTTGGGTGGTAAGTTGTATGACGGAGCAATAAACGGGTAAAGTAGTGTAGTGCAGAATTGTAAAAAGTGGCCTGGTCATTAAGGGTGTTTAAGCTAGGGGGGCTGAAGTGGTTAAAAGGGTTCTCCTGATGATGCAACCCCCAGGACTCCCACCGATCAGCTCTCTGAGAAGGCATCAGGGCTCCCATGAGATCTGCTGCGGCCTTCTCGCAGCTCACCGAGCACAGCGCCGTACATTGTATAGTGGCTGTGCTTGGTATCACAGCCCGGCACCATTCACTTCTATAGAACTGAGTTGCACCTAGGCCATGTAACCGATGAACCTGATGTCATGTGGCCTAGGAAAAGCAGAGAGAAGGCTGCAGCAATACTGTGAGCACCAGTGCATTCACAAACAGCTGATTGGCGGGGGTCAGACCGCCACTGATCAGATACTGATGACCTATCCAGAATTTAATCTCAGTATTTAAGTCTCGTAGAACCCCTTTAAAGGAAAACCGGATAGTAAAACATTTTTTTTTTCCTGATTACAGATATTTTTATTCTATTACACTATTAGCTGAACCCGATTATGGGGGCGGCCATCTTGCCTGAGCTGTCCTTAACAGCATTTTTAGAAGTCATTAAAAAAATTGCTTTAGGGCAGCCCCATGGGCCCTAGACACAACGGACAGGAGTCCCCTCAGTGACTTCTATGGGAGAGTTTTCTGGGCATGCTCTGTGACCTGTGCAGAAGACATTGTTTAAATATCGTTATTGACATGGGAAATTAAAAAGTAACCGCATCAAAAATTCTTTAAAAATGTGATTTAAACAATAGGTAGTTTTCTGGTGACTCATTCTCTTTAAGCATCTCCGCTGATCTCTGGAGGAGGGCGTTGTACTGGAGACTGGAAGGATCTGTGACTCTTCTCTGTGAATTGACTCCCATTCATTACAGCTGCCATAAAGCACACACAATCTGTACTGACTACACACCATATAAAGGAAGGAGATGTGTGGCTTTCGTACGGCCATTCCCATGGAAGTTTTTATAGATGAGTAAATAGCTACGAGAGTACTACGAGACATTCCCTTTATGAGTAGTAATACAGCTAAGGAGTCCAAATCGCTATGTTTTATCTTCCTACTGTCTGCAGTTAAACCTGCACTTAAGTACATGCACACGGGAGTCCCCTCCATGATGTTAGTGCAGGCGAATGGACTGCGTACCTCAGCACAGCTTTAAGCACTGACAATGAGGAACAGGGGCAGTAGAAATTAAATAGAAAAAGGTGATCTAGAATCCTGTGTGCCGTACTACACATGAATTACTGCCAATAATGGTCCACAATTGAGGTGACAGATTCCCTTTAGGCTCCATTCACACGTCCGCAAGTGTTTTGCGGATCCACGGATCCGCAAAACATGGACATTGGCGATGTGCGTTCCGCAATTTGCGGACCGCACATCGCCGGTACTATATAGAAAATGCTTTTCTTGTCCGCAATTGCGGACAAGAATAGGACATGTTCTATTCGGGAACGAGATTGCGGACCCGGAAGTGCGAATCCGCAATTGCGGACCCGGGTGGGGCATCGTCTGTTCCCATTGAAATTAATGGGTCCGCAATTCCGTTCCGCAAAATGCGGAACAGAATTGCGGACGTGTGAATGGGGCCTTAAATGTATGTAATGGCACCTCTGTGTGAGGGATCGGATCATGAATAGATGGGACTGATGGTGTGAGATTTGTAGTGAGTCCAAGTAGATTCTTTAGAACCTTTTAGATAATAGAATTTTTAAAGAATCATTTCTTAATTTTCTCGCTTTCTATTCCAGATTTTGCACGACCTGTTAACCTCTGAGCTGGGACCTTTTATATGCACTTTATCACGGCCTGTGCCACCTTGCTAACCCTGAGCCATCACTGTGCCCACTGAAGGACTGGCAGGAGGAGACCCTGCGTGTTTCTTGGAATGTTTCAGAAGCTCAACAGCATGTTTGCGAGAGATGTCAACAATGGCTTAAACCAGGATCCAGAACTCGGTGAAAAAGAGGATGACGAATGGATTGTGGTAGACTTTATAGGTAAGACTGTGATCGGAGACCCTCTGACCTGTTGTGTAGGTAAGTATAGTGAACCAGATTGGATGCACTAACACACTAGTAAGTGATCACCTTCTGACCTCTGTGATGACCCTTTCTCACACCATGCTTCTGGCACTTGCAGGCGATAATTCGCCCTGTAAATCTACTGTGACTGGATGTCGGCTGCAATGGTTGGAATCGGAGCTAACTGATCCTGACCTTTGAGCCCTCTAAATGCTGTGGTCAGTAGTGACCAGGGCACCTAAGTCGTTTCACAGCAGGATAGGGCTCCCTCTGTAAGCCCATTGGTGCCACCGTAGCTCGATAGCAAGGTGCCAACTGATTGACAGCCAGGAGTCTAACAAAGGTTCCTGGGAGGCAGGACCTAATAGGACTGACAGAAATAATACAGTGCAGTACAGGAGTATTGAGATGTGTAATAGAGGTCCCATAGTGGGACTAAAAACTAATGGTTATAAGCAGTTATTATGCTTTTTTTTTTTTTTTTTTTTTTTTGTTGATGCCACCCACGTAAAAAAACCGACATCTAAAACGTAATCAAGAGCTCATATGTACCTCCAAAATAGTATGAATAAGTTGTTCTATATATATATATATATATATATAATTTCGTATTGCCACAATTGTCTTCTGTACCACACGGTGAACACCATAAGATAGAATTTAAAAAAAAAACTGAATTGCTGATTTTACTTATCTTTTTCTCTATACTACCCCCAAATAAAAAAAAAAAAAAAAGTTTTTATGAGCCACTTTGTTATCCAGAATGATGCCTTTTTAGAAATATGTGTCGTCCTACACAAAAAATAAGCCCTTGTGCGTGAGGTGCGTAAACTTAAAGGGGCTTCCCATGAATAAATACTATACAACTCTTAGAATATTTTTGAAATAATAAAAAAAAAATTGCTCCTGTGTGTAGAAATTCCTGTGGCAAATGTGTTAGAGAACCACCTAATGTTCTGGCACCATGAGTGTGAATTTAAAAAAAAAACTAAATAAAACGCCATAACAATGTCACCGCATTTTTTAAACATGTGATCTAACCAACCCCTTCAATCAAACCTCTTCGGAATATTATTTTTATGTTCATGTCCTAACGTAAGGTTTCTTTCTTTTTTTATTTCTCTTGTTCTGTTCCCATTAAAGTTAATAACTGCACTACAGCACCAGAAGAAGACTCTACCTTTGAAGAAATCGACTACGCAAATGAAGAACCCGTTGCGAATTATGCACCAGGTGCCTTTGAACAGTTTGAGGAAACAATTGACTCTTGTTACGTCCATTTCGAACCGTGTGCTTTGGAGGAGAGTTGGTTTGTCACTCCCCCACCTTGTTTTACCGCCGGAGAGTTGGCCACTATGGAGGTGGGGATGAGCCCATTGGAGAACCTTCTCATTGAACACCCGAGCATGTCTGTCTACGCTGTGCACAATCTCTGCAGTGAGCCGACAAGGACAATGGATTCGGAAACTCACAAATCAAGTTCTTTAAGGCAAGATATATATCGACAAAAGGTTCTCCTTTGGAGATGGTGCTTTCTTATTGGTTTTATTTCCCTTTGGTATTGACTGAGAGTAAGAATATAAAGAATTTGATCTATGTTTTCACTGTAGCCGCAAGCCTGATCAATCTTCATAGGGCTTACCTGGAGGAATATAATACATTTTGAGCGAATCGAGCTTCAGGTCATAGAATGAATCGACTTTGGATCTAACACTTCGTTTTAATGCTGTACAGAGAAACGTCTCTGTAGGGCGTTAAAATGTATTGCCTCCGCTGGGGCAAAATTAATTTCATCTGGAGTCGCACGAGACTTTAAATGAATTCGGTGTTCATTTCTATATCTTTAAAAACATTTCAAATTCAGAATCCGATACCGGTACCAAACCTGACTTCGGATTGCTAATTTGAAATGTTTTTTTAACCCCTTCCCTTCCTGTGGATGCCCCAGTTACAGTGGGGGAGGGGGGGAGTCGGTTTTAACCACTTCAGCCCCCCTAGCTTAAACACCCTTAATGACCAGGCCACTTTTTACAATTCCGCACTACACTACTTTCACCGTTTATTGCTCCGTCATACAACTTACCACCCAAATGAATTTTACCTCCTTTTCTTCTCACTAATAGAGCTTTCATTTGGTGGTATTTCATTGCTGCTGACATTTTTACTTTTTTTGCTATTAATCAAAAATTACCGAAATTTTTGCAAAAAAATGAAATTTTTCACTTTCTGTTGTAAAATTTTTCAAAAAAAACTACATTTCTATATAAATTTTTCTCTAAATTTATTGTTCTACATGTCTTTGATAAAAAAATCCAATAAGTGTATATTTATTGGTTTGGGTAAAAGTTATAGCGTTTACAAACTATGGTGCAAAAAGTGAATTTCGGCATTTTGAAGCAGCTCTGACTTTCTGAGCACCTGTCATGTTTCTTCAGGTGCTAGAATGCCAGGATAGTATGAATATCCCCAAATGACACCATTTTAGAAAGAAGACACCCCAAAGTATTCGCGGAGGGGCTTGGTGAGTTCATGTATCATTTCATTTTTTCACAAGTTAGCGGAAATTGACACTTTCTGAGAAAAAAAAAAAAAAAAAAGTTTCAATTTCTGATAACTTCTGGCAAAAAAAAAAAAATCTCAGACGGACTCACTATGCCCCTCAGTGAATACCTTGGGGTGTCTACTTTCGAAATGGAGTCATTTGTGGGGTGTGTTTACTGTTCTGGCATTTTGGGCGGGGCTAAATTGTGAGCCGCCATGTAAAACCTAAAGGTACTCGTTGGAATTTGGGCCCTTTGCGCACCCAGGCTGCAAAAGCGGCACTTATGTGGTATCGCCGTACTCAGGAGAAGTAGGGCAATGTGTTTTGGGGTGTATTTTTACATATACCCATGTTGGGTGAGAGAAATATCTCTGTAAATTGTCAACTTTGTATAAAATTTTTAAAAGTTGTCGTTTACAGAGATATTTTTCACACAAAGTATGGGTATATATAAAAATACACCCCAAAACACATTGCCCTACTCTCCTGAGTACGGCGATACCACTGTGTGCCACTTTTTGCAGCCTGGTGCTAAAGACCCTAAACCAATGAGTACCTTTAGAGATTTCACAGGGCATTTTACGCATTTGGATTCCAGACTTCTTCTCACGCTTTAGGGGCCCCTAAAATGCCAGGACAGTATAAATACCCCACATGTGACCCCATTTTGGAAAGAAGACACCCCAAGGTATTCTGTGAGGGGTATAGTGAGTTCATGTAAAATTTTATTTTTGTCACAAGTTAGTGGAATATGAGACTTTGTAAAAAACAAAATTAAAAAAAAAAAAAAACAATTTCCGCTGACTTGTGCCAAAAATAAAAATTCTGTGGACTCACCATGCCCCTCACAGAATACCTTGGGGTGTCTTCTTTCCAAAATGGGGTCACATGTGGGGTATTTATACTCACCTGGCATTTTAGGGGCCCCTAAAGTGTGAGAATCCAAATGCATAAAAATGGCCTGTGAAATCCTAAAGGTACTCATTGGTTTTAGGGCCTTTGCGCATCTTGGCTGCAGAAAAGTGTCACTCATGTGGTATCGCCGTACTCAGGAGAAGTAGGGCAATGTGTTTTGGGGTGTATTTTTACATATACCCATGCTGCGTGTGAGAAATATCGCTGTAACGACAACTTTTACATTTTTTATTCAAAGTTGTCAATATACAGAGATATTTCTCTCACCCAGCATGGGTATATGTAAAATACACCCAAAACACATCGCCCTACTTCTCCTGAGTACGGCGATACCACATGTGTGACACTTTTTGCAGGCAAGATGCGCAAAGGCCCAAATTCCAATGAGTACCTTTTAGGAGGGCATTTTTACGCATTTTCTTCTCACGCTTTAGGGCCCTAAAATGCCAGGGCAGTAGAAATACCCCACGTGTGACCCCATTTTGAAAGAAGACACCCCAAGGTATTCCATGAGGGGCATGGCGAGTTCATAGAATATTTTTTTTTGGCACAAGTTAGTGGAAATTGATTTTTATTGTTTTTCTCACAAAGTCTCCCTTTCCGCTAACTTTTGACAAAAGTTTAATTTTCATGAACTCATTATGCCCCTCAGCGAATACCTTGGGGTGTCTTCTTTCCAAAATGGGGTCACATGTGGGGTATTTATACTGCCCTGGCATTTTAGGGGCCCTAAAGCGTGAGAAGAAAAATGCGTAAAAATGCCCTCCTAAAGGTACTCATTGGAATTTGGGCCTTTGCGCATCTTGCCTGCAAAAAGTGTCACACATGTGGTATCGCCGTACTCAGGAGAAATAGGGCGATGTGTTTTGGGGTGTATTTTTACATATACCCATGCTGGGTGAGAGAAATATCTCTGTATATTGACAACTTTGAATAAAAAATGTAAAAGTTGTCGTTTACAGCGATATTTCTCACACGCAGCATGGGTATATGTAAAATACACCCCAAAACACATTGCCCTACTTCTCCTGAGTACGGCGATACCACATGAGTGACACTTTTCTGCAGCCAAGATGCGTAAAGGCGCCCTAAAACCAATGAGTACCTTTAGGATTTCACAGGCCATTTTTATGCATTTGGATTCTCACACTTTAGGGTCCTAAATGCCAGGGCAGTATAAATACCACATGTGACCCCATTGTGAAGAAGACACCCCAAGGTAATCCGTGAGGGGCATGGCGAGTTCACAGAAAAAAAATTTGGCACAAGTTAGCGGAAATTGTTTTTTTTTTTTTTTTTTTTACAGTCTCATATTCCACTAACTTGTGACAAAAATAAAATTTTACATGAACTCACCATACCCCTCACAGAATACCTTGGGGTGTCTTCTTTCTAAAATGGGGTCACATGTGGGTTTTTGTACTGCCCTGGCATTTGAGGGTCTCCGCAATCATTACACGTATGGCCAGCATTAGGAGTTTCTGCGATTCTCCGTATATTGAGCATACGGGTAATGAGATTTTTTCCGTTCAGCCTCTGCGCTGAAAAAAAAAAAATGAACGGCACAGATTTTTCATTCGCATCGATCAATGTGGATGAAAAAATCTCTGCCAAAATCAGTGACTGCGGTGCGGTGGGCTGGGCGCTAGCTACCTAACAAGTAGCTAACTAACTGGCGGTGATAAGGGACCCTTATGCCCCATTCACACGTCCGAAATTCTGTTTGCGGAACGGAATTGCGGACCCATTCATTTCTATGGGGACAGACTTTGTCCCGCTCGGATCCGGAATTACGGATCCGCGCTTCCGGGTCTGCACTTCCGTTCCGCAAAAATATAGAACATGTCCTATTCTTGTCCGCAATTGCGGACAAGAAAAAGCATTTTCTATATAGTTCTGGCAATGTGCGGATCTGCAAAATGCGGAAAGCACATTGCCGGTGTCCGTGTTTTGAGGATCCGCGGATCCGTGAATCCACGGATCCGTGAATCCACGGATCCGCAAAACACATATGGACGAAGGAGGAAAATAAGAAAAAAAATATTTTGAACCAAAAGGTGTGCTTTTGGTGGTTTTTTTTACTAATGGTGTTCTGTGCATGACACTATTATAATGCACTGTTATGGGGGATCTGTGGATGACGCACTGTTATGGGGGCATCTGTGGAGGACACCCTGTTATGGGGGCATCTGTGGAGGACACCCTGTTATGGGGGCATCTGTGGAGGACACCCTGTTATTAAGTTTAATCAAGATGATAGTTTTAAACGATCATCTTGATTAAACTTAATGCTGGCAGTAGTACCCTACCTCCTATAATCTACGATCGCAGGCAGGACTGGAGTCAGGAGGCCGGACGGGCAGGAGGCGGCAGCATGACATCATGGCCTGTGCCGTCTGCTTCATTCATAAAGTGGGTGGAGCAGGCGCGTGACGTTACGCTGCAGCCTCCTGCCCGTCCGGCCTACTGATTCCAGTCCTGCCTGCGATCGTAGATTATAGGAGGCAGGGTAATACTGCCAGCATTAAGTTTAATCAAGATGATAGTTTCAAACGTCGCCTATAACATTACTACAGCGGGCCGGTGTAGTAGAATACAGTTACTGCACGGGCCCGCTGTCATTAGCAAACAAGATGCCGCCCACAGCCCCTCCTTATTGATACACACGCCGGCTGCGCTCTTCAGCAGCGCGGCGGTGTATCAGTGTTTGCCGCATTCGCCCCATAAGACGCAGCACTATTTTTTTCCCCACTTTTGGGGGGAAAAAGGTGCATCTTATAGGGCGAAAAATACGGTATACATGTTACATATAAAAACTATAGTCACAAAATAGTCAGTTTTAATATTTAAGAAATAAAAGCTATAATTAAAAAATATATATAAAAAAATTAAACCTAAGAAAGGAAGAAAAAAATCTCTAAGAAAACAGTCTAATAAGTCTTAAGTGCAAAAAAAAAATTGCAAAAATTATTTTGGTAGTCAAATAAATAAAAAGGCTACGGTCACTAAACCACCACGTGCACAAAATCACTAAGTTGCCAGGACCTTTTCAGGCCTTTTTGGGCCCGGTCATGTAAGGGTTAAAGATGCAGAAATGAATACTGAATTCATTCACTGATTAAATGAATTTTGCCTCAACTGAGACAATACATTTTAATGCTGTACGGAGACAGGTTCTCAGACAACATTAAAACAAAGTGTTAGAGCGAATCGACTTTGGATCTCTGATTGAAGTTTGACTCGCTCAACACTAAATATTCACAAGTGGGTTTGGCCGAACACTAAATGCTAAAAGGGTTCTCCCATTGCAACGAAACCACTGACGGGTGAAGTGAATAACTTTCTCTCGTGACAATGACCACCTGTAAGGGGTTGGATATATTAGACAGCAAGTGAGCAGTCGCTGTTGATTTGTTGGAAACCGCGTAAGGATCTGAGCAACTTTTAACAAAAAATGAATTGTGATTGATAGACAACTGGATCAGAGTCCTCTCTAAACTGGCAGATCTTGTGGGGTGGAGAATGCAGTGGTTGGAACCTACCAAAAGTAGTTCAAGGAGGGACAACCAGTGACCAGGTCATGGGCTTCCAAGGCTCATGAAGGCTGGCCCATAGAAGAGTTACTGTGGTGCTGAAACAGTCCCTGCAGACTGATAGACAGATGTCATATGGGTCTGTGTAGCTGCAGACCGGTCAGGTGCCTATAGTGACCCCTGCCCACTGCCAAATACACCTACAAAGGGGATGTGAGCACCAGAACTGAACCATAGAGGTGACATAATGTTAATGTAACACTATGGCAGTTCAATAAAAATATATATTTTTTTTCCAGGGAAATGTATTAATTTGTTCCAGGCTTTAGGTGGTTATTGCCATAACTTTTTTACATATTAATAATAATAATAATAATAATAATATTAATTTATTTTTTCTTCACTATTTTTCAGGTTGGATCCAGGTTATAAAAGTGTCGCTCAGCATGTACGTTGTTACGTTGCAACCCTTTCAGCTCGCGCAGCTTGTCTGGACCTGACAAAGACAATTCAACTCTCCAAATTGTCAAAGCACCAAATGGAGAGATCTCTTCTTAACCGAAAAAGCCTTAGACGCCAAAACCACATTCGAGGATGCCAATCGCGCCAGGTCAAGCACAGCGGGAGGATTGTTCACCAGCCTTGCCAGCGTCGGTACAATTATTGAGAGAATGCCTGATGGTTTCCTTCCTTTCCTCCAGCCCACACATGATTCCCCTCCTCTGGAGTCCATGTTATGTAGTGTGGGAGCACGGGTCTCTAGTGAGTACACGCAGATCTCGGTGCAGCGTCTTTTGTAGCTAGTTCACTTTCCTTCTTTCTAAAACGTCTTGCATTTCAAATTAAAAAAAACACAATGTCTGTAAGATGGATACAGTTACAATCTACAAAAAAAAGTCTAATCCGGTTGAGGATAAAAATTTTTTTTTTTTTTTTTGCTGTTGGCACCATCACGTTGGCATGGTTAGGCCCAAGCTATACTTGGGGTCGTATGTCACACTGCCACTCCTGAAACTTGAGCACGAATACTAACTGTGGTCTCCCAAAAATTCATTATGCAACTAGAAGACTATATAACCTGGTCCGAGCCACTGTCATCCTCTTGGCAGGAAACCAAAAATATGCATTTTAATATGTAGAGGGGAAAAAAAAAGAAAGAAAACTTAATTATACTATTTTCTCTCTGGGAAATGAAGAGGGCTGCATTACACCTCCCATTATGGAGATGTAACCAATACCAGCGACAAATGGTTTTCAGGCTTCCACAGATGACCAAACTGTTAATTCTGAAACCACCATGGCATTTTTTTAAATTTTTATTTCAAAACTTTGGCTTTTTTACTTGTTGGGCATTGCATAGGAATCCATATGTAGCAATGAGATGTATGGTATTCTAAAACAGAGAAATTCCTTTTTTTTTTTTTTTTTTTACTACTTGTGACTGTTTACTAACCTTGTTATTTTATGCCTGCCCTATGATATCCCCTTGCACCTCCGGAAGATGTGCTTAATTTATGATGAGGCACAAGGCTTATCATAAATTGGGTGCATCCTCCGTCAGTCCATGCACCTAAACTGAAACCTACGACAGCTCATAGCTGACACAGATTTCAGTGTGCCAGAAAACTGGTGTAAAACTATGATTCCATTCCCGCCAAAAGTTGCAAATACAGGGTTTGTGATATATATAATCTTTTTTTTTTTTTTTTTTTTTTTTTTTTTTACCAGAAAACTGGCATATGGTATGTATGTGATAAATTCCCCCCACCACGATTGATGCAGATTGTCCAGGAACTGCTGGCAGATAAAGGTTCTCTACGTTGTGCCCCGCTATTTTTGTTAACTCTTCCACATGCACTTGCTTAAAGGGACACTTCCATAAGATAGGGGTATTTTATTAATCTGAATAGTCAAAATAGTCATTTTTGGCAGTACTGTACCATTAAAAAACTGTATACAAAATACTGTCCTCCTGTAGCAGCGAGCACAGAGAAGTCCTGCAGGGAACAGAATAATGTTAGTTTTTGATGGGTATATCTGCAGGGTAATCCTCGTAGGAATAGTTAGTAGGTGGAGGAGTGGAATGGCTGACAGAATGACTGCTTCGATCAGTATAATACATGACTAGGATAACCTAGGGGGAGGTGTGGTGCTCTAATTGTGTGACTACCGCTCACTCCTCCCTGGTCTGACAAAGAATGGCAGTATGCTAAGGGTTAAATACAGCCCCACTCCTGTCCAGGGGTTGTGCCTGGTAGTGTAGCTCAGCTCCATTGATGTGAATGAGGGATGAGCTGTAATACCACACACAACCTGTTGACGGGTGTTGTGCTGTTTTTGGAACAAGGCAGCCATCTTTATCTAGTCATGGGCACCCCCTTTTAAAAAAATAAAAAATTATATCCAGAAAACCTTCTACCTATTTAAAAAAAAACAAAAAAAAAAAACATGTGGAATTGTCCCTTTAAAGTGAACCCGTCTCATGATGGCCGTGCCATTTAAGTGTTAACAGGACTATTGTGAATCATTTAAAGGGACTATGACCTGATTTATAGTACTTAGTACATGCTAGCATAGTTGCCCAACCTGTGGCCCTTCAGCTGTTTCAAAACTACAACTCCCAACATGCTTATGCTGTAAGCAGTTCAGGCATGCTGGGAGTTGTAGTTTTGCAACAGCTGGAGGGCCGCAGGTTGGGCATCCCTGCTTTAAAGCCATTCTACGAAAGACATTTATTCTGCATGGTAACTTGTGAAGTATAATGACCAGTGCAAGAGGGCACCACACCCCAGTAGAAACCAGTATGAGTGTTTCCTGAGATTCCCACTGACTTCTATTGGAGTGCTGTTACTAATGTGCAACTTCTGGCCTTGCCGTCACCATGGGTCACTCTCCTTGTAGCTGGTGCAAGCCTTGTAACGGTTTGGCAGACCGTATCTCTTGTCAACCCTGGTCCGACTCCTGCCGGGTCTTGGCCTCCTAGTACCGATTGCCTTTTGGAAGCCTTATTCAGTTGGTGGTCTCTGGGGGCACAGACGCCTCCCTTGAGTTCACTGAAATGTACAAACCAATATTATAACGTTTTTAGGTCATTTGGGAAAATATATATACCTCTGTCAAAGATATACTTGATCCATTTTGTAATTGTTCCTCTGTGTGTGTCTACCGTGATAATGGACACATGGATTCAAAATGTATATATGTCATACAACATTGCAAAGGAAAACAAAAGTGGCATTTCCTCCATTCATTGCCTTACTTCTTGTGTAGCCATTGGCATCATGTGCACAGAAGAATGGAGGCAAAGTATTTTGTCATTAAGGGACAGTGTGGATGGGCTTAGATAGGCCATTACAGGGGTATTCAGGTAATTTCAAGGATCCCCCTATAACTAATAGATCGGTGGGTGCCCCGGGGTAAGACCTCCACTGAGAAGGATGGCCCCCCAATATGAACAGAGTGACAGATCAAGCATGTGCACGACCACTCACTTCATCTCTGAGACCTGCCAGAAATAGCCGAGTGCTGTGCTTATCTCCAGCCGTCCCATAGAGATGAATGGAGCGGCACTGCACACGCTCGACAGGCTCCCTGTTCCTGGGATCAGTGGGGGTTCCATAGGTTGGACCCCCAACGATCGTTTCATTATCCCCTATGCCTCTTAGTCTGGGGTCTTTTGCATGCAGCCGTCCTGAGTAATTGCCCCCACACAGTGCCGTGCTCTTCCGTGGGTGTCCTGAATCTAATACTAAACTTTACTGTTGTACTTGATAGTGACAGTTACGAGACTGCATGTTCGTCATGATTTTATTTTTATTTTTTTCTGTGTTAAAAACTTTGCTCTGCAGGTTTTTCTAGCTATACTTATAGACCCTGTGGTGTATACGGTGGCCATACACGTTGAGCGATCTTTAAGATTTTGGAGTCACCGGCTGAACGTCTAAAGTGCATGGGGGAGT
The DNA here is from genome assembly GCA_033119425.1 of Bufotes viridis. Classification (NCBI taxonomy): domain Eukaryota; kingdom Metazoa; phylum Chordata; class Amphibia; order Anura; family Bufonidae; genus Bufotes; species Bufotes viridis. Next base: position 69,194,449 of record CM065593.1, read on the forward strand.
CCTGACACCTATGGGGTCCTGTGGCTACCTATGGTGCATGGCCGCCTTTAGGTACGCTGGACGTTTAAACAGAAGAAAGTGGTTATCTGAAACTTAGCGCTTCAGGTTCTCGTTCACTACCATTGCACACGTGGCCGGTGTGCTAAAACACACTGACGCTAGTCATGCAGCTGTGGTGTGTGTGATCCCACACTTGGGTCTCATGCCCGTCGATCCCAAATACAATCTTAATGCATTTCAGTGGGGTATCTCCAATCACAATATGGTGGCAACTCTTGCAGAGTCTGCATTACGAATAGATTGCAGCCTGCCGTAAATCGGACACGGTTTTCCCATAAAAGCAGCAATTTCCTGCGCTGTGTTCAATGGGACCTCACACAGAACGCGGCATACAATACGGCTTGTGTGTATGAGGCCTTACTCTAAGGCCTTATGCACACGACCGTTGTGGTCTGTGTCCGAGCCGCATATTTTGCGGCTCGGGCGCGGACCCATTCACATCAATGGGGCCGCAAAAGATGCAGACAGCACTCCGTGTGCTGTCCGCATCCGTTGCTCCGTTCCATGCCCCCGCAAAAAAATATAGCATGTCCTATTCTTGTCCGTTTTGCGTTTCTACAATTACGGAACGCGGAGCAGCTTCCGTGTTTTGCGGAAACGCAAAACACCAACTGTCGTGTGCATGAGGCCTAATACTGCTTGTTGAGCGCAGAACTCCCAGCGAGCCTCAGGCCTTTTATGCAGGCAAGGAGTTCCAGAGATGAAGGGTTTTAATAGTGTCCCAGTATTAGAAGAATAGGAAGGTGTTGTATTTATGGTTCTTTCTTTATATGTCCTATATACTTTGTGATATTCCTAGCTGTGTGCACTCCAGCTGTTGTGAAACTACGACTCTCAGCATGCCCTGACAGTGGCAGACAATCAAAGCATGCTGGGAGTTGCAGCTTCAAAACAGTTGGAAGACACCGGTGTAGATGGATCTCTGTCCGTGTGCATTGGTATCTGGGCCTGCAGGAGATGCAGGTGCGGTCAGGTATGTAGACAATATCATTGTTATTGGTCTTCAGAAATATATATTTTTTATTAAAGGGGTTGTGCACGTTTGGGGGGTGTTTCTGGGCAGACCAATGCAGGGAAGCATACCTACCTGCTTCCCGACGCTGGCACTCGACTCCTGCTCTCTTCAGCCTCCACTGCTCTGCGCTGCTGGATGTAAATCAAGTGTCACAAGGGGAGCAGGTCAACGCTGCCGTCAGCGATTGGCTGCAGCGGCATCAATTCAGAAGTTTACATCCAGGGACCCAAGCAGGGCAGCAGAGGCCGGAGATCTACAGGCCTACATACCATGGTCCTCTGACATAAATGTTAATGGAAGGATTGCGGAATTGGCCATACACGCATGATGGCCGTGGGCTATAGAGCACCTGTCCGCCCGATGAAGGCCTCGGTGGGAGGAGAGGGAAACAAGGCGCCTCCAGAAGCTTCTGACACTCTTATTTCCCAGGAGAATAAGGGGTTGTTCACACACTGCAGATTTGTTGGTGAAATTTTAGGTGGAAAATCTAACCTCCTCACTCCTTCCCTACGTCTGCCTCTGGACGGTTGGGAGGCTCCCGCTCGGATATGAATCTACGAGATGGTTATAATCTATGGAGGAAGAAGGTAATGGCGCCAGTAGAAGGATCTGCCGCTTGATTCAGGGAGGGAATCTTAGTAAAAGATAGAGAATTATGAAAACTAGTGTAAGGGAAAATGAAGTAGCGACTCGTGGCAGCCAGCCTCCAGATATATACTGCTGCGCTAAGTCTGAAATGAAGGTGATATCTGTTACTAATCCCTTCTTTTCCACGATGTTACTGCCATAAATATGGCTGAGCCTTGTTCTTGGCTTGTCATTGTTGCCAGTACCAACCAATCACAGCACAGGTTTCATTTTTTTGTAGTGCTGTTGAATCATGAAAGCTGCGCTGTGATTGGTTGATATGAGCAACAGTCAGTTTTACAGTCTGACGTTTCTTTATGTACCCCAATCGCAGATCCTTCGTCGTCAGTTACTATGTCTATAATGTTGTTTTATATTAGGAACTGTTCTCAGGGTTAAAGGAGTTTTCCAGACTGAATTACTGATGGCTTATCTATAGGGTAGGTCATCGATAGCAGATCAGTGGGGGTCCGACACCCCACCGATCTGCTGCCACCTGTAGCCGTGGTTCCATGAAGTAAACATTGTACGGCACTTGAACTCCACAGCTCTGTCCACTGCGTGGTGGCAGTCCTGTTCAAATAAATGGGAGCTGCGCTGCAGTACCCAGAAGTGGCCACTACACGGCCTATGGCGCTGTGGTGTGCCCGCTGGTCCTATGGATAGGTCATCAATACCTCTGTCCGGGAAAAACTTTTTTTTTTTTTTTAAAGCAATTCAGCCGAACATATGAATAAGTTAGTACTTACTGTAAAATGAGAACCTTTAATAGTTTTATAACTTTTTTTTGTTTAATCTCTTGATATTTTTTTATTATTAATAATGTTTGTGTTCCCCCTTACCTTTCATAAACCATGCCACAGTCGGGTCCCTCTTTTTTGGATAGAAAGTTGGCAGCAGCTCAGTTGGCCGTACATATGAGAGAAAAACTGGGGACTATTTTCTGTGCATCCAGAGGTTGGAGCAATGTAAGGGATTGTGCATGTTGAGTTTTCATATGCCTGCTCCTTGTTCTCTCGGGAGAGAAGCCTCTGCGGGAGGTGCATTTTTTTTTTACGCTTTACCTGTTAAAATAATGAGGCTTTTCTCAGCCAAGCATGCATGTATGGTGGAGTCAAAGGAAACATAACGACTAAATGAGCGTTGGGCTGCCAACTGCGGGTCCTTTTACACGAGCAGATACTGTGCCCCGTAACCAGCATGGATTTAAAAGCATCGTCTGCAGTGGTTTCCTGCATTTACAGCCATTGCAATGTATAGGGACAAGCGATCGCCTCCATAGTTTGCTTGCTGTGTACGTGGAGCAATGTGCTGCCTGCATAAAGGACCCCATTGAGCAGCTGATGACGGGTTTATGGTGGGGTGTCTACATAGATAGCAGCTTGGGTAGGGAGGCCTCCCGTACGGTGGGCACTGCAAAATGTGCAGTTCTGCCCCAAGTCGCTGCTATAGATGGACTGTTAATGGCTCTTCTGTGAGTGTTTTAGTCGTTTATTACACGGTTTGTGCTGTACTAAGGCTATCGCATAACAAGTGTCTTTTCCAACCCGCATGTACTTGAAATGAATTGGTTATGACCACTGGCACCACGTACGGAGTCGCTATATCCCTATTACGTCTATATGCGCAATACGTTTACTTAGTATTTTTAGGTTATGTAGTTGTTTCTATGCTTAGAATATATTGAAATCACCTTGTCGCTGTATTTTGCGGGGTTGAAATGTGGTGTAAGGTCAGTGAGCATGTGCATCAGCAAAAGATGACTGTGAGCTACAGGTTATTACTGTGCAGAGCAGATCTGCGAGCTGCCTGTACAGACCGTGCTGTATGGTGGCCTCCATGAATACACTGAAATATATATTCAGAGCACCTCTATGGGATGCTGCATGAATTTGGGAAAGTGATGCACCTTAAAGGGACTGGTCACCTGGCTTTGGGACCACTAAACCACCAACGTGCCCTGCTGGGGTTTGGGACCTGCTCGTAGTAAGCCATCCGTCACAAAGGATTTGTAAAGGAAATTTAAACTTAACAGGAGAAGAGTCCAGTATTCAAATTGTGTTGATGAAGCCAAGGACCTTTTGCTTTAGGCCTCATGCACACGGCCGTGTGCGGACCATGGTATCCCGGCCTGGAATCCAGCTGACAGCAGGAGCGCACGGCATCATTGGTTGCTATGACGCCGTGCGCTTCATGCCGCCACTGGACTACAGTAATACACTCGTATGGTAAGCATGAGGCCTTACTGTGACTCTGCTTAATGCCGCTGACGTAGCGTCCTGGTAAGTTTGAATTTCATTTACTATCCTGTACAGGAGTGGATGGGTTTGCTATGGGCAGGTTTGGGACTGTAAACACTCGCTCAATAATGGGATGCCGGTGGTTTAGTGGTCACTAACCAGATGACTCTGTCTCTGGAATTTACATATTAATGACCTATACTCGGTATAGGTCATGAATATGAGATCGGTGGGGTACGAATCCTGGGACCACTGTCGATTAGCTGTTTGAGGAGGCATCAGCGGTCCCGTGAGTGCCGCGGCCTTCTCGCAGCTTTTCCTAGGCCTGTGACATCACTGTCATTGGTGGTCACATGGCCTAAGCACTGCTGAGTCCCATTCAAATGGGGCTGAGCTGCAGTACCAAGCACAGCCACTATACAGTGTACGGCGCTGTGCTTGGTGAGCTGCAGGGAGGCGGCAGCACTCCTGAGAGCGCTGCTTGCTTAAACAGCTGATCGATGGGGTCCCAGGAGTAGTACCCCTCCGATCTCATAGGTCATCAATATGTAAATCACGGAGAACCCCTTTAAGGTGCATCATCTTTGTTTTTTATCTAACTTAAACTATATCTTAAAGTATATTCACTTTTTATAACTTTATAACTCTGTGTGTGTGATCCTGTGTTCTCTGCCACTAGCTGTAGGGTGGGTTCACACATGGCAGATCTGCAGCGTTATACACCACCATTTTAAGACCTCTCATCCACAGGGTGAGTACAAAATCCACTGCATAAATTGACCTGCGGTGAGGACTTGAAATCTGCAGCATGTCAACTTATTCTACTGATCTCCCCTGTGGATTTCACCCTTTTCAATGGAGACTGTGAAATCCGCAGCCATCTTTGTGGCAGAAACCACATGTAGGATTTGTTGCGTTTATTTTAAACATAGATTTGCAGCAGACATTGGTACATCCTGTATGGACATACCCTTATGTACTGTCACTGTAATCCGGCCCTCCGGTGAGGAGATGACTGCTGCCCCTCAGTGTCCTCTGTGCAACTTGAAAAATGACATGAAGTGTTAGCTTTCTGCAAAGGATTAAACTACTTTCACACTTGCGTTGTTAATTCCGCTATTGAGATCCGGCAGAGGATCTCAATACCAGGAATTAAACGGATCCGTTTTGATTTTGCACATCAGGGTGCATCCGTTCCGTTAGGATGCGGTTGTGTGAAATCAAAACAAAAAAAGCGGATCCGTCCGTAAATACATTGAAAGTCATTGGGTGACCTGGCTTTTTCGGCTCCTAAAAAAACGGACCTGTCACCATTGACTACATTGTTTTCAGTGACTGATCTGTTTTTTTTCTGTTTTTATCACCTGACACAAAACCGCAGCTTGCAGCGGTTTTATGACCGGTCACGAAACGGAATGCTGGTGGAACGGAAGACATCCTGAACGGATCTCTTTCCATTCAGAATGCATGAGGACTAACTTCTTTTTCCGATATTGAGAGCCGGCAGAGGAAAAAATAACGCAAGTGTGAAATACGCCTTAGTGCTTGTGAAAACATATATGATATAATATTTTGTAATATATATATGCTGACATAGACTATTAGATTAGGACAAAAAAAAAACCAAAAATGTAAAGAACAGATTTAACATACACTTGATTTCAGACAAGAAGTCCTTTTCTTTGCCTATGAATGCAGGCGTGTCTATAGGGGCGAGGATAGATGGTTACCAGAAAATGATCTATTTTCCAGCGCAGGTTGCAGAATTGCTGATGCGATCTAGAAGTGTATGGCCTTGCTGATCTTAATGAGAACCTTTAGTGGTCGTCAGTAATTGAGTCACAGTAGGGTGTCGAGACCCTCCCCTGAATGTAGCAGTTCAGCCGGCTCCTCTCTGAATGGAGAGCGATTCTATAGAGCAGACTGCGCGGCAGACATTTCCAAGCAGATGGCAGCGAGGGGAGGAACAAAAAACATCTGCACTGAAAATTGAGGCTTTCAAATGAGACATGAGTGCTAAAATCAGAGCCCTGACTTCTGCAGCCAGAGATGGCGTGTGCAGTTTACGGATACGTCCGTGTTACAGTTTTTACACTTATTTACACTTTTATTGCTTATTGAAGGGATATTCCAGTTGTGGAAAGTTATTCCCATTATTGTTCCAGTGTTAGGACCCCACCAATCTAATAGTTCTAAGGGTCCATTCACACGTCCGTAGAACGGCTCTGGATCTATTCCGCAACATGGCGGAACAGATCTGGACCCATTCATTTTCAATGGGGCCGGAAGAGATGCGGACAGCACATTTCCGCTGCGCGTCCCCGATCTTCCGGTAGGCGGGTCCCGGAAAAATTAAAACATGTCCTATTCTTGTCCGCAATAGCGGACAAGACTAGTCATTTCTATAGGGGTGCCGGCCCGGTGTGTTGTGGATCAGCAATACACAACGGTTGTATGAATGGACCCTAAAACTGCTCACAGCCGGAAGGCCCCCTTCAAGGGTGTCTGTGGGAACGTGAGAATCGCTTGTAAACTCGGACTAGACGGGCAGAATTTGTGGCAAATTTATCAGAATGGCTCACAAAGAACTCGTCACGCTCATAGCTGATGTACGTTAATACCAATACACAGTAAAAAAAAGGCGCATTTACATCTCCAGTTTACTATAAAGAAGGGTCTAATACGCATAATAGTTTTGGGCAAATGCCACATACTCCACTTTTTTTTTTTTTTTTAACAATTTGTGCTAAACTACAACTTTTTGTGCCTTTTGCTCCGTGTGTCTTCCCACAATTTGTGTCTAATGGTCTCCCTCTCCCCACCCTCCATATCTTTACTTTTGGAGTAGATCTGTTGGTTCCCCACGGTCGCCTCCACATCACGCTTCACACTTGTGTATGACACCTGCCAACTGTCAGTGCCGTGGTAATGTCTCCTGCATTGCTAATGAGCTGAACATCCTAGGTGGCTGGGCGGGAAGACCTGACAGCTGTCTGAGCCGCACAGACCCTCTATACATACTATTACTGTGCAGGCGTCCATTGTGCTTTCTATATTAACCCCGTCCTTGCTAATCGTGGTTACACCCTACAGAAAAGATTGTGTCCTGTAAATGCGTTACGCGGAACGCGTTGGTAAATTGTTTTGCTGCGCATTTTGAGCTGTTGCCTTATTTTATAACACAATATATTCCTTGTAAGCTGAGGTTTCAGGATGGAGAGGCTGATTACTGGCAGGACTCCTCAGGACTCTCGCAGCTCTGCAAGTCCAGTGTGGGTGAACGCACATAAAAATCTGCACAAATTTTCGTGTGTTTCTGCAGTATATCTGCGCCAAAATGTGCAGTTTTGGCGCAGATCTCGCCCTTCCATAAAAAGGGCGAAATCCGTAGCTCAAATAGCAAACCTAATGAACACGCTGTAGATTTAGAAATCTGCACGGCAGGTCAACTTCAAAGTGTATATGAGGTTTGTGTAATACACTTTGCTGGAACTGTACTACGCTGCATTTATATATTTTTTTTGTACGGGAATCCATGCAGAAAAGCCACACGTATTCCGCAACGTGTGCAGGTGGCCTTTCAGCATAGACACTGGTGACGTGTCTCTAGGATATACCACCAAGGTACAGTTGGCGCCATTCTCCTGCAAGTTGCCAAAAGGAAGTGGCAGTGGCGGTATGAAACTGCTCTGCTTGGCTTTCTTCAGTGGCCACAGTCGGCCCATTATAGTCATTGGCCGAATGGAAGTTTCCATAGTGTTGCTGTCATTTCCTTTAAGCAATCAGCGGGGGCTACAGCAGTAGGACCCCTGCCAATCGGACATTGCTGGCATATCTTAGCAATATGCCATCAGGGTCTGTTCTGAGACTCCCCCCTTTAAAGGGCATCTGTCAGCAGATTTGTCCCTATGACACTGGCTGACCTGTTACATGTGCGCTTGGCAGCTGAAGGCATCTGTGTTGGTCCCATGTTCATATGTGCTCGCATTGCCAAGAATTTTTTTTAATATATGCAAATGACTCTCTAGGAGCAATGGGGGCGGCGCTGTTACACCTAGAGGCTCTGCTCTCTCTGCAACTGCCTCTTTGACAGGACCAGGTGTGATCGTGTTTACACAGCCTGGCTCTCTGTCTCAAAGTGCAGAGGGTGCGGCAGCTGCAGAGAGAGCAAAGCCTTTAGGTGTAAACGCAACGCGGGCACATATGAACATGGGACCAACACAGATGCCTTCAGCTGCCAAGTGCACATGTAACAGGTCAGACAGTGTCATAGGTACAAATCTGCAGACAGGTGCCCTTTAACGCTAGGTTCACACCTGAGCGTTTTACAGCGCATTCCTATGCGCTAAAAAACGCTCAACAGGCGAAAACCCATGTTTCCCTATGGGCATGGTTCTCACCTGAGCGTGTAAAACGCCCTACGCCCAAAGAAGTACAGGAGCTTCTTTGGGGCGTTTTGTCGCGCGTATTGTGATTGACGCCAGAGTGGTCAATCACACGAACGCGCGTTTCCTATTTCCAAAAACGCGCTGTAATACGCGCGACTAAAACCCGCATATCAAGTACGCTCAAGTGTGAACCCAGCGTAAAGGGTTTGCAGAAACCTGTGAAAAATAGAGCAATTTTAAAAAGTTCTATTACACTATGCAGTTCCTGTGCAGACGCAAGGCCTCAGTGACGTACCCTGCTGCGTCCACGGTGAATAATTCATGCAGGACATTCCCCAGCCCGACAGCGAGCGGCAGAGAGAAAACAGAATTTTCATGGTAATTACTATGTGTTTTATTGCCTTTATTAGATAATCCATTTTTATTTTTTACAATAAATTTAGCAGTCTGTAACTTTGAGCTTTGATTTATTTTACGTTCTGTGTTTTTATGTTGAGATTTAGAAGTGCTTTGTCTAACATTGTTAGTTTTGCATGTTGAAGTGTTTTTTACAGTTTTTTTTATTATGGGTATTTTATGGGATAGAATACGGGGCAGTCATAATTCGGAAAGCATAGCGTTCGCATTAAGCATTGACTGCTCCTCGTAGAAGCATCATTGGGGTAGCAATTCCATAGTCTACCCACTTAGGCCGCGCTCGCATCTGCGGCAAGCTGATCCGGCACAAATGCTGTGGCCGGACCAAGAACCATGCAATGTTTTTTCGCCAGCAGGCATTAATGCCGGAAAGCAGCCGGACCCCTTTATAGTCAACGGTGATCCGGTGGTGAACTATAGAATCTGGCAATGCCGGATCCGGCGAAATCCAACAGGCTGCTGTCTGCTGGATCTGCTGCCGGAGAGGTGAATGAAGGCTTCTGCACTATAGGGCCAGCTTCACATGATCATTTGTGGTCGCAACATGCAACACCAGCATGCTAGTTTATTTTATAGGGGAAAGGGGAATTGGCTAGTGTTGGTGCCCTCTAGGGGAACAAAGGATCACGCATGTTGATATCAAACAGGCATTTTTGTGGCATTTGTCATAGGGGGGCAGGAGGGTCCTATACACAAGAGGTGGTTGCTCCATCTCGCCAAAATCGACAGGTTCAGATAATTTTGGTCTCAAGTATATGGCCAGCTTTTACCCCTTACGTTGGTTTCATAGAACCGCTGGTGTCTGACTATTGCGCCCGCAAATGCGGCCCATACAAAAATCCATTCAGGGGTTACTAAACGTATGTAATTGCTCAGGTCTCTGCTTAAATATGCAACAAGTAACATGTTATCTGAACTTGTACGGAATTACAGAAAATGAACGCGTCGCTGGGTTTTCTTGTTACCATTATTTATTCTTTATTTACACCTTTGTACTTTTTTGGTAGCATTTTGATCATTCAGAATAGTATGGAAGGTAAGATATTAATATTTCATGTTTAGTTCTCCATTTTAAGGCGTTTTTACTCAGTCTGCTACTTTTTTATAAATGTACTATGTCTTAGATTTCTTACCATCTTAAGTGAGTATATAAGAAACTTCTCACAGAGAACCAGGAGATTAGCGATTTGAAAGGGACTTTAATTCAGGATCTGTTCAGTGCAGGGACCTCCGTCTTGCCTGGTGGTGCCCACAGACGATTGCCAGCTTATCCGCTGACAGTCTAATGTCTATGAGCGCTGCCAGTTCCAATGTTTGATGGTTCTGAGGAATAGAAATGGACCAGGGGGAACTCTTTCCGGTCTTGATTGGTTTCCTCATTTACATGCGTCACCAGAGCGGTCTTGTCACTCGGTCAATTCTGCGGCCACCATAGAATATGTCTGTAAAGTTGAATGGTCTAAACTGGTTGCTGAAGGAAGGGATCGCACTATGGGGCTGCTGCACAAGCCTACATTATGCCTGTGGAGCCTTAATATGCCACCTATGGGTCACCTACTCTACAACTGTATGGCTCTAATGTTCATACAGAGGTGTATGAGAATGTCATGCCTCATCAAGTGCTTCAGAAATAGTCAGCCCTAGCGGCGACCTTCTCCATGATATAGTGCCGTACAGCAGCAGGCGTGCACTGCGGTACAGGCGCCGGGTAGACAGATTTGACATAGGTTTAATCTGATCATGCTAATATATCACCTAGTGAACTGCAGTATTGACTGATCCTTAGTCCTCATGCACAGGAGCCATTCATTTCTGTCGATCTTAAAAAAAAAAAAAAAAAAACGGAACAAACACAGATGTCATCCTTGTGTCTGTTCTGCAACAAGATAGAACATGTCCTATTCTTGGCTGCAAAATGTGGACCACAGACCCACTGAAGTCAATGGGTCTGCGAAAAAAAGACGCAACACGGACATCACACGGATGTCATCTGTTGTGCGAACCCGCAAAATGGATAGGTCATGTGCATCAGGCCTTAGGCTACATTCACACATGTTGAACTGTCAATTTCATGCGTTTCTTAAAATTTTTTTACTATTAAAAATTGTCCTCTTCAACTGTATGGCGGCTGTTGAGCCATGAAAACAGAATAGGAGATGTACAATTTATTTTTATTTTTTTGTGAATACACCCATACACTGTCATTGTTCTGAAAACGGATGTTGTTGTTTTTTTTTTTACACTCTTAGGCTACATTCACACAAACTTATTTTGTTTCCGTGTCCGTTCCATGTGTGTTTTTTTTTTTTTTTTTTTTTTTTTTTGTTTGGCGGATTGAATGAGGACCCATTCATTTCAATGGGTCCGCAAAAAATGCGGACAGCACACTGTGTGCTGTCTGCATCTGTATGTCGGTTCCGTAGCCCCGCAAAAAATATAGAGCATGTCCTATTCTTGTCCGTTTTGCAGACAAAGATAGGCATTGTTACAATGGATCTGCAAAAAAAGGATGCAACCCTGATGTCACACGGACGTCATCTGTATTTTTTGCGGAACCACATTTTGCGGACCTCAAAATACATACGGTCGTGTGAATGTAGCCTTAAACTGCCATCATACAGTCCTTTTCATGTAAATGTATTAACCTGACCTAATTAGGATTTTTACAGGCCTGTAAATGGTTCTATTGGTAAAAAACTACTGTCTAAGGCCTCTTTCCCACGAATGTATGCGTTCGGGCTGCATACGGCGGTTCCGCAATACACTGAGCACCAGCCGTGTGCATTCAAGTTGAATGGGTCTTAAACCGTTCCGGTCGCTGCACGGACGTTGCCCGTACATTGGGGACCCCAAACAAACGGAACAAATAAGTTTGTGTGCAAGAGGCCTAAGGCTGCTTTCATACAGCCGTGTGTTAATTGTGAAAATAAGGGTGCAGTCACACTCTGCAACGTGTGAAGGCACCCTAGGTCCACCTGCGGTGAATGCACATAAGATCAACATGAATTTCTGTACAGATTTATGTGCGCTCCTGCAGCATATCCGCACCGAAATCCGCAATTTCTAACAGTGGTTTTTGGTGTGGACTTGATGCGATTTTGCTGCAGATCTCATCCTTCCATTCAAAAGGGTGAAATCCGCAGCTATAACCACAAGCATAATTGGCATGCTGCAGGTCAATTTCAGCACAGAAAACAAATCCGCAAAGTGTACACGAGGTTTGTGTTATCTCGTACACCTTGCTGGCACTGTAATACGTGTGCGGGTGGCCTGACGGTTCCAGCCGGACTGTGGACCAACTGCGGGTCAACTGCCCCATACTCAAATGATGCTGTGAGTACAGGACCCAAGGGTCCAGCTGGCTCTCACAGCACCATTGATATAGTAAGCTTGGGTCAGTCCAGCCATGGTCAGCCTGGGAAATTTGGACCGTGTTTCATGGACCACACACTGCCCTGTGAAAGCAGCCTGTGTGCCGTTCTCTTCCTGCTGCACTAAGGCTCTGTTCACACTTGTGTTTCCCTTTTTGATGGGGTTTCTGGTACTTTTGATGCCAAGAACAGCACAGTCTGCAGAGATATTCTTGCTGTAAAAGAAACCCGCTGAACCTCATTATTAGCCATGGAGGTTCATCAGGATTCATCAGTAGCTGTCCGAATAGGCATCTGACCTAGTTGCCATTGTCCCATTTAAAAAAACAAAAACATGACACTAGTGTGAACAGGGCCTGACAGGGAACATATATGTGATCTGACCACTTTACCCCAGAGTAGGCCCTGTGTGCAGCCGCATGTGGTCAGCTCTCGGTGGAGGGTGGTGGGATCCTGGGTGTGGCCAGTTCTACTTACCGGAGGATATTTGTTGGTACAGATGGTTATGTGGTGCATTTCCATATGTTGGTTTTACTAACCTGACTGTTATTAGGGAGATATTTTTGGATTTTTATAATCTCATTGTTACCTGCAATAACTTGAAGATACAAAAGGGACATTTCCAAGAATGTGTGTGTTTTTGTATACATGCAACTATGCATAGACGGCAGCTTTGTTTTTGAGCCACATCCTCTTGAACGGTTTGGTTGTTGTTTTTTTTTTTTTTTATTGGGGTGGTGATTGTATGGTTCTGTGAGTATAAAAAAGTAAAATAAAAATACAGCACTCTGCCAAATAAAAGTGTGCAGCGTAATCTAAACTAACACAAAAAATGTACAGTGCGTTTGTTGTCTGTGTTCAACTTGGTGAGTGTTAATTTTATGTAAACCTTCTTATGAAAATAAAATATTGTATGACTGACTGGCTTAGTCCTCTTTATTTGTACTACTGAAACACTGACGTCAGGAGGAAACCTATGGCATAGGGTACCTCCGGTTTGTATGCGGCTACGCAGTGACACTGGTCGCACGACGGCTGTCTCCTCCAGGGTTGCAGGGGCACTGTGGTGTGGTGGTGTTCCCTTAGAAATGAAGGGGGTCGCATGTGTGCCATGACTGCTCACCCTGAATCACAAAAAAAAAATCCAACACTGATAGACTCAGGGGTCGCAGTCGCGGCACACATGCGACTCGTGCTGCAACCCCATTCATTTCTAAGGGAACACCTCTACAGTGATGCCCTGCGGTCCGGGCCGCAACCACCAAAAGTCCAAGAGCGAGCGGTCAGTTGCTAGTCCAGCTGCACAAGCCTCTCCTGCATAGGATTTCAGCTTTGTACAGTTTCTTAGGAAATAGGAGACTGTCGAGAGCCTCAGTCCGGTCTGTTGTGAAGATAGGCCATCAATATGAAAATCCTGGACAACCCCTTTAAAAGTAGTTTTTCAACTATATAACAATAGAAAAGACAGGTGCACACTGCGGTCTTACTAAACCCTCATTCTGATGTTGAAATTAATGGAGCATGCTTGCTGGAGTGCCAAAGATTGCTGATCCCTGGCCTAGGCCATGGTCTGCTGCGAGCCGGCCTATACGCTCCTGTAATTTAGCCCACTGGCCCGTGGTATTGCCCATACGGCACAGCGAGGTGAGTGTTAGGACCCGAGCTACTTGAGAAACCTTGGCGTGGTGCTCGGGCTCAGACATGTCCTCCACAGCAGGATATGTTTGCTAATTCTCAATTTTAACAACTTGAAAAGGCAGTGAACCCAGAGGTAGTGTGGGTACTGACTGTTGCTCATTCAATGAAAAATAAACTAAACTAAAGGAAGCAACATTAGAATTAAAAATCTATAGTTTATTGTATAATGTTAATAACACAAAAGGCCCCACTAGACTAACAACATGTATATATCCGACGCATAAAGACGCCACCAAAGGTCAGCAGGGACCGGGACTAAACCTGGCCAGTAACACAGAAGTCCTGAAACGCCCTACTTGGCCTAGAAATCTCAATCAGAAAATCACAGGGTTCAAAGCCTCGCAGTGGCCGTGTGCGGAACCTCACCTGGTCAGCTGACCCTAGTCAAATATAAGGGTCGAGGTCGGTCCCAAACAAAGCACATAGATCCCCACCATATGTATGGTACAAAAAGGGAAGCAATGAAGGCAGGCACATGCATGGCGATGGTGCAGCAAAGCGTTCCAACGCTGCTTCAAATAAGCGCACCTACAATCAGGCAAGGCCCATGAGTCATCAGGACGCTGGGCCAGTATACAATACATACGCACAGATGCCAGAAACAAGTTATACTTAGACCGTGAGTTCACGTCAAATCCCAGCTACGGTATGGCTGTAGCTTCAGAGAGACCAGGACATATAAAGCAGGTCGGCCAAGTATATGACCTCAGACCACACCCGATATGGCGTCACGGGACGTGCACAGGGACGTGACGCCATATCGGTGTGTGGTCTGAGGTCATATACTTGGCCGACCTGCTTTATATGTCCTGGTCTCCTCTTGAAGCTACAGCCATACGCGTAGCTGGATTTGACGTGAACTCACGGTCTAAGTATAACTTGTTTCTGGCATCTGTGCATATTATTTGTATACTGGCCCAGCGCTCTGATGACTCATGGGCCTGCCTGATTGTAGGTGCGCTTATTTGAAGAAACGCGTTGGAACGCTTTGCTGCACCATCACCTTATGTATGTGCCTGCCTTCATTGCTTCCCCTTTTTGTACCATACATATGGTGGGAATCTATGTACACCTGGCATATGTACTTTGTTTGGGACCGGACCTCGACCCTTATATTTGACTAGGGTCAGCTGACCAGGGTGAGGTTCCGGCACACGGCCACCCCTTGCGGGGCTTTTTGGACCCTGTGATTTTCTGATTAGGGATTTCTAGGCCAAGTAGGGGCGTTTCAGGGACTTCTGTGTTACTGGCCAGGTTTAGTCCCGGTCCCTGCTGACCTTTGGTGGCGTCTTTATGCGTCGGATATATACATGTTGTTAGTCTAGTGGGGCCTTTTGTGTTATTAACATTATACAATAAACTATAGATTTTTAATTCTAATGTTGCTTCCTTTAGTTTAGTTTATAATTCTCAATTTTAACATCAGAATAAGGGTTTAGTAAGACCGCAGAGTGCACCTGTCTCTTCTATTGGTATTATTTATCACATCCACAACACTGCCATCTTGTGTAGGATGTCTATTGTGGTCCGCTGCGGGCATCCTCCCTTGTATGCATTTTTGCTGGGGATCGCCATTAGCAATGGGCCACAAGTGCAGGATCTGCTCCCCTGTGTATATATGCACAACTGCATTTGGGTTTAAGCATTTCCTGCCTGTTTAACACCACGCCATTTTTTCAGTCGTTTTGTATATTTAGTTTTCCAACTAGTCACATGTATTTCCAGTCCACATGATAGGTGATAAATGTTGGATTTGTGGAGGGTGCAGTTGCTGATCCCCCTAATCCAGGCATCCTCAAACTGCGGCTCTCCAGCTGTTGTAAAACTACAACTCCTACAATGCCCTGCTGTAGGCTGTTCGGGCATGCTGGCATTTGTAGTTTTGCAACAGCTGGAGGGCCGCAGTTTGAGGATGCCTGCCCTAATCTTTACTAGAATAGGGGACCTCATCCTGACTTTTTGGACAGCTGTAGTGAGGAATCATGCGGAGTGGTGGCCGAGCACGGAAATGTGAAAACATCCGAGCAGCCCATAGACATGGACTGAATGTATGCCTGGTCGTACTACATACAACTCTTCACTGCAGCCACGCGTGATAAAAACGTGAATGTGGTACCCAGACCCGAATCTGGACTTCTCTGAAGTTTGGGTTTGGGTTCGTTGTTGTGCAGATTTTATTATTTTTCCTCCTAACATGGTTAGTAGCAATGTGGATTGAGGGGTTCAAAAAAAAATTAACTCACCTCATCCACTTGATCGCACAGCCAACATCGTCTTCTTTCTTCTTCTTTGAGGACCTGCGGTGACGTCACCATGTGGTGAGCTCGATGACGTCAAAGGTCCTTTGGCAGGTCCTCAAAGAAGAAGAAAGAAGACGATACCGGCTGTGCAATCAACCATGTTATACGGAAAAATAATACAGTAAATAGACTTTAATGGGGTTGCTCATCCCTATCGTCTCCGATCAACCATGTGGGAAAATTGCACCGCATCCTCGCTTGCGGATGTTATGTGATTTTCGCGCAGCCCCATTCATTTCTTTGGGGCCTGCGTTGCGTAAAAAGCGCAGAATTTAGAACCTGCTGCGATTTTCACGCAACGCACAAGTGCTGCGTGAAAATCACTGCTCATCTGCACAGCCCCATTGAAGTAAATGGGTCCGGATTCAGTGTGGGTGCAATGCGTTCACGTCACGCATTGCACCCGCGTGGAAAACTCGCCTGTGTGAAAGGGGCCTTAGTGTATTGTCAGCTGAACCCAGTTTTCAGCCGGACTGGACAACAATCTATGGTGTATGGCGAGCTCCCAACACCTAATCCTTTTGTTCCCCCTGGAGATGAGGCTTTCTCTTCTCTGCCCTTTGAAAATAAATACACGATCTTTTGAGCCCAGCATCTATGTGTATGGGGGGGAGCCAGGAGAGATTGAAGGTGTACAGGTACCTTTTAAATAGGAATACCCCTTAAATTGTTTACCTGTAAACTTGCAGGTCTTGACATCATGCACCAGTGAAGCTGTGTGCATAAAAGCCCAAGGAGTTGGGCAGGGGCTATACAGTGACCTGTGGTCCTGCAACATTAAACAGGTTGTACAGTGTCAGGCTATTGATTGCCTGTCCTCAGTATAGGTCATCAATATCAGATCAGTGGGGGTCCGGCTCCTGGCACTCCCGCCAATCAGCTGTTTGAAGAGGCTGCAGCGCTTGTGCAAGAGCTTCATCCTCTTCAGTGCTTACCTGCATGCTGTCTCGACTGTAGCAGCGGTGCAGTGTACCGTATTTTTCGCCCTATAAGACGCACCTGTCAATAAGATGCAAGGTATTAAAAAAGGAAAATAAGAAAAAACTTAGTCAGACCTCAGCTCAGAATCTCAATGTTATTAAGGCCCCAGCTCAGACTCCCATGCAAACCTCAAATTAGGGTCCTTTTACACTTGCGTTCTGAGGATCCGTCAGAACGCAAGTCGCCTGAAGCATTAGAAGACTGATCAGGATCCTGATCAGTCTTCGAATTGCTTTCAGGTTACTATGGCAGCCAGGACGCTATTAAAGTCCTGGTTGCCTTAGTTGGAGCGGTATACTTACAGTCCGCGCGGCTCCCGGGGCGCTCCAGAATGACGTCAGAGCGCCCCATGCGCATAGATCACGTGATCCATGCGATCACTTGATACATGCGTGTAGGGCGCTCTGACGTCTCTCTGGAGCGCCCCGGGAGCCGCACGGATGGTAAGTATACTGCTCCCCCGCTCCCCACTACATTTTACCATGGCAACCAGGACTTTAGCGTCCTGGCTGCCATGGTAACAATTGAGAAAAAGCTAAACATCGGATCCGGCGATGCGCCGAAACGACGTTTAGCTTAAGGCCGGATCCGGATTAATGCCTTTCAATGGGCATTAATTCCGGATCCGGCCTTGCGGCAAGTGTTCCGGATTTTTGGACGGAACAAAAAGCGCAGCATGCTGCGGTATTTGCTGCGTCCAAAAAACGTTCCAGTCCTGAACTGAAGACATCCTGATGCATCCTGAACGGATTTCTCTCCATTCAGAATGCATGGGGGTGATCCTGATCAGGATTTTTCTGGCATAGACACCCGACGACGGATCTCTATGCCGGAAAACAAAAACGCCAGTGTGAAAGGGCCCTAAGACAAAAAAAACTAAACTCAACCTTACTGTCACAGCCGCTGCCGCTCCTGTGAACCAGCGCTTTTGGTCGTGCTGTGTTGTGTCCTGATGTCGCACAGCATGCCTACGTCTTCACACTTTGCACAGGTCACAGCGCGGTGCCTGCAGAAGACCAGGGGGCGGTGAGTACGAAGCCCGCACAGGGAGCTCTGTATTCACCGCTCTCCGGTCCTACTGTACTAATGAGCACTTCCATAAGGGCTCATTAGTATTCACGCCATAAAACACATTGACATTTTCCCCCAACTTTTTTTTTTTTTGGGGGGTGGGTGGGTTGCGTCTTATAGGGGAAAAATGCGGTAATTCCACCTTCATCTCCCATTCAAATGAATGGTTCAAACAGCTGTAATTGCACTGCACCAGTTACAATCTAGACAGCATGCAGGTAAACATTAAGGCCCCTTTCACACACATGAGCGGTGATTTTCACGCATCACTTCTGCATTGCGTGAAAATCGCAGAATGCTCTATATTGTACGTTTTTCACGCAACGCAGGCCCCATAAAAGTGAATGCGGATGCGGTGCGATTTTCCCACATGGTTGCTAGGAGACGATCAGGACCCGATCTTTATTATATTCCCTTATAACATAGTTATAAAGGAAAATGATACGCGCTCAATTGGAGGAGGTGAGTTACTTTTTTTTTTTTTTTTTTAACCCTCTATTGCCCTTTTTACTTAGCATTCTGTATTTAGAATGCTATTATTTTCCTTTATAACTATGAGAATACTCAACCCGAAACCGTACTTCAGTGATGAAGTTCGGGTCTGGGTACCAAACATGCCGATTTTTATCACGCGCGTGCAAAACGCATTACAACAGTTTGCACATGTGCAGAAAAATCGTGCATTTTCCAGCAACACACCCGCCTCTTATCCGGGCGTCAAACATGACGCCCGTGTGAAAGAGGCCTAAAGAGGATGCAGCACTAGTACGAGTAAGGGCAATTTTGCAGAACGGGTGCGGACCCATTCATTTCAATGGGGCCGCAAAAGATGCGGACAGCACACCTTGTGCTGTAAACATCTGTGGTTCCGTTCCGTGGCTCCTCAGAAAAGATAGAGCATTTTCTATTATGGTGGCGGCCATGTGTGGTCCGCAATTGCACTACGGCCGTCTGAATGGGACCTAAAGGTCCTCAATAGCATGACACAGCAAAGACCCTCTAGGCCACCTGCACACGTTGCGGAATACGTGTGTTTTTTTTTTTTCCAGCAATCCGTATGAGATTACACAAATCTCATGTGCACTTTGCTGATTTTTTTTCTGTGTGGAAATTGACCTGCAGTGTGGATTTCAAAATCTGCAGCATGTCCATTACTTTTGCGGTTTTAACTGTGGATTTCACCCTTTCCAATGGTAGGGTGAGATCTGCAGCAAAACAGCATCAAATCGGCAACAAAAACCGCTGTAAGACCTTGTAGATTTTAGTGCGGCTATGCTGCAGAAACGCACAGAAGTCTTGTGTGCGTTCACCCCCACTTGTGTGCAGGTGGTCTTAAAAGTACAAACGTTACTCATACCTAATGATTATGAACGCTATCAGAAATCTAAGGGCTCATTCACATGACCTTATGGTCACCGTGTCAGTGTTGTGGACCGCAAATGATAGTCCGCAATACATGGGGACCGACTGTGTGAATCCCGTATTGTGTTGCCAACCCATGAACTTGAATGAGTGCGATCTGCAATAGACAGGACATGTCCTCTCTTTTGCGGTGCAGAGACACGGACGCAAAAGCTAACTGAAGCACATCTGAGTGTTTCCATGGGCTTCCGATCCGTGCCTCCGCTCCGCAAAAGATACGACATGTCCTATCTTTTGTTGTATTTTGCGGATTACGATACAGGCACCACAGTGATACAGTTGTTTACATGAGCCCTAACAGAAATGTGACCACGCTCACTATCATTAAGGGCTCATGCATTCAACTCTTTGCAGTTTTGCTCTGCAGATATCGGCTGCATGCTTTCCGGCCCATAATAGATCAGTCCTATACTTGTCCAAAAAAGGGACAATAGTAAACATGTTCTATTTTTCTGTGGAACGGCTATGTGGACATACGGAAATGGAATGCAAACAGAGTAAATTCCTTTTTTTTTAATGCAGACCCATTGAAGTGAATGGATTCACAAACTGGCTGCAAATAAAAAAAAACGTGCATGAGCCCTAAATGTGGTATAGTACTTTGACATTGCAATCGCATGCGCCATCTAGTTCTAAGGCTCTGTGCGCCCCTGTACTGTAATGAATGATATTCTTCCATAGCTATGTCATGTGATCAGAGCACGCTACGACCTGCGTGTCTACCCATATGAAATCTGAGCATATAGCGGTACAGTAGGCCCTCATGCATGTCCATGGGTGCGGTGTTACAGCTCCGTACAACTCCAAGGACTGTCATAAGCACTTACCATTTCTATAGTATATCATCTGCACATGGCATTGCTGTGTTCTTTTATATTTTGCAGGTGAATACCGCCTTGCGTGTGTCACCAAACAAACCTTTCACCCGTCCTACAGCTTGGAGCCATGATTGCATAAGGTAAGTCGTAAGACAGGCATGTCCAAACTCCGGCCCTCCAGATGTTGCAAAACTACAACTCCCATCATTCCTGGACAACCTACAGCTATCAACCTACAGAAGGGCATGATGGGAGTTGTAGTTCTGCAACACCTGGAGGGCCAGAGTTTGGACATGCCTGTCGTAAGAGGTGAGCGACACAGTGTGGTTGATGCAGTTGTATTGTCTCCTGATGGAGCCATGTGTTTTGCTTTCCTTTATGGGAGCTCGTGGGGGCGAATGGTAAGTGGGGGTTAGAGAGCGGTCAACAAGTTGTGTCCCAATGACAATAGTTTGCCCAATTAGCCTTTGCAAAGAAAACTTGACCATGTGTGTTCTAATGATAACTACTAATTTTACATTTTGCTTGTCGCAAATGCAATGCATGAACCGTGTTTGGATGGCTGAAAAGCTTAGTAAATAACCATTAACATAACGGGCAGGTAAGTGCCCCCCTGCTGATAGACTCTCACCTTTCAGATGATGATAGCCTTTCTGTTACACAACTTCCCAGGTGCCCTTGACCTGATGCTGTAATAGTCGGCCTGTTCCTAAAGGGACACTAACGGGATTCAGGTCACACTCAGATTCAGCAGCCAGATATTTGTTGTGGGTGAATCCTATTTCCATAATGCATTCTTTTGTATGGTATTGGTATATTTTTGTAGATGCAGGATTTTGTCTTTTATGCACTTATATAGCGCTACTATATTCCTCAGCTTTACAGACTGCAGGGTTATCCCACAAAAAGTATTGCTATACAATGAATAGAGCATGTCAAATTATGTATTATAGGAATATATATGCAATAATAATATTGTACGTTTTTTTATTGTACATGTTCCTTTCTGATAGCGCCTCCTGCTGTTTATCATTCTGGTTCTCCATTCTCCTGCATTCAGAGGTGGACCAACATGCTCAGTAACTTCCCTGCTCCCTTCCCGTCCCCTTACAACCTTACTTCTAAATTCATAGTATATAGCTATATCCAGGGCTGGACTGGCCATAGACCTTACAGGCACATGTCCTGGTGGGCTGATGCCCAGGGAGCCGCCTGATCCCTCCTCGGGTATACAATCTAATGCTCTCAGCATTAATTAATGCAAAGAGCATCAGGTACTTGTGCCCCTGGCCAGCAGCCGCAGGTTCCCTCCTGAATCACTGTCCTCGGTATGGTGATAGGGCAGTATTTTATGCTGTACTTTGGTATTTAGTTCTGCTGGGGCAGTATTTGTGCTGCACTGTGATATTTGGTTCTGCTGGGTCAGTGTTTTGTGCTGCTCTATGGTATCTGGTTCTGCTAAGGCAGTGTTTTGTGCTGCACTGTGGTATCTGTTTCTACTGGGGCAGTATTTTGTGCTGCACTGTGGTATCTGTTTCTGCTGGGGCAGTATTTGTGCTGCACTGTGGTATTTGGTTCTGCTGGGGCAGTGTTTTGTGCTGCACTGTGGTATCTGTTTCTGCTGGGGCAGTATTTGTGCTGCACTGTGGTATTTGGTTCTGCTGGGGCTGTGTTTTGTGCTGCACTGTGGTATTTGGTTCTGCTGGGGCAGTGTTTTGTGCTGCTCTATGGTATCTGGTTCTGCTGGGGCAGTGTTTTGTGCTGCTCTATGGTATCTGGTTCTGCTGGGGTAGTGTTTTGTGCTGCTCTATGGTATCTGGTTCTGCTGGGGCAGTGTTTTGTGCTGCACTGTGGTATTTGGTGCTGCTGGGGCAGTATTTTGTGCTGCTCTATGGTATCTGGTTCTGTTTGGGCAGTATTTTGTGCTGCACTGTGATATTTGGATCTGCTGGGGCGGTGTTTTGTGCTGTTTTATGGTATTGCTTGCCCTGCCTTCTTGTTTTCCCCATCTTCTGTCAATTTAGACTCGCCCACAATTTGGGGCCACTTTTAGGTCTTTTTTGTAGGGCCACTTTAAGATCCCAGTCTGCCCTGGCTATATCTCTCTAGACGGAAATTGTGAGCATTAGATACTATATGTATCTGATAAATAATATTAACTGGTATTTAATATAAAGGATTTATTACACTACACACTGACACCATCTATAGTGATACACAAGGGTGATGGGGGGTCTGTATGGGAACATCAAGACCTATATTTTACGTCTTCATATATGACAATGTATAAGTACATACACTAGTTAGACACGCCTGTATTTATGCTATAAATGAGAGACAGACAAGGGGGTCGTCTTCTTACTCTCACTCTGTTGGGAGTGTTTGCTGCTGAAGAAGATGGAAGACCCACATGGAGCCTGAGGAGGAGGAGGTTCCTACCCTTAAGAAATGATACTTTAAGGACATTCATATTCACGCATGGACAATAGACTAAGACTTTTCCTAAACTATTTTTGTAAGTAATCAACTTCTATGAAGACCGAAAATAAATCACATTATTCATTTTTTATATAACTCTTGTTGAATCGTGGTGAAGGAGTCCTTCAGGTGTTCCATACTCCAAATAACGCATACACTATGTTTGGAGAGGATTAACACACCAGTTTTATATTTTTCATTTACATATTTATTAAATTATCTCTGGGGCTATATATGGGAGGGCCTATTTTCTATGCAGGGGAGGAAGGGATTACCAAGAGCTAATTTCAGTTTCCTCCTTGGAGATGCAGGTGCTTGACTGTCTCATGTGAGCTGCTGCCTGTCCACAGAAAGGTAAGAAAGTCCTCCAGATAAGAGAGTAAAAGAGTTTTAAAAATATTTTTTTAATTTTTGGTATAACCCCTTTAAAGGAACTTCACTCGGCTAGGTCTATAAAGGGGTTGTCAGACCTTGGAGCAGACTCCCCTTGGGTCCTAACCTGTGCCCCTCATCTGCAGATGCTCCATTTCCAGCCCCCACAGGACCAGGTAATGACTTGGTCCCTTGACCACTGGAGCCAATAACAGGCCTCAAGGGTAACATTGGCTTGTACAATGGGTCACAGTTGCCCCTGTGTATATACTGTGTAATTGTATATACAGAATGGCACATGTACTATGGATCTGAAGAGACGTTTATAAAGGTGGCCATACACATTCAGAAGCTGCCAGCCGAACAATCACTTCGCCGACAGCTCTCTCCCCAATCCCTCCTGGCTTCCCATAACACATACATGGTCGGCTCGGCTGGGCGTACAAGTGCATACTGTGGGGGAGCGGAGCACGCCGCTGACATACACTTCTGGAGGTGGCATATCTCCCAGATGAACAAAAAGATTGGGCAAAAAATGTCACTTCACCCAATCACTGTCTCCCTCAACATCTTCTGTTGGGGGAGAGTCCGGAGCTCTCCACACACGTTAAATTGTTGGCCGAACCTGCTGTTCACTTCGGTCAGACCTCTAGGATCAGCACCCATCTCATGGGTGATGTCACGGCTGTGTCACGGTCGTCTTGTTGTTCGGCGTGACACCTTTGCCGTGCATATTTTTTGCCAGGGGCAACGTGTTGTTTTGCATGTTTGTGCACTGCTCCCTTTATCTTTGTTCCTTCCCAGTCTGGTGTGTTTGGGGTTAAGGTGTGGATCTAGGTGTGTTCTGGGTGTGGCCACTTATTCTGGTGCTGTGAGCTTGTGGTCAGTGGTATTACTGCCTCTGTTGGTGATGGAGCTTTGCTCCTGTCTGGATATTCCATCTGTCCAGTGTGGGGGCCACCTAGTTAGACATTAGTTAGACATACTGTCACGGGGTGGAGTGGGGGAAAACTCCACACCGTACAATGTAGGATGGCGGGATAGCAACTAGGCCTGGATGCCGGGAAAAGGGAGCAGGACACTAAAGCATCTCTAAACCTCGTCCTGACTACCAGCAACAGGCAATATAGGCAAGTGACCACACCCAGCCAGGTAGTTAACCCCACACACACCAGACAGGGAAAGGAAACAAACCTTAAAGGGAACCTGTCACCAGGAAAGTCACTGATAAACCAGGCACACTGCCCTGTAGGGCTCACCCTGCTGAATATAATGATACCTCTCACTTGGTGATCTGTTGCTTTATTGTGGAGAAAAAGTACTTTTAATCCATATGCTAATGAGCTGATTTGAGTCCAGTAGTTGATATGAGTCCAGCGTTTTTTCTATTCAGAGCTGTAGCCCCTCCTCTATTCACTTCAGATGTAAAGGGGGCGTGGTTTATTACATCATTCATTCATTTTAATAATTGGCGGGAAAATTAATAACCGGGAATGCTAAGGTATTATATTACTGAGGTAAAAAGAGGGGGAGGAATATACTATTGAAGTTAGTTAATTATAATAAGGGCTAGTTTGTTCATGGGGAGATAAACACTTTTGATAAACAATTATTAAAATTAATGAATGATGTAATAAACCACGCCCCTTTTACATCTGAAGTGAATAGAGGAGGGACTACAGCTCTGAATAGAAAAAACGCTGGACTCATATCAACTACTGGACTCAATCAGCTCATTAGCATATGGATTAAAAGTACTTTTTCTCCACAATAAAGCAACAGATCACCAAGTGAGAGGTATCATTATATTCAGCAGAGTGAGCCCTACAAGGCAGCATGCCTGCTTTATCAGTGAATTTCCTGGTGACAGGTTCCCTTTAACCACTACAGGACCGCCTAACGCACGGATGCGTCCGGCGGGCGGTCCTGTAGTTCTGAGTTGACGCGTCGGCGCGTCATCTCGCGAGACGCGAGACTTCCTGTGAACGCGCCTCACAACTTGTACTACAGCCTGTCAGTGATGATCAATCGCTGGCAGGCTGTAGATGCGAAATAAATCGCATCAAACAAGTATATCAGACGCTGTTTTGTTAACAGCGTCTAATATACCCGCTACCTGGTCCTCTGGTGGTCCCATTTGCTGGGATCAACCACCAGAGGACCAGGTAGCTATGTAAAGTTGCACCAAACACTACACTAACCCCCCCCCCCCACTTGTTAACCCCTTGATCACCCCATCTAGATTCCCTGATCACCCCCCTGTCATTGATCACACCCCTTGTAAGGCTCCATTCAGACGTCCATATATGTTTTGCGGATCTGATCCACGGATCCGCAGATCCTCAAAACACGGACACCGGCAATGTGCTTTCCGCATTTTGCAGATCCGCACATTGCCAGAACTATATAGAAAATGCTTTTTCTTGTCCGCAATTGCGGACAAGAAAAGGGCATGTTCTATATTTTTGCGGAACGGAAGTGCAGACCCGGAAGCGCGGATCCGTAATTTCGGATCCGAGCGGGACAAAGTCTGTCCCCATAAAAATGAATGGGTCCGCAATTCCGTTACGCAAACAGAATTTCGGACGTGTGAATGGGGCCTAAGGGTCCCTTATCACCGCCAGTTAGTTAGCTACTTGTTAGGTAGCTAGCGCCCAGCCCACCGCACCGCAGTCACTGATTTTGGCAGAGATTTTTTCATCCACATTGATCGATGCGAATGAAGAAATCTGTGCCGTTCATTTTTTCTTTTTTTCCAGCCCAGAGGCTGAACGGAAAAAAAAAATCTCATTACCCGTATGCTCAATATAAGGAGAATCGCAGAAACTCCTAATGCTGGCCATACGTGTAATGATTGCGGAGACCCCTAAAATGCCAGAGCAGTACAAAAACCCCACATGTGACCCCATTTTAGAAAGAAGATACCCCAAGGTATTCCGTGAGGGGTATGGTGAGTTCATGTAAAATTTTATTTTTTGTCACAAGTTAGTGGAATATGAGACATTGTAAAAAAAATATATATATATATAAATTTCCGCTAACTTGTGCCCAAAATTTTTTTTCTGTGACCTCGCCATGCCCCTCACGGAATACCTTGGGTGTCTTCTTTCCACAATGGGGTCACTTGTGGGGTATTTATACTGCCCTGGCATTTTAGGGGTGCTAAAGCGTGAGAATCCAAATGCGTAAAAATGGCCTGTGAAATCCTAAAGGTACTCATTGGAATTAGGGCCCCTTTGCGCATCTTGGCTGCAAAAAAGTGGCACACATGTGGTATCGCCGTACTCAGGAGAAGTAGGGCAATGTGTTTTGGGGTGTATTTTTATATATACCCATACTGTGTGTGAGAAATATCTCTGTAAACGACAACTTTTTAAAATTTTTATACAAAGTTGACAATTTACAGAAATATTTCTCTCACCTAACATGGGTATATGTAAAAATACACCCAAAACACATGCCCTACTTCTCCTGAGTACGGCGATACCACATGAGTAATACTTTTGCAGCCTAAGTGCTAAAGGGGCCCTAATTCCAATGAGTACCTTCTAGGTTTCACATGGCTGCTCACAATTAGCCCCGCCAAAATGCCAGAACAGTAAACACACCCCACAAATGACCCCATTTCTTAAAGTAGACACCCTGAGGTATTCACTGAGGGGCATAGTGAGTCCGTCTGAGATTTTATTTTTTTTGCCAGAAGTTAGCAGAAATGGAAACTTTATTATTATTTTTTTCCTCAGAAAGTGTCATTTTCTGCTAACTTGTGAAAAAAAATTAAATAATACATGAACTCACCATGCCCCTCCGCGAATACTTTGGGGTGTCTTCTTTCTAAAATGGTGTGATTTGGGGGGTATTTATACTTTCCTGGCATTCTAGCACCTGAAGAAACATGACAGGTGCTCAGAAAGTCAGAGCTGATTCAAAATGCCGAAATTCACTTTTTTGCACCATAGTTTGTAAATGCTATAGCTTTTACCCAAACCAATAAATATACACTTATTGGATTTTTTTTATCAAAGTCATGTAGAACAATAAATTTTGCGGAAAATTTATATAGAAATGTAGTTTTTTTTAAAAAAAATTTACAACAGAAAGTGAAAAATGTTAAATTTTTATTAATAGCAAAAAAAGTAAAAATGTCAGCAGCAATGAAATACCACCAAATGAAAGCTCTATTAGTGAGAAGAAAAGGAGGTAAAATTCATTTGGGTGGTAAGTTGTATGACGGAGCAATAAACGGTGAAAGTAGTGTAGTGCAGAATTGTAAAAAGTGGCCTGGTCATTAAGGGTGTTTAAGCTAGGGGGGCTGAGGTGGTTAAAGGGGAAGTGTACAAACATGCAGGAAACAATACGTTGCCCCTGGCAACAAGCATGCACGGCGAACAACAACACGACCGTGACAGGTGAAGGGGACACAGTGCTGGTTCCCTTCACGGGTTTTCCACTTCACAACTGGGAAATGTGGGAGGCTACACTTCCCTGCACAGGGTAGCCAGGTGGGCCGCTGTGCACAGAAAATTTTTACTTGGGCTACATCTAAATATTTGTATCACTTTTTGTAGCTTTTCTTTTCTTCAGTGCGCTATCCGTTTTTTTTGCAGGTGGCACACTGACCCATTCTTTCCTATGGGGCCATGCACACATCTGCATTGTTTGCGAATCCATGTGGCCATTCTGCAAATTATAGAACATGTCCTAATCTGTTCCATTTTGCGGACAATGGGCATTTCTATTGATGGGTGAGAAAAGTGCGGAGTGCACACGGAAGGTATTCATATTTTGCAGATCCATGAATTACAGACCAAAATACGGATGGTCATGTGCAGGAGGGGCAGATTCTTAGTCGGGTCCTAGCATCTGGGGAGTCACACTACGACCCCATACAGTTCAATGGCTGCACTGCCACACAGCGATCCTTGGTCGTGCGATGGGTTTTGCAGCCAAAAGGACCCATGAACACAACCGTGTGCAGTCCAGACAACATGGTCTATATGCCGGTTGCATCTCCCCCGGACCGACGGCGGGTCCTCTGACATGAACTCGCTGCATCATACTGATTTACAGTGCAATGAGTTCCTATCTGACTGTGGGTCTATTGTACTGTACTCACATGATGATAGGAACTCACGGCATTGCAAACCACCATGATGCAGTGAGCTTGTGTCAGAGGAGCCACTGTCGGTCCAGGAGATGTGATTGACACATGAGCCCTGTTTCCCAGACTGCACACTGTTGTGGGTGCATGCACACAACTGTAGTAGGGATCTACAATTCGGCACCGACAGCCTGCCGTGTGGGGGAGAATAAGGTGCCTCACAGGACTATAGGGCAGGACATTCAGTGACTATAACCGTACACTGTAGGGATTCTGCATGAACACTGCTGTGTGAATGAACCCTTAGCTGTCGATGAGATTGCTGTAGTTGTGGTCTAGTCTTGTGCCAAAAGGTTTTCACCTAATGGTATACCATCCCTGTACATCCGGTGCTGTCAGCCTGGGACCTTATCTGCTGGTAAGAAGCAGTGGCCTAAGCACATCGTTAACATAAAGCATGGACCCACCCGTTTTCCTTTCCGACTCATAGGTGGGGTCCTATCTCCTATGATGTCATCCATATACTATCCAGGCTGTCCTCAGAATCAGTAATTTATCCAGATTTAAATGCCTTTTCCTTCATTTGTACATTTTTGATCCACCCCCACCCCCATTTGCGTGTTTGGAAGCAAATAGGCACAAAACTAGGACCTGCTGCGGATTTTGAATACTGACAGAAATGATACGCGCTTGTGACTAGCCCTCTTCATTGATATTAGCAAATGATTGCGATACATACAATCCGGGTTATATACAGCTTGCTAATATGCTCGTGTCAAAGTGGCCTAAAGCCTGTATTACACTGCCCGATTTTTCAGCAGATAATCGCTAACGAGCATTCACATGAACGCTCAATAATGACCATCTGGCAGTGTAATACTGCCGCTGATTGCCCTATGAACAAACAAACGATCGTCGGGCAATCCAAATCTGTTAATACGTCAAAAAATTATCGTTTGCTGATGGCATATCGTGGTTTCTAATAACGATCTGCCGCCGGCAAACTACTATACAGCATGGGGACGAGTGATGGCATGGCTATTAGTGTTGAGCGAACTTGTGTATTAAGTTCGGCGTCCAAGGTTCGGGTTATCGGAGAATCCCATAATGAATTCCACTACCACCAAACATAACAGAATTTACATGATGGCATGCACCACGGAAGCCTATAAGAAGCATTCTATATTGCATGACTTACTAGGATGGAAGATCGCTCAGGCATCCACCAAACCTTCCACCTCTTCTCCGCCCGCTCTCAAATTAAGGGCTCATGCCCACGGCCGTGTGCCGTCCGGGCCCGTGCTGCGGACTGCAAATTGGGGTTCGCAATGCACGGGCACGACCATGGGCCAGCTGCATCACTTGAATGGGGTCCGCAATCCGCATCGATGGTCCGCACCGCAAAAAAGTAGTGCATGCACTACTTTTTTGCGGAACGGAAGCACGGAACGGAACACCACGGAAGCACTCCATAGTGCTTCCGTTCCGTGGTTCCGTTCCGCACCGCATCTCCGGATTTGCAGTCTCCCATTCAAGTGAATGGGTCCGCATCCGTGATGCGGAATGCACACGTCCGTTGCCCCGTGTATTGTGGACCCGCCCTATGCGGGCCGCAATGCGGCAAGGACCGTGGGCATGAGCCCTAACACACAGAGGCAGCTTCTTGGAGAAAAAGCCTTTACTGCCAATTTAATAAACAATACATTATTCCTCCACTTTTCCACAATAATAACTAATAAAACACATAACATGACAAATGCAATAACATTTTGAACCTAGTGCATAGGATCCTAGAAGGCAACCAGGCAAGCTGTGTTCTTCACTGTTCACCTCCACTTGTGGTGCCACCTTACCCTTGGCCGCAGTCACCGACCCAAGGGCACCACATCCTCCAAATTATAGTTCCATCTACCCCTGTAGGCCCTTTTGTCCAAACAGGAGCCCCATCCACCAGCCTGACGAAACTCATGAGATGCACCCTCCAACTTGTCATGCACCTATTAACCCTTGCATCGCCTTCCAGGACCCTCCATTAACATGCCCCATGTGAGATATTCCCATATAACAAAAAAAAAAAGGGAGGGCGGGTGGGAAACTTGGCAAGCTACCAACGGACACTGGTGGTAAGCCCCACCCCTCCGCCAGATTATATACAGCCCGCGAACGCACCAGCCCCACCCCTAACCCAGCAACTCTAGCTTAACCCCTTCCTGCCTTCAACTTCCCCCTATGTCAGGCTACACTGTGCTATGGCTGCGTCCCTACGCCCTCATTCTGTCATAATAGAAGTCTATGGCCAGAAAAACCCAAACAAAACTTAAAACACAAGTTCGCTCAACACTAATAGCGATCGCTCTTCTCCATGCTGTGGAGGAGATCGCTGTATGTAATTGCAGCGGTCTCCTCCGCTAGTGAGCAGGTGATTGCCAGGAGGGAACAATTCATTCTGCCACATCAGGATGTGTAATACAACCTTAAGGCCTCATGCACACGACCGTATTTTGTTTCCTTGTCCGTTTTTTTTTGCTTATAGGATGCGGACCCATTCATTTCAACGGGTCCGCAAAAAATGCGGACAGCAAACCATGTGCCATCCGCATCAGTATGTCCGTTCCGTAGCCCAGCAAAAAAAATAGAGCATGTCCTATTTTTTTCTAGTTTGCAGACAAGGATAGGCAATTCTTACATCGGATCCGCAAAAATAAACGGATGCCATACTGAACGTCATCCTTTTTTTTGCGGATCCGCAATTTGCGGACCGCAAAACACATACGGTCGTGTGCAAGTAGCCTAAGGGTTGTCTTCGTGAAATGACCCCGTTAAGCATAAGTTGATAAATACATGTTCTTGAGTTGTCCACAACTGTCAGGTTGTTACTAATTCAGTTTACCATTTCTTACTCATATCTCCGACACAGAATGCTGGTAATCGGCCGGACAAAAAAAACGCTACTTGCAGCGGTATTTATCCGGCCTTTTCTCTGAATATTTGCTAATTGCAGCCGGATCACTGCCAGACCCCATTATAATTAATAGGGCCAGGTGGCATTCCAGAACAACCCGCCGGATTGCTAAACGCTAGTGTGCAATTAGCCTAAGGCTACTTTCACATCTGCTTTTTTTGCTGTCCGATTTTGAGATCCGGCATGGGATCTCAAAACCACAGTAAAACGCTTCCGTTATAATAATACAACCGACTGCATCCGTTCTGGACATGAAGAAAATAAAGAAACTAATCCGGCACTAAAACCATTGAAAGTCGATGTGCGTCGACTTTTTCTTTTAATATAGAAAACCCCCAGATCCGGCACCATTGACTTACATGGTGTTTGGTGCCGGATATGGCTTCTTCAGTTTCCTATGCTGCACACAAAAATGCTGCTTGCAGTGGTTTTGTGTCCGGCATGGGAACGCAACAAACCAGAACGGTATGCATTCCGGTGCACTCCTTTCCAGTTTAAGTGTTGTCCCCATTGACAATAAATGGGGACAAAACAGAAGTGTTTTCCTCTGGACACCACAACGCAGATGTGAAAGTAGCCTAAGCTGGGCGACAACCAACATGGCTGCTACTACAGGGGTTGTCACCCAGCTTTTCAAGTATACTGAGCAGCAATAGGCCTGGGAATCCAGAAGAGAATGAGAACAGGGACATTTATACAATGGTGACTGTACGGTGCAGCTATCAATGCTATAATCATCAATGTATTATCAGAAAATGACTGATTGTTTAACCCATTAAGGACTCGGCCTTATTTCACCTTAAGGACTTGGCCATTTTTTAAAAATCTGACCAGTGTCACTTTATGAGTGAATAACTTTATAACACATTTACTTGCCCAGGCCGTTCTGAGAATGTTTTTTCGTCTCATATTGTACTTCATGACACTGCTAAAATTGGGTCAAAAAAGTTAATTTTTTTGTATAAAAAAATACAAAATTTACCAAAAATTTGGAAAAATTGGCAAATTTCAAAGTTTCAGTTTCTCTACTTCTGTAATACATAGTAATACCCCCAAAAATTGTGACGACTTTACATTCCCCATATGTCTACTTCATGTTTCGATCATTTTGGGAATGCCATTTTATTTTTTGGGGATGTTACATAGCTTAGAAGTTTAGAAGCAAATTTTGAAATTTTTCAGAAATTTTACAAATCCCACTTTTACATAATAGAAACCACCCAAAAATGACCCCATTTTAGAAACTACACCCCTCAAGGTATTCAAAACTGATTTTGCAAATGTCATTAACCCTTTAGGTCTTCCACAAGAGTTCTTGGCAAATGGACATAAAATTTAAGAATTTAGATTTTTTGGGGGAAAATTTCCAATATAATCCATTTTTTCCAGGAACAAAGCAAGGGTTAACTGCCAAACAAAACTCAATATGGGCTGCCCTGATTCTGTAGTTTGCAGAAACACCCCATATGTGGTCCTAAACTACTGTTTGGCCAAACGGCAGGGCACAGAAGGAGGGGAACACCATATGGGTTTTGGAAGGAAGATTTTGCGGGACTGTTTTTTTTACCCCATGTCCCATTTCAAGCCCCCCGTTGCACCCCTAGAATAGAAATTTCAAAAAAGTGACTCCATCTAAGAAAGTACACCCTCAAGGTATTTAAAACTGGGTTTACAAACTCTGTTAACCCTTTAGGTGTTCCACAAGCGTTAACGGCAGATGGAGAAACAATTTTGGAATTTTGTTTTTGTTTTTTGGAAAATTTTCCATTTTAATCAATTTTTTCCAGTAATAAGGTAAGGGTTAACTGCCAAACAAAACTTAATATGGGTTGCCCTGATTCTCTAGCTTATAAAAACACCCCATATGTTGTCCTAAACTACTGTTTGGCCAAATGGCAGGGCACAGAAGGAGGGGAACTCTATATGGGTTTTGGAAAGCAGATTTTGCGGGACTATTTTTGTTTATACCATGTCCCATTTCAAGCCCCCCGTTGCACCCCTAGAAGAGAAATTCCAAAATAGTGATTCCATCTAAGAAAGTACACCCCTTAAGGTATTTAAAACTGGGTTTACAAACTTTGTTAACCCTTTAGGTGTTCCACAAGAGTTAACGGCAGATGGAGAAACAATTTTGGAATTTCGATTTTATGGAAAATTACTTATTACTTTATTAGGGCTCTTTCACACTAGCGTTTTTGTTTTCCGGCATAGAGATCTGTCGTCGGGTCTCTATGCCGGAAAAATCCTGATCAGGATTATCCCAATGCATTCTGAATGGAGTGAAATCCGTTCAGGATGTCTTCAGTTCAGGACCGGAACATTGTTTGGCCGGAGAAAATACCGCAGCATGCTGCGCTTTTTGCTCCGTCCAAAAATCCTGGACACTTGCCGCAAGGCCGGATCCGGAATTAATGCCCATTGAAAGGCATTAATCCGGATCCGGCCTTAAGCTAAACGTCGTTTCGGCGCATCGCCGGATCCGACATTTAGCTTTTTCTCAATGGTTACCGTGGCAGCCAGGACGCTAAAGTCCTGGTTGCCATGGTAAAGTGTAGTGGGGCGGGGAGCAGTATACTTACCATCCGTGCGGCTCCGGGCGCTCAGAGTGACGTCAGGGCGCCCACGCGCATGGATCACGTGATCCATGCGCATAGGGCGCTCTGACGTCATTCTGGAGCGCCCCGGGAGCCGCACGGACTGTAAGTATACCGCTCCCCACTACTACTATGGCAACCAGGACTTTAATAGCGTCCTGGCTGCCATAGTAACCTCAAAGCATTTCGAAGACTGATCAGGATCCTGATCAGTCTTCTAATGCTTTCAGGCGACTTGCGTTCTGACGGATCCGGCGGGACGGAAGTGCCTGCCGGATCCTCAAAACGCAAGTGTGAAAGAGGCCTTACTGGAAAAAATAGGTTAACAGCCAAACAAAACTCAATATTGGTTGCGCTGACTCTGTAGTTTGCAGAAACACCCCATATGTGGTCGTAAACTACTATTTGACTAAACGGCAGGACATAGAAGAAGGGGAATGCCATATGGTTTTTGGAAGGCAGATTTTGCTGGACTGGTTTATTTACACCATGTACCCTTTCAAGCCCCCTGCTGAACCCCTTGAGTAGAAACTCCATAAAAGTGACCCCATCTAGGAAACTACGGGATAAGGTGGTGGTTGTTTTGGGACTATTTTAGGGTAAATATGATTTTTGGTTGCTCTATATTATACTTTTTTGACGCAAGCTAACAAAAAATTGAAATTCTATAATTGTTTCTACATTTGCCATTAAGTTTTGTGGAACACCTAAAGAGTTAACAAAGTTTGTAAAGTAATTTTTGAATACCTTGAGGGGTGTAGTTTTTTAGATGGGGTCACTTTTTTGGAGTTTCTAGTGTTCTAATGGGACATGGTGTAAATAAACCAGTCCATCAAAATCTGCCTTCCAGAAACCATATGGCGTTCCCTTCGTTCTATGCCCTGCTGTATGGATATATAGCCATTTACAACCACATATGGGGTGTTTCTGCAAAATACAGAATTAGGGCAATACATTTTTAGTTTTGTTTGACTGTTAACCCTTGCTTTATTACCGGAAAAAATTAATTCAAATGGAAAATTTGCCAAAAAATTGGTGTTTTTACACGGTTTTTATTTTATTTTTTTAACGCTGTTCATCCGAGGGGTTGGGTCAAATGTTATTTTTATAGGACAGATTCTTACGGATTCTTGCGATACCTAATATGTCTACTTTATATAATTTGTTTAGATTATACACTATATTATCATTTGAGGAACAAAAATTAAATAATTTTAGTATCTCCATAGACTGGGAGCTACATTTTTATTTTTTTTGGTTGGGTGACTGTCTAATGTAGGGGCTCATTTTTTGCGGGATGAGATGGCTGTTTTATTGGCACTATTTGGGGGTGCATATGACTTTTTGATTGCTCACTATTACACTTAAATTTGATGTTAGGTGACAAAAAAATTGCTTTTTTTTAAGTTTTTTTTTTTGTTAACGCTGTTCATCCGGGGGGAGGGGGGGGGCGGTCGGGTTAAATGTTATTTTTATAGGGCAGATTCTTACGGACGCGGCGATACATAATATGTTTACTTTATATAATTTGTTTAAATTATATACTATATTATCATTTGAGGAACAAAAATGTAATAATTTTAGTATCTCCATAGCCCGGGAGCTACAGTTTTTTTTTTTGGTAGGGTGACTGTCTAACGTAGGGGCTTATTTTTTGCGGGATGAGATGGCGGTTTTATTGGCACTATTTAGGGGTGCATATGACTTTTTATTACACTTTTTGGGATCCAAGGTGACAATAAAAATGGCGTTTATCGAGAGGCTAGTTTATAGGGTATTATTATAGAGAAGATTTTTACGTACGCGGCGATGCCCAATATGTATGGCTCTCAGACTTTGGAGACACTAAGCAGGCATCCTCAAACTGCGGCCCTCCAGATGTTGTAAAACTACAATTCCCACCATGCCCTGCTGATAGCTGTAGGTTGTCTGGGCCTGCTGGGAGTTGTAGTTTTATTGTAGTTATGTAGTTTCCGTGTCTCCAAAGTCTGAGCGCTATATTTTTTTATGTTCTCTAGGGGACTGTTGGGGATTATAAAAATTTAGTACTCCATGGAAGTGTGATACTCCCTGAAGCAACCAATAACGCAGAGGCCCGGATGATTGGGGCAGGTGTCACACTGAGTGGTGGTGTATTTCTGGATCCCCCTCTTGCGACACACTCTGCATCTTTTTTGGGTTCGTCCCTTCTTTCCAGTATGGGGGACCACACCTGGAAAGTGTTGGCCAGGGACGATCCGGGCGCCTCCAATTTCCGTGGTACTCCGACCTGCTCTTTCCCGGTCTGAAAAGATCAGGTCCTTGAGGACTGCCTCCTAGAATTGGAGGAATGTCCCTGTGCTGCCAGCGCTTCGGAATAGTACAAAAGCATTGTACAAGGCAACCTGTACCAAGTAGACCGCAAGTGGCAGCACCCCTGGGTGGGTCTTGGGTCTCACAGCTAACTGCTGTGGACGCCAATCACCACAGACAGTGCTAAATCTGTTGTGTGTTTTTTTTTTTTTTCCTAACCCTAACTCTATCCCTTCCTAATTGTACCTCTCCCTCACTGACTCTAACCTACCTGATGGGTGCAGGAGGGTGATGGGGGTCGCTGGAGCTGGTGCTGCACGATCTTCTTAGCACAGCCGCAGCAGCAGAAGGAGGAGGGGAGAGAGGAGCGCTGGGAGTTTAACTCTCCCGCCTCTCTCCCTGCACCAATCACAAGCCAGCTCCGCCACCACTGTCCCCAATGCAAGAACGGTGATTGGTGGTGTGTAGGGATGAGCGAACCCGAACTGCATAGTTCGGGTTCGTACCGAATTTTGGGGTGTTCGGGACACGGACCTGAACATTTTCAAAAAAGTTCGGGTTCGGGTCCGTTGTTCGGCGATTTCTTCCCGCTTTCTGAAGGTCTGCACAGCAGCCAATCAGCTATCGTTTTACTTCTTGCCCTAAGAAGCCATCACAGCCATGCCTACAAATGGCATGGCTGTGATTGGCCAAGTGCAGCATGTGACCCAGCCTCTATTTAAAGAGGACCTTTCATCACCCTAACAAATCTAAACTAAGTATACATACATGGAGAGCGGTGCCCAGGGATCTCCCTGCACTTACTATGAGCTATGAGCTGAGCGCTGCGGTTGGTCAGCGCTATAGCCTGGGAGAAGGAGACGCCCAGGAGAACAAGGGCAGGCTCCTCCCAGTTGAGACGCAGAGCTGAAGTCACCGGAGGACATACCGGGAGAACGGAGCGGCGCCCAGGGATAATAGTAAGTGCAGGGAGATCCCTGGGCGCCGCTCTCCATGTATGTATACTTAGTTTAGATTTGTTAGGGTGATGAAAAGTCCTCTTTAAGCTGGAGTCACGTAGCGCCGCACGTCACACTGCTCTGATTAGTGTAGGGAGAGGACGCAGCTGCTGTGAGGGCGAGATTAGGCAGGGAAAAGTCAGCAAAAACACCTAATGAAGTGATCGATATACAGCTGTGAATCATTCAACTTCTGCTAGTTAATTGCTCACTGGTTTTTAGGCTGCACAGAGCGTTTTTCTGTCACTTTTTTCTGGCGTGATCGGCGGCCATTTTGTGTCTTGTGGTGCACAAGCTGCCACCAAGTCCATCAATCCTAGTTTTTTTTTTTTGCTATATCCTACATCAGGGGCTTGGCTGTGCTTATTGTCACCCCTAGAAACTCAGGATAGAAATTTCTATATTTTATTAAGGGGTTAAATTCAATTGCCAAAATAGCAATCCCCTAAATCTGGTGTTCCAGTTCTGGCTAGCCAAGTGTAATACTGTCTGCTGTCTGGCAGGATAGATTTTTTTCTGTGGTGAAATTCACTTGCCAAAATAGCAATCCCCTAAATCTGGGGTCCCAGCAGTGGCTGGCAAAGTTTAATAGTGTCCGGCAAAGGATAGATAATTTTCTGGGGTGAAATTCAATTGCCAAAATAGCAATACCGTAAATCTGGTGTTCCAGCTGTGACTGGACAAGTTTCATAGTGTCCATCATAAGATATATTATTTTCTGGGGTGAAATTCAATAGGTAGTCTAGTGGTAGGACCCCATGTCATGCTGAGAAACCGTGAAGTGGTGCCTAAAGGGGCTCCGATATGTTCCTGATTGGAAATATTGGCGAATCTCTCAGCTTTTAACACCAGAGTGAGGGATTAGCCAGTGTTGTCAGTTGCTTATCCATGTGGTGCATCTTTTTTCTGTGAGTTATGTGTTTATATATTTTCATCCGCACATGTTTTATTTTGTGTAGGATGTTTGTGTAGTGCTTGTGGTTCGCGCCGGTATCCTCCATTGTATGCAATTTTTGCTGGGGATAGCCATTCGCTGCGAACCACATGCGGAGGAACTGCCCCCCCAGTTAGAAACACGCCACAGTGTTTGGGGTTTGGAGCAGTCCCACCCATTTAGGCCACGTTTATTTTTGTGATTCTTGTTTTATATGTATTGAATGTGCCATTGCATATGGCTGGTAAACATTCTGTTGCACCTGGAAGCCGGTGTCACATGGTCTGTTGTAGGTATAGCTTGCGGCCTCATTTGTTCCCCATTGCATTGTTGGTCCTGCAATGCAGGTGAGTGGGATGGGGCTGTAGGCTGCTTAATACCTGTTCAGACCTTGTTCACACACCATAGGTAGTCTAGTGGTAGGACCCCATGTCATGCTGAGAAACCGTGAAGTGGTGCCTAAAGGGGCTCCGATATGTTCCTGATTGGAAATATTGGCGAATCTCTCAGCTTTTAACACCAGAGTGAGGGATTAGCCAGTGTTGTCAGGTGCTTATCCATGTGGTGCATCTTTTTTCTGTGAGTTATGTGAAATTCAATTGCCAAAATAGCAATACCCTGAATCTGGTGTTCCAGCTGTGACTGGACAATTTCCCTAGTGTCCGTCAAAGGATATATTATTTTCTGGGGTGAAAGTCAGTAGCAAAAATAGAAATACAGTAAATCTGGTGTTCCAGCTTTTGCAGGCTTAGTTTAAATCTGTCCGTAAAAGGGTATATTTTTTTCTGGGGTGAAATTTTATTGCCAAAATAGTAATACCCTGAATCTGGTGTTACAGCTGTTGCAGGCCTAGTGTAAATCTTTCCGTAAAAGTTTTTTTTTTTTTCTGGTGTGAAATTCAATTGCCAAAATAGTAATACCATAAATCTGGTGTCCCAGCAGTGGCTGGCAAAGTTTAATAGTATCCGTCAAAGGATAGATTTTGTCCTGGGGTGAAATTCACTTGACAATATAGCAATACCCTGAATCTGGTGTTCCAGCTGTTGCAGGCCAATTGTTAATCTGTCCGTAAAAGGGTAAATTACACTCAGCGTGCATCTCCAAGTATATTTCTTTCCATAAAAGGGTATATTATAAAAAGTGTTACATTACAATTGCTGAAAGCATAATCCTGTAAATCTGCACGCACTATTGTGCATCTCATAGTGTATTTCTGTCCGTAAAAGGGTATATTACACTCAAGGTGTATATACAAGTGCTGAGAGGGTCATCCTCAATAACTTCACACGCTACCGTGCATCTCCAAGTGTATTTCTGTCTGTTAAAGGGTATATTACACAAAGTGTTAAAATACAATTGCTGAAGGCATAATCCTACATATTTTTTCACATGCTACTGTGCATCTCCAAGTGTAAATCTGTCCATAAAAGGATACCTTTCATCCAGGGCCTAAATACTAGGCCTACAATTGATATTCCCCTAAATCAGTGGTTACTGCTGTGCCTGGATTAGTGTAATACGGTACATAAATAAATAGGCAGATAGTGTTAGGTGCCTGTAAAAAAAAAAAAAAGGCCTGAATTTGAAATCAATACATTGGGCCAAATATTTTTTTTCTTATTGTGGTGCTTGGTGAACGGTAACAATGAGAAAAACATCTAGTAAGGGACGCGGACGCGGTCATGTTTGTGTTAGTGGACCCTCTGGTGCTGGGAGAGGACGTGGCCATTCTGCCACAGCCACACGTCCTAGTGAACCAACTACCTCAGGTTCCAGTACCCGCCAGAATTTACAGCGATATTTGGTGGGGCCCAATGCCGTTCTAAGGATGGTAAGGCCTGAGCAGGTACAGGCGCTAGTCAATTGGGTGGCCGACAGTGGATCCAGCATGTTCACAACATTATCTCCCACCCAGTCTTCTACAGAAAGCGCACAGGTGGCGCCTTAAAACCAAGCCCATCAGTCTGTCACTTCACCCCCATGCATATCAGGGAAACTGTCTGAGCCTCAAGTTATGCAGCAGTCTCTTATGCTGTTTGAAGAGTCTGCTGGCAGGGTTTCCCAAGGGAATCCACCTAGCCCTTCCCCAGTGGTGGAAGACATAGAATTCACTGATGCCCAACCACTTATGTTTCCTGATGATGAGGAAATGGGAATACTACCTCATCGGAGGCCGTACGTCTCTGATGATGACGAAACACAGGTGCCAACTGCTGCGTCTTTTTGCAGTGTGCAGACCGGACAGGAGGTCAGGGAGGAAGACGATGCAGGGGACGATGAGGTCCTAGACCCCACATGGAATGAAGGTCGTGCCACTGACTTTCATAGTTCAGAGGAAGAGGCAGTGGTGAGACCGAGCCAACAGCATAGCAAAAGAGGGAGCAGGGGGCAAAAGCAGACCAGCCGCTGCCAAGAGAGTTTGCCTGCTACTGGCCACCGCCACCAGGGACCGAGCACCCCAAAGGCAGCTTCAAGGAGTTCCCTGGCATGGCACTTCTTTAAACAATGTGCTGACGACAAGACCCGAGGTTTGCACGCTGTGCCATCAGAGCCTGAAGCGAGGCATTAACGTTCTGAACCTTAGCTCAACCTGCCTGACCAGGCATCTACATGCAAAGCATGAACTGCAGTGGAGTAAACACCTTAAAAGCAAGGAACTCACTCTGGCTCCCCTGCTCCCTCTTCTGCTGTTGCCTCGGCCTCTTCCTCCGCCTCGGTAGGAATGTTGGCACCTGTCGCCCACCAAACAGAGGATGTGCCACCGACAACACCACCTGCGTCACCAAGAATCTCCACCATGTCACACGGCAGCGTTCAGCTCTCCATCTCACAAACCTTGGAGAGAAAGCGTAAATTCCCACCTAGCCACCCTTGAGCCCTGGGCCTGAATGCCAGCATTTCTAATCTACTGGCCTTTGAAATGCTGTCATTCAGGCTGGTGGACACAGGTAGCTTCAAACAGCTGATGGCGATGGCTGTCCAAGACAGCCGTGCCTTCCCTGCACAACCAAGTATCCAATAAAATCAAGTGTGCACTGCGCAAACGCCATCTGTGGCAAGGTCCACCTAACCACAGATACGTGGACCAGTAAGCACGGCCAGGGACACTATATCTCCCTAACTGCACGCTGGGTAAATGTAGTGGCAGGCTGGGCCCCAGGCGGAGAGTTCTTTGGCGCATGTCCTTCCGCCCCCAAGGATCGCAGTACATCATTATTTGCCTCCTGTAGCCTCCTCCTCCTACTCGGCTTCCTCCTCCTCTGCTTCTACCTGCTCATCCAGTCAGCCACACACCTTCACCACCAACTTCAGCAAAGCCCGGGGTAAACGTCGGCAGGCCGTTCTGAAACTCATATGTTTGGGGGACAGGCCCCACACACCGCGCAGGAGTTGTGGCGGGGTATTGAACAACAGACCGACCAGTGGTTGCTGCCGGTGGGCCTCAAGCCCGGCCTGGTGATCTGCGATAATGGGCGAAATCTCATCGCAGCTCTGGGACTAGCCGGTTTGAAGCACATCCCTTGCCTGGCGCATGTGCTGAATTTGGTGGTGCAGAAGTTCATTCACAACTACCCCGACATGTCAGAGCTGCTGCATAAAGTGCTGGCCGTCTGTGCACGCTTCCGGCGTTCACATCCTGCCGCTGCTCGCCTGTCTGCGCTACAGCGTAACTTCGGCCTTCCCGCTCACTGCCTCATATGCGACGTGCCCACCAGGTGGAACTCCACCTTGCACATGCTGGCCAGACTGCGCGAGCAGCAGCAGCAGGCGATAGTGGAGTTTCAGCTGCATCACGCACGGGTGAGGCGCTTGGCGGAACAGCACCACTTCACCACCAATGATTGGGCCTCCATGCGAGACCTGTGTGCTCTGTTGCGCTGTTTCGAGTACTCCACCAACATGGCCAGTTGCGATGACGCTGTTATCAGCGTTACAATACCACTTCTATGTCTCCTTGAGAAAACACTTAGGGCGATGATGGAAGAGGAGGTGGCCCAGGAGGAGGAGGAGGATGAGGGGTCATTTTTAGCACTTTCAGGCCAGTCTGTTAGAAGTGGCTCAGAGGGAGGTTTTTTGCAACAGCAGAGGCCAGGTACAAATGTGGCCAGCCAGGGCCTACTACTGGAGGATGAGGAGGATGAGGTGGAGGAGGATGAGGATGAAGCAGGTTCACAGCGGAGTGGCACCCGACTCAGCTCATGCCCATCACTGGTGCGTGCTGGGGGGATATGGAGGACGATGACGATACACCTCCCACAGAGGACAGCTTGTCCTTACCTCTGGAATAGTAATCTTTACATATATGATCAGCACACCTTCTTAGGAGATAATTTCGGTGCTCAGTGTAATAGGGTGTCCCCTCTTCAATATAGGTTCATATAAACACGGCACTCGATTTCAGGTATTTTTGAAATGCAGTATTTTTATTGTTGCATATTTATGCCACCATTAGTTTTACATAATTTTTTGGCCGACGTTTCGGTCATATAGACCTTTATCAGGGCCTTAGAAACATGGATACAGGAGACCCTGTCCTTACCTCTGGGCAGCCTGGCACACATGAGCGACTACATGCTACAGTGCCTGCGCAACAACAGCAGAGTTGCCCACATTTTAACGTGTGCGGACTACTGGGTTGCCACCCTGCTGGATCCCTGGTACAAGGACAATGTGCCCACCTTACTTCCTGCACTGGTGCGTGATAGGAAGATGCGCGAGTACAAGTGCACCCTGGTAGATGCGCTCCTGAGAGCATCCCTAAATGTCACAGGGGAACAAGTGGAAGCCCAAGGCGAAGGCAGACGAGGAGAAAGAGGTCGCCAACGCAGCAGTGTCACGGCCAGCTCCTCTGAGGGCAGGGTTAGCATGGCAGAAATGTGGAAAAGTTTTGTCACCACACCACAGCTAACTGCACCACCACCTGATATGGAACGTGTTAGCAGGAGGCAGCATTTCACTAACATGGTTGAACAGTACGTCTGCAGACCCCTCCACGTACTGACTGATGGTTCGGCCCCATTCAACTTCTGGGTCTCCAAATTGTCCACGCGGCCAGAGCTAGCCTTTTATGCCTTGGAGGTGCTGGCCTGCCCGGCGGCCAGCGTTTTGTCTGAACGTGTATTCAGCACGGCAGGGGGCGTCATTACTGACAAACGCAGCCGCCTGTCCACAGCCAACGTGGGCAAGCTGACGTTCATAAAAATGAACCAGGCATGGATCCCACAGGACCTGTCCATCCCTTGTGCAGAATAGACATTTATAACTGCCTCCCCCTCAACCATGTATTCTCCGGGGCACTTCTTTATTGAATCCTCTTTTTTTAAATTTACCATGATCTTGCGGTGCAACCAAAAGTTGAATGAACCTCTCCTCAATCTAGGTGCCAGGGGCCTAATTATCTGAAAGTGGCCTGTTCCAGTGGTGGGTGACATGAAGCCTGAGTCTCTGCTATGCGACCTCTGTCCTCTGTCTGGGTACCGTGGGCTAAATATCTGGAAGTGGCCTTCTCTATTGCTGGGTGACATAAAGCCTTATTCTCTGCTATGCGACTTCTCCCCTCCGTCTGGGTGCCAGGGGCCTAGTTGTCTAAAAGTGGCCTTCTCCATTGGTGGGTGACATGACGCCTGATTCTCTGCTATGCGACCTCTGTCTGGGTGCTGGGGCCTAAATAACTGAAAGTGGCCTTCTCCCTTGGTGGGTGACTTGAAGACTGATTCTCTGCTATGGGAAGTCTCTCCAATTGATATTGCTTAATTTTTATTTATTTTATTTTAATTCATTTCCCTATCCACATTTG
Organism: Bufotes viridis; assembly: GCA_033119425.1. Taxonomy (NCBI): domain Eukaryota; kingdom Metazoa; phylum Chordata; class Amphibia; order Anura; family Bufonidae; genus Bufotes; species Bufotes viridis. The sequence continues at coordinate 69,238,385 of CM065593.1, forward strand.
TTTGCAGGGGATTTACCTACATTTTGCTGCCTTTTGCAGCCCTCTAGCCGTTTCCTGGACTATTTTACAGCCTTTTCAGTGCCCAAAAGTTCGGGTCCACATTGAATTCAATGGGGTTCGGGATGAAGTTCGGGTGGAGTTCTTCTCCGGCCGAACTTCTCGAACCCCAACATCCAGGTGTTCGCTCAACTCTAGTGGTGTGTTATAACACCACCGGTCACCGTTCTTTTCCGGACCACCAGAGACCCGAATGGACCGGAAACGCAACAAACCGCAGGTCTGAATTGACCTGCCGTTTGCTGCGATCGTCGATACGGGGGGGGGTCACATGAACCCCCCGGCGTTGTGACAGGATGCCCGCTGAATGATTTCAGCGGACATCCTGTACCTATTAACCCCCACTGTTGATTTAAAGATATGACGTACTGGTACGTCATGGGTAGAGATGAGCGTGCTGAGCCACGCCCCCTGCACTGATCACATGACTGTGACGTCACCCCAGGTCCTTCGGCTTTTCAACAGTTCGGGTTCGTGGAAGCCGCCCCTTATGGATTCCGCGGTAGTGGAATCCATGACGGGATGCGGCGATTACCACAACCCGAACGCTGAACTATTTTTTAAAGTTCGCTCATCTCTAGTCATGGGTCCTTAAGGGGTTAAATCACATTATATATTTTTTTGTTTAACATATTTTTAAAGAATTTTTGATGATGTTATTTTAAATTTTCCATGTCAATATCTATATTTAAATGAAAAAAAAAAAACATAAAAACACCTGCAGTATTCCTACTGGCCACATTCAAGATGGCTGCCCCCATAATCCTGTTCAGAAAAGAGAATTAATAAATCTGTAATAAAGAAAATAAAAACATATTAACAAAAAAGAATATGTGTCACTATCTGCTTTAACTGGCGTATAAAATTTTTGGTGACACATTTCCTCTCATACTGGGCCCAGTTAAGTTGCAACAAGTACTTTAGCATCTGAACGCTGCTGTGCAGTTGGGTACAGTTGTGGGGCAAGGTGTTTAGGCCCCCCGGGCAATAATGAGTCATTGCATATAAACTGGATAATTGCATGCTACACCCTGTATTTAAGCTTTAATGCAGTGTAATCCAGGCCCTGGATAATAGCAGGTGCAGAAGTCCTAGTGCGTTAGGCCTCTTTCACACGGGCGTCACAGATTCTGTCTGGATGTGAGCACACAATTTCCGTCAGTTTTGTCTGCGATTGCGTTGCGTTGTTAAGTTTTTTCTGCGCGAGTGCAATGCATTTTGCACAAGCGTGATAAAAAACTGAATGTGGTATCCAGACCTGAACCCGGACTTCTTCACTGAAGTTCGGGTTTGGGTTCGGTGTTCTGTAGATTTTATTATTTTCCCTTATAACATGGTTATAAGGGAAAATAAAAGCATTCTTAATACAGAATGCTAGCTAAAATGTCCAATGAGGGGTTAAAAAATAAAAATTCACCTCATTCACTTGATCGCGCAGCCGGCATCGTCTTCTTTCTTCTTCTTGCAGGACCTGCAAAAGGACCTGCGCTGACGTAATCGCGCTCACCACGTGGTTAGCGTAGTGATGTCAGCGTATGTCCGCTGAATGAAGATAGAAGGATCTTCTATCTTCATTCAGCAGGACCTGTACTGATGTCACAGCGCTCACTACGTGGTTAGCGCGATTATGTCACCAAAGGTCCTTTTGCAGGTCCTGAAAGAAAACGATACCGGCTGCACGATCAAATAGATGAGGTGAGTTTTTATTTTTTAATCCCTCATTGGACATTTCAGTTAGCATTCTGTATTAGGAATGCTATTATGTTCCCTTATAACCATGTTATAAGGGAAAATTATACAGTGAATTGACTTTAATGGGGTCCGGGGTTGCTCATCCCTTTTATCTCCTAGCAACCATGCGTGAAAATCGCACCGTATCCGCGCTTGCTTGCGAATGCTATGCGATTTTCATGCAGCCCCATTCATTTCTATGGGGCCTGCGTTGTGTGAAAAACGCAGAATATTTTGTGACGATACAAATGATCTATTACCCGATGAACGAGCGCTTTGCTCATTTATTGGGTAATCAGCGGTACGTTTACACCTCGTTTTTATGAATGCGCATTAGCGATCATCTGCAGGTCCGAGTAAAGGGCCCTTAAGTTACAGTCAGTGCCTTGTGTGCATTTCAGCTCGTTCTCCTGTGTAATAAGGGACTTTTTTGGTTCAGAGTTATGCTCGGTTTCCTGAATTCAGGGGAACACTTATATACAGCATACATTTTTATGTGAACTCCAGCATCATGGTATCCATCATCCCAGTGAACAGCAGTGACACTGTATTTAGGATCAGTCTATGGATCCCAAATACGCGTGAGGTGCATGAGCCTTGATAAAAAGGGAATGTGTCACTGAAAATGTGCTCCTCCAGTTAAAGCCAGATGCTTTGATTACTAATCTGTTTTTATTTTCTGATTGCAGATTTCTATTTCTGAACATGATTATGGGGGCGGCCATATTGCATGAGCTGTTCTTAACAGCATTTAGAAAGCCTTAGGCTACATGCACACGACCGTTGGTGTTTTGCGGTCCGCAAATCGCGGATCCGCAAAACACGGAAGCTGATCCACGTTCCGTTCCGCATTTTGCGGAACGGAACGCAGCCCATTATAGAAATGCCTATTCTTGTCCGCAAAACGGACAAGAATAGGACATGCTATATTTTTTTTGCGGGGGCACGGAACGGAGCAACGGATGCGGACAGCACACGGAGTGCTGTCCGCATCTTTTGCGGCTCCATTGAAATGAATGGGTCCGCAGCCGAGCCGCGAAATATGCGGCTCGGACGCGGACCCGAACAACGGCCGTGTGCATGAGGCTTTAAGAAAACTGCTTTACGGCAGACACAAGGAAAGAATGGTGAGGAGGGGACCTCATTGACTTCTATGGAAGAGTTTTCTGGGCATGCTCTGTGACCTGTACAGAGGTCAGGAGGGAGTAGATAAGCTGTGATATTACCTATTGTGAATGGTGGGTTTATCTGTGATATCTATAAATAGAGGTGATAACTGTCATTGTAATCCTGCCTGTAACGGCTCATTCACACGACCGCATGAATGGGCCTGCATGTCTATCATAGGACCAGCTATGTCCGGTCCACAAATTGCGTAACGCACACGGGCCGGTATCCGTGTTTTGCAGATCAGCAAATTGCCGACTGCAAAACAGTACGGTCGTGTGAATGTGGCCTTAAGATGAGATGACTGCAGTAAAGTGATCTGTACAGAGCAAGAAGTGACCCCAAATATCAGGCTAATGGTGGATTTACACGTGCAGAAATTCGGGCAGATTATCGGGGATGAACGCTAGTTCCCAACAATCTGCCCGTCTAAAGATGCAGCTGATCACCCAGATGACTGAGCGCAACGTTCGTTCATCTGGTGATCCCGTCGTTCGTGCAGGCACCAAAATTTATTGTTTCTAAATAAATAAGCCATGGCCACATGAAAGGCAGCGCAGTTCTCTGCCATGACCCCGCCACCCCAAACAGGTAAATGCAAAAAATTTTGACTTTAAAAGCTCATGCACACGGCCACAGCCATTTTTGCGGTTCAGAAAGCACGGATATCGGCCATGTGTGTTGTGCATTTTGCTAAACGGAACGTCCGGCCCTTAATAGAACAGTCCTATCCTTGTCCGTAATGCGTACAGCAATAGGACATGTTCTATTTTTTGTGGGTGTCATGGGATGGACATGTGGATGCGGACAGCACACAGTGTACTGTGTGCATCTTTTGCAGCCCTATTGAAGCGAATGGGTCTACGTCCGACCCGCAAAAAATGTGTGCATGAGCCCTAATACTGATGACCTATTCTCAGGATTCCAGCTGATCAGATGTTCGAGATGGCAGCGGCGCTTGCAGTTGTCCCTAGGCCGACACGTTCATCGGTCACATGGCCGAGGAACAGCTCAGCCCCATTGAACTGAATGGGGCTGAGCGCTATACCAAGGACAACCACTGTACAATGTATGGCGCTGTTCTTGGTGAGCATGGAGTAGGCTGCAGTGCTCACAGGAGCCCTGGTGTCTTCTCAAACAGCTGATCGGCGGGGGTCCCGTGTATCGAACCCCCACCGATCAGATACTGATGACCTATCCAGAGGATAGGTTATCATTATGAAAAGCCCGGACAACCTCTTTAACCCCTTAGTGACCACCCATATGCCTTTTTACGACGGTCACTAAGGGGCCTTAGACTGGAACGCCGCTTTTTTACGACAGCTCAGTCTTAGTGCTGCACGGATCCCCCGTGGCAGCAGAGACCCTGCTCTCACATGAGAGCCACGGCCCTGCTCTAACAGCCCGGACTGGCAGGAGTGCCGATCCGGGCTGTTTAACACTTTACATGGACTCCCTCTGTCTCCCATCGGCACCCCGAAAATGCGATCGCGGGGTGCCGATGTGTGAAGGCTGACAGGGGTCTGATGTAGGCCCCAGACCAGCCTTCACTAACTTCCACCAGGCTGCGCCTCTCTGGTCAATGTCAGAATAGCATTGCTATTAAAATGCAATGCACTATAGGGATAATGCATTACATTTTAAAAGCAATCAAAATACTGTCTGTTATAGCCCCCTTGTGGGACTATTAAGTGGTAAAAAAAAAGAAAAAAAAACACATTTATAAAATAAAAAAATTCCATTAAAAAAATTATATCTCCCCCATATGTTTAGTATTGCCGCGTCTGTAACGACCCAGACTATAAAAATATCACATAAATTATCCCCTACGGTGAACGCCGTAAAAAAGACAGCATTGCTAATTTATTCTTAATTGCCACCGAAAAAACTTAATAACATGCGATCAAAAAGCGCCATTTACTCCAAAATGATACCAATAAAAAATACAAGTCGTCCCGCAAAAATCAAGCCCTCACACAACTCCATAGAAAGAACAATAAAAAAGTTATGGGTCTTGGGAAGCGACAATGCAAAAACAATTTTTTCTTTTTAAAAAAAGGGGTTTTATTGCAAAAAAAAAATTGTAAACGTTAGAAAAAACGATATATATTTGGTATCACTGTAATCGTACTGACCCAGACAATAAAGATATTATGTTATTTATACCGAAAAATGAACGCTGTAAAATTTATAACGTAAAAACGCAGTGGCAGTATTGCTGTTTTTCCCATCTCCCTCACAGAAAGAGTTAATAAAAGTTAATCAGAAAGTTGTGTACCCCAAAATGGCGCCATTAAAAACTACTGTCCCACAAAAAACAAGCCCTCATAAAGCTATATAGACGGAAAAATTAAAAAGTTATAGCTCTTGGAACACGATAATGAAAAAAGGGAGAAAAATGCTTGGTCAGTAAGGCCCAAAACAGGCTGGTCACTAAGGGGTTAATACACGGCTCTTTCTAATGTATTGTGATTCTCCATATTGCCTCCTTTGCTGGCTAGATTTATTTCCCATCACATTATACACGGCTCATGAGCTTCCAGGTCCGTGCCTCCACTCTGCAAAAGATAGAACATGTCCTTATCTTTTGCTGCATCTTGCGGCTCGCGGACACTTTGCAGCCAGTGGGTCCGCACCGCGATGAAGGGTGCACACGGCCGGTGCCCGTGTTTTGCGGATCGGCAGTTTGCAACATGATTGTGTGAATGCACCCGAAATCTTCTCCAGGTCACTGCTACGCTGGAAAGTTTCAGCATATCCCGCAACGTTTATGCTATGTGCCGCCACATCCTTAGGGCTCATGCACACGACTGTTGTTGTTTTGCGGTCTGTTTTTCACGGATCCGTTGTTCCGCATCTGAGGTGTTTTTTCTTTCTTAAGTCTTCTTCCGTTCCGTTATTCCACAAAACATATCCGTATTTGATCAGTTTTTTGCGGATCGGAAACAGTAACTTATTAATCCCCAAACACATGAGCAATATGGGCTGGACATAGCGTTTCTACAGTATGGATCCTCAAAATACGGATGTGTTCCATGTGCATTCCGTATTTTTTGAGGACCCATTGACTTGAATGGGGCCTTGGACCGTGATTTGTGGACAATAACGGCTTGTTCACACGACCATGGTTTTGGTCCGCATTCGAGCCGTATTTTTTGAGGCTCAGGTGTGGACCCATTCATTTCTACGGGGCCGCACAATACTCAGTGTGCTGTCCGCATCTGTTGCTCCGTTCTGTGGCCCCGCAAAAATTACGAGTCATGTCCTATTCTTGTCCGTTTTGCGGACAATAGGCATTTCTATAAAGGGCCGCCCGTTCCGCAATTTGCAAAAAACATGGCACGGTTGTGTGAACAAGCCCTAATAGGACATGCACTACTTTTTTGCGGAATGGCCATACGGACAAACGGAATGCACACGGAGTAACTTCCGTATTTTCTACAGCCCCATTGAAGTGAATGGTTCCGCATACGGGCCGCAAAAAAAACGGAACGGAAGTGGAAAGAAAATACGGTTGTGTGCATGAGCCCTTAGGAAAGTGATGCAATTTCTGCCTGCAAGGACTTATGTGACAATTTTTAGTGATAGTGGTGATTTCTTTTATGTGATCTCCTTGCACTATAGAGGTGTCTGTATTCTGATCGCCCTTTAAAGACTTCAGAGGGCAACCAACTAATGGACCTATTTAGCGCAGACACCGCACATAACCCGCCATACACTACATCTTCCTGGTAATCATAATAGCGCTCAACAGCCGTAAAGAAAACGCTGCAAAACGCCATCCAGTCGCGAGCCCGGAGCTGTGCGCGCCCAGTGTGCAGTCCCCGGCTGTTAGCGCTGACACTGCGGCCGCCTCCACCTCACTGACAGCTGCGCGGCTCCTCCCCCACCACGTGCTCCCCTCTTCCCTTCTGTTTACATTCTGCAGCTGGCCACGTTGTTCTGACTTTCTCACTTCCTATTGGCTGGCGCTGCCGGCGAGCCCTGCCGGTGGGCGTGACTATGTAAATAAGCCGGGGAGGAGGAAAAAAAAAAAGTAGCGGGAAATTCGAAGCGGTGTCTGACTGGAGAAAAGAGCGGGTTACTAACCTGCTCGTCACTGGCGGGAGCTTCCCCGATAACAAAGAGGGGGCGACCGTATAATACACGGAGCCCGCCGCCTCCTTGTATAATAATAATGGGGTGGAGAAAGAATTATACTTCTTGTTAATAAAATGAGAGGAAGTTCTGTGACCTCTGAAGCAGTCTACACAGCAAACAAAATGTGATGTGGGGGAGGGTGCCTGCTCTGCCATATTGAGCTGCAGCACACCAGGGTCCATAAAGCACATATATTATAGTGTGTGTAATAATAGGTATATTACATACATGTATCGGTTATAACCTGTAATATATGTTCATATCTGGTTAGGGCGCCTTTTGCAGAGGTGCATGGTGGCAGTCTGAAATTATGTGCATATATATATATATAGGTGCCATACATGAGGGAACCCATAATACAGTGTCACTGGCAGAGGTGTAAGCTCCTGGGCCCCCGATGCAATGGCCCCCTCAACCAGACACATATAAGACCCCTATTCAGACCACCGTATTTTCAGTCGGCATCCGATCTGCATGTTTTTCGGATCTAATGCCGACCTGTTCATTTCAATAGGACGGCACACCGCATGCAGTCCGCATCCGTATGTCCATTCCGCGGCCGGTATCCGTGTCTTGTGGATCCACAATTTGCAGACCGCAAATCAGACATGAGGCCGAATACTGGCGGCTTCCTTTGTGGTAGAGGAGACGTTAGCCGCCCTCAGTACCAAGGACCTGGGTGCAACTGCAAAATCTGCTCCCTGCCTTGGTCGTCTATAGCTCCGGCCTGAATGTGTGTATGACTTTACACAGGCATTTCAAAATGGTGGCACCGAAGGAGCGTAATACACCCGGGGTGCACAGAAGATGATGAGTGTACTGCTTATATCCGTCACCATGTAATGTCCATGTTATAACGCTTTCCAGTCATCCATCACATTTTGATGTTTTTATATCATTTTTTCACATTTACAGTTTTGACGAGTCGCTTCACCTCAGGCCCCCGCCGGCCTGTATTACACGCGTGTTAAGTAGCACGCCAAGACCTGGCAAATGGTGAAGTGTAGTGAACTCCGAGTCATTTATTTTAAACCTCTCTGTGCTGTCAGCCTCTGCACAATATGCCATGACACCCCGATTGATCGCCCACATTGTTTGCGTTTCTTAATCTTCCTCTCAAGAGCTGAAATCGCAATTTTAGTAAATGGAAATAAACACAAACCCAAACCTCATCGGAGCGGATTCACACCTCTCCTGCTGACGTGTCCTGTCCCTTTGTAGGTTCATAGCCCGAGCACACGACGGTAACATCGCCTCACTTCCTGATAGCGACGAATGTGATCTGCAAATTTTCTCGAATGTCTCCGCGCAGACCTGCCTGGCTTTGGACTGGGGTCATGGCTCCAAGCACCAGAGAGCCCAAATGCACACAGAACGCGTGTCCGGTATGGTGGACACGTGAACGACCGCCTACAGGTTTTCACGTAGCTGTTCGCCTCCATAAGGAGCAAAATGAGTCAGTTGTAAAGTACATTTTTAGAGGCTGTGAGACCCAGACCCCCCCCCCCCCCCCAGTTAAAATAGACCGAACTGAAAACACCATGAACCCTATGGTGATCCGGGTTCAGTCCACTTCACTTTTGGGGAGAGAGGGAACCTGCGTCTTGCTTCCGAATGACTGCGTCTTACCTATATATGAGCTAATGCAACATGTAAAGGGTTAACAGCTCTTATATTTACTAAGACTTCTCACAAAAAGAAGGCACCCTCCTCCTTCCTGCATTCTCCTTTTATCCCCCTCCTCCACCACCATGACATAGTTAACACCTCTGCATTTTCTTGGACAGGAATAAAGTAAGGTGAGGCTATATTAGTATGGATGCCACCCCCTCCCCCCCAGCAGACCGGCAGGGCAGTGGTGGTGGGGTGAGGGGACACAACCTGTAGGACAGCAGGAGTAGTAGTATCAGCAGTGAGGATGGCCCCGGGCGCATGCGCAGTCCCCTCCTCAGCCCTATAAAGAGGCTTGGCGCCAGCTGATCAGCTGAGAACTGGGCTGCTGCTGCCACTGGAAGGGTGCTTTACTGGTGAGTGCTGGGCACCGGCCTGCTACTACTACTACTAGTGCTTTCCCTGCAGATCCACAGCGTGTAGCTGACCTTATATTATATACACATTACTTGCACAGCACTAATGACCCCCTTTAGTCCTGTCTGTACGTTATATATCTGTATGTATCATGCCCATGAATGAATCCGGGCGTATAATAATCCTAGAGCCACGTAGATCGCCCACAGACCCTAAGGAGACCTTCCAGGACCCGCCTGGTTCCCGCTCATGACCTTGCGGGGGTCCAGTATTTTTTTTTGGGTGGGTGACCCTGCTGATCCCTACGTGTGCTCTATGTCAGAGCATTGTATGTGCTTGTCTCTCTGGCAGGGAAGGGGTTAATGGTTTCCCTCTGTTTTGGGGGTGTCAGATCAGTATTGGGGTACAGGCTGTGTATTTAAGGGGGAGCAGCTCTGCCCCTCTCCCCCACATACTAAAAATGGGGGGCTGTGTGTGTGTGAGACCCTGATTTCCCCCCTCCCCCGAGAGGGTTCTGATCAGTAATGGGTGACGATGTGGCGGGTAAACGCCATCTGTCTGTGTCGGGTGTGTGTGAGAGGAGAATCCGGGTGAGTTACCCGCCTCCCACACTTTGGAGGGAAGGCTTGGGCGCTTTCTGTAATTTGGCGCGGAACGTTCCCGGCTCAATGTCAGGGCCCGGGCACCCCTCCGTGTATGACCTGGGGGTGGGGGGCACCCCTCTCTTCTGCTCTGCCCCCTGCACCTGGGCTGGGTGCCCCCTCCTCCGCAGGGGGTGCAGAGCCTGAGCTTGGCGGGAGTCTGCTGCTGAGCTGTCCCAGGGGCTGTGCCGGCTGTCGGCTGTGACAGGGCGGCCGGGGCGCCAATAATCCACAGGTTAACCCTTTCTTTTATCGAGTTGATTTGATTTTTATTATTTTCTTTTCTTATGCTGCCTTTTTTTCTTCTTCCTGGCACTTCCACACAAGGCTGTCATACCGCTTCCTGCCGCTAGGGGCTGCATCCTGCTCCTGAGC